>ML058441.1:2301339-2901339 GCA_003013855.2 Liriodendron chinense | reverse complement strand
AACCATCTTAGCGATGGGAGTTTTTAGTGCGTATTTCCACAAACTAGGGATTAAATGTAGTTTGTGAAAGTGCATCCAAATACACGGTGCCAAAAGATATTTGGCTTTCAGGTATAAGCACTCATTTTGATACTATAATGCTAAAATGGCCCAAGTTCATGACGATTCCGTTAGAACCTTTGGACCAAAAAATGGTTGGCTACAAAAAGTCTATCGAGGTTTACTGAGCATTCATCTTTTGGCTATGGTTTATCCACGACAGGGCTTGATTGATGATCGGTTCAGATGTCAAACATGTTAAAGGTTTATTTGGATAAATGTTGAATAAGTCTTGGTTGACCTATTCTATAAGAAGTCTGTTGTCCTATTCTGTAGGAAGTCTATTGACATGGGTTAGTGTATCCTATTTCTTTAGGAGTATTCCAATCGTGGAACTAGTTGGCTCCTATTTTTCTGGTCAGTTTGTTTATGCTTTTATATTTAAGTTGTAATTAGATCTTTAAATTAATGAATTGAATTCCTCCTCCAAAATATTCTTTGTGCATTTGTCTCTTTCAATTTTCTACATTTGGTATCAACACTAGATTGAGGTAAAAAGAAGCAGTAGTCTTCTTACTCGCAGCAGCAAAATTAATGGCGTCTGACAAGGTGGTCGATAGCTATATCCAGCCAACCATACCTCACTTCGATGGTCACTACGATCATTGGAGCATGTTAATAGAGAATTTCTTGAGATCCAAGGAGTATTGGCATCTCATTGAAATTATAATCCCGGAACCAGCAACTGAGGCGGCGGCAAGAGCATTGACAGATGCTCAAAAGAAGGCATTGGAAGAGCAATGATTGAAGGACTTGAAAGTAAAGAATTATCTTTTCCAAGCAATTAATCGTTCAATCTTGGAAATGATTCTCTCTAAAGATACTTCTAAACAGATTTGGGATTCTCTAAAAAAGAAGTATCAAGGCATGGCGAAGGTGAAATGTGAACAACTCCAATCACTTCTCGCAGAATTCAAGACTCTTTGTATGAAACAAGGAGAATGTGTTTTTGATTATTTCTCAAGAACCATGGCGATTGCAAACAAGATGCGCATCTATGGTGACAAGATGGAAGACATCACAATAATCGAAAAAATTATGCGCTCGATGACCTCAAAGTTTGACTATGTTGTTTGTTCGATTGAAGAATCAAATGACGTTTATGGACTCTCCATTGATGAGCTGTAGAGTTCTTTACTAGTCCATGAGCAAAAGGTGAATCGGTGCAGCACCACCACCACCACCGAAGAGCAAGCATTAAAAGCTTCAACCTTTGTTGAATCCTCAAGTTCAAGAGGTAAAGGTAGAGGAAGATACAGAGGAAGAGGACGAGTAGGTCGAGGAAATAGAGATGGAAGCCGGCAACAGCTTAATGATCATCACACCCCAAATTCTCAAAGCAGAGGCAGTGGCCGTGATAAAAAATATGACAAGTCCAATATTGAGCGCTTTAGGTGTCATAATTTTGGTCATTACTGTTCCAAATGTTACACCAAATTGCCGAAAGACAAAGAAAGGAAGAAGGGTCTAATTTTGCTAAGAACAAGGAAGAAGAAACACTCTTGATGGCATCCCATGTCAAGGAAGAACCAGAACCAAACATATGGTATTTGGACACGGGCTGCAACAATCATATGTGTGGTAGTAAGTCATTCTTTTCCCATTTAAATGAAGAATTTCGTACTGCTGCTAGTTTTGGTGATCATTCTACAGTTAATGTTATGGGAAAGGGTGATGTTCGAATTAGGACTAAAGAAGATAATATTGAGACTATCTCAAATGTCTTTTATATTCCTGACCTGAAAAGCAATTTGTTAAGTGTTGGACAGTTGCAAGATAAGGGATATGTAGCTACAATAAAAGAAGGTGCTTGTGAAATCTATGATCTAAAAAGGGTCTAATTGGTCATGTTAAGATGGCACCAAATAGGTTGTTTCTGCTAAGACTCACGAGCATCCAAACTTGCCTTATAGCCAAAGTGAATGATCTAACATAGCTTTGAAATTTTCGCTATGACCATTTGAATTTCAATGGATTGAAGACGCTTTCTCAGAAGAACATGGTGATCGGTCTTCCTCAAATCATTCCTCCCTCCAAAGTATGTGAAGAGTGTGTTGTTGGCAAACAACATCGTGAACAATTCCCAAAAGGAAAAGCATGGAGAACACAGAGACCATTGGAGTTGACCCATTCTGATATATGTGGTCCCATTAATCCAGTATCTAATGGCAAAAAGATATATTTTATTTCATTTATTGATGACTTTTACAGGAAAACTTGGGTCTATTTTTTGCAGGAGAAATCTGAAGCTTTCGAAGAATTTAAAAGTTTCAAAGCTCATGTGGAAAATGAAGTTGGGAGAGCCATTAGAACCCTCCGTACTAATCGCGGTGGAAAATACATGTCATAAGAATTTGTAAATTTTTGTGATACCCATGATATCTGAAGGCAATTGACGACAGCCTACACACCGCAGCAAAAAAGTGTATCGAAGAGGAAGAATCGAACTATCCTGAATATGGTGCGATGTATGTTGGAAAACAGGAGAATTTCAAAAAGCTTTTGGCCAGAAGCAATGAATTGGAGCATCCATATTCTGAATCAGAGTCCCACATTAGCTGTTTAAAACATGACATCGGAGGAAGCTTGGAGTGAATGAAAGCCATCTGTTGATCACTTCAAAATCTTTAGGTGCATTGCATATGCACACATTCCAGATGAGAAAAGGAAGAAGCTCGATGACAAAGACGAAAAATGTGTCTTTCTTGGGGTCAGTGACCAATTGAAAGCTTACAGGTTGCTCAATCCTATAACAAAGAAGATAGTCACTAGCCGACATGTTGTCTTTAATGAGGAGAACACGTGGAATTGGACTGAAAAAGGCACAGGACAATAGAAAATACCTGTGAGTTTTGATGAAGAAGAGGCAAAAAAAACAATTGATGAGCAGTAAGCCCAACCAACAGATTCGCTAGGTCAAAAAATAAGAAAGAGACCAGCCTGGATGAATGACTATGTAAGTGGTGATGAACTTTCTTATGATGATCCACTTGTTCACTTTGCTTTATTTGCAGACAGTACTCCTCTAACATTCCAAGAAGTAATCAAAGAAACAAAGTGGCAAAAAGCTATGGAAGAGGAGATCACATCCATTGAAAAGAACAATACCTGAGAGCTGACAAATCTTCCCAAAGGGCAAAAATCCATTGGTGTCAAATGGGTTTATAAAACAAAGTTAAAGAAAGATGGCGACATTGACAAGTATAAAGCTCGGCTCGTTGCAAAGGGGTACAAGCAAGAATTTGGTGTTGATTACAAAGAGGTGTTTGCTCCAGTTGCAAGGCTAGATACTATTTGATTAGTGTTATCCATTGCTGCTCAGAATTCCTGGCCTATCTATCAATTGGATGTGAAGTCAACATTTTTGCATGGCGAATTGGAAGAAGAGGTGTACATTGATCAACCTCCTGGATATGTGAAACAAGGTCATGAGATTCAGGTATACAGGTTAAAGAAAGCTCTATACGAACTGAAACAAGCACTGAGAGTTTGGTATAGTCATATAGATGCTTACTTTGCCAAAGAAGGTTTTCTTAAATGTCCTTATGAGCACACACTTTATACTAAACTTGGAAATGAAGGTGAGATACTTGTTGTGTGCTTATATGTTGATGACCTTATCTATACCGGTAATGATAGAGCCTTGTTTGATGATTTTAAGTAATCAATGATGGATGAATTTGACATGACAGATTTGGGGTCGATGCACTATTTCCTTGGTATGAAAGTACTACAATCATCTGCTGGTGTCTTTATTTCACAACAAAAATATGTTTTGGAGATCTTAGATAGGTTCAAAATAAAGAATCGCAATTCAGTTTCCACCCCAGCTGAACAAGGTTTGAAGCTCACAAAGAATGCGTCAGGGAAGAAGGTGGATGCTACTCTTTATGAGCAAATTATTGGGAGTCTTATGTATTTGACTTCAACAAGGCCAGATATCATGCATGATGTCAATTTAATCAGTCGATACATGGAGAATCCAACTAAAGTTCATTTCTTAGCTGCAAAGAGAATTTTTCGCTACTTGAAAGGTACTACAGAGTTTGGAATCTTGTATAAAAAAGGTGTAAAGTCAAGCTTAATCGGGTGTTCAAATAGTAATTATGCTGCAGATCTTGATAATAGAAAGAGTACATCCGGATTGGTGTTCATGATGAGTTCTAGAGATGTCTCATGGTCATCTAAGAAGCAACAGATAGTGACTTTGTCGACTACCGAAGCTGAGTTTGTTACTGCAACATCAAGCTCCTATCAAGCTATTTGGTTACGACAGTTACTTAACGTTCTACACAGTCAGTAGCAAGGTCCCACTTTAATATATTGTGATGATGTACTGCCATAAAGCTTTCAAAAAACCCAATTCTAAACGGGAGGAGCAAGCATATTTGCTTCGAGATGCAATTTGTGATGGTGCTAATGAAGAAGAAATGAGCTGCTGAAGTTGTTTTAAACTGATGTCTTTAGGACATCCAGTTTAAGGGAGGGTGTTAAAGGTTTGTTTGGATAAATGTTGAATAAGTCTTGGTTGTCCTATTCTATAAGAAGTTTGTTGTCCTATTCTATAAGAAGTCTGTTAACATGGGTTAGTGTATCCCATTTCTTTAGGAGTACTCCAATCGTGGAACTAGTTAGCTCCTATTTCTCTGGTCAGTTTGTTTATACTTTTTTATTTAAGTTGTAATCAGATCTTTAAATTAATGAATTAAATTTCTCCAAGATATTTGTTGTGCATTTGTCTCTTTCAATTTTTTACGAAACATGTTTCCTTGGTGTTGAAAATTGAGTTCGTATTATTTTGAGAAAAAGAAAAATAAACCGGACACGTTTGGAAGTCGTCAGTAAAATGCACATGTGGCACTCTAGTATGTTTATCAAATCCATCCAAATTGTGGAGGAAGAAATCCTAGCCATCCAATAGACAGCTAACATATGGATGGCCAATCTCCAAGGGAGAAATCACACAGTTACAATCATATTGTTAAAGTATTTATTTGTTTTTTTTTTTTTTTCGTGTTTTTTTGTTAGGCCCAATCAAAAGTTAGGCCAACAATTTGGACGGTCTGAATTGCTGTGTAACAATGATTGGTGAAGACTGAGCATGCGGTGAGGTATCATGGGAAATGTAACAGAATTAAAGGAAGTTTGCTCAGTCCACATGCTTGCACAAGTGAATTCAGCAACCCACCCACCCATGTGCGAACACGGTGCATGTGTGTGAGATCTCAACCGTTCATCAGGTTATCCCCACCATGTGGATGCCCTTGCCCAGAACTAAGGTCGGTCTGCTCATTGAAAGATGAGGAGAGTAGAAATAGCATTTCTTGCAAACGAAGTTCTCGACACCATCATATCCCTAGGTTATAAATGGGTCTGACGTAGAGATTTATCCGAGCCCAGTTTGTAAGCCCAGCCCATAATCTAGTCATCTTGACCAGGTCTGGCCCAGTACATCTGGGCTCACCTTTACCTCACCCCTACTAGACACTAAAACTGATAGTGCCAGCACGAGTGGGGATTTTGAGCCGAACCCAAAATGGGCGAAAACTTTGGGCTTTCAATGGCTTAGCATGGGCTAAACAAAATCAAAGTTTTGAATAGGTCTGGCCTGACAGGCCCATGAAAAAAATTCAAAATCTGCCAGGCCTGGCCAGTTGATAGGCCCATTGAAATTGGAGCTAACCAACGGTTGGGATTCTCAGAATTCAAATGGTAGGCCCATCCAAATGGTGAATCCCATTGTGAATGAAGTGTAGATTGAAAATCATACTAAATTTGACAAAAATGTGTTTTTCTTGAAGTTGTGTTTGGTTGCATCAAATATTATGAAAATTTGCACCAAATTAGACTGACTTATCATCAAATATTGTGAAATATCATGATATTTTGCACAGCCAAACGCACTTCACTAAGAAATATATTTCCTATTTCAGAAGTTAAAAGGTTGTAAAAATATTGGGCCTCGGTTTCGGATGGGCTTTGATTTTGCCCACTTATCCATTTGTCCAACCGTGGTCTGATTGGACAGGGCCACTTTGTGGGCCTCTCTGCAGACATAAATATTGGCCCACCCAGTTTATTTTGTGGGTCTTAAAATGTAAACTACAGCTTTGCAGATTTATTTGATGGACCTGAAAATATTAGGCTTGAGCCAGCCTTGTCCCTTGAGGTCCAATCAGAGCAATTTTCATCCTCGTTTTAGGTGTGGATTGTATATAGGGCTTTCAATGGGTCCCTCATCATCTGCTACCTCAATAGGCCCTATCTGATTTTAATGGTTCCAGGTCCCATTCATAGCAGCTGTTAAGAAATTGGGTCGGGTTTGGGTTTCTCCTTTTGGACCTAGTTAAAAATCAGGTCTAGTTGGGTTTTGGGACGGGTCCATGTGATGGTCCCATTTAAAGTCAGGTCAGGTCTGGTACGGGTTCAGTTAATTTTAATAGTAAAATATATATGCTTAATACATGTGGATTATTCTAACCAAAAAAAAAAAAAAAAAATGAGTTTCATAAGCCACAAACATGTAAGAGAGCCCATTTACCCACCAAGGAGATGTCAAAGTGGCATGTGTGTGCATCTACACCATCCAGTAAGCGGGCCCAACCATGTAATTTTTCTTATTTGCCCAAGAAACCTAGATCCAAAGATCCGATGAATTCTAGATGGGTACTTGTAACTTGACGGATCTGGGATAAGTCTTTAAGATACACGCCACACATTTACCACAAAATATCCAATATCCAATTCATCCAGCAGCATGGCACCACTTGCCTTCGCGTTAATCTAGAATGCATAATGCTGATGGAAGATCAAAGGAAGAAACTACCAAGTGTGAGAAGGATTTTTTCCAATACTAATCGCATAGTGTTAACACGTGGTGGCCTTTCATTGCTCCATCACAAAAAATGAGTCTAAATTGGTGGGGTGTTCCTCCTCAGGAGTAGAAGAGAGTGCAACTTAGAGGGTCATTGGGCGCTCGACCAGTCTAGCTCAGGCAAACGAAAATACTCTGAATGTAGTAGTTGGCCTTTGGACTATTTCCAACAGTCTTGGGCGAGTGATCATTTGGTGATCGAGCGGCCGAAGCCTTGGTTGAGCACTCGACGGTGTCGGATCAAGCGGCCGAAATTCGGTGTTTTTTCCTCTAAACTCTTTGGACGGTTTTTCCCATTATCGGGTGCCCGAAAGTGTCTGGTCAAACGTCCAATGGCGCACAGATTGCGATATGCAGTTTCCTATTTTGGCTCTGTCTCTCGCAAAGTGTTATATAATCACTTCTTAAATGGGATTAGGGCATCATAATAGAGACTCCACACGTTCAAGGAAAGAAAGAGAGAGAAAAAAAAAAGAGAAGAAAGAGAGAGAGAGAGAGAGAGAGAGAGAGAGAGAGAGAGAGAGAGAGAGAGAGAGAGAGAGATCGTAGGGAAGAGAGTTATGCCGATGACGTTTCATCCGCACAACAGACGTCTTAGTTTCTTTCATGTCCTTGGATCAGTGAGATCTCTTAGTTTTTCGTTCTCTTTATTTGTTATCCATCTGTGTGTGGGTGAAGCTAATTGGATCCAAGCGGGTTGTGCTTGTGATCGCTGTGTAATTCCCTTACATAATAGATTAGTTTATCGGGACAAGGTCCCGTAGTTTTTACCTCTATTTGAGGGTTTTCCGCGTAAAAATATATTGTATTTATGTGGTTAATTATTTGATTGTGTTTTCCGCATTATCATATCTCATCATTCACGGTAGTTGGGGTGTAAGATCCTGAAGTTTTGTGCAACGCTACCAACATAAACAATTGCCACCCATTAACCGAAGAGGTGGTCCATCTACAAGTCATGGGTGTGTTGGGTTGACGCCTTTTATTAGAGGAGGAATTACGCAATATTAAGTATGACAGGTGTGAGATCATGGCTTCTCATCTAAGTGGGTCCCATCGGGAGCATGGCCTGGCTGAAAGGTCAAGCCGTACGTTCACCATATGGGTCACCCGCCTAAACGGAAAAGAGGAAAAATATTATCACTCGAGATAAACGTGCATATGTATTAATGACCAGACTGAATTTTGTCTAGGCATGTTGACAATGTAACCTATCCAGTAAGTGGCCACACATTACACTCATGTGCGCCGACAGATTGTCTCTTGAATATCTTCTAACATGAATGGCCATGAATTATAGCAGCATTTCTTAATTATTATAACCCATCCATCCTTTTTTTCCCAATGGAAGTGGAAAGGTAATGATTTGGAACTATTGAGATTACACCATGAGTTTTCAAAATGGAAATGGTGAGTGGACCCTAAGTAAAAAGAAAAAAGAAAAAAGAAAAAGAAGAAAAGACTATAGATAGTCTGTTTCTATATATAGTCTGTTTCTAAGGCACAGGGATTTCCAGTGCCTTGGAATTTAATTGGGCCGCGTCGTTTGTGCTGACCTTAGCACAGCAATTAAAAATAAATAATGAAAAGTTTACAAAACCTGCCTGATTAACCTGAAAGTTTACATTCCAGAACCTTTTATCAAAAAATTTCAATAGTTTTCTAAAAGCTACATCTCAGTGTCTCAGTATCATGACTCTGCCATGCTCAGGCTGATGATACTCTGTTAAACAGCTAGATTATGCAGGTTGTGAGGCCCCTCACAATGGACAGGTATTGTAGTTTTCAAGCCACCAAATGAATGGTTGTGAAAAACAATGGTCAAAGGTCCTAAATCAATGGGCATACTGAATGTTTAAGGTCGGTTTTGGGCCATATCTTTCATCCACGGTGGGGACCCTAATTTGGATGGTCTCGATTAACATGCATGTATCAGATGTATGCAGTGTATATGTGCTAGGGTATAATCCAGGGTCCAGGTGCTATTCTTCTGTGCCAACATTTTACATCCATCTTGCAACTCTCAACTTGAATTGCGAACTGTACCATAGCACTGTGTGCCACAAAAAAAAAAGCTGTGGGCCCCACCATGATGGATGCTTTATCCATGGTGTGTCCAACCATTTTTCCAGCTCATATTAGGGCATGAGCCCAAAAATGAGGCAGATCATAAACTCAGGTGGATTATGCTGCAGGAAATAAGGGTGATTGAATGCCCGCCATTAACAATTTCCTAGGGCCTACTGTATTGCCATTCAAGCTATTTAATGAGCTGGACACAACTTGACTCGACTCGTTTGGATTGACTTGGATCGACTCTATAAAACTCTGTTCGAACAGAAAGTCTTCATATTCAAACTTTGTTCGAACACACGGGGTTTGTTCGGAAAAAAAATTGAATCGGTTTCAATCACAGCCTTGTTCGACTTGACTCGAACTTGAACTCAACTCAAATATTGACCGACTCGACTCGACTCGGTTATATATATATATATATATATATATATATATATATATATATATATAGAGAGAGAGAGAGAGAGAGAGAGAGAGAGAGAGAGAGAGAGAGAAGGTTGGATTACAAATAAACATGACAGTGGGCCTTAGGAAGGCTTCAGTGGTGGACATCATTCTCCTCATTGTTTCTTGTGGTGTGGTCCACTTGAGCTTTGTATATGCCTCATTTTTTTGTTTAATGCCTCAAAATGAGATGTACAAATGGATGGATGGAGTGGATAAAACAAATACATTATGGTGGGACCCACAAAGCTTTGAACAGTCAAGGGTTCACTACAGTCTTTACTCTTCCCTCTTCAGGTGAGTAAAAGTATGAACATTAACTATGTTATGGTTTTTTATTTAGTTAGTTAAAAACTTTAAACCTTGTGATTTATCATTTGTGATATGTAATTTGTGAACAAATCGATATTCACTATTTAGTAGTGGAAAAAATATTTTCTAGCGAAAAAAGCTAAGTTGTTCAAACTCGTAAAAATTGTCTGAAATCCATATGTTCGAACATGATTGGGCCAGACCAAACCAAGTTTGAACAAAGCCACCTTGTTCGAATGTTTGTTCGAACATTGTTCGAACACACCCACTCAAGTAGCCGAATGATCCGATCTGGTCCATGTTCGACTCGGATCGAATCGTTGTCCACCTTTAGATAAGGCCACACCAAGATGGATGAAGGGAAAACACAAATATCGGCTTCATCAAAAACTTTTGAAGCCCTTGATAAGTTTTTAACAATGAGCGTTCAACTGAGAATTTTATTTGCCTGAGCACCAAAATGATCTATAAATATGGATGGGCAGTATGGATAAAACATAATAGGCATGTGCACGCGCGCACACACATGTATATAGTATGCCCTAGTCGTAGACTAAGTGAAGACAACCTCATTTCAACACTAACATCTTGGTATCGATTCCCAAAGTGGGGGTGGCCATTGCAGTGTCGGTGGCCATTGCAGTGTCACTAACTAGGTGGGTGGGTGTACTAATAGTGGGATGTGTGTAATAACCCTAAGAATTTTTTTTCTAAAACACATGCACCCACATCACACACACCCATGACCTCATGTTGAAACTCTTGTGAGCCACCACTGAGGCATGAGTAAGGACTTAGAGAGAGAGAGAGAGAGAGAGAGAGAGAGAGAGAGAGAGAGAGAGAGAGAATATGCCTTGTTTTCTATTCTTTTAATGAAAAAGAAAGCTCCTTATTGCCATTTCATTAATGTAGTCATATTGTCAAACCACGTAAATTTCTCTCATGTCTTTAATTCCCCTCCCCCGGATCATATGGATACCACGATGTAGATGCCGCTGCCCAAAAATAAAGGTGGTCCATTCTATAGGTTTGCCATGATATTAGAAATCAGCTGACTGGTTACAAAACTTTTGCCTATGTTTTCATAGCTATACATTTGTTCAGCTAATTGTATCCCACCCAAGTAGTGAATAGAGCTGATTCTTGAGCTATGGAATCTATATGGTGCTACCCTTTCCGATGGCTGGCTTGTACATTGCACCTGTCCACCACACTGGGGCATGCTTATTATCTAACTAGCACGCAGAGAGCTAAGAGCACATGTCTATGCAATAAAGCTCATGTCTATACTACATGTGCTAGCATGGCACGATAGGTTTAAGATCCAACACATCACTGCAAAGGCAACACTATATTGATGTCAAGCTAGAGAATCAGGTTGATCTTACTGGTCAGGTGGGCCACACTTTTCATATTAAATGTATAGCTTGAAAAAGTCAATCAGCTAAAGTTTTATGATCCATCCACTTGTTGCCCATATTAGGCCCATATGCTGATCGGACTAGATTTATTTATGAGAAAACATATAGAAGGTTAGTTGATGGATGATTTGGATCGATTTCTCAGCTATGTGCCATGTTCACACATGTGTCATGTACAATAACTTTACTGCATGTGTGTGCACTTAGCGAAACTCCACATTTTCTCATGCAAAGCTTTTTAAATTCCTAACATTATAAATTACATTGTGATGTAGAGTGGGTGGCCGACTATTATATGGCCCAGATGAACCAAAAGAAGACTGGTTAGGGTTGAAAGCGATAAGGACCGTCAGAACCGTAAAACAGTCATGAATCGAGATGAGTTTCGGGGTGTATAATATATGATTTTGGGGTAGCTCGAGCTACTTTAGCCAACCAACCCGGCTTGCTGGGTTGCCCATGCCGGAATTGCGAGATTCGACCAAATTGACAGTCATTAGCGTAGTTTTATTTCAATTTTACTATTTAGAGTAAGTTTTGTTTTGATCATAACTTTTGATCCATAGGGTTTTATAGTTTGTGCCCAACATGAAAGAGCTTAGAATAATTAGTAGAACAACATTGTTGGGCATGTTTGAAAACTTTCTATTTTTGGCCGAAAACCACGAGTTCCAGTAGGATTGAGAAACTTCTAAATAGTAAATTTATTATTTATAGTAAGTCACGTTTTCTAGGTGTTTTATTTTGAGTTGAAGTCTGAAACTTCTACTTAGGGTTTAGTTTCTTATTTAAAGCATTGTAGTCATGTTTATTCTCATTCAATCTATTATTACGAATTTTCTTGGATTTATTTCCTGTTTTCTCTTGCTTTCCCTCCTCGTGGATTCGAGTAAGTTCGGTTGAGGATTCCGAGCGGCCTTGTGGACTCGAGGTATTTATCCGATTAGGCAGACGGTAATCGGCCTAATCACACCCTCCCTACGTCACATTGGAAGGGTTTTAAATAAAAATAAATAATATTAACTCTATTTTACAAAATGAATCCAGTGCTGAGTTAATTCTTTTGTTAAAGAGACCTACTTTTTACAATCGCCTAATAGTAAACCACTCTCTCTTCACACGTCTAGCATTTGCCATCATCCTATAATATGGGATGGTGTGAGCATGGAGGTTTCAACAAATTATCGCATGTGCATGCAAGAGTGATGCGGCAAGCGT
The DNA here is from genome assembly GCA_003013855.2 of Liriodendron chinense. Lineage (NCBI taxonomy): Eukaryota > Viridiplantae > Streptophyta > Magnoliopsida > Magnoliales > Magnoliaceae > Liriodendron > Liriodendron chinense. The sequence goes on along the minus strand of ML058441.1, from coordinate 2,888,895 downwards.
GAAGGTATAAATAATGCATGAGCTAGAACATGAAATGTCTTGCCATAGTAGTGTCTGAAATGTCACGCATTGCACACTGCTTGGGGTTACAAGCGTTGACCCTCATGTAGGTGCACCACAAAGTTTAGAGCAAGACTCATGAAAAACATTTTCAAGATAAAAAATAGTAAGGAGAGTTCCAAATCTCACCTCTTTAAGCATGAAATGTGTCGTCCTAAATCTCCTTTATATGAGAGTTTCACGGTATTCATATTTTTGTAAGTGAAAAGACTTCGAAGAATGCGGAAAATGATGGCACCCTTGTCACGATGCATTTTGTGGGGTCCATTTCGATTTTCTGTAATGTTAGCTTTAAAAAGAAAACTCCTAATTACAGTTCCATGCATTTCAAGTTGGAGTTGAAATGGTCCAAATTGTTATTTTGTTGCAAGTCTAGAATGTAGTGGGATTTCGATTCAAATCATTTGAACATCCAAACACCAGCATAACTCAACAATTTGAGTAATAGAATCATCAATAGACAGACAATAAGTATGTGTTTCAGATGGATGAAATTAAATAATTTAGTTATGAATTTTAGCCCATCGTATTACTCATTTAATGCATATGAAAGAAAGTGGTGCGCTCACATGGTACTGGTACCACCATAAACTAATGGTGCTACCAGGAAGAAGTGGAGCCCTGTTATCCATATATCATATCCAGCCCTTACATTAGATGTGTTCCCTCAACTTACTAACTGGAAATTAGCTCGATCTGAAACTCTGCGGGCCACAGCTCGAGTACAAGGTGGGAGGGGACCCATTCTTGATATTCATCGTGACTGTCACGCCCTGAAATCCGGACACAGAGTGTGCACCATTAGGGCCAAGTTACGGGGTATGACTTGTACTCGTAGAGTACTTTAAACACAAGTCACACAGTTAGTTAGAGGCACAACTTATTGTTTAAACTAGATTCTCATCACATCACATATCATTATTCACAAAAATTTATTCTGATAATTCGTATGTGTCACGCCCTGAAATTCGAGACTTGAGTACAACAACTCAAAGTCCGAGTTTCAAGGTGTGAATTTAAAATTCGAGCATAGATTCCTTGAGATTCCATTCCACACATCGCATAACTAAAATAAATCCCAAGTATAAAGTTTCTTTTCCACTAATGTCTTATTACATTGAATTTTACAAAATAAATCGACTACGATTAGTGCTTGAGTAACACGTGGCCATTTGAATACTCTACTCCATCTACGTCTTTTTCTTCCTGAAGACCTGCAAGAACTGCGGTGATTTTGGTGAGCTAAAAGCCCAGTGAGGTCATTACCATCACAGGTAATATTATAGTTAATAAGAGATAGGATTCGAATCATCAACGGATATAATTGTATGAAATATACGAGGATGATGTGATGATTAATACATTTTATGATTTATTATAAATGGAGCATGATTGTCATGATTTCATGCATGTTATAATACGTGTGAGAGCTTTAAACGTCTAGGAACCCGTTGCCACTGAACATTAGGAACCTGTCACAAATCAACCATGCTCACCTAACCGGTACAGCGAGGCAGCAAATCAACCATGCACGCTAGTGGGCAAATCAACCATCCACCACTAATCCAATAGAGCAAATCAAGCATGCTCAATAAGTGAAACGACCAGAACTCGCTGCCACTGAACATTAGGAACCTATAGCAAATCAACCATGCTCACCTTACCGGTACAGCGAGGTGGTAAATCAACCATGCACGCCAGGAGTCAAATCAATCATGCTCCTGTTCTGTCGTAGTGTATAAATGTATGCTCATGTCATGAGTTATGAAAGCACTTCTTCAAGCATACAATGCATATCCAAATTAAAATTCAATTACAATCACACCATGCATGTGGTTATTCATTCAAGTAATTCTTTATGTAAACTTTTAGTTTGTTTTAAATTAAAGAAATTGAGAAGATGGTCGTGTAAGGTAACCTACGTCAAGTTTGTCTAACATCTTGATATGTACAACTAGAGAGGATAATTAAGGAAAAACATCAAGAATGAACAATTATGAGATGAGATTTAAGAACAGAGACTGGAGTTGGATCCATACCTAAGATCCCCTTACAGATGACAGAAAAGAATAAAGACAATATTAAAAGACTTGATTAAGGAAACGAGTTGGAAAACGGATTCCTTACCTAAAATCCGATTGTTGAACAATAGAGAAAGGAAACGAATTTGAGTATAATGATAAGAATATAAGAGAAAATCAACTAGAAAATTGTGAGATGAATCACTCACCTATATAATAGTTTCTAAGCTCCAAATAAGCCCCAACTCAAATCTGAGTCGGCTCAGCGATCGGTTAGAACAAAAACTTCTTCTTCTTTCTTCTTCTTTGCTAGAAAAGCCTCCCAACAGCTACAACCCACAATCAGTGGACGTCTCTCCCTCTCTCTCTCTCTGACATTTTTTGATGGAGAGAGAAATGAACAGTTGGTTTTATAGACGAGCAAGAGACACATGCAACCGGACGCACGATCGGTTTGAGTTTCCGGGTTCAAGGAGGATTTGGTTTCTACTTTCTTGTAAACTACACTACATGGGGGTTGTTGGAAAGGTAGGTAGGGTCCACACAATCTTACATACAAGATTTGGGAAGTCCATGCAAACCGGGGAGGTAGATCTTGATCTTCTTGCATTCGAACGGTGGTTTGAAGCGAACCAAACTAACAACGTGATGAGGCGAAACTTGATGGGACAAGGTTTAGGTGAGTCGCGAATCTGATGGACGGGTTAGATTCATCATGTGGGGCCCAAGTGGAAGGCAGCGTGGAATGCGCAGGTTGCAGCGTTAGCTGCTGACGTTGAAAGAAAAACGGAGAAGAAATACATTTTTTTTTCTCTTTTACGTGCAAGTCATGGAAAGGAAAGGTGGTCTAATGTTGGGTTTATCAAGCATAGTCAAGTATGGGGGATCTGGACCATTTGCTCCGTCTAATATGTTGATAAAACAATATTAGCCGCTGCCGAGAAGAATGAGGTAGATCCGAGTTAAGGTGGGGCATCTAGGGTCCAATTTCTAGTTTGGCTATTTGTAAAATAATCGGAGAGCTGAAATTCTACGTGTATGGCTAAAATGTATCCAAAAGATCATATATGAAGTTTTGCACGAAAGTGATCGTAAAAAATTATCATACTTAAAAATGACAGTTTAACTTAAGTTTAACTAATGGCATTTTTGTAATTATTATAAATTTACAAGTTTTGTAAAATCTAATACTTCTGCGCTAAAGATTTATTCTGAGCAATTTTAATAAAGGGATCATATCCTAATTCCTTTCAAATTATTTATTATTAATTTGTCAATGTTAAAAGTTATTTAACTTATTAAATAATTAATTAAATTATTATTTAAATGATTCCAAAAACCTGAGATGTTATAAGCATGCCTGGGAAGGTTCATAAGGCCAGGAAATTAATGATCTAAGCATATGCCTAATGACAAACAAGATGTACGTATCAGATTTATGGACAAACATGTGTACAGGACGATGTGGAGATCCTACGGTGGGTTTACGTTGATCGCGTAATTCAAAATCGAAGTGGACGGTTAAATCTTCCAATCTACCAACAACAGATAATTCTAACGGTCAGTCTACTGACTTAGCTAAGTACACTAAGTTTTTCAGAGACCTAAAAGTGTCGGAATACGTACAAAAGTGTATACGTGTGTGTATGCGTGTGAACAACACGACCTAGATTTTTAATTTCCCACATGTGAACACGCACTTGTGTAGCTACTCATGCACTAAATTTCTTAGGTATTACATTCTACCACCCTTACACAGAATTTCGTCCTCGAAATTCAATCAACCTACTCGTGCACTAAATTTCTGAGGTATTACAATATGTCCACACATTTTCAATCTATCGAAGTAAGTCCTTCCATTTAGGATCCTATTTAAATGTATCATCATTCAATAAAAGATACAATTTATTAATAACAAATAATATAACAAAAGCTAACAAAATAATTATAAACTAAGCATCTTGTCTCAGAGTCATAATCTCTTCTTCAGTCAAGTATAGCCAGTTCCTTTGAGGTTCTTCCATTGGTTCTAAATCAATTTTTAGTATTCATCTCGAATAGATGAACTTCTAGTTTACCTGTTTAAATTTAATTCACAACTGTCAGCTGGTTAAGCTTAGTGAGTAAACCCATCATCGTTCACACCCGCTCAAATAAAGTAGTAAACCCAAACACAGTCATACGATTAAATTTACACTATGAATGTAAGAATATTATGCAAGATGATATGATGCATCAAGTGGGCATATACTCAGTCTTCCACTTGCTTTGATTGGATCTCATCAATTGGCTCCCCCTTCCTTGTAGGGCGGACTTCCAAATGCTAGTGGGCTTCCAGGATGGTCCTTGGGTAACCAGGTACTTAAGAACCTACCGGTCTTCCAGAACGATCTCCAGGATAACAATGAATAAATTTATGAAGCGTATGGCATGTTGTGTTTACATAATCATCCCTCTAATTGAGAGGCAACAAATAATTCAATCATCTCTCCTTTTGAGAGGCACATACATATCATTCATGTCATTCCTTTGTATAAGTAATACAATGCATTGGCATATATACATAATATCATCATAATTAACGCAAATCACCCCAAACATAGCATTACACCACAACAACATACTTGATTCAAACGAATAGGAAACATGTTAGGATTCACTCACTTCTTAATATGAACTCCCCAAGATTTTCAAAATCAGAGTAAATGCCAAGTTCCTAACACATAATTCATCATTCAGTAATTTCATTCATTTAATCTACTTAGATCTAGACCGTTCATTACACATAAGATATCTAGATGGTCCATGATCATATCCTAATCCCATATCTTAGCCATGACGATCATCATATATTATGATTTACATGATTAACGTTAAGTAGAATCAATCTTGATGGTCTATTGGATGATCTGATTCATTCCATCACTTTTTGACGGTTCATATCAGTGATTGGATCAGATGCATCCGTTGGTCCACACAAAGATTACTACACAATCCAAAATCGAATTGACGTGGCCCACGAAAAAAGATCAAATCGATCTTGGATTTCTGACCCTTACATGATTTGGCCTTAGATAAATCGGATTCGTGCATATTAGATCTGGCTCACTCAGATGGGCCCCCATAAATGTCAACCTTTTAAGCCCCACATTACAATGATCTAAAATCATCATAGTTATCATCATTATTATCTTTTGATCGTTATGGACCATCCAATGATCAGATCTATCTAAGACTTTGACTAACATCCAAGATCTATCTCAAAGTTGATATGAATGGTGTAGATCAATCTGATGCACTGGAAAATCTACCGAATCTCCCAAAATATAAAGCAATAACCAAGATTTAATTTGATCGGTGTGGCTCGCCCAATGGTCAGATAATTCCAAAGTTTTGGGCCTTAATATATATTGTCCCACTAAGCGATCCATATAAATCTAGGATGACACCACTAAACGATCCCAGGCCTATCTCTACAATAAGAAATCTTGTTAAAAACTAAATTTTATTATCCAATCATCCTACAAACTGATGTGATGAATGTGAGGTTTATCTGCCCCGTTCATTGTAAAGATATGGTGATTCTAGACTAAAAGCACAAGAAAAATAAAACAAAAGGGGTTTGAGAACCTACCAACTAAAGCTTTTCTCTGATGCATTCCTCTCTCTCCCTCTCTTTTATTTTAAGCTTTTACGTTCCGATCTATCTGATTTCTCTTGATCTCTTACTCATGTTACAGGGTGTTACACGCTTCCGAAGTTAAAGTTTTTCAAGTCTTGTGCCACTATTATGGTTTTTATTCCAGAACGGATGTAGGTTTCGTGTTTACATTGGATTCTGCACATGGTTGATCTTTGTTGGGAACATAGAGAAGAACTCGAGGAGGCTCTCTAATTGGTTGTTGAGTGGAAGGGAGTGTTGGAGCAATATATACCGTTGGATAGGGAGGTTTACATGGCTGGGATGCGGTGGAGGTAGATCCCACGGATTGTGGTTGTTACTTGGAGTGGAAGGAGCAGAAGTGTAGTTGAAGAAAGATTTAGCCTTGGTTTGCATGCGGAGATAATAGTTTATAACAAGACTAGGTGGGGTCCATTTGATGTTTATGTGAAAATCGACTTCGTCTATCTGCTTTTACATATCAAGTTTGGAGACGATCCAAGGAATGAGGTTTGATCAAAAGCTCAAGTTGTCACACTATACGAAAGCAGAGGACAGGATGCCCATTAATGAAATGTTTTTAAGGTAATGGTGGACGATTGAGATCAACTTCTTGTATGGTGGAAATCACGTGGATATAATTCTCATAGATTGCCCTCTATCAATTTCCTAAATGGTGAAGAGTTTTCCTTTAAATGCGCTTTCGTGCGCTGGAATGTAGAGTCATCTTGGTTTTGGTTTCCGGTTATAAATTTGGCCACACACACTAGTATCACACGTGCCGTGCATGGGTCCATATGTGAGATTTGTGAGAAATCTATTACATCCATTCAATTAGCCATATAATGCTGGGGCATGAGCCCAAATACAGGATAGTTCCAAATCTTAGGATTTTCTAGTGGTAAAATAGACAGTTATGTCAAAGATTGGATGACCAAGATCAAAGGATCTATGGTTGGTCGAGATGGTGGATTCCTTAAACGAGAGTTATTCAAAGGTTGCGATTAAAGAACGAACGGTCATGATTAGCTAAAAATGTCACACAGACCATGATAGATTGAATCTTCCATACGCAAGGGTCCCAAATTTGAAAAGATATGATGCTCAGAGACGTCTACTGGACATTCCAACTTTACGCATGCATGTGTACCTTGCACGATGGGATTTAAAGGTTTATTTTGTGATTGGTGGGGTCCACCAAAAGAAATCTGCTCTGACCATCATTTCATCACTTCATGTTTGGTCATGGGCACAAATATGGAACAGATTTGAATCCAAGGTGGCCCACACCCTGATATGTTAACAAGCCTTGTTGGTTCCTATTTTTTAAATCGTTTAACTCTCTATACAGAGAAAGAAAGAGAGACGTCAAGGGTCAGAGAGTAGGGTCTCTCATCTCTCTTATTTTATTGAAAATATTTTAATGCATGTGTGGTCCATTTGCACCATACGTTTGGGATAAAACTTCAGTATGGCACGTCAATTTACATGCTCTATCAAGAGATCAGGTTTGAGCCTTGATCTCCCAAGGATGACCGAAATACATTTTTAATGGCTTATGACTAACCGTAACTCGAAACAATGATTATCAACATCCTATATGAAAACTAACCACTAGCTTATGAATATACCCTATGATCTTCTTAATGAACGGTCTGCTTTGAGGTTTGGATGGCCCGTTTGGTCGATGCAATTGTGATGGCTGGTCAGATGGTGTCCTAAAGTTTAAGCGAGTGGATAATTATAGTCATATTCATATTTACGGGTTATTGTATAGTCAATTTCGCAACCCTAATCATAAAAAGTGGTTTTTGGATGTGGTCAATGTCAAGAACATACACCGCCCGTTTTCAGTGACATGTTTATGTATATGTTCGCTCGCCTCAAGTGCAAGGCTTGCGATGTAGTAATAATCTCGGAAGACCGAGGTAGATCCACAGGAAATTAGGTAAACTAATTCTAAATATTCCAGCAACTCAAATCTTAACAATTATGGAATTCAAATTCGAAAACTAATTTAACACAGTAAAGTTGTAAAATTTATAATTTAAAGAAAACTAAGGCCTTAAGGATCCACTTGTGGTTTCCCCCATGTGAATTCATTCATTCAAGCATAACACAACTAGAATTGAAGTTCTATCTCTCTTCTAGTTGGAAGATAGAGCATTCAAACATGAACAATCCCCACTTAAGTTGAAGAATCAGATTCTAGTCTTAATGAAGCACGCAGAAATTGAATATGTAGCCTTCGAAGTAACAACCATACCAATAGACTATAGTACACTTAGGGATTACTACAATTCAAATCTTCAATCCAAACATGATAATCTCATAGAATTGCAAGGAACCCATGTCCAAAGCACATGAACTCTCATAGAACATCCAAAAATACAAACTTTTATTCAAACTATAACTTAAAATCTAACTTAAAATAAAGTGTTTGAATTAAAAGAATTCAACATGATTACTACTCACAAGCTTCACCTCTTAGCCTTAGCTAAGAGGCTCTAGCCAAGCATTATCATGCTTTAACTAAAAACAATGGAAAACTAATTAAAAGCATAAGAAAACTAGAAAAACCTTAATTGGAGGGGTTGCGAACGCTCCACGATCCACTCCTTCAATTCCCACAAACTTAGAATTCTTTTAAGATACCTTAGGAACGTGCTAGAGGTTCCCTTTTATAACAAAAGATGGCCACCGACTTGGAATCTTCTGGAATTGCGTAACTCCTTACGCAGCTGTACAGACAAGTCTGATTGATTAGACTATTATATTCGATTGATCGAACGACGATCCGATTGATCGTAAAAGTGTCTAGAGAGTTGCAGTTTTGGTCGCTAATTCTAATTGATCGGACAGAATTTCGATTGATTGGAAACCTCTGATCGATTGATCAGAGATACTCCGATTGATCGGAATTATGTCTAGTGAGATATTCAAAATTCAATTTTTCTGGTAAGTCCGATGGGTGGTCCGATTGATCGGGGACCTATTGGCAATCCATCAGAGCTTGCTATTTCTTCATTCTTTTTTACACTCTCTTTGGACTTTCTTAGTTATTCTTTAACCCACCTTTGATCACCAACAAAAAGGCTTCTAAGTGAGTCTTTTAAGTATCAATTGAGTGAAGTCTCTCTCTCATTCTTACATTCACAAAACATGCATTAGATGGGTCTTTTGAGCATACAAACCATGCGTATAATGTGATGTAATGGGTTAGAAAATGTATAAATCAGAGCCTCAACATACGTCCCAACCAGCATTTTACTAGTCCCGAGCAAAACAAGCGTGAAACAACCCCTTTCTCTGAAAACTCAACTCCCTCTTGGAAACTATGTTTCTATAGACTTTAAAACATATAAGTACGAAAATTAGAAAAACTAAATAACGAGAAATTGAATTCCTTAATTTTCCAAACATAATAAGTGTTCACATAAAATCCCCACTGATCTATTGACAATTAAATGAATCCGAACATGTATGGTCTAGTGTGCATTGTGCATGTTCATCTCATGACTTTCTAGGATTACCTTCCTTATGAATCAGCTAAACCAAAGGTCTAAGAGTGTATAGATCAACCAATTGCCTATAACAGGAATTTGCCTTACCATTCCTTCGACGACTTTCACACTACTTCCTATTTCCAGCTTTGGTTACAGGTAGACCATCCCCTTGTTGGTAATAGGTAGCCCTTTTCAAAAAATTTCACAAATATTTATACTTTCTTTTTCCTTTCTCTTTTCTTTTCTTTTCTTATGTATTAGATAGGATTTTTAGAAATCCATATCTTTCGTTCTTTTCTTTTATTTTCACTTAAACAAGGATGGACAAAGTACCCTGGCTTGGTTCTTAAATACTTCAAATCTTCAATCTGACCAATCTATAAGTCTAGTCATTCCTTTAAATCATGAGAATCGTGTAATGTGGACTAGACTTCAAAGTGTTCAAATGTTCTATCGATCAAATGAATAGGGAGATTCACATATAAAACTATTCTATTTAAGAAGAAATAGAGATTTCAAAATCATATTAATTCATCTTTCATCCTTTCATACTTATGACATCTCAAGTATATAAAAACAAAGTTTTTCAAAAGAGTTTTGGTGTTTCAGAAAATTGAAAATTTCAATACAACCTTGCTCAAAATGTCACAAACTACTAGATGAGGAATCTCATCTCACCCCCCAACCAAATCCTGCATTGTCCTCAATGTATAAAGATATGCAATGAGCATGAACATGAAAGCAATGGTAAAATAAAAGAGAGTGAGAATGATAGTACCTAAGAGAGTTGATCATAGAAGTCTACCTTCGGTATCAAAATCTACTAAAGCAAATAAAAATAGAAAAATAAACTAAAACTAATCTACTCTATACCTCCGTCAAACTAGGAGATCAATCATCCTGATACACAGGATCGTTCAAAGCGATGGACATGTCCTCTGAATCAAATTTCTCAATGAATGGTTTAAGGCGTTGTCCGTTCACTTTAAAATAGTTACCATTCATCACATTTTCTATCTCGACAGCCCCATAAGGAAAAACTTCTTTAACAATATACGAGCCGGTCCATCGAGATCTCGATTTTTTTCAAAAAAAGATGAAGTCAGGAATTGTACCAGAGCACTTTCTAACCATCATGGAAAGATTTTCTGAAGATGTGTTTGTCATGAAAGGCCTTCATTTTACTCTTGTAAATCCTCGAGTTCTCGTAAGCATCATTCCAGATCTCATCAAGCTCATTCAATTGGAGTTTGCGAAGAGAGCTAGCCTTGTCAACATCAAAGTCCAATGCCCGAATTGCCCAATAGGCTTTGTGTTCAAGCTCCACAGGTAAGTAACAAGCTTTTCCATAGACAAGTCTATAGGGAGACATTCCAATGGGGGTTTTGTAAGCTGTACGGTGAGCCCAATGAGCATCGACTAGTCTCAACAACCAATCTTTGCGATCCGGTCTCACCGTCTTTTTCAAAATTTGTTTAATTTTTCGATTGAAATTTTCATCTTGCCCACTTTTCTGTGGTGGTTTGGGGTGCTCACTTTGTGTCTAATGCCATATTTCTTCATTAAGGCTTCGAAGGGCTTATTACAAAAGTGAGAACCACCATCACTTATGATGGCTCGAGGCATTCCAAATCTGAAAAGTATGTTTTCTTTAAGGAACCTTAGAACCGTATGATGATTGTCATTTCTATATGGAATAGCCTCTATCCACTTGGACACATAGTTACGGCAAGCAATATGTAGACATGTCCAAAAGATGAAGGGAGTGGTCCCATGAAATCAATGCCCCAACAATCGAAAACTTTAAGATGTTGAAGTGGTTTAAGGGGCATCATATTCCGACGGGACAATCCTCCTAACTTTTGACAGCGCTCGCATGCTTTGCAAAACTTGTGGGTGTCTCTAAATAAAGTAGGCCAATAAAAACCACATTGTAGAGTTTTTGTAGTGGTTTTCTTGGCGGAAAAATGACCACCACATGCTTGATTATGACAAAAGGAGATGACATATTTTGTTCATTATCAGGAATACATCTCCTAATTATTTGATCTGGACAATATTTAAAAAGTAATAGTTTATCCCAGAAAAACCTGCGCACTTCCCTTAAAAATTTTCGTTTATCTTGCGCAGTCTAATGAGTCGACATCGTACCTATGGAAAGATAATTTGCAATATCAATGTACCATGGTGGATGCATAGCAACAAAGAGTTTCTCATCAGGGAATGAGTCCTCAATAGGTGACTCGTCAACAGAATTGGGTAGGACTAGGCGAGATAGATGATCCGATACCATGTTCTCTACTCCCTTCTTATCTTTAATCTCTAAGTCAAATTTATGAAGAATTAGGATCCATCTAAGCAAGCGGGGCTTAGTATCCTTCTTAGAAAGAAGGTGATTTAATGCCGCATGATTCGTGTAGATTATAACCTTGGATCCTATCAAGTACGCCATGAATTTGTCCAGAGCAAAACAATGGCTAGGAACTCCTTCTCCATAGTCGAGTAATTGACTTGGGCGGGATTCAATGTCCTACTCGCATAGTAAATAATGTGGGGCTTCTTGTCATTCCTTTGTCCTAACACCGCCCCACTAGCATAATCACTCGCATCGTACATCAACTCAAAAGAGACGGACTGATCTGGTGGTTGCATGATAGGAGCGGTTGTCAACATGTCTTTTAGCTTTGAAAAAACTAATTGACCTTTGGCACTCCACTCAAATTGGTTATCCTTTTGGAGAAGGTTACATAAAGGCCTAGAGATATGGCTGAAATCCTTTATGAACCTTCTATAAAAATAGACGTGTCCGAGAAAGGACCGCACATCGCGTATGCTTTTGGGTGGTGGTAGATTGAAAATGATATCGATTTTGATCCAGTCTACCTCTATTCCATTTGACAAGATGATATGTCTAAGGACTATTCCTCTTTGTACCATAAAATGGCACTTCTCCCAGTTTAAAACAAGGTTCTTCTCCTCACACCTTATTAATACCAACTTCAAGTGATTATGACACTCATCAAAAGTTTAACCAAAAATAGAAAAATCATTCATGAATACCTCAAGAAATTCACCCACCATGTCTGAGAAAATATTTAACATACATCGTTAGAATGTGGTGGGTGCATTACATAGTCCGAATGACATCCTTCGATATGCGAAGGTGCCGAACGTGCATGTAAAGGTAGTCTTCTCTTGGTCTTTGCTATCTCAATTTGGCTGTAATCGGAATAGCCATCAAGGATGAAATAATAGGAGTGACCCGCTAACCTCTCCAAAAGTTGATCCATGAATGGGAGAAGGAAGTGGTCATTCCTAGTGACTGTGTTTAACTTTCCATAATCTATGCGCATATGCCAACCAGTAGTCACTCTAGTCGGTATAAACTCGTTGTTGGCGTTTTCTACGATTGTAATACCAGACTTCTTAGGGACAACTTGGGTAGGACTCACCCATTGGCTATCCGAGATGGGGTAAATGATACCCACATCTAATAACTTTAATACCTCAGCCTTGATAACCTCCATCATGTTTAGATTTAACCTTCTTTGAGGTTGTTTAGTCATTATTGCATTCTCTTCGAGCTGTATACGGTGAGTACAAGCTGAAGAGTCTATCCCTTTGAGGTCCGCTATTGTCCAACCTATAGTTCCTCTATGTTTCTTGAGTAGCTCAATCAACTTGAGCTCTTGGTCTTTTCCTAGGTGAGAGGCAATTACAACCGGAAATATTTTCTCTTGACCCAAACATACATATTTAAGCTCGAATGACAATAGTTTAAGGTTAAGCTTAGGCGGTTTGATATTAGACGATAGAGGCTTTGATGTGGTTGGTGGCAATCTTTCAAAATGAGGCCTCCACCGGCTAATGTCAACTACCGGTTTCTCACTACTCAATGCGCTTGCATAATATCACTAATGATGGGGTCTTTGGAATCTTTAAAATGTGCCAAGCATGTCTCCAAATTCTCTAGTGGCTCAAGTTGGAGGAGCTCCTCTTCTTCAAAAGATTCGAGCATGTTTGCCTCGAAGAGCTCATCATCGTCATCCCTATGCCTTTTGCCTAAGTGGAACACACACATTCACTTCCAATGTCATGTTCCCAAAAGACAATTACATCACCCCATTCCGGCAATTTATGATTGTATTTGATATAGCAAGGAATAGGCGGCCTAGAATTACCGGTATTTGAGTGCTAGCATCCATAACTGGTTGCATGTCCAAGATGATAAAATCCACCGGGTAGTAGAATTTGTCAACTTGGACCAATATATCCTCAATTATCCCTCTCGGTACACAAATGGATCTATCAGTGAGTTGTAACATGGTTTTTGTGGGGTTTAATTCACCAAGACCCAATTGCTCGTATACCGATTACGGGATCAAATTTATGCTCGCCCCTAAGTCTAGTAATGCACATTCAATCCGGTAGTCACCAATGATACATGAGATTGTTGGACTACAGGGATCCTTAAATTTTTTTATTTTTTGTTTTGGGGGGGGGGGGGGGGGGGGGGGGTTCTTTTTTGTGAGAATGGCACTTACCTTATTCAAAAAGGCTTTTTGCTGCACGTTGTATTTGCGTTTAATTGTCCATAAGTCTTTTAAAAACTTGGCATAGGAAGGGATTTATTTAATGGCGTCAAGCAATGGAATGTTCATCTTGACTTGTCGGAAAATATCTAAAACATCATGAGAGTTTGGGAGAGATTTTGGAGTAACCAATCTCGAAGGGAATGGTGCTACGGGGTTATAAACGCATTCCGTTTCTTGTGGGGCTGAGTTAGATCTGTCCTCATTCTCAAAATTTATCGGATTATTAGGCTTGTCAGCCTTCACCGGAATAGACTTGTCAATTTGTTTACCACTTCTAAGAGTGGTGACGGATTTGGCTTGCTTCATATGTTGGTTGGGAAGATTAGGGATGCTTATTTCATGTTATTGTTTAGGATTAGGCTGAGGTTGGGCCGAAAAGGTCTCTTCCCTAGCATTCAAGCGTCCCTCAATTTCATTAACCAAAACTTTAAGCTCTTTGAACATTTGCTGATTTGATTGATTAATTTGCGTTTGCCCTTGCATGAATGCCTTTAGGGTATCATCCATTGAGAATTGAGGTGGGGCCATGTTTTGCATTGGTGGCCCTCCTTGTGGGTTGGTAGGATTGCCCATGGGGTTATTCCTCCAACTGAAGTTAGGATGGTTCTTCCAAATAGAGTTATACGTGTTACCTACCGGTCCATTAAAAGGTCATTGATAACCATATGCAGCATTCGCTTGTTCTTGTAACACCTCTTGAAACGCAGGAATTGTAGGACAATCCTGCGTAGAGTACACATTAGCGGCAAAAATTCCTCATATGTTCTCAATAGCTTCAGTGAGCTTTGTAACTCCACTCTTGCTAAGTTCCATGGCCTTAACTTTTCTTGTAAGGTTAGCTAGCCTTGCATTAATATCATCTTCCTTTTTAAGGATGTAGATGCCCCCCTTGTCCTTTTGTTGAGGAGGCTTGAGGTTACTAGATTTGTCTGAAGTATCCCAAGATTGGGCATTCTTAGCCAACATGTCCAAGTAACTCCAAGCTTCATCTGAATTTTTACTCATGAACTCATCTTTGCACATCATCTCTACGAATTGGCGTATGTTGGAACTTAATCCATCATTGAAGAAATTTATAATTCGCCAACTTTCATAGCCATGATTTGGGCAAGTAAGTAGGAGGTCCTTAAATCTTTCCCAACTTTGAAAGAATAACTCATTCTCTTTAACCGAAAAGTTCATTATATCTCTTCAAAGGGTATTTGTTTTATGAGTCGGGAAGAACTTTTTCAAGAACTCCTGGGTTATCTCATTCCATGTCCCTATTGAATGCGGTCTACGAGAATGTAGCTAACCCTTGGCTTTTTCTTTTAATAAAAAGGGGAAAAGTTTAAGTTTGATGGCATCTTCTGATACATTAGCATATTACAAAGTAGCCATAACTTCTTCGAATTCTTTTAAGTTAAGTATGGGCTCTTTGAGTCTAGCCCATGGAACTTGGGTAAGAGTTGAATTACTCTCAGCTTTATATCAATGTTTCCCCCGGTGTTTGGGAGAATCACACACGAAGGTGTAGTTGTACGAGCCGGTTGTAAGTAATCACGTAAAGATCTAATTGGAGGAGCATTGTGCACCTCATTCTTTTCCACTCCTTCATGGTTTGCGTTTGTAGTTGGAGTAGGGTAGGGAAGATTCCCTAATGGAGTTTGGTTTTGATTCATACTTCCTAAACTTTCATAATATTCGACGTGTTTTCAGACTCATCTATGAACGGAGAGCGGTCCAACTAAACCACTTTCAGATTGGATACGATTGTTGTGGTCACGTTCCCAATGAGATATAAACTACACAAACAATAATCTAAACTAACCCTAAGTCATAAAAACAAAATCTAGAAAAAAATTCTAAAAACTAAAATTTGAAATAGTTCAAGTTGGAAGGATAGTACCCGATTCGCTTGAACTAGAAGAACTTCCTACAAAACGAAAAAAACACTGTTAGTTCTAAAATTCAGAAAAAAAAAACTAGTCCTAAGAAAACAATAAACCCTAACTACTACTACTTTTATAGCTGCTAAAACAATCCAGAACCGTTTAACCTAAATTCCCCGGCAGCAGCGTCAAAAACTTGTTCGCTTGCCTCAAGTGGAAGGCTTACAATGCAGTAATAATCTCGGTAAGACTGAGGTCGATCCACAGGGAATTTGGTAAACCAATTCTAAATATTCCAGCAACTCAAATCTCAACAATTATGGAATTCAAATTCGAAAACTAATTTAAAATAGTAAAGTTGTAAAATCTATAATTTAAACAAAACTAAGGCCTCAAGGATCCACTTGTGGTAGCCCCATGTGAATTCATTCATTCAAGCATAACACAACTAGAATTGAAGTTCTATCTCTCTTTTAGTTGGAAGATATAGCATTCAAACACAAACAATCCCCACTTAAGTTGAAGAATCAGATTCTAGTCTTAATGAAGCACGTAGAAATAGAATATGTAGCCTTCGAAGTAACGATCATGCCAATGGACTATGGTACGCTCAGGAATTACTACAATTCGAATCTAATCAATCCAAACATAATAATCTCAGAGAATTGCAAGGAACTCATGTCTGAAGCCTTGCGATTAATAATGTCCAAACATAAAGAGTTGCCGTTTCTGTCGGTAATTCCGATTGATTGGATAGGATTCCGATTGATCTGAAACCTCTGATTGATTGATCGAAATTATATCCAGTAAGATATTCAAAATTCAATTTTTCTACTAAGTCCGATGGGTGGTCCAATTGATCGGAGATCCATCGGAACATCCTCCGATTGATCGGGGACCTATCGGCAATCCATCAAAACTTGTTGTTTCTTCATTCTTTTCTGCATTCTCTTTAGACTTTCTTCATCATTCTTTAGCCCACCTTTGATCACCAATAAAAAGGCTTCTAATTGAGTCTTTTAAGTATCAATTGATTAAAGTCTCTCTCTCATTCCTACATTCATAAAACATGCATTAGATTGGTCTTTTAAGCATGCAGACCATGCATATAATGTGATGTAATGGGTTAGAAAATGTATAAATTAGAGGCTCCACAGTATACAAACTTTCCTAAATTGAGATTTCAACGGTACATTAGGCCTATTTCTAAGTGATGAACAAGATGAACAAATTGGATTCTAACTGGGATACTTGTACGAACGGATATGAAGATCGAGTAGTTCATTTGTTATGATCGGCTGGTCCAAATTCAAAATAAAAGGTCAGATGTCTTCACTTGATGGTTGTAGGGTATTTCTACAGTTGGTTCTTATGAGAGGGTAAGAACACTAGGGTATTTAATGACATGTCTTAAGAATCAATGGTTGAATGACTTGATCTACGAATGAAAAATACTCCCTATGGTTTAAATTCAGGCTAGACTAAAGATGGATGACTAAAATCGATCAATTACATTTAGAATAAAAAGAAATATTGTACATATGTACGTGCGTGAAACTATGCACCCAAATTTCGAGTTGTTACATTCTACTCCCCTTAAAAATAATCTCGTCGTCGAGATTCCAACTCTTAAATAAGGTTCATAACAATTATTTAGTATGTGAATATAATCACTCTATTACCTATGAAATATGGTCTTACATATACAAGTATATATAAAGTTAACGACTGAATTACAGGTTTTCATCGGCTACTCCCCTAAAAAAAATTCCATCGTTGCTAAAACCAGATTCTAAATGTTAGGGGAATTTTTAGTTAGATTCCTAAGTTTTGTATACATCATATCAAACAAACAAGGGAACCCTAAGTGCTAGACTACAATTATTATTATTATTATTTACACTATAACCATTAGAGAATTTTTTTTTTTAAGTGTCTATTCTATATTATAATAAATATATTCAGGATGCCTTCATTATAAAAGTAAGGAAAATTTATGAAAAGACACTCTGTCGATCAAATCGGCAGAACATCGCAGTGGACAGACCAACTTACCTTTGTTGGTTGCTATTCCAGCCACTATTACACATATTTATAAATTTCATATTTTTCTTAAAATTTTTCTAAAGACTCTAGTATAAGTATAAACCGTCTATGTAAAATTTTACCTCAATCTGCCAACTACAGAAATTTTTAAAATTCTTACAGTCAGACCAGTTCAAAATTGTACGAATTCTTATCTATCTACATTAACTTTCCAAATCAGCATAGTGACTACCATATTTACATTTTTAACTATTTTTACTTCAAATTATATAGTTTATATGCGATTAGGCTTTTGAATCAACTTGATTGGAGTTGTAATTTTATAGTTACAATTTTACAAGTAACTCCAATTCTGCTGCCCATAGTTGTCCAGTATTATAATGTTTAAGGTAATTTCCGTACTGATCCGCTATTGTATAAAATTTAATTTTATACCAATTTGTTTTAATTTCTCTTATGAGTCTACTTATCTTTTATTAAATTTTAAATTATTCCTATTAATACAAAATTTTATAAAATTCATACAGTCTAATCTGTCTGGAATTTGGGTCATTTCTGACTAGTATATATAAATTTACTAAATTTGTATAATAACTAATAGATTTTGAATTTCTAACTATTTTTCGTCTCAACTGCACTTGTCTAGATACAATCAGGATTTTGAATCACCTCGATCAGAACTGTACTTTAATATATATGAATTTTTCAACTGGCACTAACGTTGCCGTATATTGTTGTTCAGCAAGATTTTGTGTCATCGAAATTATCTAAAAATACCTAATTAGTAAAAATGAACTATAAATTAATTATCAAGAGCAATAAAATACACTGAGTTCATATTAGACTCTAGATGAGCAGTAAACATTCCAATTTGATTCTATTTAATGTAGAGATCCTTAATTTTGGTTTCTAAGTTCTCCACATTTATAACAATTATTTTAGGAAGGTCCTAAGTTTGGTTTCTAATTTTAGGGGTCTACCAATTATACTCAAGAGTGGGGATCATAATCTACAGGTCAATTAGATTTTTAAGAAAAGCTTTTCTTTGATATCATTTTGTCACCCCCGAAATTCGGACACAAAGTGTGCACCCTCAAGCACAGGTTATGGGGTATGAGTTGTACTCGTATAGTACTTTAACCACAAATCACACAGTTAGTTGGAGGCACAACTTATTGTTTAAATTAGATTCTTATCACATCACATATCATTATTCATAATAATTTTTCCGTTCATTTGTATGTCTACACATTTTCAATGTATCGAACTAAGTCCTTCCATTTTTTTATCCTATTTAAATGTATCATCATTCAATAAAAGATACAATTTATTAATAACAAACAATATAACAAAAGCTAACAAAATAATTATAAACTAAGCATCTTGTCTCAGAGCCATAATCTCTTCTTCAGTCAAGTATAGCCAGTTCCTTTGAGGTTCTTCCATTGGTTATGCATCAATTTTTAGTATTCGTCTTGAATGGATGAACTTCTAGTTTACCTGTTTACATTTAATCTACAATCGTCAGCTAGCCAGGCTCAGTGAGTAAACCCATCATGGTTCACATCCGCTCAAATAAAGTAGTAAACCCAAATACAAGCTTACGATTAAATTTACACTATGGATGTAAAAATGTTATACAAGATGATATGATGCATCAAGTTGGCATATATTCAGTTTTCCACTTGCTTCAATTGGATCCCATCAATCGGCTCCCTCTTTCTTGAAGGGTAGACTTCCACATGCTAGTGGGTTTCCAGGATGGTCCCTGGGTAACTAGGTACTTAAGTACCTACCGATCTTCCAGAGCGATGCTCCAAGATAATGATGTATGAATGTATGAAGAGGATGGCATGTTGTTTTCACATAATCATCTATCTAATTGAGAGGCACAGATAATTCAATCATCTCTCCTTTTGAGAGGCACATACATATTATTCAGTTATCTCTCCTTTTGAGAGGCACATACATATTATTCAGTCATCTCCCATTATGAGAGGCACATACATATCATTCATGTCATTCCTTTCATTCAATATGTATAAGTAATATAATGTATTGACATATATGCATAACATCATCATAATCAATGCAAGTCACCCCAAACATAGCATCACATCACAACAACATACTTGATTCAAACAAATAGGAAACATGTTGGGATTCACTCACCTCTTAATGTGAATTCCCCAAGATTTTCAAAATCAGAGTAAATACCAAGTTCCTAACACATAATTCATCATTCAGTAATTTCATTCATTTAATCTACTTAATATGAACTTAGAGTTATCGAAGATCAGATCTAGACCGTCCATTAAACATCAGATATCTAGATGGTCCACGATCATACCCTACTCACATATCTTAGCCATGACGATCATCATATATTATGATTTACATGATTAATGTAAAGTAGAACCAATCTTGACGGCCTATTGGATGATCTGATTCATTCTATCACTTTGTAACGGTTCATATTAGTGATTGGATCAGATGCATCCATTGGTCCACACAAAGATTACTATACAATCCAAAATTGGATTGATGTGGCCCACCTGTGGATCAGATCGATCTGAGATTTTTTACCCTTACATGATTTGGCCTTAGGATAAATCGGATCCGTGTAAATCAGATCTGGTCCACTCAGATGGCCCCCCATCAATCTCAGCCTTCTAAGCCTCACATTATAATGATCTACAATCATCATATTTATCATTATTACTATTTTTGATCGTTATGGACCATCCAATGATCAGATCCATCTAAGACTTTGACTAACATTCTAGATATATCCCAGAGTTGATATGAATGGTGTAAATCAATTTGATGCATTGGAAAATCCACTGAATCTCCTAAAATATAAAGCAATGATCGAGATTTAATCTAATCGGTGTAGCTTGTCCAATGGTCAGATCATTCCAGAGTTTTAGGCCTTAATATATATTGTCCCACTAAGCACTCAATTTGGATCTAGGATGACACCACTAGATGATCCCAGGCTGATCTCTACAGCAAGAAATCTTATCAAAAACTAAGTTTTATTATCCAATCATCCTACAGACTGATGTGATGAATGTGAGGTTTATCTGCCCCATTCATTGCAAAGATATGGTGATTTTAGATTAACAAGAAATATTCCGGAATGATAGGATCGTCTATGCATCAACAATGGAGATTTCATACTATAATCTTAAAAGCGTACCTGATTGGGAAGACATTTCCAATTTCGTTGTGTTGCCAAAAAGAGCTCTTGGTCTTCCGCACCTTACATTTTTTAGGAGAACCTCTCAATGGGACTAGGGTTTTCTCTCATATGTTGGTGAGGGGACCAAGACATATATTTATAAGAAAGAAAACCAGAGAAGCTTACCCATCACACTTCTCTCCTCTAGGGTCTCCACATCGTAGGCTTCTATATCCGGCTCAACAACCGCATATAGGGAACACGGTTCAAGCGTCCAGCCCCAAACCTATTTGTAATGATCACAATTATAGTGGGGCCCACTGAATTGCTCAATTTAAATAATCCAACGGTCATGATCTAAACCGATGATCATGTGTGGCCCACCAATGGAGTCTTACATTTTCCCACTTGGGCTACACTGATCTCTGAAAGAAAACAAAACATTTTATTTTATGAAAAATATTTTATATAAAACACATTTGTTTGAAAAGCTCTTAATGGGCGCCCTACTAATTTCAAAACAATATTGTTGGATAATTATGAGCAACACTTGTCAGATCTAGTTCATCAAGACCACTGATATTGAATCATGGTAGTCAACACAACATTTAATCTTTTCGAAGTGTGACGAATTATGATCACAAATACCAATAGCCTTAATTACATGGATCAAGAATATGGGGTGTGGTATGAAAAATTATACATCTTATGTGATCATACGTGCTTATCTTCAAGTGGTTCTACTGCACGTGTCTCCAAGACACAAACCAAAGTCTTGCTTTCTCAAAACTGAATGTGCACACTAAAGGAGAAGCAAGATATGAATTTGAAAACAGAATCATCAATGCAAAAAAGAGATCTCTAAAATGTTTGTACATAATCAGATCAAATATGAAAACAACCACTACTGAAATACATCATTGAGATCAACAACTCTCATAGATGTCACATGTTCCTTAAAGAGCATGATAGGAAGGCTTTTAGTGAGAGGATCCGCTATCATCTGCCTGGTGCCGATGAGTTCCACAAACACTTGACGATTCTGAACTCTCTCCTTCACAACAAGGTATTTAATGTTAATGTGCTTTGACTTCGATGAATGCTTGTTGTTGTTGGAGAAGTTAACTGCAGCTGAACTATCACAATAGATTTTCAATGGTTTCGGGATCATCTGCACAACCCGTAAACCAGAGAAAAAACTCTGAAGTCAGATCGCCTGACTCGTAGCTTCATGACAAGCTACATATTCCGCTTCCATGGTAGATGATGTCGTAATCGACTGTTTCACGCTCTTTCATGATATGGCTCCACTAACCACCATGAATACATAGCCCGAGGTGGACTTCTTACTGTCAAGACAGCCAGCAAAATCTTCATCTGTATATCCAACTAACTCCAAATGGTCGGATCTCCTGTATGTGAGTTTGGAATCCTTTGTCCTTTGCAGGTAGCGCAACACTTTCTTTACAGCTATCTAATGATTCATTCCTGGATTGCTGAGGTACCTACCCAACATTCCAACCACAAAAGCAATATCCAGACGCGTACAGACCTGAGCATACATGATGCTCCCTACTGCCGACATATACGGAATAGCTTTCATCTTGTCATCTTCTAGGTCATTCTTAGGACACTAAAATTGACCAAACCTGTTACCTTTTACAATAAGTGCTTGGCCAATAGCACAACCTTGCATGCCAAACCTTTTAAGAACCCTATCAATATAAGCCATCTGCAACAGGCCAAGTAATCCACGTGATCTGTCTCGGCTAATCTGAATGCCGATGATAAATGAGGCATCACCAAAATCTTTCATCTCAAAGTTTTGAGATAGAAATTTCTTAGTTTCACGTAACAATCTAATATCACTACTGGCCAACAAAATGTCATCGACATACAAGACCAAAATGATAAACTTACTCTCACTGATTTTCATATATATGCACTCATCCGCAGTGTTTTCAATGAAACTATATAAGGAAACAACGTCATGAAACTTTAGGTACCACTATCGTGATGCTTATTTCAACCCATAAATTGACTTCTTAAGTTTACAAAGCAGATGTTCTGAGCCTTCGGCTTTAAAACCTTCTGGCTGCAACATATATACGTTCTCCATTAAATCTCCATTGAGGAACGCAGTTTTCACATCCATTTGATGTAGCTCTAAATCTATATGAGCCACAAGAGCCATAATGATCCTAAAAAAGTCTTTTTTAGACACAGGTGAGAAAGTCTCCTTAAAGTCAATGCCCTCACGCTGAGTGAAATCATTTGCAACTAGTTTGACTTTATCCCTTTCGATATTGCCCTTAGAATCCTGTTTGGTTTTAAACACCCACTTACAACCAATCGGCCTAATCCCTTCAGGTTATTCAATAAGGTCTCAGACTTTGTTGCCCTTAATGGATTTCAATTCATTCGTCATGGCATCGAACCAATGAGAAGAATTCGCACTTTGTTCGACTTGTGAAAAGGACACAGGATCTTTTTCAATTCCAATGTCAAATCATGCTCCTGCAAATAGACGATGTAATCGTCTGGTATTACAGATCTTCTCTCTCTATGTGGTTGTCTCAATAGCTCATTATTCTGAATTGGGTTTTCCATTTCCTTGTCAGTGGCTTTATTTGAGGCTTTACATGGTCATCCATAGGGATCTCAGGGTCCACTACTGGACGGACGACCACGCTATTCTGAATGATTGTAGTGGGAATCATAATCCGCTCTTCCTCAAATACAATATTTCTCAAGTTTGTGCTCTCACTATCTTCAATATTCTTAATAAACCTAAAATTCGCAATCTCAATGACTCTTATGGAATATGATGGACAATAAAATCTAAATCCTTTTGATCTTTATGGCTATCCAATAAAGAAGCAACTAACAGTTTTAGGGTCAAGCTTTCTTTCATATGAGTTGTACGGTTTGACTTCTGTAAGATAACCCCATACATGAAAATATCATAGAGTAGGCTTTCGTCCTGTCCACAATTCATATGGAATTTTCATTACAGTCTTACTTGGGACCCTATTAAAGATATACAAAATCATTTTCAATGCATCGCCCCATAAAGATTCTGGCAACGTTGAATTACTAATCATAGATCGCACATGTCCTTTAGGGTGCGATTACGCCTTTCCACTACACCATTCTGCTCCGAGGTACCAGGTATGGTGTACTGGGCGATGATGCCACAATCTTGCAGGTATTTAGCGAATGGCCCTGGATTATACCCAGATTCATCATACCTTCCGTAGTACTCACTACCATGGTCGGATCTAACGACTTTGATCCTTTTATCGAGTTGATTCTCGACTTCAGCCTTATAGATCTTAAATGTATCCAAGGCATCTGATTTTTCATTAATAAGGTATAGGTACCCATAACAAGAGTAGTTGTCTATAAAAGTGATACAGTATTTCTGCCCATTCCATGATGTTATAGGGAACGGTCCGCGGATGTCTGTATGAATCACTTCTAAGAGTTAGGCTGATTGCCACCCGCAGGACTCGTAGAACGTTTTCCTGAAGTGCGTTTTCTTTTCTTATAACCTTTTCGTCCTTGACCAGATGTCACTAGTTGCGTACTTTGTGTTTTGCTTGACCTTCTGAACCTCTTTTCCTCGTGAACGTACTGAGATATCAGTTCGTTCAATGTCCACTTTTCGTTTTGAGTGTTATAACTAATTTGGAATTAACCAGACTGTGGAGGGAGGGAGTTCAAAACCAAGAAAATCAAGAGTTCATCCTCAATCTTAAGGCCTAATGCACAAATTTTAGCCACCATATCAGACAATCTACCAATGTACTACCTGATATTTACTTGACCGTTATAGGTGGCTTGAGTCGATCAGCTTATGTAGAAGTGAACTCAGCTCAGCTTTATCCAATTTCTCAAATCATTTTCATATTTCAAGTCAAGAACTCTTTAGCTTTCTTGGTGTCGGGCATGACACCCTGCATGGTCTCAGAAATCGATTTTTTATTATCTTAAGACACATCTTATTTGACTTGGTCCAAGCCTTGTAATGAGCCTGTTCTAATTCCAAACTGGAGTTAGATGGAATGAGAGGCTCCACTTCCTCCAAGGCCAAGTCCAAGTCCATGCAACCTAGGACTATTTCAATGGACGACTTCCATTTTGGATAGTTAGACCCAGTAAGCAAAGGTATGGAATTGAATTGGGTTGGACCATTGGAAACAATCATAGCTGGACATTCAAAACATAAAATTCACATCAATAAACAAGCCTCATACAAATAATCCAACGGTCATGATCTAAACTGATGATCATGTGTGGCCCACCTAATGGAGTCTTGCACAAGTCCCAAATTTGAAAATATATGATCCTCGAAGACGTGTGCTGGACATTCCATCTTTACGCATGCATGTGTACCTTACACGATGGGATTTAAAGGTTTATTTTGTGATTGGTGGGGTCCACCAAAAGAAATCCGCTCCGACCATCATTTTCATCACATCAAGTTTGGCCATAGGCACAAATATGGAACAGATTTGAATCCAAGGTGGCCTACACCCTGATATGTTAACAAGCCTTGTTGGTTCCTATTTTTTAAATCTTTTAACTCTCTGTACAGAGAGAGAAAGAGAGACGTTAGTGGTTAGAGGGTCTCTCATCTCTCTTGTTTTGTTGAAAATATTTAAATGCATGTGTGGTCCATTTGCATCGTACGTTTGGGATAAAACTTCAGTATGACACGTCAATTTATGTGCTATATTAACAGATCAAGTTTGAGCCTTGATCTCCCAAGGATGACTGAAATACATTTTTAATGGCTTATGATTAACCGTAACTCAAAACAATGATTATTAGCATCCTATATGAAAACTAACCAGTAGCTTAGGAATATACCCTATGATCTTTTTAATGAATGATCTGCTTTGAGGTTTAGATGGCCCATTTGGCCGATGCAATTGTGATGATCGGTCAGATGGTGTTCTAAAGTTTAAGCAAGTGGATAATTATAGTCCTATTCATATTTATAGGTTATGGTACAGTCGATTTTGTAACCCTAATCATAAAAAGCGGTTTTTAGATGTGGTTTATGTCAAGAACATACATCTCCCGTTTTTAGTGACATATTTATGTATACAAACTTTCCTAGATTGAGATTTCAACGGTTCATTAGGCCTATTTCGAGGTGATAAACAAGATGAACGAATCAGATTCTAACTGTGATACTTGTACGAACGGATATTAAGATCGAGTAGTTCATTTGTTATGATCGGTTGGTCCAAATTCAAAATGAAAGGTTAGATGTCTTCACTTGATGGTTGTAGGGTATTTCTACGGTTGGTTTTTATGAGATGGTGAGAACACTAGGGTATTTAATTACATTTCTTAAGAATCGATGGTTGAATGGCTTGATCTACGAATGAAAAATACTCCCTATGGTTTAAATTCAGGCTAGACTAAAGATGGACGGCTAAAATCAATCAGTCTACATACATTCAAAATAAAAAATATAAATATATATATTGTACATAGGTACGTACATGAAACTATGCACCTAAATTTTCGGGTTGTTACAGTGATCCACTTGAGTTGTAGAACAGCATGACTCTAGGGTAAATGCAGGTTATGGACTACCTAGATTTATACACGAAATAGTAGCCCCCTTGAAAGTCAAGGTGGCTCTCCTGTTATATGGTTAACCTGAGTTTTTTGTTTGAGATGATTTTTGGGACCTATGTGGAACATGAGGTGATGCATCCAATGGACAGGTCTGATTTTGTGATTCACATCACATTGGTCCAAGTAGATGACCTTTATATAATAAGAGGGTTGAAATATTCAATCCTGGAGTTTTTTGGGCATTTGCCATTAAGGCGAGCCCTATCACATAAAGGCAAGCCCTAAGTTTTCTGAAATAGAAAGTTACCAAAAATAGTAAAATTCTAATTAAAGACTACTACTAAGTAGACTCTTTCTAAAGCTCATCGCCTAACAAAAATAAAAAAAATCTTAAATAAACAAAAACTTTAAAAAGAAGGAAACAAACTAAAATTCGAAATTACTAAAAATAACAGATTTTCCTAAAATTTCATTTTTTTGCTATAACCGGGCGTTTTCTGGCGAAACGAACAAACATGACCAACAAAAACGAAATTTCAGTTGGAATCCATATCTGTGCATCCTGTAACTCCTCCCGGATCAAAAGTTATGGTTGATTTATGGTCTGTCTTCTTTTGGTCAATGCATGCAAAAATAGTTGACTTTGCCAACTTCTCCTTGATCTTTTTCTAGTCCATGTGCAATAGGAATGTGCTTGATCCGCGCCTTTCATAAGGGGGTTCTTGTCCCACATCACATGGGCATGAAGAACTTATTAAACCTAAAATGAGTTTGTAAATTACACATATTTGCAGTCATGGAATAAAAGTGACCTAAATTGAACCGATCAAATCACAGCCCCCAATTTAGATGGATTATAAACCAAAAATTACATAGATTAGATTATCTAACCACATGTTTGGTGGACGTTTATCGCACCGTCAAATGAGAAGTAGCCAACAATTTGAATTCATCAAAATAGCTACAAATTAGAGGCTGAGTTTGTTTGAACCAATCTCATTTTAGGATAATAAAGTGGATCCCACAATTTGGATGATTGAAATTGAGATAACCTATTCACAACAAATTTCTGAGTGGCTGTGTATCTACTATCACACCCTGCCAGAGTATCAAATGACTGCCCTCCACTTAGAATTTTGATGTGCTAATCTTGGAAGGTTTCAAGGCTAGCAATGGGTCGGGGCGTACGACCAGGATTGGCTTGGGCCGGTTTGTTTGCCAAATAAAAATAACCTGCCCTGAGTCCAAGTTCCTTAAGTTGGTTAAGGGGTGTATTGCCACATGGGTCTAGCCTACTCTTGAATTTAAAAATCTGTTCACATTTGTAGGAGATTGCAATAGATATACATAATTAAATCTACTGGCATAGCTATTTATAATAAATACAACTATATACACTGTTGCGCATGCATATCCTGTCTTTTAGCAAGGCTCAATTAAAGTGGTGGCTGGGGGCCTTTAGCTAGTTCACTAGCTGTTCTGATTTTCATTTGCTAGTTTATCTCTTCCTACTAGGTTATAATTATTTATAACTAATCAAGTCATGCAGACACTTAATTGAGTTTCCTAGTCAACCCGGCTCCGGTAGACACTGAATCAAGTTTTAAAGTTTTTGGACTATGCTTGGTGTGCCACCACACAACCTAAGCAAAAACTGCCTACCACATCATAGCTTCTCCCTTAACTGTCTTTATCACCATATGCTTATTTGCTTGCATGCGTCCAGGAGCCCAAGCAGGACAGCCAATCCATCGAGATTTAGGGCCATCCAGCCAATAATACAACAAGAAGCTTTGGATGGTATCATTTAGGGCTATAAACAGGCCAACCAGTCCAAGATTTCAGGCCAGGCCTAACCCGAGATGTACTATTGCCCCCGGTCGAACATGCAAGCTGGGTCGAGGCTTAAAGTTCAAGCACAATTACTAATTCGGCTGGGTTTCGGCATGGCCTTCGAATATTTACAATATTAAACATAAATATATAAAATTATGAAACAATATTAAACATAAATATAATGTTTTCTTAATAGCATTAAATGGGCTTGGCCTACTAGATTTTCTCGGGCTTCAGCAAAGGTATGTCCCATAAAAATTTAATTGGTCTCGGTATCAAGTTCAGCCCTATTAAGTCTAGCTACGGTTAGCCTCAGAGGGTTGGGGTGGTAGGCCTGTAACAAGCTCAGACGTGATGTCATGCACATCAATTTCTTCTGGGCCTGGGCCAATGACGTCCTTGCCCAAACCGGGCCCATTATCATTTCCATAAGAAAATACCCTAAATATTTATTTATATGAAGTTCTACATTCTAAATTACCAAACTTCCACTAGTAGGCTTTCAACGGACCAGGATTGGGCCATGAAAGTGTTGTTCAAGCCTTGGTTGCAAAGTAAAACCTAGGCCCAGTCTGTGACCGGCTAAGACAAACAGGCCTGAGCATGGCTCTCGATGATAATGCATGACCTGAGCTTGAATCCAGCTAGAGCTGTAGCCTCGCCACCCACTTCTGTGCAATATCTGGGCTGTTCATTTAGGGTGCCCCATTATCCATGATATATAACGAAAATGTCCTTGAAATCCTAACGGGCAGTTCTTGGTCTGGGCTGACCAGCTTTCAAATGAAGCTCGATACCAGCCCAGTTATTAAATGGGCTTAAGTGTAAGGAATACGCCCAGTATTCTATGGCCCAGAAGCCTTACGTGCTAGCCCAGCCCATTGACAGCCCTACCCACCACAAAAGTACACAATCCACGCAAAATAAATCGTGCAGAGTCCCATATTCCAGGTCTCAAACACAACTAACTTTTATCATCTGGCAAGTGTATGGGTGCCTACATGTATGTATGTGTCTTTGACATTCAACCCCTACCAACATTGAAGATAATAAAAAATTAAGAGAGAGAGAGAACCCCTACCAACCTTGAAGATAATAAAAAATTAAGAGAGAGAGAGAGCCTACCAACATTGAAGATAATAAAAAATTAAGAGAGAGAGAGAGAGAGAGAGAGAGAGAGAGAGAGAGAGAACAGAAGAAGAAGAAGAAGAATCTGACTGATCAACTCATCAAGCTCTCCACACGTGTACTTTGGACCAAGTTGGAAGTTCTTTTTTTTTTTTTTTTTTTTTAAATTATGGTGTGGCCCACATGATGAATGGATCGGTATGATTTTTGCAATAGATGCTCTTTGTGGTGGAATTGGTACAAGCAGGACACTGTGGCATTAAGCACTACTGAGACAATGTTCAAAATCCAATCCATCCATGGGCGTGGCACAAGCGCATGCGCTAGCAAAGCTGCCTCCTTTAGACCCAACATGATGTATGTGTCTTATCAATGCTATCCATCCGTTTTAGCGGCTCATTTCAGGACATCAGCATAAAACTGAAGCACATCCAAGGATCAAGTGGACCACATCACATCACATAAAACCGTAAGGGTAGGCATTCAATTCACACTGTTTCCTGTGGTGTGGTCCACTTAACTTTTGGATACGTTTTAATTTTGGGTTCATACCTTAAAATGAGTTGATAAAACGGATAGACGGCATGGATAAGATACATATATCACGGTAGCTCCCACAGAGTTTATGCAGTTCGCAATGGCAATGAAATATGCCAATTTGTGGGCCCGGCCATTTCGTCAATGGTGTCTGCCTTATAACCCACACAGATGGTTGAATGTATGCATCGATCGTGACTGATCCAAGGGTGTGCCTCTCTAGATGGACCAATGATAAAAATAATTATAGCAATTTGCCACCCCTCCATCCAATAGGTGGTCCATCTACAAGTCTTGGATCTGTTGGGTCGATGTCTTTTTATTAAAGGAGGAATTAAGCAATTAGCAGGCCAAATATAGGACAGGTGTGAGATCGATCGCTGCTTCTAATCAAAGTGGGTCCCATCGTGAACATGACCTGGTCGAAAGATCAAGCCCGTGAATACACTCTGTGGGTCACGTGGCTATTAGAGAAACAGATCCTCCATGAAAAGACAGTGAAAAGATGCTCACTCCATATTAACATGCATATATGTTAATGGCCAGTCAGAATTTTGTCAGAGGCATTTGACATTGACAATATGACCAATCCAGTGAGTGGCCATGCAACATACACTCATGTGTGCCGACAGATTGTTTCTTCTTGAATCTCTCAGCATGAATGGCCTGAATTATAAGCAACATTTCCTAGTTATTATAATCCATCCATCTCTCATAGATTTTTTTTTTACTTAAAGTTTCCAATGAAAGTCGAGAGGTAAGGATGTGGACCTATAGATATTAGAACATGAGTAACATGAGTTTCAAAAATAGATGGCTAATACAAGATGGCAGATAAAGCATTAAATTTTTTGAAGAGTTGAATGTAGCCGCAGTCTCCTACAAAGAGATGACATGTGTGAGTGCGTGGGTGTGTCTGTGGGTGTGAGTGTGTTAATGTTGATAAATTTCTGATCTCTAAAAATAAATTAATTTGGAAAAACCGAGAAATAAGGATAGACTGAAGCACGTGAAAAACACGCTGTCCTTAAAGCGTAATTCGCCCCTACTCAAATTATTTTGAGTCTGCTGATAGGTTGCAGGACGGATTGCTTCCATGATACGACGAGCCTTATGTGGTTCTGCGTTCAGCAAAAAACGAAGGAACCACTATGGAACTCAGTAACACACTCTGACAGATAAAGAGAAGAAAGAGAGAACAAGAATGGAGGTCTTCTTCTTGTAGCAGTAGACCACTACGCTGGTCTAAGTGGCTTGGTTTAAATCAACCAAACCGAGAGGCTAATAGTCTCAGATGGGTGCTCGTTCAATAGTGATGGTTGTGATTGCTGTTGTTGTGTTGGAATGAACCAGACCTATCCGGTTTATATAGGTAAGGGTGGCTGGCAGTTTTGGTCCAGAGCCATAATGGCACTAGCCGTTTTCTGGCTGTTGTGAGAAACTAGCCGTTTATGGCAGTTTCTGACTGTTGTGCATGTGGGAGTTATGCACCTACATGCTGACCGTTTAGACTCAATGGCTAGCCATTTCTGACTGTTGGGCTAGCCACATGCAGCTGTTACTGCATGGTTTGAACTGTTACTGCATGAGCAGTTACACAGGTCCCTCTAATTAGCCCTGCAGCTCTCTATAAAAAGCAGAAAGGTCTCTCTGTCAGACCTCCCACCCACAGCACCTCATCTGTTCCGAACCCAGCCACTTGACCTATTACCTAACCTCTGTCGCACCGCGTCTCGCACCAGTCTCGCTCCGGTCCGCGAGGTTACGACCTATCTGCGACACGATGCGCACGTGCGAAGTGCCAAGTGCGCCACTAGTGCCTCTACAGCCACACTGCCTCACGTACCCATGCCCTCGCACCTAGCTCGAGCTCGAGCCCGAGCCTGAGCCCGAGCCCGAGCCCGTGCCCGTGCCCGTGCCCGAGCCCAAGACCGAGACCGAGATCGAGACCGAGCCCGTGCGCGTGCGCGGTGTTCCAGTGCGAACGCGCGTGCGCGTGCGCGTGCGCGGTGTTCCAGTGCTTCGCACTGGAACACGCAAGCCATCATTCTCCCTCTCTTCCATCATAAATAAGTAAGGTGCACAACACTCTACTTATAAAGAGGTAAAAAACTTTTCTCCCATCCGATATGGGACAAAAAACCAAACGCCTTTTTTTCTTTTAAAAATATTTTCAAAACAACATTTTTCAATAATCCCCCATTTTTTTTAAAAATAATTTTAAAAACAGAAAAATGGATGTCTGCCAGAGTATAAAAGATTATATGCATAAAGAAAGATATCTTTCGATTTGAATTCTTCCTTAATGTAAGTATTTCAAAGACTCATCGAAATTACTGGTAGCCGCAGCTTTGAACCAGTTATTTTTAGATAATAGGATCGAAAATACCACACACATACTTTCTAAGTGTTATTTGAGTTCCCACAATTCTTGCTCAGCACATTTAATGGCCTTGTGCTTATCCTGTTTCATGAACGATTCCGAGAAAACTCTCATTCTCATGAGAGGCGGCACCACCTCTACGTTCATATAGGTGAAGTCCTTCTAGTGTCTCCGTTACTTTCAGACACTTGTCCTTAAGACTGGACTACATTAAGAGTTTCTGAGACTCAACCCTCTTTCTGTAACGGCCAGCACTATAATCCTGGATGAGGTATATATATAATTTAGTGCTGAAACTTTTCACGTATCAGTGACTTGTTTTTACCCATTGAACCCTTATATAGAGATTTTCTAATTTTAGGTTGGGTTTCCATCACTGGTGAAATCTTTTAAAAAGAGTTTCAACCTCATCCATCTGGATGTTGTCCTTACTACCTCTCTCGTTAGAGGTTTAGTGGAAGGATCAGCTAAGTTATTACTTGACTTTACATAAGATATTGCAATGATTCCATCTTGAATCAATTGTCTTACATAGTCATGTCTCAGACTTATATGTCTGGATTTCCCATTATACGTGCCGCTGTAGGCTCTAGCTAATGTGGCTTCACTATCGCAATGTAGCAAAACGACCGGCATCGGCTTCGCATAGAATGGAATTTCTAAAAGAAGATCCCTAAGCCACTCAGCCTCTTTACCTATTGCAGCAAGGGCTATGAACTCAAATTCCATAGTTGAGTGAGTTATGCAGGTTTGTTTCTTGGATCCCCAAGATACAACTGCACCTCCTAAGGTGAAAACCCATCCAGTAGTGGATTTGTTGTCACCTGCACTTGATATCCAACTTGCATCGGTATATCCTTCCAGTACAGCTGAAAATTTTGAGTAAAATAATCCTAAGTCTTTGGTTGCTTTTAAATAACCAAGTACTCTTCCTATTGCCTTCCAGTGTTCTACACTGGGATTACTAGTAAACCTACTTAGTTTACTCACAGCATATGCGATGTCTGGTCTAGTGCATTACATTACATACATTAGACTTCCTATAACACTCGCATACTCTAATTGTGCAATTGTTTTTCCAGTATTTTCATTTAACTTGATACTTGGATCGAATGGGGTTTTCGCTTCTTTAATATTCAGGTGTTTAAACTTGTTTATTGTTTTCTCAATATAATGAGATTGGCATAGCGCATAACCCCCACTATGAGCTTTAACTTTAATACCTAGAATGGTATCAACTTGTCCAAGATCCTTCATTTTAAATACGGAAGACAGAAACTTCTTTGTTTCAATTACACCTTCCATCTTGTTACTTATTATTAACAGGTCATCAACGTATAAGCAAATAACAATTATATAGTTATTACTTGTTTTGGAATATATGCATTTGTCTGCTACATTATGCATGAAACCATGAGAAATATTTTAGAATCAAGCTTCTCATGCCACTGTTTAGGTGCTTGTTTTAGTCCATATAATGATTTAATTAGTTTACAGACTTTCTTCTCATTTCCTGGCAGAACGAACCCTTCAGGTTGTTCCATGTATATCTCCTCGTCGAGGTCTCCATTCAGGAAAGCAGTCTTTACATCCATCTGATGTATATACAGCTGATGTATGGATGCTAAAGCAAACATAATTCTAATAGATGTTATTCTTGCCACAGGTGAGTATGTGTCAAAATAATATATTCCTTCTTTTTGTCTAAACCCTTTAGCTACTAGTCTAGCTTTAAAGGCTTGAATAGTTCCATCAGTGTGATATTTCTTTCTAAATACCCACTTATACCCTATGGGTTTAGAAGCTGGAGGTAGATCCACCAGTTCCCAGGTTTGGTTTGACATAATCGAGTCCATCTCATCATTGATAGCTTCTTTCCAAAAAGCTGAATCTCTAGAAATTACAGCTTCTCTATAGGTTGTTGGATCATCTTCTATAGTCATAACTATATGTATCTTTCTAATGACATTCTCTTTATCTCCTTCTACGAGATGAAAAGAGATACGTTGAGAGTCTATCTGTTCAGGATCAAGACTCTTTTCTACTCTTATCCTTTGACTCCTACGTGGTTCTATTGGAGCTTCAACTTCATGTTGAGCTTCTACCATAGGTTTCTCTGTTGGAGTTTGGATTTCATTATCCTTTGACTTTAAGGATAGTGAGTTTTCAAAGAACTCAACGTCTCTAGACTCTATGATGGTATTAGATTCTAAGTCTAGGAGTCTATATGCTTTGCTATTTTGTGCATACCCTACAAAGGCGCACTTAATAGCTCTGGATCCTAATTTCGTTCTTTTGGGATCAGGCATTCTACAATATGCGAGGTACCCCCATACTTTAAGATATCCTAGATTAGGTTTTCTACCTTTCCATACCTCATATGGTGAAGTGTTAAACTTCTTAGAAGGAACCCTATTTAGGATGTGGCACGCTGCGAGAAGTGCTTCTCCCCAAAGTCCTAGTGGCAACTTTGCTTGTATTAGCATTGAGTTGACCATTTCTACTAAGGTTCTATTTTTTCGTTCAGCTATACCATTTTGTTGTGGTGTACACGGTGCAGTGCATTGGTGTATTATGCCATGTTCTTCACAGAAGTTAGAGAATTCATTTGAAAAATACTCTCCTCCTCTGTCGCTACGAAGAACTTTTATTTTCTTATTTAGTTGATTTTCCACTTCTGCTTTATATATATTGAACATGCTGAATGCTTCATCTTTGTTCTTTAGAAGATATACTTGTATATATCTGGAGCAATCATCGATGAAGGTTATAAAGTATCTTCTACCTCCACGTGTAAGAATGCCATTTAACTCACAGATATCAGTGTGTATTAGGTCCAATATTTGAGATGATCTCTCAACACTAGGAAAATGTTTCTTCGTAAATTTGGACTTTATGTACACTTCACATTTATCATTTTGATTATCTGTGTATGAGATTAAGCCATTATTAGACATAAATTTAAAGGTACTATAACCTATGTGTGCTAATCTACCATGCCACAATGCTACAGATTCAATCATATAGGCAGAAGGGCTACTTTCATTCAAGGAAAATTTTATCATCCCATTACAAGCATATCCCTTACCAACGAAATTCCCGTTCTTGGATAGAATCAGTTTTCCCGACTCAAACACTACCCGTATTCCAGGTTTTCCCAAAAGATCCCCAGAAACTAAGTTTCGTCTCATGTCAGGGACATGCAGTACATTAGTTAGGATCACTTTCTTTCCAGAGGTAAAGACTAATTCCACGGTTCCTTTACTTACGACCTTCGATCGGACTTCATTACCCATTTGGACCTCTTGACCATCGGTCACGTCCTCATAAGTTTTAAAGGCTGATCTGTCATAGCTTACATGGACTGTGGCTGCTGTATCATACCACCAACCGGGTACTTTGCCTTGGATCATGTTTACCTCAGTGATCATGGCAATTATGTCTTCTTCAACTGCACTTGCCTCATTCTTCGATTTTTGAAGACGGCATACTCGAGCGTAATGCCCGATTTTCCCATAGACATGGCAAGGGCCTTTGAACTTTCCGTTCTTCTTCTGTGATTTCTTGAATTTCCCTTTATTGGGTTTCAGGGAACCGTTCTTCTCGGATTCTTGTTTTGGGTACTTTCTACTGCTTGCACCTTGGATGAGGAATTCCCATTTTCATTTTTCTTTTCACGGTTTCGGATTCTTCCTCTATTCGGATATGTTTCTGGATTTGCTCCAGTGAATAATCCTCGGTTTTATGTAGCAGTTTCTTCCTGTATTCTGTCCAACTCGGGGGTAATTTTGCGATAATAGCCCCGACTTGGAAAGCTTCAGGGATATCAATTTTTAGGGCACTAATTTTGCCAACAATTAGCTGTAGTTCTTCGATTTGGGCTAACAGTGATTTGTTATCTACCATGGTGTAGTCGAAATAGCTAGCTATTAGATATTTGTTCGTACCTTTTTCTTCAGTCTTGAATTTGAACTCGAGAGCGGTCCAAATTTCTTTGACAGATTCAGTTCTGGTGTATTGATCATACGAACGATCAGATAGCGTGTTCAGAATGTGTCCTCGACACAGCAGATTATCTTCTTCTCTCTTGATGCGTGCGTTGATCTGCTCAGTCGTGTCTGTATCAGTAGCTGGAGGAAGCGGCTTCAAGTTCGGGTCTAAGATATAGAATATCTTCAACGCTATAAGCAGGAACTTTATCTTATCCTGCAATTTGGTGAAATTGGTTCCATCGAACCGGTCCAGACGAATCAGATCCTGGTTCATTAGTTTGATTGATGATACCCCTTCGGTTTCCATATCAGAAAATTACGCTTTAAGATTGTTGATAAATTTCTGATCTCTAAAAATAAATTAATTTGGAAAAATCGAGAAATAAGGACAGGCTGAAGCACGTGAAAAACACGTTGTCCTTAAAGCGTAATTCACCCCTACTCAAATTATTTTGAATCTGCTGATAGGTTGCAGGTGGATTGCTTCCAGGATACGACGAGCCTTATGTGGTTCTGCGTTCAGCAAAAAACGAAGGAACCACTATGGAACTCAGTAACACACTCTGGCAGATAAAGAAAAGAAAGAGAGAACAAGAATGGAAGTCTTCTTCTTGTAACAGTAGACCACTACGCTGGTCTAAGTGGCTTGGTTTGAATCAACCAAACCGAGAGGCTAATAGTCTCAGATGGGTCCTAGTTCAGTAGTGATGGTTGTGATTGCTGTTGTTGTGTTGGAATGAACCAAACCTGTCTGGTTTATATAAGTAAGGGTGGCTAGTAGTTTTGGTCCAGAGCCATAATGGCACTAGCCGTTTTCTGGCTGTTGTGAGAAACTAGCCGTTTATGGCAGTTTCTGACTGTTGTGCATATGGGAGTTATGCACCTGCATGCTAACCGTTTAGACTCAATGGCTAGCCGTTTCTGACTGTTGGGCTAGCCACATGCAGCTGTTACTGCATGGTCTGGACCGTTATTGCATGAGCAATTACACAGGTCCCTCTAATTACACCAGTCTCGCTCCGGTCCGCGAGGTCGCGACCCATCTGCGACACGATGCGCACGTGCGAAATGCCAAGTGCGCCACTAGCGCCTCTACAGCCACACTGCCTCACGTGCCCACGCCCTCGCACCTAGCCCGAACCCGAGCCCGTGCCCGTGCCTGAGACCGAGCCCGTGCCAGTGCGCATGCGCGTGTGCGTGCGTGGTGTTCTAGTGCTTCGCACTGGAACACACAAGCCACCATTCTCCATCTCTTCCACCATAAATAAGTAAGGTGCACAACACTCTACTTATAAAGAGGTAAAAAACTTTTCTTCTATCTAATATGGAACAAAAAACCAAACGCCTTTTTTTCTTTTAAAAATATTTTCAAAACAACATTTTTCAATAGTTAAAAAAAAGGAAAAGAAAAGAAAAAGAAAAAGAAAAAGAAAAAAAAAAACCTACTTAAGCTTTATTACTTGATCTCTTTTAATGTTATAGATATAAAAAGCACAAATAGAGATGTGAGTATATCTTTGGAAACGTTTTAGTGAGAAATTTCTTGTATAAAGAGTAGAAAAGCAATGAGTCTTATTTTTTTAGTTTTTGATTTTTTAAGTGAAGAAAAAACTTTACATTTCCACCCAAAAGAGAGGTATATTGCCAAATTACGTAAGGTTTTGTGCCTTTCGTCTCTGGTTTTATTTCGGTTTATTTCGGCTATTCTCTTTTGTTGTTTTTTGTAGCTTGCACTTTCAGCTTGTTTTGATTTTGGCCTGTCTATGCTATTTTGATTTATATGCTTTTGATTAGCAATTTAGTGGCTATCAAAGATGCAAAATGAATGCCTATGAAGATATTAAATGAAAAAGTTTGAGGCGGAGAAGTTTGATGGAAAAAATAATTTTAATTACAATAGGTTAAGGTATTTGATCTACTTATTCAATTAAATTTACACAAGGTGATGATTAGAAGATAACATAATAGAAAATTAACTAGTGACGAGTGAAAAGATTTAGATTTAAAAGCTATTAATAAATTATTGCAAGTGCAAGCAGGAGTGATGTGGCAGCATGATGGCACAAATGAATGAGCTAGAGCATGAAATGTCTTACCATGGCAGTAGGTGGAGAGAGTGTGTCATGCATGGCGCGCGGCTTGGCACTGCGGCGGTGGGCAGAGAGAGTGTTGTCTCTTGTCTCTTGTGTAGGCACACTACAAAGTTTAGAGCATGACTCGCGAAAAGCATTGTTGGGATAAAAATAGTAAGGAAAGTTCCAAATAATCTCACCTCTTTAGGCATGAAATACGCCGGGCTAAAATGCCTTTCGGTGAAAGTTGCATGCTATATATTCTTATTTTTGTAACTGAAAAGACTCCAGAAAATGCGAAAAATGATGGCACCCAAGTCAGGACAGTTGGTCCATTTTGATTTTCCGTGATGATAGTTAAAAAGAATACTCCTAATTACATTCCATGACATTTCATGTTGGAGTTGAAATGGATCAAATTATTATCTTGGGGCCAGTCTAGAATGTAGTAGAATTACAATTAAATTCAATGGAACATCCAAACGCAGAATAGCTAAACAATTCGAGCAGTAGAATCATCGATTGACAGACAGTAAGCTGTCTGTGTTAGAAGTTCAGATGCATGAAATTAAATAATTTATTTATGAATTTTAGCCCATCGTAAGTGCTCATTTAAATATTTAATGCATTCGAGAAAGTGGTGCACTCCCGTGGTACGGGTACCACCAAAAGCTAATGGTGCTACCGGGCAGAAGTGGAGCCCCTGTTGTCCATGTATCATATCCAGCCCTTCCATCAGATGTGCACCCTCAACTTACCATCAAGTCTAGAAATCAGCTCGATTCCAAACTCTGGTGGGCCACATCACAGGGTAAAAGGTGGGACGGTACCCACTTGAGTTAACCAATTCTACACATACAAAATTTTGAGTGGCTGCGTATCAACCATCAAACCCTGCCAGACTATCAAATGACTACCCTCCACTTAAATTTTGATGTGCTAATCTTGGAAACTTTCACCGTCCACATCACCACGGCTAGCAATGGGCCAAGGTGATCCACCGGGATTAGCTTACGCTTGCTTGTTTGCTAAGAAAAATTTTGCTAAACCTACGAGTTAGCTACGCTAGCTACACCTGCTCTAGCAATGACCCCACCATGATGTATCCACGCAGTACATCCATTTGGCGAGATGATTTTAGGGCATGATACAAAAAATGAGGCAGATCCGAATCTCAAGTGGCCACAAAGAAGTTTTTAGTGGTTGGCGTTCAATCCCCACTATTTTCTGTTATGGGTCCACTTGAGCATTGGATCTGCCTCATTTTTTGTGTCATGCCCTAAAATGTTCACAGCAAATGGATGGATGGCATGGATACAACGCATACACCATGGTGGGTCATTGCTACACCCCATGTAGCTAGCGTATCTAACTCGTTAAGTTGGTTAAGGGGTGTTTATTGCCACATTGGTCTACCCGGTTCTTGAATTTAAAAATTCTCAAATTATGGACTTAGCATGCTCTTGGGCCTAAATTTCAGTTCCACCAGAATTGTGGAGCAGGTCTTATCTCTAACAATATGAATTGATCACCCACTAGTTAAACTATGGCACCTAAGGATGCCAACTTTAGATACAACCAATAGAGTTTTCGAGTTCTTGGACTATGCTTTGTGTGCCACCACACAACCTAACCAAAACTGCCTACTACATCATAGCCTCTTTATCACCGTATGCTTAGTTGTTTGCATGCGTCCAGGAGCCTAAGCAGGCCAGCCAGTCCATCGACATTTAGGGCCAGGCAGCCAATAATACAACAAGAAGCTTTAGATGGTATCGTTTAGGGCTATAAACATGTTTGTTAGAGTCCTTCAATATACATTAATACGCCATCCTCTAACCGAAAGTGGTGATTTGACAAAACAGGCCAGCCATTCCAAGATTTCAGGCCAAGCCTAACCTAAGATGTACTATCACCCAACAGTCCAACATGCAAGCTTGGCTTCAACGTGGTGTTTCCTTCTGGGTGCAGTTAATTAATTGGCCGGCCATGGTATGGCCTTCAAATATTTACAATATTAAACATAAATATAAATAAAATTATGAAACAAAATCGTAATTATCCTTTCTTAATAACATTAAATGGGCTTGGCCTTCTAGATTTTCTTGGGCTTTGGCAAAGGCGTTTCCAAAATCGTAATTTCCTACCCACCTTTTCCTCTAGTGTTGCCCACCTGAATCTTGGATCTGGGTCTTTTTTGTCACACATCCTAAAATGAGCTCACAAAATGAATGGATAGAGTGGATTTCTCACAAACATCGCTGTGGGCTCCACTTAGATTTTCAGTGCGGGAGCTTCGTCGGAAAGCCTCTCTCGGGAAGTCGGCGTCCGTTGGGTGACAATGCTATCCTCCAATTGAGCTTGCCTAAGCCTATACACGTGTGCAATAACGCTTCTGCACATGCCACACATGTACCAGCATGAGACAAAATGTCCAAAATCCAATCCATCCATCGGCATGGGACCACTATATTAATACCTTAAGCCCAAAAAGCAGGTCGATCAACTAATCAGGTGGGCTATAGTTTTGCGGGAAAAAAATGTACATCACTAAAAAACTTGGCTAAAGTTTTCTATCTCATTCACGGATTTCCATTATTGGACCCACACGATGATTGGACTTGATCTTATTGTTTCGGACACATAAATAATAGACCAACCTGATGCATGAACTATATCCTATGTGCCATGCTGGCTTGCATAAGAGCTTTATTGCACAAGCAAAGCTGCCTCCTTTGAACCCAACCTAATGTATGTGTCTTATCAATGTGCTGTCCATCCGTTTTATCGGCTCATTTTAGAACATTAGCATAAAATTGAAGCAAATCCAAAGATCAAGTAGACCACATCGCATGAAACAGTAGGAATAATGACGTCCATCGTTGAAACCTTCCTAGGACCCACCGTGAAGTTTATTTATCATCCAGCCTGTTCATAAGGTCACACAGACATGGATGAAGGGAAAACACAGATATCAGATTGATCCAAAACTTCCGTGGCCTCTAGGAGGCTTTCAACAGTAGGCATTTAATTCACACTGTTTCCTATGGTGTGGTCCACTTAACCTTTGGATATGATTCATTTTTGGGTTCATACCCTAGAATGAGCTGATAAAACGGATAAACGGCGTGTGTAAGATACATACATCACGGTGGCTCCCACAGAGTTTATGAAGTACGCAATGGCAATGAAATATGCCAATTTGAGGTCCCTGCCATGTAGTTAATATATGGTGTCTTCCCAATAAACCACATAGATGGTTGAATGTATCCATCGATCGTGACTGATCCAAGGGTGGGCCTCTCTAGATGGATCGATGATAAAAGAATTATAGCAATTTAGTTATTTTGCCACTCCTCCATTCAACAGGCGGTCCATCTACAAGTCATGGATCTGTTGGATCGACATCTTTTATTAAAGGAGCAAGTAAACAATTAGAAGGCCAAATGTAGGACAGGTGTGAGATCGCGGCTTCTCATCAAAGTGGGTCCCATCGTGTACATGGCCCAACCGAAAGATCAAGCCCGCACATTCACTCGTGCCTATTAGAGAAACCGGTCATCCGTGAAAAGACAGTGAAAAGATGCTTACTCCATATAAACATGCACATATGTTAGTGGCCAGTCTATAAAAAGCATTTGACATTGACAATATGACCTATCCAGTGAGTGGCCATGCAACACAAGTGTGCGCAGACAGATTGTTTCATCTTGAATTTCTCAGCATGAATAACCTTAATTATGAGCAACACATTTCTTAGTATTATATTCCATCCATTTCTCATAGGTTTTTTTTTTCCCTTTAATTTCCAATGAAAGTGTAGAGGTAATGACGCAGGGAGGATGTGGTAGGCCGATTACCGTCTTCCTAACCGATAGTTTCTCGAATCCACGAGAAGAAATAAAAGATAAAAAGAGGAAATAAATTTTGAATAATTGCATTATTGATGATTGAATGAATAAAAAACGGAATTACAATGCATATAAATAGGAAACTAAACCCTAGGTAAAGTATCAGACTCCAACTCTAACTTAAACTCTTAGAAAACGCAACTTACCATAAATAGTAAACTTACTATTTATAGAAGTCGTTCAATCCTATTAGAACTCTTGGTTTTCGGCCAAAAATAGAAAGTTATCAAACGGCCTCGACCACGTTGTTCTACTAAATATTCTAAGCTCTTTTCATGTTGGGCACTAACTCTAAAACCTTACAGATGCAAAGTTATGATCGAATTAAAACTTACTATAAATAGTAAAACTGAAAATAAACTAGCCTAATGACCATCGATACAGTCGAATCTCGCGATTCCGACCTGGGCAACCCGGCATAGCGGGGTTGGTTGGCTAAAGTAGCTCGAGCTACCCCAAATTGATATATTATACGTCCCGTAACTCATTCCGGATTGTGAGATACGACCGATTTACGGTCCTGACGGTCCGGATCACTTTCAACCCCGACCGGTCTTCTGTTGCTCCATCTGGGACATGAAATAATCAGCGACCCGTTCTACATCAGGTAAGGATACGGACCTATAGAGATTAAGAAAAAGGGGTGCATCCAAAGGGGGGAAAAGAAAAAAACGCTTATCCGGGTACACTTATACAAGGTGACTAATAAACCGGCAGCATAGCTGGCATTAAATTTTTTGAAGAGTTGAATGTTAAAGAGATGATGTTGACGATGAAAACTGTTAACTGATGAAACAACTTGATTTCCTCCCTTGGTGATGATCTCCTTTAGATGTGCGGGCTGGATATTTACTTGATGAGTCTCTTAGGCCCTGTAATACATGATCAAAGACAAAAGAAGGGTGGTCGGGGGTCCGACTGTCAGCTCTCTGATGCCTAAATCAATGAAACGCAGGGAGATCGAAAATAAGGTTTAATTTGGTGGAGAGATTTTTGTGTACTTTGAATAGTAAAGGGATACCTCTATTTATAGGACCATCAGAGAACTGTCGGTAGATTTAAGGACCTTATCTTACGGGGATCTTCGGATTTCTTGGGATTATCCATATTGCGTATAAATCCGGAGGATTCTTCGGGATAACCTTTATCGTGTCAGGATTTGTCGGTCTTTATCTCCGTACGACGCTGGAGGCGGTGCGGAATATACTCGACTAAGAGCACTTAGCTCTAAGGTGAACACTTGGCGAAGAGCACTCAACGAAGAGGGTTCGGTATGGAGGTGAGCGCTCATCAAAGAGCACTCAGCATTGACCTTCGCATCCACTTGGTGGAAACTATATGTCATCCTCTTGGTAAAACCTACTCAGTGAGAAGTTGGTTTATCTTATGAGCCTTGTTCTTTAGCTCTCACTAGTTGGTGTCTGGTGTCATTTAGGTCTCCACCTTTCAACTAGGAGAGCTCATTTAGGGCTAAGGACTTCATTCTAGCGTCGTGGGCCATTGGCCTTGTAGTCAACTATCTTGAGTTCGTTGATTGGTAATTGGGCCTATGGGCCTATGAGTTTTCTTGTGAACTGGGGTTAGCTCGGTATTGCTCATAACATATGACATATGTGAAGACTAGCTTTCTTACACTTGGTTACTTGATCTCTCTTTCAGTGTTATAGATATAAAGAACAAAAATAAAGAAAGGTAAGTATATCTATTTTAGTGAGAGAGTTCTTGTATATAAAGTAGAAAAGCAATAGGTCTTATTCTTTTAGTTTTTGGTTATTTTAGTGAAGAAAAAATTATGTTACTACTTCAAAGATAAAGGTATATTGCCAAATTATGTAAAGGTTTGTGCCTTTCATCTCTCGTTCTATTTTGGTTCCTCTTTGCTGTTTTTTTAAGCTCACATCAAAAGTGTGTGTACTTTTCTATAATAGAGCTTTAGTTCAATTTTGGCCTCTTTGTGCCATTTTGATTTATATGCTTTTGATTAGTAATTTAGTGGCTACCAAAGGCGCATAATGCCCACAAAGACGTTGAAAATGAAAAGTTTGAGGTAGAGAAGTTCAATGTAAAAATAATTTTAAATTACAACAAGTTAAGATATTTGATC
Organism: Liriodendron chinense; assembly: GCA_003013855.2. Lineage (NCBI taxonomy): Eukaryota > Viridiplantae > Streptophyta > Magnoliopsida > Magnoliales > Magnoliaceae > Liriodendron > Liriodendron chinense. The sequence continues at coordinate 2,844,390 of ML058441.1, read as the reverse complement.
TACTTATTCAATAAAATTTATACAAGGTGATGATTAAAAGAGAGTAGAATACAAAATTAACTAATGATGAGTGAAAAGAAATAGATTAGAAAGCTATCAATATGATTCCCTTGTGTCTTGTAGATGGGGGTGTTTTATAACCTCATAAAAAAATTATATATAAAAATTTTAAAAAATTCTAAAAAGTCTCTACCTGATGAAATCTCTCTAATCAACAGGCTATATTTAAAATAGTAATTATATATCTTGGAGATGAAGAAATGTGTGAGTGAACACTTGAATAAGTTTAATAAGATTATTGGTTAATTATTGAACATTTATGTAAAAGTTAATGAAGAAGATAAAGCTTAGAAAAGCTCCACATTTCCCCATGCAAAGCTTTTGGAATTGCCAACTTTATGCATTATAAAGGATATTGGAAGGGTTTTAAATAAAAGTTAATGATATTGACAATATTTTACAAAATGAAGCTAACGCGGAGTTAAGTCCTTTGCTTAGAAGGACCTGCTTTTTAAAACCGCCTGATAGAAAACCACTCTCTCTCTCTCTCTCTCTCTCTCTCTCTCTCTCTCCACATGTTTGGCATTTGCTGGTGTGAATACAGAGCTTTCAACAAATTATTGCATGTGCGAGCAAGAGTTATGTGGCAGTGTGACGCACAAATGAATGAGCTAGAGCATGAAATGTCTTACCATGGCGGTGGGTGGAGAGAGTGTGTCATGCATGGCGCACCACTTGGCTTCATGGCGGGTGGAGAGAGTGTTGTCTCTTGTGTAGGCTCACTACAAAGTTTAGAGCATGACTCATGAAAAGCATTATTGGGATAAAAATAGCAAGGAGAGTTCAAATAACCTCACCTCTTTAGGCATGAAATCCGGCGGGCTAAAATGCGTTTGGGTGAAAATTGCATGGTAGTTTGCCAGAGTATAAAATAATTCCCGGTCTATTAAATTTCGTTTAGCCCAAGATAATCCTTCATTTTCCGTAAGCATGGGCACGAAGAACCTATAAAACCTAAAATTTTGTTTGTGAATGACACAGATTTGCACTCAGATTAGATTATCTAACCACATGTTTTGTGGCTATGGCAGTAACCAATGATTTGAATTCATCAAAATAGTCTACCAATCAGAGGTTGAGTTTATTTGAACCAATCTCATTTTAGGATAATAAAGTGGATCCCACAATTTGGATGATTGAAATTGAGTTAACCTATTCCACACAAACAAATTTCTGAATGGCTGTGTATCAACCATCACACCCTGGCAGAGTATCAAATGACTGCCCTCCGCTTAGAATTTTGATGTGCTAATCTTGGAAACTTTCACCGTCCACATCACCAACGCTAGCAATGGGCCAAGGTGATCCACCAGGATTGGCTTACGCCTGTTTGTTTGCCAAATAAAAACAACCTGTCCTGAGCCCAAGTTCCTTAAGTTGGTTAAGGGGTGTTTATTGCCACATGGGTCTACCCGGTTCTTGGATTTAAAGTTCTCAAGTTATGGACTTAGCATGCTCTTGGGCCTAAATTTCAGGTCCATCAGAATTGTGGGACAGGTCTGATCTCTAACAATATGAATTGATCACCCACTAGTTAAACTGTGGCACCTAAGGATCCCAACTTTAGATACAACCAATCCAAGAGTCAAACCAACAAATAAAGGTATATATATTTCTATGGGCACCGGCCTAAATGTATTCTTGTGCACTTTACAAAGATTACAAGCAAACTGGCCCATGGTCTTGATGGATTTACAGCTGTATATCTACATAGTTGGGCCAGATTATTTATGGGAAAACATGTAGAAAGTTACTTGATGGATCGATTGGATCTCTCAACTATGTGCCATGTTGGCACATGTGTGGCATGTACAATAGCTTTGCTGCACTTGTGTGTGCGCTTGGAGAAGCTCCACATTTCCTTGTGCAAAGCTTTTGAGTTGCTAATATTCCAATTATAAAGGACATTGGAAGGGTTTTAAATGAAAGTAAATGGTACTAAAGACTAATTTACAAAATGAAAGCAAGCTTGAGTTAGGTCCATTAAAGAGACCTGCTTTTTAGCAAACAACTCTCTCTCTCTCTCTCTCTCTCTCTCTCTCTCTCTCTCCCCACGTCTGGCATTTTCCATTATCCTAATATGGGATGGTGTGAATATGGAGGTTTCAACAAATTATCATATGTGTGAGGAAGAGTGATATGGCAAGCGTGACGGCACGAATGCATGATCTAGAGCATGAAATGTCTTGCCATAGTAGTGGGCGGAGAGACAGCGTATCGCGCATGGCACACCGCCTGGTGCTTCTTACAAGTGTTGTCTCTTGTGTAAGTGCAATGTGAAGTTTAGAGAATGACTCATGAAAAAGCATTATTGGGATAAAAATAGTAAGGAGAGTTCCAAATCTCGCCTCTTTAAGCAGGAAATGCGCAGCCCTAGTTAAATGCCTTCATGCGAGAGTTGCATGGTATTCTTATTTTTGTAACTGAAAAGAATCTGGAAAACGCGGGAAATGATGGCACCCTTGTCATGATGCAATTCAATTCGGTGGTGCCCATTTTGATTTTCGGTAATGGTAGCTGAAAAGAAAACTCCTAATTATAGTTCCATGCATTTCAAATTGGAGTTGAAATGGTCCAAATTGTTATTTTGGTGCAAGTCTAGAATGTAGTTGGATTACAATTCAATTCAATTGAACATCCAAATGCAGTATATATAGCTCAACAATTTGAGCAGTAGAATCATCGATGACAGTTCCTTAAGTTGCTTAAGTTGGTCAATGAGTTCTTATTGCCACATGGGTCAAGCCAATTCTTGAATTTAAAGTTCTTAAGTTCGGACTCAACATGCTCCTGGGGCTCAAATTTCAGGCCCACCAAAATTGTGGGCCAGGTCTGATCTCTGCCAATAGAGAATTGATCGGGCTCAGATTAGGTACTACTCCCACCACCATCACATCAGTGCGGGCTCGACCGGCTCTCCACCAATGACGAGGTGCCACGCACCCCATCCATCTCCTCAACGTCCTGGTGGGGGTTGTACCTAATCTGAGTCCGAATTGATCACTCACTGGCAAGTGTGCCATTAGACTGATCTATGAACACTAGTTAAACCGTGGCACCCAAGGATCCCAACTTTAGATACAACCAATCTAAGAGGGTAAACAACAGCAAAACCAACAGAAAAAGGCTCAGATCTTTCTATGGGCACCGGCCTAAATGTATTCTTGTGCGCTTAGCAAAGATTACATTTAGACCTATAATATATATATATATATATATATATATATATATATATATATATATATATATATATATATATATATATATATATATATACATACAAGAAATGGAAGATCTGTTCATATTTATAGGAGATTGTAATAGATATATATTCATTCGTATAACTATTTATCACACGCCCAACTGTATAGATATACAATTGTACATACATATCCTATAGTTTAACATTCTAAAACTCTCCGTGAATCATTCACCTAATCAAGCCATTCTTTTAGCAAGGCAAAAAGTGGTGGCTGAGGGCCTTTAATTAGTTCTCTAGCTTTTTTATTTGCTAGTTTATCTCTTCTACTACATTATATTTGCTAGTTTATCTCTTCTACTACATTATAATTATTTATAACTAGTCAAGTCATGCAAATACTTGATTGAGTCTTCGAGTCAACCGAGCTCGGATGGACGGGGATTAGCTACTGACAGGTTGAGTAGCCATCTAGCTACTGAAGTGACGTCACTAATTTCTGTGGGCCCCACCATGATGTATGTGTTGTATCCACATTGTCCAACCATTTGGAGAATTCATTTTAGGGCATGAAATAAAGAATGAGATAGATCCAAAGCTCAAGTGGATCCCACCAAAGAAAACAGTGGAGCTTGATCTCCTACCATTAAAATCTTCTTGGGGCTACAAAAGTTTCGATCAAGCTGATATTTGCGTTTTCCCTTCTTTCATGTCTCTGTGAACTTATTAACAGGTTGGATCTCAAATAAGCATCATGGTGGGCCCTAGGAAGCTTTCAACGATTTTGTCACTGTCCCCACTGTTTTCTTTGGTGGGGTCCACTTGAAATTTGGATCTATCCCATTCTTTAACACATGCCCTAAAATGATCTCTCCAAATGAATGGACGGTGTGGATACAAAACATACATCATGGTGGGGCCCACAGAAGTTGGTGACATCACTTCAGTAGCCAGATAGCTACTCAACATGTCAGTAGCTAATCCGCGTCCGCTCGGATAGGCACCGAATCGAGTTTTCAAGTTTTTGAACTACGCTTTGGTGCTCCACGACACAACCTAGGCAAAACTGCCTACTACATAGCTTCTCTCATAACTGTCTTCATCACCGTATGCTTATTTACTTGCATGTGTCCATGAGCCCAAGCATCCATCTAAAACTGCCAGCACTTCCCTCCAACTAGGGCTGTGCATGGTTCGGTCGGTTCGGTTTTGAGGGAAAATATCCAACCGAACCGACTTAGTCGGTTTTGAATATTTAACGACCGAACCGAACCGATGAATCATCACCAACTGAACCGAACCGGATAAACTCGGGTCGGTTCGGTTTTGTCGGTTTTATCGGTTTGGGCCTCAATCTAAAACTTTTGTGGCCCATAAAATGCTTCTAATAGTTATTCATCATTGTTTCCAATGGTATAATTTTCTTGATATTTGGATCTTCTCGAGGTTTGGAATCATGTCCTAAAACGATAGATGAAAACAGATGAATGGAATGGATATACAAAACATACATCAAGGTGGTTCCACATAGTTAGGATAACACCCACTGAACTGTTACCCTAATTCGCACCCTCACTGTGCTGCAAAGTCGGTGTCTACTGTAAAATTCTTTTACTTGACATGAGGTAATTGGTAATGTAGTTTAAATAGGCCCCACTATCATGCATTTTAAAAATCCACTCCAACTAGCAAGTGACTAACCCAATTTTAGGCCTAAATATGAAAAACCAGCGTCATCTTTGATACAGGCGGACCACACAATTGGAAATAGTGTACAGGCCACATTATCCTCCAAACTCTTTTTCTTCGTGTTGCCCACTTGAATTACAGATAAAGATGATATTTCAGTCTTGGGCCTAACTTGGGGTGGCACCCTTACTGGTTAGAGTGGATTTCATGTAAATATTGAAGTGGGGCCAACCTCAACTTCTCTCTCTCTCTCTCTCTCTCTCTCTCTCTCTCTCTCTCACACACACACACACACACACACACACACATATATCGGTTCGGTTCGGTTGAAAACGGTTTATAATTTTTACAAACCGACAACCGAACTGACACTCTCGGTTTTTTATATTAAAAAACCGACCCGACCCGAAATAGATTCGAAAACCGACCGAAATCGATCGGTTCGGTCGGTCCGGTTGGGTCGGTTTTATCGGTTGGGTCGGTTTTTTGAACAGCCCTACCTCCAACCATACTTTATGCGCTGGTCCACTGGTGACAACTAAAAATACTATAGATAGATATATAGATGAAATATTTGCTTGTATTAAAGATCCCCAACAAATCTCTTATCCCCTGTATATATACTTGTAACCTTCTCAATAGCACACAGTACAACAATTCTCCAAAGGTTTAGAAGGCCAGCCAGCCAGCCAATAATACAATAAGAAGCTTTGGATGGTATCGTTTAGGGCTATAAACAGGCCAGTCAGCCCAGCAAGATTTCGAGCAGGCCTAGATGTTCTATTGCCCGACAATCGAACATACAAGCTGGGCCGAGGCTTAAACTTCACTCCCAATTACTAACTGGGTAGGGCTTCTACATGGTGTTTCCTTTTGGGTGTGGTTAATTGGCTGGCCATGGCATGGCCTACAAATATTTACAATATTAATATTAAACGTAAATGTAAATAAATTCTGAAAAAAAAAATGTAATAATACTTTCTTAATAGCGTTAAATGGGCTTGGCCTTCTAGATTTTTTCGGTGTTCGGCAAAGGTGTGGCCCATTCAAATTTAATTGGGCTCGGTATAAAGTTCAGTAAAGTGCTGTTCAAGCCCTGGTTGCAAAGCAAAAACTAGGGTCAGCTCTGTATGTTCTGTGACAGGCAAAGACAAACAGGCATGATTATGGTCCTCGATGATAATGCACGACCTGAGCCTCAATCCAGTACGAGCCGTAGCCCAGCCACCCACTTTTGTGCAACGTCTGTGCTCTTCATTTAGGGTGCCCCATTCTCCATGATATATAACAAAAATGTCCTTGAAATCCTAAAGGGGCAGTTCTCGGTCTGGTCTGATGAGCTCTCAAATGAAGCCAGAGAGTGGCCCAATTACTAAACAGGCTTTTAGATTGAAGGCGTGGGTCCAGTATTCTAACATAAGCCCATGGCATGCTAGCCCAGCCCATTGACAGCCCTACATCCAACCCGTCCAAAACAACGAAGATGACTAAAATTAAAAATTAACATAAAAAAAGAAGAAGAAGAAGAAGAAAAATAATCTGATTGATGGACTCATCCTGTCCACATGTGTACTTTGGACCAAGCTAGCAGTTGTTCTCTCTCTTTTTATTTTTTATTTTTTATTTATTTTATTAATATGATGTGACCCACAAGATGAATGGATCGGTATGATTTTTGCATTAGTTGTTCTTTGTGGTGGAATTGGTACAAGCAGGACATGGCATTATTCACTACTTGGATGACAGGTCAATCCTCTGACTGTGCTTGGCTGAGCCTACATGCGTGTGCAAATAACGCTCATGTACATACCACACATGTACCAGCATGACACGAAATGTCCAAGATCCAATCCGTCCATCAACATGGCATCACTATATTGATACCCTACGCTAAAAAGCAGGTCGATCCACTAGTCAGGTGGGCCATAGTTTTGCAGAAAAATGTACGACACTAAACAACTTGGATAAAGTTTTCTAGCACATTCATGGGTTTCCAGTATTGGGACCCACTTGGGAATCATTTCCCAACCTGATGCATGGATTATATCTTGAACCCTAAGTACCATGCTGGCGTGTAGACGAGCTTTGTTGCACAAGCGCATGCACTAGCAAAGCTCCCTTCTTAGAGGCCAGAGCTCACCTCGACCTGTGTCTTATCCTCACTGTCCATCTGTTTTACCGGCTCATTTTAGGACATTAGCCTACAATTGAAGAATATCTAAAGATCAAGTGGACCACACCACAGGAAACAGTGGGGATAATGACATCCACCGTTGAAACCTTCCTCGGTCCACAATTATGTTTATTTGTCATCTAACATAATCGTAAGGTTACATGTACATCGACATGGATGAAGGGAAAGCACAAATATCAGCTTCATCCAAAACTTTTGTGGCTCCCAAGATATTTTCAACCATAGGCAGTCCAATACATACTGTTTCCTGTGGTGTGGTTAAGTTGAGATTTGGATATGCTATAAGCTGATAAAATGGATGGACGGTATAATTGGATAAGACACATACATCACGGTGGCCCCCACAAAATTTACGCGGTACGAAATCGCTTCATATGCCAATTTGTGGGCCCGACATTTAGTCAATGGTGGTTGAATGTATCCATCGATCGTGACTGATCAAAGGGTGGGCCCCTCTGTGGATGGACCGATGATAAAAGAATAATAGCAATTTAGTTATTTTGCCATCCCTATATCGCACAGGTGGTCCACTGCAAGTCATGGGTTTGTTGGGTCGTAGTCTTTTTACTGAAAAGTAAGAATCACGCAATAAGCAGGCCGTAGGACAGGTGCGAGATTGCCGCTTCTCATCTAAGTGGGTCCCATCATGAACATGGCCTGGCTGGAAAATCAAGCTGGTACAGTCACTGTGCGGGTCACGTGCCTATTAAAGAAAGGGGTCCTCTGCGAAAAGATGCTTACTCAATATAAACATGCATATATATTAATGGCCGGTCAGAATTTTGTTCGAGGCATTTGACAATGTTACCTATCCAGTGGGTTTCCATGCCTATACATCACGAGTGCGGATTAGGTGAGACCCGGGCCTCACCCAAGGAGTCCGGATTGTCTGCTCGGTCTCAACAGGATTTTCCTGTCTGCGGACCACTGTGCTGAGCTGGACCAATCAGGTGGTCGGCAAACAGGAAAATTCAATTGAGGCGAGCAGACGATCCGGATTCTCACCCAAGATGGTACAGCCCTCACGGTGGGGACACGCTTGATGTATGTATTATGTATCCATGCCATCCATCCGTTTTTCCATATCATTTTAGAACATTGACCTAAAAACCCAAAAAATGAAGTAGATCCAATTATACCATAAGAAACAGTGGTAATTGACCATCCTACCATTAAAACCTTCTTAAGGCTCTTAATGTTTCCATAGTGTTTATTTACCATCCAATCCGTAGATAAGGTCACATAAGCCTGGATGAAGGGAAGAAAGAAAAATATCAGCTTAATCCAAAATTTTTGTGGCTCATTAATGGTCAATATGGTCTACCTAATGATCGGTAGTTACTATGTGTCTTCCTATAGTCACCCGTTCACAGCGACGGTCACTGGCTCTATATTTATTTTCTTGTTATGGACTAAGCCATCGTTTTGGACAAGTGGGATGCCTACGTCCCATGTTTTTTCGAGTTGTCCGGGTTAAAGGACTGTCAGGATTTTTAATCAAGTGGTGTAACGCTGGGCCTTCTTCTCGTATTTTTATGACGGGTGACTACTGGAGTACACGAACTACGACTGTTAGCCGGCACGACTCAAAGTTGTCTTCCCGTATTTTTATGACGGGTAGCCTCGTGAAGGCACAACTCGAAGCCCTCTTCCCGTATCTTTATGATGGGTGACCTTGAGACAGTACAACTAAGAGCCCTGTTCCTGTATTTTTATGACAAGTGACTATGAGAAGAAGCATCACAACTGCCTGATCAGCTCAACCGGCGGATCCCATTGTGGATGGGTAGTACATCGACTAGCTTTTGTAATGACAGTCCATAGCATGACATTTTCAATTTTGTTGGAACTCTTTTATCTCAATTTCTCATGTTAACCATAGTCCCTTTGATTTAGCCTCGGACCTTGATCCGGGATGAATAAATACAAAGTGAATATGTTTGATCTTGGAGCCTTGTGACTCGTCTTCGAGAACATTCCTTCCTTTACGCACCTTTCGATTGTCAATAAGGGATCAGATCAGTATCGCAAATCTGCTTTTGTATGTGTAGATAGAAGAAGATCATACTGAGTGCTCGATAGTTGGCATACTGGATAGATCATGCACTTTATGTAGTTAATTTGCTTTATGTGTATCTTTAATTTAATCGTATTGCTGTTAATGGTCGATGCTTTGAGATATTAGATCAATCAAATGAGCTATGTTGAGCCATTCTTCTTTGAAGATTCAAGTTTGATGGGTTAGATAATACATTTCGGGGCCTGAAAATGGCTAAGTACCGGGACTGATATACTCCCGTTTATGCCAATAACTGATAAATGGAGGGGATTAGTGTCCCACAAGTACTTGATTTAGTTGCCTTATGGTATGATGATGTTACTTGGCGTCAGCGAGATTGCGCTGATTTCCACTTGGCGTCAGTCGATCTTCGAGCCATCAGGGTACTTCCTAGGGCTGAAAATGATTAAGTACTGAGCATGTTTATCACCTAATTAGGGTATTTGGTAAATACTAATGATGATTATCTTTGAATGGTGTTAGATTATGTTTATTGAAGTTGTGATGATGCTAAATCTGACTTGGCGTCAGTGCGATCGCACTTAATTCCACTTGGCGTTAGTCAATCTTCGAGCCATCAGGGCACTTCCCAGAGTCGAAAATGACTAAGTACTGAGTCTGTTTATCGCTTAATCGGGGTGTTTAGCGATTAATAACAATGATTATCTTGAGATGGTGTTGGATTATGTTCATTAGGGTTGTAATCATGCTAAATCCGGCTTGGCGTTAGTTAGATCGCACTTAATTCCATTTGGCATTGGTCAATCTTTGAGCCATCAGGGCACTTCCTAGGGCCAAAAATGACTAAGTACTGAGTCGGTTTACCACTTAATTTGGGTATTTTGCGATTAGGACGACGATTAACGTTAATGTAATACATGATTACGTTGCTTTGGACTATAGAGAAGCTATATCTCACTTGGCGTCGGTCAAATTTTGCTTAATTCTAGTGAGCGTCGGTCACTTTATGCTCTTGTTAATGGGTTTTCAGGGTTGTAAAATTTACTAAGTGTTGGTTGTTTTTTTTATTAAATCATGGATTAGAGGCATTTAATGTCGACCGTTGGATAATCCGATCTGGGGATGGATGAAATAAATCGATGAGTCCAAGAGGCATACTGCATTGGACAGGCGGGTCCCATTGAAAGCAGGCCACCAAATGGCGTCTCACACCCCCCCCCCCCCCCGAGCGCATGTGGAGTGAGGAGGAAAAGAGAGAAAGAGAGAGTTTCTCCCTTGGGCGCATACTGATGGTCGCATGTCCTTATGAAGTTAGAGGATTTCGCCCAACCTCCAAGGGGTGGGCGCCTGTTGTCTTCGTAAGAGGGAAAAGCTCCCTTTACTTAGCTACTTTTTCATGTTTGCAAGCTTCAAGGGTGTGGGCGCATGTCCTTCTGTAAGAATGGAAAATTCCACTACTTAGCCATTTTTTACTTCTCCAGGCCCCAAAGAGGTGGGCGCATGTCCCTATCTAAGAGTGGAAAATTCCACTACTTAGAATATTTTTTCGTTTTCTTCCCCTCCATCTCTCTCTCTCTCTCTCTCTCTCTCTGCATTTAAACTTCGGCAGGAAAATTCCTTTCTGGTGAGGGGTTCTAGCAAGGGAAGATGGAGCAGGCGCATGTTACCTTTTACGTCGCTCTGATGTCATTTGCAGATGAAGTATCCTTAGGTCATCAGGTCGACCTACTATTTATAGTATGCTAATCGGGTTCGGGTCCAGACAATGGGAAGTTGCAAGTGCATGTGTTTGTAGAGGTGTTTTTGTTAGTGCACTTTTCTGTGGCATACTAGTGCACCTTGTTTGTCAATTACTTAGGTCAGTGAGTCTAGTGTCGGTTGAGCTTAATGAAGATGAAGACCAAAGACTCAAGATGGACCGGCTGCATCAAGAAAGGAGAAACAGGTAAATGTGATGCCTTGGTGTGCCTTGCCTTGACCATAACCTAACCCATAACCTCTTAGATGACTTGGACCAACTAGATATACCTTTAGTCATCATCATTAGTCTTAGAACTCCATGAAAAACATGATAAATTAGACTAATTAAAGAGGTGGAAGCTGCTGCAATAAAAAAGGCTCAAACAGCAGTTTCCGATAGGACTCCGATCAATCGGACAGAAATTTCGATCAATCGGAAATTGTCCCAGAAAAAATTGAAAACTCGCTTGGACATATTTCGATCAATCGGACAGTCTTCCGATCCATCGGAAGGGGCCGTTCGATCAATCAGACAGTGTTCCGATCAATCGGAATTTCTTCCAGAGACTTCTCTGGATAGATTTCCGATCAATCGGACTTGTCTCCGATCAATCGGACTAGGCTCCGATCAATCGGACACTTTTTCCGATCAATCAGAGATGCACGAATCTGCCCAGTTTTTTGACCGTTGGAAGAAAATCTATTTAAAAGGGGGATTCATTTTTTGAGCTAAGAGAGGGGATTTTGAGGAGATAGAAGCCACCATTGCTAGAGATCATTAGAGGCTCTATCCCAAACCTATGGCAAGCCATTCTCCTTGTGTTTTCATCACAAGCTTGGGCCATTCAATGGCATCTTGAGAATAGGACTTGTTCCCTCTTGATTCCTAGGGTTTAGACACCTTGATAATAGTTAAATCCTTTGTCTAAACACTACCTAGGAGTCCATTCAGGTGCATTCCTCTAGAAAACCCATTTCTTACCATTTGTAGAGGTTTCACCATTCCCTAGCACCTTGGGCATCTCTAATGGAGCATCACATGCAACGTAGCTGATCTTGGAGCTGAAGCCTTGGCAAAGCAACGGCGTCAAAGATCGGGGGAGCACAAGGGGAGCTGATTCAAGCACGGGAGAGCGAGAAGAAGTAACCCAAGACGGCGCAACAAGGGGCTCAATCCGACAAGTAAGGTTGTCTTGTTAAGAGTCCAACCACTCAATTCCCTGTGGGGATTGAGTGTAGAATTTGTTTGACAAACTCGACCTAGGGTCGTCAGCCGATCCTTGGCCTATTAGTTGGGCCTAAAATCTAGGGACGTCAGCCGTTCCTTGGCACGTTAGTCGGGCCTAAAACAAAGTCTCCAAGGGGGAGCCACCAACACGGGTGCAAACGTGTAGGTTGGGAGGAACCTGTAAACTCCCCGGTTGGGTGGATCCGAGTTAAAACACCTTGGTTGGGAGGAACCAGATTTAAACTCCCCAGTGAATGCCGGTGTGCTCAAAGGGGTTGAGTACTTGAACCGGGAGTGGAGTAGACAAGTAGTCGAACCACTATACATCGTTGTGTTTGTGATTGTTCTTGAGCACATTTCTCTTTATGCATTATGTTTAATTGATTAATTATGAATGCTTAGTTAGGAATGTATGCTAGGCACTTGATAGGCACATCCACACTCACAAGATGTACTTTCACTACCTCATGTTGACTTGAGCATTTCTTGATCCATCCTCTCTAGTCCACATGAGTTGATTAGACTAGGTTGTTAATTGCTTTATCTTTTGCTAGTCTATTAATTGGACCCACTTAGGCTTGGAAGCCGAAGTGTTTATCGCTTACGTAGTTTAATTTGTTAAATCTGATAAGTAGGCGAAAAGAATTTGAAAAGGTCCTAATCACCCCCTCCTATAGGTTTAGCCATAATTCTAGTTGCTCTTTAAGCTTCCGCACGTGTATGCATAGGGTGTCGTGTTAGACTACCCGACGCAATTTCAGTTTTCGGGCAGATGTGGTGGGCGGAAGTCACTGGAGCTAGGTGCATATAGCTGGTGTGGGCGCATGTGCCCAATCTTGGTGATTTTCGAAAGTTTTTCCGGATGAATCATCGAGAGAAAATACCCTGGGCGCATGTCATTGGAGCAATGGCGGATGTGGTGGGTGGATGTCCCTCTTGTGCAATTCCAGACTTAGAATTTTTAGGGTTCTGCACTCTTACAAGAGAGAAAACAGCCTCCAGACTTAGAATATTTCAGGATTTTCAGGCTCCGACGGGCAACCCTTCTAAGGACAAGTACCCTTTCAGGGACCAAAGTCACTGATGCCAAGCCACTTTTAAGCTCTTATTGACTTATCAAATGAACGAGATGAGGTGTGGATGATCAACTATTACAAATTTTGGTAGTTGCTTCCTAATTTGGACCCTCCAGGTCAGCTCTTGGCATATGAACTTCACTCTTGGAAGCGCACAAGTGAAAATATGCATCGTCCAGCTTCCAAACTTGGTAGTCAAGTGTTTTTGGGCATTTCGGATCATTTGGCGACAATACGCATGTTCAGATCCACTCTGAAATATCATTCATGGGTTTCAGTCACGATTGCGTAGGTTGGCTAGGGTTAGGGCTGCGGTGGCGTCCAATCGCATTTTTCGGGTGTTTCCCGGGTCTGGAATTAATCCAGATTGTCATAGATGGACCGCCACAGGTTGTTTTGCCATGAGTGCGAATTTGAGCCCCAACAACCTTTTCGGTAAGGATCTTAGAATTTTACCACAAACCTTGCTTTCTGGGATACTTTCTCTAAGACCCCACATAGAGTTCACTATATCATTTAGTTTTGTGTAGAAGTCCATGAAAGTTTCATTTTCTTCCATATGGATTTTCTTAAATCTGGTTGCGAGGATTTTGATCTTGGACTTCTTCACAATATTTGTACCCTCATGGGTCATTTTAAGTATATCTCATGCTTGCTTTGCATTCAAATGAAATAATTCTTTTCAATTCATCAAGTGAAAGAGTACAAGTTATAACATTCAAGGTTTTTGTATTTGCCCTGCTTTCATTTTTCTGAGTAGTAGTCCATAAATTATAGGCTACTTTCATAGATTTAATTATATCCTCAGCTAGAGCTGGACACGAACTGAGTTTAACCGTTTGGATCGACTTGGATCGACTCGGTAAAACCCTGTTCGAACAGAAAGTCTTATTGTTCGAACTTTATTCAAACACACATGGTGTGTTCGAAAAAAAATCAATTCAATTTCAAACACAGTCCTGTTCGACTCGACTTGAACTCGAACTCAACTTGAATATTGATCGACTCGACTTGATTATATATATATATATATATATATATATATATATATATATATATATATATATATATATATATATAGAGAGAGAGAGAGAGAGAGAGAGAGAGAGAGAGAGAGAGAGAGAGAGAGAAGAAGAAGGCTGGATGACAAATAAACGTGACTGTGAGCCCAGGAAGGTTTCAATGGTGGACATCATTCTCCTCACTATTTCCTGTGGTGTGGTCCATTTGAGTTTTGTATCTGCCTCATTTCTTATTTAATGCCTTAAAGTAAGCTGTACAAATGGATGGACAAAGTGGATAAAACAAATACATCATGGTGGGACACACAGAACAAAAAAAATCAGTATTTATTCTTCAGTAGTAGAAAAAATATTTTTAAGAGAAAAAAGCAAAATTGTTCGAACTTGTTCGAACTCGTAAAAATTGTTCAAAATCCATATGTTCGAACATGATTGGGCTAGGCCAAATTGAGTTCGAACAGAGCCATCATGTTCGAATGTTTGTTCGAACATTGTTCGAACACACCCACTCAAGTAGCCGAACAATCCGATCTGGTCTATGTTCGACTCGGATCGGATCGTTGTCCACCTCTATCCTCAGCCACTACTTCAATCATTGGGGTGGACCATTGGGTTATTGTGGCTTGCAACACACTCTCATCCATGGATTTCAGAAAAATTATCATCCTGGCTTTCCAATATGAGTAGTTTGTGCAATCGAAGGGAGGTTTCCTGGAAATGGATAAGCTCTCAAACTTAGACATCTTATAGCTCTGGATTTAACTCTTTTGATTGAAAGATCCAAACAAGAGAAACCCGCTCTGATACCACTTGAAAGGTGTTATCAGCTGTTCTTTGAGCACAGTTGCTCTAATGCATTCTCTCATCATAATATCTTCGGTTGGAGGCAACGTAGAACTGTAAGCCCGTACATTCCACCATTGACGTACGAAGTCCAATATGTCTTCGCCCTGAAGTTGCGATGTGCTTTGGAGTAATTATTTTGATATTCTTGCATCATATCTATAAAATTGCATCACGAAACTTTCTTTCATATTCTGCCAACCTGCAACTGTTCTCCCTAATAGAGTGAAATACCAGGCCATGGTGCTACTCGAGGTGGCCAGTGAATATACAAAGTTTCGTAGTAAATACTCCTAAGAAACATTACCTCTGAAATAAGCGGCCCTTTCATAATTTACCAAATGCTCTATTGGTGATTGGATCCCTCATTTGAAGAGTGTAAATTAAGAGAAACCTGGAATCCATTCTTCTTTACATGAAGTTGTATATTGCAATGTATTAGTCCGAGCAGCATTTAACATTTGCTTGACTCTATCGGCATGCGAGTTGCTGAAGAAATGTACTACTTCTCGCTCTCTGTTTATTTTGGGCCCCATTATTGTAGCCTCTTTCATCTGATTGAACATAGTATATGGTTTATATCTGTCTATGGCCTTCATTCCCATACTTTTGGCACATGATCCAGCTATCTCTATCTTTATATGTTCAAGTGATTTGTACGAGCTTGTTATTGCATTTCTCCACTTCATAGTATACTGGCACGGACATTCTCTTGGAATCATTTCCCACCATATCAACTCTGTCAGAGGAATTGCCCTTCGTGGTACCTAGAATCTTAACATGAATAGTTCACGAAACTGTTCCCATGTTGATACTTCTCGCATGATTCCTGATTCATACCATTCTTTAACTGGTCTTATCAATGTAGCCTTGAACTGCTTTATCATCTGCTCTTTGCTAATTCTTTGGTGATAACAATATCTCTCATACTAGCAAATGATTGAGAGGCGAATCGTGTATCGAAAATAACGTCATCTCAATGTTTAAGGCCTTATGTGGCCTGCGACGTCTTGGTAGTCAACGAGCTTTTGCCTTTAACACGGCACTGATTCTTTTCTTTTTCTGACTTTCTTCCAATGCGGCAGTTACGGTCATGCATTGTGCAAACTGTGTTTCCCGTTCCTCAACTTCTGGACTGAATCGTCTTGAGAGGAGTATTGAAGATGATTCTTGCCGTTGTTTTATGCTTACAGTGGACACGGCATTTGTAATTGCCTTCTTCCCTTTGTCTCTCTCTTTCCCAATGACTATTTCTCCTCCATCGATCATTCTTTGGAGAATAGCCTTAATAGAGTAACATTTATTAGTAGAGTTGTCATTTTGTTTACACAACAAAATTGCTTTTGAATTTATGGGGGAAAACAAGAGTCACATTCTAATATTAGATAAGAGAGACAGAAAAACATTCATTACTTCATTTTATTCATTTACTAAGTTCTTCATATATTCCATATTTACATAATCACTTGATTTTAGAACAGATTACACATTGCACAAAATGAAATATATTCAGAAAGTAATTTTGGCAGAGCTTCGCCCTATTCTTCTTTCATCCTGTCCAGATGACAGGGAAATTGCCAAACCAAGACTTTCAGAACTGTTTTTCTGCTTATGAGTGAGGCGAGTTAATTAGACTAGGTTTTGTTCCTTTGTGATCTTCATAAAACTCTATGGTGTCCTAAAATGATAGTATCACCCAACACATCTACCACTTCTAGGGATTGCACCATGTGCGCTCGACCTGAAGGGAGAGAGAAGGGCCTTTTGCTCCATGCTAGCATCATCTATATAGTCATCCACTTACGTGGATTGTACAAAGTACTCCATACGCTCAACCTGAAGGGAGAAAGATAAGTCTTCTTAAAAAAGGAACCATTTATACAATCATCCACTTACTAGGATTGTACAGAGAACTTCGTACGCGTAACTCGAAGGGAGAAAGATAGGTCTTCTTCACAAAGGAACCATCTATACAGTCATCCACTTACGGGGATTGTACAGAGTACTCCGTATGCTCAACCTGAAGGGAGAAAGATAGGTCTTCTTCACAATGAAACAAGCCTTCAAGTCTGAATTCCTCTCTTTGTGCCTTCTTTACAAGCTCCAAAATAAGCTTTCAAAGCCAACTTTCTGCCTTCGAAGTCTCCTTACGCGACGGCATGAAACTGTCGGAAAATTACTTGAAACGTCGACCTGAAACTGTCAGGAAACTGTTTAAAATGACGACCTGAAACTGTTGGGAAACTGGTTGCCGCAGGTCGTGGCAAGCTCCACTGCTTTCCGCTGGTCGTGGCAAGCGCAACAGCCTCGAACTGTCAAGAAATCCTCTCGATCCTCAGCTTCTTCAATCTTCGTTCTTCATTTCGGTAGTATCTTCCTCTCGTTTATCTTCGATCTTTGGGGTCCGCACATTGTGCATTCAACTCCAGGAAAAGGAAGAACTTGAGGTCCGCCCCGTACCTCTGAAATCCTCCAAAGTTCTGAACTTCAGAAGCAAGTGACAAATGAGGACGCCGGGGGGTATTTATAAGCAAAGGGGGTCATTTTCAGTGGAAAGCACTTCAAATCTGGCATTAGCTTGCCGCGGGTCACATAAAGCTCATGAGCTTTCCATGGGTCACGTAAAGCTAGTAACTTTATCACTTTCTTCTGTCAACCTCATCATATCTGCTCATTTCTTATGAACCTCATCATTTTCTTCTGCAAACCTCATCATATCTGCTCCTTTTCTATTGAACTTTATTCTTTCTTTTCTCCTTCATTCCAAACCTCAATAAGCCTCAATCTTCTTTTCCTTAGCATTTTTCTATGCCTCAATAAGTGGACACTATAATAAAATACAAATCTGAAAATGAGTAGATTTTAAGTGGGGACAACAGGCCACTCGTGGGCCCCACATGTGAGCTTTCGAGAAATCCATCTTGTCCACATTGTTTGTTGGGTTGTGTTGGACTCAATGTTGTGGAATAAAGTTGGTCGTCGAAGAAGTCTGGAGACACACAACCCGCAAGCTCCTCTGACTCCGTGAAGTCACGACCAAACCATCCGACTAACGAGCCTACCTGGTCGCATCTTGTATATCGCACAGACCTGCAACTTCCTATACACTCCCGATATGCAAGCAGGTCTAGTCGCTGGTCGTCGAATAAGGTCTTCGTCATCTGAGCAGCTCTGCTCCTGGTCGATAAACAAGGATATTCCCAAATCCAAGTACTCCTGGTCGTTGGTCATTCGTTGGGGATGTCTCTCGTCTCATAGTACCAGTAGCCCATATAGGCCGGCTTTGGCTTGTTTTTATTCACAGTTCCGTACCACGGGAGGCCTCGATCAAGGAGCGTAATCAGCTAGATGTCTAGATTGGTTATGCCATCTTCTTATCTAAGGATTAACAGGATAAGATCCTTATCCCTCCAAATTAGCAGTAATCATGATAGCTTGCGTAATGGACTGGATCACCTGGATCTGCATAAATACACATGGCCCTACAGATGATAAAGGTACACAATCTCTAAGCCTACGTTTCACACTTTATCTTGCTATCAAGTCACCTTGACTTAAGCTTCAGAGGGCCAACGGCCAAGCGCCAACTACCCTTAGTTTTCTTCTTTGGCTTTCAGGTTTGGAGGGGAGCTTACTTCGAGAAGGGTGTATACTTGGGAGGGACCTATTACTAGAATCTGACGTTAACAAATTGGCACCGTCTATGGGAATGAGTATTCAATTTGTTCTTATTACAAATTGTCTCCTCCCGTTATGCCTCGTAAGAAAACTACTCATCCTTCCACCTCAAAGCAAACGTTACCACCACCAGACATCCTAGATGTAGGAAAATCGTGGATCGTTTCTCTGATATTGAACAATGATATCAATCTAAACTCCCGACATCCACTTTAGTGACAATCCAACGATCTGAACTTCCTTTTACTCGCGAAGTAATGGAGGGTCCTCTACCTAAAAAATATCGAATGCCCATCATTGTTCCATATACTGGTATTGGCGATCCCCTCGAGCATTTGGAAACGTATAGATCTCTCATGGAGCTAGAAGGATATAGCTCAGAAATTACATGCAGAGCCTTCTCTTTAACTCTAAAAGACGTAGCACGCACTTGGTTCTGTGGTTTAAAGCCTCAATCCATTGAATCCTTCTCTCAGTTATCGGATCTATTTCTTTCGCAGTTCATGGGAAGTATCCGTATAAAAAAACCTCCATCTCACCTATCAGATTTGAAGCAGCAGCATGGAGAGACGATTAAAGAATTCACCGTTCGATTCATGGTAGAAGCAGTCCAAACCGAGGGTTATACTGAAGATAAGGTTCTCACTGCCCTTATAGCGGGCATTACAAGTGAAACATTTTAATTCGCGTTGGATAAAAACCCTCCCAAAATGATGATCGAGTTCTAAGTGAAAGCTCAAAAATACATTAACGTTGAAGAAGTAGCTCTGGCTCGTCATGGTACTCAAGAAAAAAATCGAAAGGCTGAAGATATTTCTCCAGCAGACAAGAAGTACTGACGTGATCGACGTGATCGTTCTCCAAGGAAGTCTTATTCCGGGAAATATCGCAATTATACACCTCTCAATCGATCTCCTGAAAAGATACTGATGAAGATCAAACATAAGTCGTATGTTAAATGGCTTCCAAGGATCAAATAGGATCCCGAAAAAAGAGACAAAAGAAAGTTTTGTTACTTTCATAAATATTATAGACATAACACCCAAGATTGTATATCTTTTAAAGACCAGATTAAAGCCCTCATTCAAAAGGGACACCTCTGAGACTATGTTGCACAACAAGATCACTCGCCCAAACGATCTGATACACCAGCGCGTCGTGACTATTAAAACCAAAGGAAGAAGTCGTCGCAACATCTCCCTTCACAGGAGGATGCCAAACCAGCAGGCAAAATCTGAACCATTGTAGGTGGCCCAACTTGTGGAGGGGATTCACGAGCCTTAAGGAAAGCATATACTCGAAAGGCGAGCCAGAAGCCTCAGCATATCTATTGGGAGGAAAAGTCATCTAGCCCGACAAACTTGAACCATCAATCAAGTTCCTTCTCTCGCAATGATGCTAAAGGAATCCATTTTCCTCATGAAGATTCCATCGTAGTGGCTTTAAAGGTATCAAATTATTTAACTCACAGTATTATGTTGGATACAGGTAGTTCTGCAGACATCCTTTACCTTGAAGCTTTCAACAAAATGTTTCTCTCAAGAAATCTACTTAAACCTATCTCGACCCCCCTTGTCGATTTTGGAGGTGAAGTGGTGGTGCCAGAGGGAAGTATTGACCTTCCTGTCACATTCGGAGAAGCTCTGACCAAAGTCAACATTTTCATCAACTTCCTTGTGGTCGATCGAAAATCGGCATACAATGTCATCTTGGGCCGACCCTTGCTCACCAAGATAGGAGCGGCTCTACACCTCCTCTACTTATGCATCAACTTCCCCACTCTGAACGGAGTGGGAGTGGTTCAAGGAAATCAAAAGGAGGCTCAGGTGTGTTATGAAATCTTGGTATAAGACCGAAAGAATATCCAAGCAGCTCCTATAATGACAATTTCAGGAGATTCAGCAAGTTCACCCATAGCAACAAACATGGACCCGAGGGAGAATACGTACCAGGCAGGAGCACCCGGAGAAGAAACGATCGAAATTCAGCTATATAAGGACGATCCTTCCAAAAAGGCCCATGTTGGATCATCTCTGAATTTCGCCTTTCGGATCCATTTGACCAACTTCTTAGTCGAATATCAAGATGTATTCTCCTGATCTCATAAAGATATGTCAGGTATCGACCCCAATGTTGTAGTTCATCGCCTGAATGTAGACCCAAAATTTAAACCTATCCATCAACGACGACGAGCGTTCACAGCTGAGAGGCAGATGGTGATTAAAGCAGAGGTCAAAAAATTATTGGCCGTCAACTTTGTCGAAGAGATCGACTACTCAGAGTCGCGAACGTTGTTCTCGTGCGCAAGGCAAATGGTAAGTGGAGATGTGCGTGGATTACTCCGATCTGAACAAAGCGTGCCCGAAGGATAGCTTCCCGACTCCTCGCATCGACCAATTGGTCGATTCAGTAGCAGGACATGCCCTGCTTAGCTTTATGAATGCTTATTCTGGTTATAATCAGATCATGATGCATCCACCTGATCATCAAAATACTGCCTTTATCACCGATCGAGGTTTATACTGCTATAAAGTGATGCCTTTTGGTCTAAAGAATGCGGGGGCCACCTATCAGCACCTAGTCAATAAAATGTTTGTAGTGAAAATCGGTAGGAATATGAAGGTTTACGTCGATGACATGCTCGTGAAAAGCGTCACGGCCAATGATCATCACGCGGATCTCTGAGAAGCTTTTGATCTGATGAGGAAATATCAGATGAAGTTAAATCCAAAAAATTGTGCTTTTGGTGTCTCTGCTGGAAAATTTCTCAGGTTCATGGTTAGTCAATGAGGGATTGAAGCAAACCCTGAAAAGATTAAGGCCTTGGTTGAAATGCAATCTCCATCCACTCTCAAAGATGTTCAACAATTGGCTGGTCGCATTGCATTATTAAACAGGTTCATTTAGCGTGCCTCCGACAAATGCCTTCCCTTTTTAAGCTCCTTCGTACAATTGCAAAAATCAATTAGGTGTGGACCTAACAATGTGAGGAGGCATTTCAGCAACTGCAACAGTATATGAGCACACCTCCCATCTTATTCAAGCCTATTCTGCATGAGTAGCTTTTTATTTATTTATCTGTATCTTCCACAGCAGTTAACGTCGCTTTAATAAGAGAAGACTCTGGGGTACAGAGGCCCGTTTATTATGTCAGTTAAGCAATGGTGGATGCTAAAACCCGATACTCCGATATGGAGAAACTTGCTCTAGCCTTAGTAATTGCAGCTTGAAAACTACGACCTTATTTTCAAGCCCATTTTATAATAGTACCTATTAATCATCCTTTAAGGTAGGTCCTTCAAAATCCTGAAGTATCTGGACGGTTGACTAAATGGGCGATTAAGCTTGGGGAACACGATATTACCTTCTGCTCGTGAACTGCCGTAAAGGCCCAAGACATAGTCGATTTTATTGCCGAATTTACATATTCGACCCCCACTGCTCTTATCTCCAGCAATGACCCGACAACCAGCGAGTAGGCACCCTGATCACTTTACGTGGATGGATCATCATGCTCCACTAGTAGCGAAGCCAACTTGATCCTAATCGCTCATAACGGGTCACAATTCCAATATGCTTTGCGCTTCAATTTTCAATACTCTAATAATGAAGCGGAATATGAGGCCTTAATCGTCGGTCTTGAATTACAAATATACTCGCGATAACGAATTTGTTTATTCATAGCGACTCTCAGCTTGTTGTCAATCAAGTACTCAACGAATTCGAGGCAAAAGATGAGCGAATGGCTTTATATAAATCATGAGTACTCATCCTGCTCGCTAAATTGAGCAAATATGAGATAATTCATATTCATTGTGAGGAGAATAAGTTTGCAGATTCTCTAACGAAATTAGCTTCCGCTCCCGAGTCTGATCTGATGCAAGCCGTTCCTATCGAGCACCTCTCTGCTTCGAGTATCGATCAAATCACTCCAAAGCTAGTCGCTACATTATAGTTATTTCCATGCTGGATGGATCCTATCATCCTTTACCTCCAAAGCGGACAACTCCTTGATGATAAAAAATCTGCGTGACAAATTCCTTACAAAATGAAAAAAATTTGCGTAAAAGTCTTACTTTACCGTATTTAAGGTGTCTCCATCTAGAAGAAGCACATTGTGTTCTAGATGAAATACACCAGGGGACATGCGGTAATCATCTCAAAGGACGGTCTTTAGCATATAAAGCAATGAGGCAAGGGTACTATTGGCCCACTATGAAAGCTGATGCTATTAAATTCTCCAAGAAATGTGATAAATGTCAGCAATACTCTCTAGTCCCTCATTTACCATCTGAACAAATGACGCTGATGGATGGCCCTTGGCCTTTTGCTTAATGGGGAGTTGATATAATTGGACCACTACCCACAGGAAAAGGTCAAAACATGTTCACAATTGTGGCAGTCGATTACTTCACCAAATGGGTTGAAGCGGAACCTCTAGCAATCATCACCGAAAAGAAAACTACTAAATTCATATGGAGGAACATTATATGCCGTTATGAGCTCCCCCATACCATAATTTTCGACAACGGAAGACAGTTCGATAACGTTGCGTTCTCCGAGTTTTGGGAGAAGTGGAAGATACGTAATATTCGAACTTCCCCATATCATCCTCAGGCTAACAGATAGGTAAAAGCAGTTAACAAAATTATCAGGCACAACTTGAAGACCAAACTTGATGAATGTAAGGGTATGTGGTTAGAACTCATACCAAAAGTTTTATGGGCCTACAGGACGAGAACTTGCAATTTAACGAGAGAAACACCCTTCTCACTGGTATTCGGCATTGAAGCGGTCGTCCCAGTAGAAGTCGAGATACCTACTCATCGAGTAGAAGACAACAAGGCAGCCCGTAATGAGAAAAGTTGAAAACTTCACTTCAATCTCGTAGACGAGAAAAGGGATACAGCTCGTCTTTGAGCAGCAGCTTATCAACAATGAATAACTCGCTATCACAATTCGAAGGTTAAAACTAAAGCTTTTCGGCTCGGTGATTTAGTTGTCAGGAAAAACATTAGAACGACCACTCGATCGTTAGATCCTAACTGAGAAGGCCCATATCGAGTCATCAAGGTTGTTCGACCAGGGACCTACTATCTTAAAGATATGCGAGGAAGACCCCTACGTCGCCCTTGGCATGTAGAACATTTACTTAGGTATATCCCATAAACCATTCATAATGTAAATGCCAGACCATATTTGAATAAAGACAGTTGTTTTTCATCTTAGCTGGTCAGCTATGAAATCCATAACTTAGTCGCTACTCCACTTGTTGGACCTGAATAGCCCTGAAGAGAATATAAACATTCTCTTGACTAAGTCTTCTGCTCTCAGCAGAGCCAAAGACTTAATTGATAGGTCAGCCTATCTCCAAGCCGACACGGTCACCAAGACCTCCCTAATTGAGCCCAATTCATTTTCATAAGTTGAGTAAAACGTCCAACAATTACGAATTCATTTCCATTAATCAAAGAAAGAGATGGCAAAATATTCTTTCATTCAACAGTCATTCGAATTACAAAAGAAGGAGAAGATACATCTGTTTCAAATCAGAGATAGAGAAGGAAAAACAGGATCAGCTCGCAGTTGTTCATTCGTCTCCTGGAGGAGGTGCTCGGCTTTCTGCTTCGGGTCTTGTCTCAAGAACTCCTGTAGCTTCAGTAGCCTCCGTGACTTCATTTTCAGCTGCTGCTGTTTCTTCAACGGCGACGACGGTAGTGACTTTGTTAAATTTCTTCATGTTGAACGCTGGTGAAACTCATTGCATAACTCTGACCGCGAAATCGCAACCAGTGACGTACGCTTTGTACCACTCGTCTTCATAAAGTTGTGAAGTCCGGAACTCCAGAATTACACGAGGGCCTTCTTCAGACACCATTTTAACATATGCTGTCCTCTCTTCATCCCAGTGAATGGAGTCATCCTTCAGCTAAGCAAGGGCCTTCTTCTCCTTCTCCAAGCCTTCGACGGTCTCCTTGAGGCTCACTTTGCACTCCTCAAGCTGCTCCTCGAGAGAGATCTTATCCTGATGGAAGATCTTTCTCCTTCTCAGCCTTCTCCTTTATCTCCGAAAGCCTCGCGAAGTTAAGATCAAACGACTGATACCGATTAGTCAAAGCCTGGAACTTGTCAAAGAGGATCTTCTTTTCCTCATTCAGTTTGGCAACAAACTTTATTACTCGATCCCTCCCTTGGATCTCATTTTCCATGTCCAGTCTCTTTCTTTCTCCTTCATCAATGATACGACTAGCAACGTCGATATCGAGTCTCGTCCGCAAAGTAAGATCCAAACCCTGCTCGAAAATAAAGGAAATTGTTATTAAAGGTATAAAATTTTCTTTAAAAGAACAATAGAAACAATGACGTGCTTCATGCTTACCTGGATCAGCCTCACCCCAATGTCCGTGGAGAGATCCTCCGAACTAGGCTCAGGAAGAGCATCAAAGGATTTGAGAATGATGTTTTCAAAAATAAACTTGTAAATAGGTTGAAAGTGAGCCAGAATGGTGTAGACCCCAGTCCCCGAAGGTTGGGCTACCACCATTTCAAAAGTGCTCGCTTCGTGAGCAAAAGATGGTTCTTAGGCAGGGGCTGACTCCAGAGTAGGAGCCACCTCGTGAGTTGCAGTAGGCTCGCGACTCTCTTCACCCGAAGGGTGACTAGGCCCAGCCTCGTCGCCCCTCGGGGAGTTATCTACTGGTCGCGAGGACCAGCCAGAGGGGTCGCTGCTGTTTCCGCTTGGGGAGGATTATGCGACTGCGAGCCGCGAGCAGGTTCATCTGCTCGCACAGGCAGGATGGAGGGACAAGTCGTTGTCTTCTTCTACCTCTTCAAAGCAGCGAGCGCCCTTCAGACGGGGCAACAGGAAGAGGCTCCCCTCTTATCTGCTACGTTCACCATCGCTTCCTCCTGGGAGATGAGACCAAAGGCAGCTAGACAAGGGAGCAAGAGGGAGAGGTTGACGTTTCGATCGTCCTCCGAGAGCTTGAAGAGTTTGATGATTTTTTCGTTGATTCCTCCCCGCAAGTTGGGCCTCTTCCTAGAAGGAACGCCTGCAAGATATAAGAAAAATCAATTAAGTAACAAAGACGAAAATCCTGCCTATTTTCATAGAGGAGTAAAAATTCACCCACCTTCGCAAAAGAAGGGACTGATGTTATGTCCCATGGGGTTGGACCCCAAGTCAGACTCCCAATTACTGGAGACATAAAACCACTGCCTCCTCCATCAGGGATAGTTTGAAGTGGAATTTTCCATGATAAAATTCTCCCAGTGCCAGAAACATAAATAGTACCAACCCTCACTGGACAGGGCCTTTTTTAGTTGGTACGTCTTCAAAAACTCATCGGCGGTCAAGTCCCCGTTACCCGCTTGCTTCCAGAGTACATATACACTCAATATAACCCTCTAGCCATTTACTATAAGTTGTCGAGGGGTAATTTTGTAGATACGGAGTACGTTCTAGATGAAAGGATGAAGGGGGAGACGTACTCCAAGTCGAAAAAATATTCGTACATAGCCACACAACCCGGCGGTGGAGAATTTGGGGTTTCTCCCTCTTCGGGCAGTCTGAGGATAACGGAGTCAGGAATTCGGTATCTTTCTCGTAAGCCGGAAAGCTGTTCCTCCATCATTATTGAAGGATAACAAGAGGCAGAATACCTTCCCGTTAGCACTCTGGCATTATTCGATTTAAAAGAATCTGGAGTATCATCTCCCAAAGGAACGACCTCATTATCGGAGTTCCCCGCCATAAGAAGATAGAAGATAAAAGAAAAGAAGGAAAGGAGGAGGAATACCTCAGCAAAGAGGTCATGCCAGAGACAGATAAAGAAGAAGGAAGGAATTTTTTAATATCTCCAGCAGAACTTCGAAGTGAAGAAATCTCCGCAGGCTCCAGATATTTATAGGCAATCATTTCATGAGGATTTGATTGACATGCGGTAACCCTTCATTTGGCATGACAGTCGAACGGGCATGAGCATTAACTCCTGGGATACATGGAGAGCGCCACTTCATTTCTCTTACCGAAAAGCTGTGGAAAGATGGTGCTCATAAATGCAGGCTCAATCATGTACGTCTTCTCCTTTAAAAAAAGCACTAAGCGGTTACATGTACAAACAAGTCCTTTGCTTAGCTGCTCAACGCTAACTTGGGGGGCATCTGTTGTAAAATAAATTTGGTCGCAAAGAAGTCTGGAGACATGTTGAGCTCTTAATTATGCATATTCTAACCCCAATTCATCACTCATTGTGCAAGGTTTGTATGGTTTGGAAGCTAATTCAATGCATGTTGTGTGACTACAGGATTGAGGATGGACTCTACTCAATTGAAGATATAATGAGCTCATTTGGAACCATTCTAATAAAGAAAGAAAGAACTAAAGAAGAAAAGGAAGCAGAAGGAAGAAAGAAAGAAAAAATGCAAGAAGAAAAGAGGGCTGACCGGTCGTGACCGGTCGGCCAAGGAAGCTAGACCGGTCAGTGACCGGTCAGCCATGCACATTGGGAATCTACTGAAGACATCCGACCGGTCATGACCGGTCGGACATGACTACTGGAACAGGAGTGAGGACGTCCGACCGGTCATGACCGGTCGGACATGATTGCTGGACCAATATTGAATGAGGCCGACCGGTCATGACCGGTCGGCCATACTTGCTGGAACGTCAATGTAGACGTCCGACCGGTCATGACCGGTCGGCCATGCTTGCTGGAATGAATGTGTATTGAGGCCGACCGGTCGGCCATGCGTACTGAGTTAGAAATTTCTAATTTCATCCCGATTTTCTCTGCGTTGCGTAAGTGTTACGCAAGTTCTCGATTCTTCCGAAGTTGTGGAGCTTTCAGACTATAAAAGGACACCTAGGGATCGTTCCTAGGGCATCCTAGAAGGGTTCAAGCGAGGTTGGAGGCTGTGGAAGTGAAGATTGGAGTTTCACAACTCCTTTTGGTTTGCTTTGCTGTTTTCATGTTTTTTTAGAGTTGTTTCATGTTTCCTTGGATCATGAGCAGCTAAACCTCTTAGCTAGGGCTAAGAGGTGAAGCTTGTAGTGTATCCAAGATGTTTTAATTCGTAGTTAAGTGGTTTTCAGTTTGGAATTCATGATTATGAACTAAGGTTTGAAGTTTATACAAGTTTTTAAGTAATTTCTCTTAGTCTTGTGATGACTCATGGATGTTTGGATGAATTACTTATCTTCTTAATTTGTTTGCAACGGTCTAGACCTGTATGATCCGAGGAATTGGAGTGCGCTCTAGTACCAAGCTCTTCATAAAGGGACTTCATGCCAAAGTTCTAGTTTTGGTTGATTATCTGAAATATGTATGGACTGTGCATATAATTTGAATCCAGTTCAAATCATGATCTAGCCTTGTCTTGTGAGAAGACTTGAGGATGGTTATGATTGGGAATTGGACCTATAGAAAAGGTGAATGACCTATGCAATGAGCATGCTCAGATCAGCCTAGAGTTGAGTGAACTTTATGCACAGAACTTACATGTTACAGACTTCTGGTTTAACAGTTCTATCATCCGATTAGATAGACCTGACTGGTGATTCTAATTGAGAGAATGGGAAATCACAGCGGATTGAACATCGAGGATTGCTACAAGTGAATCCTCGAACCCCTAGTGCCTTCTTATAATTGTTTACGTTCAATTTAGCTTAAACTGTTAATCACACACATTCTATTCAAACTTTGATTGTTAGCTTCAATAGAAACTTGTGGATGAGTTTGTGACATCCTACATAAGTCCCTGTGGATCGACCTCGGTATTACCGAGTTTATTACTACATCGCAACCCTACACTTGGGGAAGCGAACAAGTTTTTGGCGCCGTTGCCGGGGACCTTAACGGTTTTCACAAATTTCTGAAATTAGTATCTATTTAGAACTCTTTTAGATTATTAGAACTAACTTAGTTTGTTTATTTGATTTTTTCAAGGATTTCTAGGAAGCTGGAGAAGATTCAAGGATTTCAAGTGCGAATCAGGTTCTATCCTTCTAAAACCTTACTCTTCTCCTTCTCATAGTCATTCTTATTTTATTCATCTCTTGTAGAGTGGGTGGAGACTCCTTTTGGATCTCTGAAAGGTCGGCCTTTTTGCCACCTGGATTCCTATTGGTCGGCTCTGCCGTCTTGGATCACCTTGTGCTCAGGGATTTCTTTTCTCATCTCTACTCCTCTTTCTCCTTTTTCTGTGCCTTTTCTCAAAAGATTCAAAGAGTGGGTGGGGTGTTCTCTGAACCCCTATTGACCAGGAGAAATCGGTCTCTATCTTTGTTTTTGGCCTAGCCATTGCAAGACACCTTGTGCTTCGGTCTTAGAGAAGAGTAAAGAAAAAGAAGGAAGAATTCTTTTTCCTTTCTTTTGTTTCTTATTTTTGATTTTGCATGCCACATTGGGCTCGGGATTCCAATAACCAACTCATAAGTGAAGGGGGGATAGTAGAAGGGATTGATAGAGAGCCACGTGCTAGGAGACATCTAAATTCTCCAATTTTATCTGAAAGTATGGCTACAAATCAACCTAACCCGGTTCAAAACCAAACCGAAACAGGGGAGAATGTGGTTGAGAATGTTCCTCGACCTAGGACTTTACGTGATTTCTTGCAACCTGCAAGAACAAGCACTCCCTCATGCATAGTATTTCCACCAAATGCAGGGAATGTGGATTTGAAACCGGGAGTGATCAATCTTCTCCCTAAATTCCATGGTTTAGACAGTGAAAGTGCCTATCAACACTTTAGGGAGTTTGATGAGGTAATCACCACCATGCACTTTGCAAATGTGACTGAAGATGTAGTAAGACTTAAATTCTTCCCTTTCACTCTTAAGGATAAAGCCAAAGGTTGGCTGTATGCATTAAGGCCAAGATCAATCGAGTCATGGAACGACATGCACAGAGAATTTATAAAAAAATTCTTCCCTACTCACAAAACGAACATGCTTAAGCGCCTTATCATGAACTTTGCCCAAAAGGAGGATGAAACCTTTTCCCAATGTTGGGAGAGATTCAAGGACCTATTAAATGCATGCCCACATCATGGCTATGAAAATTGGCGGATTATAAGTTTTTTCTATGAAGGACTGATTCCATCCATGCGCCAATTTATAGAGATGATGTGTAATGGGGAGTTCATGAATAAGGAAGCTGATGAAGCATGGGATTATCTGGAAGAATTGGCTGAAAGTGCACAATCTTGGGACACACCTAAACCAACAAATTCCAAGATTGGCCAACAAAAGGAAAAGGGAGGAATGTATGTCCTATCAGAAGAAGATAGCATAAGTGCACGGTTGGCTAGCCTTACAAGAAAGGTCGAAGCCATGGAATTAAGAAAAGGGGAAACAATCAACTCCACTGAGGTTGAAACTGTTTGTGGAATTTGTGCTGGAAATCAACATGCTACACCCGATTGTCCCACAATTTCAGCAGTCCAAGGCATTTTACAGGAACAAACAAATGCCATAAACAGTTATCAGCAGCAATATGGTGCTCCAAACTCAAACACGTATAATCCTAATTGGAAGAACCATCCCAACTTCAGTTGGAAGAATGGGCCCAATGCAAATGCAAACAACACTCCAAAAGTATCACTAGAAGAGATGTTGGGTGCATTTGTATCAGTCCAGAATGAGCAAAACAAGACAAACTCTCTAAAAATAGATGGGTTCATGCAAGAGCAATTGAAATTCAATCAAAACTCAAACCAAGCCATCAATGAATTGAAAACATCTTTGGCTAGAGTTGAAGCCCACCTTAGTGTTAGAGAGAAGGGCACACTCCCTACCCAACCTCTTCCTAATCCAAGGACCCAATATGAGATACAAGATGCAAGCTCATCCTCCCACCATACGGAATATGTCCAAGCTATCACCACTTTGAGAAGTGGGAAAGAAATTGATAATCCAATCCGGTGAAGGCCCCCAAGCCTAAGGATCCGGAAATTCCCAAAGAGGATGATAGCCCAAACAATATTCCACAAGAGAAAGAACCGGAAAGACAATACAAACCAGTTGCCCCATTTCCACAAAGGTTGATTTCACCTAAACCTTTAGATAAAAATCTGGAGATTCTGGAAGTTTTCAAGCAGGTGAAGATCAACATTCCGCTGTTGGATGCAATAAAACAAATACCATCTTACGCCAAATTTTTAAAGGAATTGTGTACAATCAAAAGGAAACATAATGTTCACAACAAAGTGCTTTTGGTTGAGAATTTGAGTGCCATCATCAAACAAGAGGTGCCCCAAAAATACAAAGATCCGGGTAGTCCAACCATATCATGCATCATAGGAGACTACCAGATTAAACAAGCCCTACTCGACTTGGGGGCAAGTGTGAATCTCATTCCATACTCGGTCTACGAACAACTTGGGTTAGGTGAATTGAAACCCACCAAAACCACACTCCAACTTGCTGATAGATCCATCCGGATACCGAGAGGAATGGTAGAGGATGTCCTAGTTCAAGTTGATAAATTCTACTATCCAGTAGATTTTATTGTCTTGGACACACATCCCGTGATAGGCACCGGTACTCAAATTCCTGTCATACTTGGAAGGCCGTTTCTAGCTACCTCAAACGCCATTATCAATTGTAGAAACGGACTGGTACAAATGTCCTTTGGAAATATGACTCTTGAGCTTAATATATTTGAGTTATGCAAACAACCGCGGGAAGTTGATGATGATATCCACGAACTAAACATGATCGAATCATTCGTGGAAGATACAATCCCCTTGTCACTATTTTCCGACCCTTTAGAGGCATGTGTGGCCCATCTCCATGATATGATTGATAATACAACACAAGAGATGGATGCCATTCTAGATGTGATGCTTGTGCGTGAAAATAAAAGATGGAGGGCCCCAATTGAACCTTTGCCTATAAATGAGAACAAGGCCCTCCCATCCAACATTAAGGCACCAAAACTCGACCTAAAACCATTGCCAAGTGAGCTAAAATATGTCTATTTAGGTCGAGATGAGACATATCCAGTGGTGATTTCTTCCCACTTGGATGAGGAACAAGAGAGTAGGCTAATAGCCACTCTATTAGAGCACAAGAGTGCCATCGGATGGACAATTGCGGATCTCAAAGGCATAGACCCACTGATTTGCACTCACCGCATACATCTTGAGGAAAATGCAAAGACATCCCGGCAACCACAAAGACGACTAAATCCAAATATGAAGGATGTGGTTAAGGCCGAAGTGGTGAAACTATTGGATGTAGGTATCATTTACCCAATATCTGATAGCCAATGGGTGAGCCCAACTCAAGTGGTGCCAAAGAAATCCGGAATAACCATCATAGCCAATGCCAATAATGAACTCGTACCAACTAGAGTCACTACCGGTTGGAGAATGTGCATTGACTACAGGAAGCTAAACACTGTCACGAGGAAAGACCACTTCCCCCTACCGTTTGTTGATCAGATTTTAGAACGGTTGGCGGGTCATTCCCACTTTTGCTTTCTTGATGGCTATTCAGGGTACAACCAAATAGAAATTGCCCGTGAAGATCAAGAAAAGACTACATTCACATGTCCATTCGGTACTTTCGCCTATCGACGAATGCCGTTTGGACTATGTAATGCCCCTGCCACCTTTCAGCGTTGCATGATGAGCATCTTTTCTGACATGGTGGGGACCATTCTTGAAGTCTTCATGGATGATTTTTCTGTATTTGGTTGTAACTTTGATGAGTGCCTCAAACACTTGAAATCTGTGCTAAAAAGATGTGAAGAAAAGAACCTTGTACTCAATTGGGAAAAGTGTCACTTCATGGTTCAAAAGGGAATTGTACTTGGTCACATCGTTTCACAAAATGGAATTGAGGTGGACAAGGCGAAAATTGATCTTATCTCTAACCTCCCACCACCCAAAAGCATACGAGATATACGGTCCTTTTTAGGACACGCAGGATTTTATAGACGGTTCATAAAGGATTTCAGTTCACTCTCTCGTCCTTTATGCAACCTACTTCAAAAGGAAAATTCATTTGAGTGGAGTGAAGAATGTCAAAAGGCCTTTACCACCCTTAAAGGCATGTTGACATGCGCCCCAATAATGCAACCACCTGATTGGAGCCTTCCTTTTGAGATTATGTGCGATGCTAGCGACTATGCTATTGGGGCCGTGTTAGGCCAAAGAAAAGATAAAAAGCCATGTGTTATCTACTATGCAAGTAGAACCCTAAACTCAGCCCAGGCAAACTACACCACTACTGAAAAGGAACTTTTAGCAGTAGTTTTTGCCTTGGAAAAGTTTAGATCCTACTTGATTGGATCCAAGATCATCGTATTCACCGACCATGCCGCGCTTAAGTATCTTCTCTCTAAGAAGGATGCTAAACCACGGTTATTAAGATGGATCCTCCTACTCCAAGAATTCGACTTAGAAATACGTGATAAGAAAGGAGTAGAGAATGTAGTAGCTGACCACCTCTCTCGACTTGTCCTCACTGATTCCCCTGAAACGACTGCAATCAATGACATGTTTCCTGATGAACAACTTTTTGCTGTTTCCCAATTGCCATGGTATGCGGACATTGCTAATTATCTTGCTACAGGTACAATTCCTACATATTGGAAAAAGCAAGATAAGGATAGATTCTTCTCAGAGGTACGAAAATTTCTATGGGACGACCCATACTTGTTCAAGTATTGTCCCGACCAAATCATAAGGAGATGTGTCCCAGATAATGATCAACAAAGTATCATCTCCTTCTGTCATTCTCAAGCCTGTGGTGGCCATTTTTCAGCCAAAAAGACCACAGCGAAAATTCTGCAATGTGGGTTTTATTGGCCCACCATGTTCAAAGACACACATGAGTTTTGCAAAGCATGTGAACCTTGTCAGAAACTAGGAGGAATCTCCCGTAGAAATATGATGCCACTTAATCCCATTTTAATTATCGAAATTTTTGATTGTTGGGGCATCGATTTCATGGGCCCATTCCCATCTTCTTTTGGAAATTTATACATCTTACTTGCTGTTGATTATGTCTCCAAATGGGTCGAGGCCATTGCTTGCCGGAATAATGACCATAAAACGGTCATTCGATTTTTAAAAGAAAATATTCTTTCCCGGTTTGGAACACCTCGAGTCATCATAAGTGATGGAGGGTCTCACTTTTGCAATCGCCCTTTTGCAGCCTTAATGAAGAAATATGGCGTTACACACAAAGTGAGCACTCCCTATCACCCACAAACTAGTGGACAAGCTGAGATATCCAATAGGGAGATTAAACACATTTTAGAGAAAACGGTGAATCCCGATCGCAAGGATTGGTCACTTCGACTTACCGATGCGCTTTGGGCTTACCGTACTGCCTTTAAAACCCCTATTGGAATGTCTCCCTATAGACTTGTCTATGGGAAGGCTTGTCACCTACCTGTGGAATTGGAACATAAGGCATATTGGGCTATTAAGAAGATGAATTTCAATTCTGACAAGGCAAGCTCGTTACGCAAACTACAATTGAATGAACTTGCAGAAATCCGGAATGACGCTTATGAGAATGCGAGAATTTACAAGGACAAGACAAAGATATTCCATGATAAGAATATTCTTCGCAAGACATTCACAATCAACCAAAAAGTCCTTATGTATAATTCTCGCTTACATCTATTTTCGGGAAAACTAAAATCTCGATGGACCGGTCCCTACATTGTGCAAACTGTCTATCCGTATGGGACTGTCGAGCTGTTGAATCCGAGGAACGGCAACATTTTCAAAGCAAATGGGCAGCGATTAAAGCCGTTCTTTGAGAATTTTCCTTCAGAAGGTATGTCCTTACCCCTGAATGATCCTGTGTATCAGGATGATTGATCTCCTAGTCTGATGGAGGTATAGAGTAGTTAGGATTAGGACTTTGCTGCTTTTGTTTTCGTTTTCATAGGTTTGTTAGAAGGAGGAAGATTTCCAATGTTCACTCTCTCAGGTAATATCATTCCTCACTCCCTTTTATTTTCAAATTGCTCTCATGTTTTGCTCATTGCGCATCTTTTACATTGAGGACAATGCACGATTTGGTTGGGGGGTGTAGGACCGCTTGGATGAATCCAGCATTTTGCAACATCTCAAGCAATTATGTGGAAATTTTCGTTTTCGTGGAATTTTCGATTTTTTCAAAAATTCGAAACTCTTTTGGAAAACATTGGTTCTATGCATTCGAGTTGATATGAGCATAAGAGGAGGAGATATGAAGTGTATAAGGCTGGATGTCTGGAATCTCTCATTGCATAATGGTTTTATATGAGAACTCCCCTATTTTTGTGATTGATAGAAAATCTGAACACTTTTACACCTAGTTCACATTACACGATTTTCATGAGTTGAAGGGATTATGTGATTTAGGGATGAGTTAGACTTTGAATTAAGGTATTGAGAAATCAGGCCGGGGTACTTTGTCCATCCTTGTCCATGGGAGAATAATGAAAGATATGGATTTCTAAAAATCCTATCTAATTTAAAAAGAAAAAGGAAAAGGAAGGATGAAATTGGGAATGTGGAAAAACGGTGGAAAATTCCGATTAGGGCTACCTACTACCAGCCGGGGGATGGTCTACCCGTAACCAAAGCCGGAAATGGGACGTAGTGTGAAAGTCGTCGGAAGGACGGTAAGGCAATTTCCTGTCATTGGCTTGATGTGGCTCTATGTACCTTGAGTTCTATAGTCTAGTTAATCTATGAAGAAGATAATCCTAGAAACTCGTGGAATGAATTTTCACTACCCACACTAGGATGAATTTGTTCAATTTCCTCTATTTATCAACCAATTAGTGGGAATCTCATATGAATGCCTATCATGTCTTGAGGATTTATGGTGCCAACCTTTGACGCCTAATTTCTCTGAATCTTACACTTATGAACCCTGGAATGTATAGAAGGATGGTTTCTGAAAGAGAGTTGAGTTTAGAAGAATGAGATTAGCTTCACGCATGTTTTGCTCGGGACTAGCAAAATGCTGGTTGGGGGGTGTGTTGAGCTCTTAATTATGCATATTCTAACCCCAATTCATCACTCATTGTGCAAGGTTTGTATGGTTTGGAAGCTAATTCAATGCATGTTGTGTGACTACAGGATTGAGGATGGACTCTACTCAATTGAAGATATAATGAGCTCATTTGGAACCATTCTAATAAAGAAAGAAAGAACTAAAGAAGAAAAGGAAGCAGAAGGAAGAAAGAAAGAAAAAATGCAAGAAGAAAAGAGGGCTGACCGGTCGTGACCGGTCGGCCAAGGAAGCTAGACCGGTCAGTGACCGGTCAGCCATGCACATTGGGAATCTACTGAAGACATCCGACCGGTCATGACCGGTCGGACATGACTACTGGAACAGGAGTGAGGACGTCCGACCGGTCATGACCGGTCGGACATGATTGCTGGACCAATATTGAATGAGGCCGACCGGTCATGACCGGTCGGCCATACTTGCTGGAACGTCAATGTAGACGTCCGACCGGTCATGACCGGTCGGCCATGCTTGCTGGAATGAATGTGTATTGAGGCCGACCGGTCGGCCATGCGTACTGAGTTAGAAATTTCTAATTTCATCCCGATTTTCTCTGCGCTGCGTAAGTGTTACGCAAGTTCTCAATTCTTCCGAAGTTGTGGAGCTTTCAGACTATAAAAGGACACCTAGGGATCGTTCCTAGGGCATCCTAGAAGGGTTCAAGCGAGGTTGGAGGCTGTGGAAGTGAAGATTGGAGTTTCACAACTCCTTTTGGTTTGCTTTGCTGTTTTCATGTTTTTTTAGAGTTGTTTCATGTTTCCTTGGATCATGAGCAGCTAAACCTCTTAGCTAGGGCTAAGAGGTGAAGCTTGTCGTGTATCCAAGATGTTTTAATTCGTAGTTAAGTGGTTTTCAGTTTGGAATTCATGATTATGAACTAAGGTTTGAAGTTTATACAAGTTTTTAAGTAATTTCTCTTAGTCTTGTGATGACTCATGGATGTTTGGATGAATTACTTATCTTCTTAATTTGTTTGCAACGGTCTAGACCTGTATGATCCGAGGAATTGGAGTGCGCTCTAGTACCAAGCTCTTCATAAAGGGACTTCATGCCAAAGTTCTAGTTTTGGTTGATTATCTGAAATATGTATGGACTGTGCATATAATTTGAATCCAGTTCAAATCATGATCTAGCCTTGTCTTGTGAGAAGACTTGAGGATGGTTATGATTGGGAATTGGACCTATAGAAAAGGTGAATGACCTATGCAATGAGCATGCTCAGATCAGCCTAGAGTTGAGTGAACTTTATGCACAGAACTTACATGTTACAGACTTCTGGTTTAACAGTTCTATCATCCGATTAGATAGACCTGACTGGTGATTCTAATTGAGAGAATGGGAAATCACAGCGGATTGAACATCGAGGATTGCTACAAGTGAATCCTCGAACCCCTAGTGCCTTCTTATAATTGTTTACATTCAATTTAGCTTAAACTGTTAATCACACACATTCTATTCAAACTTTGATTGTTAGCTTCAATAGAAACTTGTGGATGAGTTTGTGACATCCTACATAAGTCCCTGTGGATCGACCTCGGTATTACCGAGTTTATTACTACATCGCAACCCTACACTTGGGGAAGCGAACAAGACACGTGACCCGCGAGCTCCTCTGACTTCATGAAGTCGCGACCAAACCATCTGACTAACGAGCCTACCTGGTCGCGTCTTGTATATCGCACAGACCTGCGACTTCCAATACACTCTCGATATGTGAGAAGGTCTAGTCGCTGGTTGTCGAATGAGAAGGTCTTCGCCATCCAAGCAGCTCTGCTCCTGGTCAATAAACAAGGATATTCTCAAATCCAAGCACTCCTAGTCGTTGGTCGTTCGTTGGGGACATTTCTCGTCTCATAGTACCAGCAGCCAATATAGGCCAGCTTTAGCTTGTTTCTATTCATAGTTCCGTACCACGGGGGGCCTTCATCAAGGAAAGTAATCAGCTAGATGTCTAGATTGGTTACATCATCTTCTTATCTAAGGATTAACGAGATAAGATCCTTATCCCCCTAAATCAGTAGTAATCTTGATAGCTTGCGTAATGGACTGGATCACCCAGATCTGCATAAATACATATGGCCCTACAGATTATAAAGGTACACAATCTCTAAGCCTACATTTCACACTTCATCTTGCTATCAAGTCACCTCTGACTTAACCTTCGGAGGGCCAACGGCCAAGCGCTGGCCACCCGTAGTTTTCTTCTTTGGCTTTTAGGTTTGGAGGGGAGCTCACTATGAGAAGAGTGTATACTTAGGAGGGAGCTGTTACCAGAATCTGATGTTGACACTCACCATAAAAAGATGGGCCAGAATGGAGTTCCAGGTGGCTCACATCACTTGAAACAATGGGACTGACACCCTGAAAAATAACAGAATCTGAATCAGATTGGATTCCAACTTCTAGGTCCCACTGGAAAATATTTTACCCAATCTAAGTCGTCCAATGCTTAGACCAGCAAATCTTAAACCTGTAAAACAAATTTGGCACACATCAGACCTCCCAAACAGTTAGATTGAGTGAAATTGTGGGGACAATACTTGTCTATTTCCTTTAAATGTGTGGTTATAACTTAGTTTAAAGTTCTTAAACCCCTAAAAATGCTTTATTTCATAATGTGGAGGCATTGTTGCCATCTTGATACATATGTACTTGATTTGTTTCATAAATACTTATATTATATGATTTATTAAATTGTGTTAACATGCAATAATTTCTCATTGCCACATGTCCATGCTTATATGATCACATATGATGCACCCATGCATAGAGCGGTACATGGCGAAGTTGAGTCCACGGGGTTAAGTCAGAGTAGGGGTATGTGAATGGTCCTTACCCATGGCTATCTAAGTATGGTTAAGTCTAGACTTTGTATGGTCTGTGTGGGATGGATATGGTTGTGGTTATGTGGATTGAACTAAACATGCATGGTTCTATGGTGATTATTCTTTTGTGAAAGTTGTGTGTGTTAATGTTGTCTTTATGGAGATTGCGACCCATGTCAGGACTAGGTGTACTGTGTCAGGATCGGAGTGTTGTAATCCAACATTGTCTCCATCGAGAATGCATACTGTGTTAGGATCGGACGTACCGTGTCAGGATTGGGGGTTACCATGCATGACTAGGGGTGGTTAACATTGTCTTTATGGGGATTGCGACTCGTGTTAGGATCGGAGCATTGTAATCCAATGTTATCTCCATAGGGAATGTCTACCGTGTCAGGATCGGGCATACCGTGTCAGGATTGGGGTGTTGTCGTACCCCATTGAATGTGGAATATTACATGGTTAATTTGCCAATTTGAGGCGAGACTAAAAACCTTATATTAAAGGCCACGTGTATGGTTGATTTACACGCTATGCATGGGCTTTCATTATGGGAGGGTTAGTTTAGTATCTGTTGTGTGTTGTCATATGATGGAACATGTGCACATGACATACATTCTTATTTTTTATTGGCTACTATTACAATTATCGTATTATGGAGTGGAATAAGTGCTCCTACTCATTGGGCATTGTTTTACTCACCCTTCTTAGGGAACCGTAGGTTCAAGAGGTAACATGGAATCTTTCGAAGATGAGGCACAAGCTGAGGACATAGTGGAAACCCAGGAGGAGGAGAACACCAACTCTATTGAAGACACTTTTATCTATTTTTAGATTATGTTTATGTTGGGATTACTAGACGCTTATGTAGTCTTTGTTTATTGGAGATTTGAGGATTTCAGCTGATTTTAGACTTAAACATTCTGATTTATGCTTGAAATAAATACATGATTTTCAACTTGTTTAGTTGAGTAGATAATCGATTATATTTTCCATTTATTTCCCTTAGTAACGCTTGGGAATTCGTGCTCGTACGATATATTCGGGCGCTGAATTTTGGGGCATTACACATCCTCTCTTGGATGTTGAACTATCTGTTGAAGTCATGCCTTTGACATTCTTACACTATATTTGTAGAAATGCAACATAAGCATCTCTTTCAGGTCTTGCCAATTCGCTATCGCCCCTTCTAAAAGAGCAAAGAACCAAGTCATAACACTGCTTGATCTGGCTAGAGAATATACAAAATTCTTCATCAGGCGATTGTGCTCCCCCTTTAATTAAAAGGTAATAATTTGGAGAACTCCGCCAATCGTTCCCTCTTTTAGGCTTCACATGCCTTAGCGGATTCGATATAACGGAGTCAAGTACTTGCTTCACTCTATTTACATGCATGTAACTAAAGAAATGCACCACTGTCTGCTCTTGGTTCGTGTCAGGCCCCATGGTTGCGACCTCTTTCATTAAGCTAAACATAGTGTATGGCTTATATCTGTCTGCAACTTTTATTCCAATGCTTTCAGTGCATGATCCCGCTATTTCCATTTTCGTCAGCTCGAGCAGTTTGTACGAGCTAGTTATCGTGATCCTCCATTTCATGACGTATTTGTACATGCATTCTCTTAAAGAAAATTTCCACCTGATTAGTTCTGCCAAGGGAACTACCCTTCTTGGCACCCAAAACCTTAACAGGAATAGTTCACAAATCTGTTCCCAAGTTCTCGCATCTCGCAAAGCTCTTGATTCATTCCATTTCTCAGCTGACCCTATCAAAGTTTCTTGAAACTGTTCAAGCATCTGGCTTCTGCTAATTTTCTGGAGGGTGCAATATTTGTCAAACTATATTAGGTGATCAAGAGGAGATTCGTGCGCTGAAAACAACGTAACCTCAATGTTCGGAGTTCTCCAGGCCCTGCGATGTCTAGAATGACGGCATGCCTTGACACCTAGCACCATGTCGATCCTCATTTGCCTTTGGTTCTCTTCTGAGATGGTTGTCACTGTCATACACTGCACTATTATCTTATCATTTTGCTTTCTTTTTTACCTTCCCCAGTCAATTCTTGATTCCTCATTTGCCTCTGATGTGACTTCACATTTTTGGTGTTGTTAATATATGTCTCATGGTCCTCAACTTCCGAAGTAGATTACCATGGAAGGAGTACCGAGGGTAATCTTTGCTGATTGTTCATTATCCTGCACTTCACGTCTTTCATAGATATTACATTCGCAATTGCCTTCTTTCCTTTCTCTTTCTTTCCCAATAACTATCTCTCCTCTGTCGATCATTCTTTGTAGAATAACTTTAATAGTGTAGCATCTCTCAGTTGGATGTCCCAGCATACGATGGTAATGGTAATAATACCTGTCTTCTGTTTTATCTACTTCATCGGGTTGCTGTGGCTAAGGCAACTCGATCGTTCCTGCTGCAACAAGCTGATTCATCATGGTAACTATATCTTCCATCACAAAGGCGTACTATTCTTGATTGTTGAATTGTTGATATCTCTTGTCTGTGAGCCTATTAGTAGAAATGTTTTGTCCCTCTCTTCTGTTGTCCCTTGATTTGCTTTAGAATTCCATTTTGCTTTTTTCCTTTATCTATAACATTGGCCGATGATCTGTTAGCAGTTCATCGTGTTGACTCTATGCGGAAAGCGGGTACTTTCTTAACCATATTCTCTAGGGCATGTGCCCTTGTTGGTAACTCACGAAACATGTATACCTTTGTTCCTGTGAGAACAAAAGCTATTTCTAGTTCCATGCACCCAATGCACATTTCCACTTGCTCGATTTCTCCCGAGAGGTGCTTACATGACGCGCTCAAAGCTCTCCCGTGTGCAATAAATTTATCGATAGACTTCGACTCTCTTTACCGGAGAGCTGCCTAGTTCAGTGAGACTAACCTCCTCTCAGTGGAGAAGAAACTAGTCATGAATGCTCCTTGCATCTGCTCCCAGGTTCGTATAGATCTTGAAGCGAGGGTTGTGTACCATTTGAAGACTTTCCCTGTAAAAGTTTCCAGAACAATCATAGGAAATATTGTGATCTTAATGCATAGCTTCCCATTGTCATCATGAAATGCATCATATGCTCCTCACGAGACCCTTCGCCGCTAAATTTCTATAATTTTCGTTACTTGAAGCTGACTGGAAATGGTACATCCTCGACTTCTCTTGGATAAGTTGTCTGGTATGGAAACCTCTCCCTCTGGCTTCTCTCACCCTCTAATCAAATAGTTTCGGTGATGATTTTTCGTATTTTTTCTGTTGCCATTCCAGGAGTTAGTACTGGAGCCGACTCGTGCGACATGGTTGGAGGTGGCTGCGATCCCTTGGCAGGGTGTTATGTATTCTCAATGATAGCCATATTCTGAGGAGCGGCATTTTGGGACATCGTGCCGGCTATCATGTCTAGAGCTCACACATATTTCTACATTCCTCCATCAAGAGTGCCTGGGCATGTGCCATCTCTTCGAGGCGCTCTTCTGTCAATTGGTCAGCCTGACTGGTCCCGGCCATAAGAACAGTAACCCCTCTACTTGATGATTCTGACCTTGACGGTGAGGATGACGTGGCGGTCGGAGAAGTAATGATATCGAGCCACTACTCGACCCAGGGTTGTTAAACTATGAGGAGTTAGTGAACTCAAAATGCATTACCCTTATTGATGTAGCTTGTATTGGAGTCATCGTTGATGCCTTCACCGGAGAAGGTTAATATGACATGATAGTTCGGTTCATTTGTCCTTACACAACGGAAGAGGTAGGAAGCGCGGGGAAATCCTTCGCAATGAAGGATACTTCTACTGCTCTGGATATATATCAGGCTGGTTTATGCCTAGCGATACTTAATGTGATGGGTCGCTAGTATATGCTAAAGTGAGGACCTCTCGATGCGGTCTTAGCC
The DNA here is from genome assembly GCA_003013855.2 of Liriodendron chinense. NCBI lineage: Eukaryota > Viridiplantae > Streptophyta > Magnoliopsida > Magnoliales > Magnoliaceae > Liriodendron > Liriodendron chinense. The sequence goes on along the minus strand of ML058441.1, from coordinate 2,801,879 downwards.
GAAGTTTTGAAAGGTATCCTCTTCCTCTTTGGTAGTATTGTCGTCCATCCATTGTTGTCACTTTCAACAAAAGGTGAAGCAGAGATCGCCCGTGTTGTTTTTATAACTGTCTTGTTTAGGGTTTGTTTCACCTTGTCTTTATTCATCAGGCTTTGGTTGTCATACGAGACAATGAACCCTCTTGTGGTGAAACAGAAGATGACTTTGTGAGCAGAGTAAGCCATTGCCAGTCTTTTCAAATGATGTTGTATACCTGCAATTACACAAAGTGAATAAGTCATTCTGTGTCATTAATATGTACATTCTATTATAGAGATGAAGGGTGGAATGTTCCTATTGAGAGTAGCCATTTTGACACTTAAATAATGCCCTACAATGGCAAATGTCTCTCTTTTAGTATCTTGTCAGTATTGAAATATAACTCAATAAGCTCAATGTGTGTCCCCAGCAGAGTTTCCATTTTGTTTACACAACAAAATTGCTTTTCGATAGATAGGGGAAACAAGAGTAATATTCCAACATTTGATAAGATAAGGAGAGAAGCATTCATCACTTAATTCATTTTATTCATTATGATTAGGTTCTTTTACATTCCATTAATACATCATACATCCCTTGATTTTAGAATAGAGTGTACATAGGTACAGATACAATACATTTCATAAAGAAATTCCGACAGAGCTTCACCCCGTTCTTATTTCATTTTGCCCAAAGGATAGGGAAATAGTGGAATAGGCTTTCGAGCTAAGATTGTTCTCTTTCTTGTGTATTTCAGCTTTGATCTTGCTTGATTCTTCAATGGCCTTCACTTTTGAAAGGGGAATGGGAGTGAAATCACTAATACACACCCCTGACACGTTTGACAAAAGAGGATAAACAATGCTTAATTTCTACCCATTTAGGAACTTCCACGCGGCTCGCGTAGCAGCTGTGCCTTCTACGCAGGTCGCGTGGAAGGTCTAGCCTGCAGACTTCTGCAAAACTCCTTCGATCTTCAATTTTGCATTTCAGTAGAGTTTCCTTGTCATTCTTCTTCGATTTTTGAGGTCCGCATCTTTTGCATTCAACCTGGGAAGAAGAAGATGCACAAGGCCTCTCTCGTACGCCGGAGTCTTCAGAAGAGAGCTTTGGAACTCTGTTAATGTGCAAATGAGGACCCTAAAGGGGGTGTTTGTAGGCAAAGGGGCAAATCTCATGGAACAACACCCCTCCACGTAACAGGGCTTCCACGTGACTCGCGTGGCAGCCATACCTTCTGCGCAGGTCGCGTGGAAGGTCTATTTTGCACATTTTTTCCTCCATTTCCACCAAACTTTCTCATTTCTACCTCTTTTCTTTGTTCTCTTTTGAGCTTTGTTTTCTTCATTTTCTCCTTCATTTTATGCCTTAACAAATGCCTCTACAAATGCCTCAACACACTTATCATAGAATCCTTTTAACCATCATGTAGCCATTCATGTGTGAGCCGCAAGTTCCTTCATGAATTTCTGACATGATATTTGTGGCTTCAGTCTCATCCACACACCGTAATAGGATCAAGTTGAAGGACCGTTTATAAAGAATACCACCATTAATCATGAAATGTGCGGCTAGATACTGACTGGTGGGACAATCTGTTGGTGTGGCATCGACAAGATAAGTTCGATCTTCTAAGTACTTTATGATATTAATGTACCATGACTGTTATCGGGTGGTGTTTCGACTTCATCAATTTATAAGAAAAACTCAGGCTCTTCCTATTTCTCTATAGTGAGTTCCCATTTAGCTACTCCTTTGGGAATTTTCAACATTGATGCTAACATAGCCTAGGCATCGGCGAACTAATTCTTGGTGCGAGGCATATATGTGAAGGTGACTTTATGAAATTCTTCGATGAGGTTTTTGAGGTAGGTGTGGTATGGCACCATCTTCTCGTCCATTATTCTCCAGTCACCGTTGATTTGATTAATAATGAGTTGCGAGTCACCGAAGACTCATAGCTTCTTTGCGCCTAGAATGATTACTTCTTTGAGGCCTACTATACATGCCTCATATTTTGTGATGTTGTTCGTGCAGGTGAACGTCAGTCTTCTTGCTATGGGCACAGGGATATCATCAAGAGAATAGAGGATTGCCTCCACTCCACTTCCTTTGTTGTTGGTTGCACCATCGAAATATAGGGTTCATTCGTCTGCCTCTGGTCCCCCTTCTCTTTCGAGGAACATACTATTCTCGTTAGGCAAGAAAGTCTTTCAGGGCTGGTAATCTAGCAATGAGTGTACTACGAGCTGATTGCCCAGTGTCTACTCCTTGATTGCCTTTTGAGTGACATAGGTAATTTCAAACTCTTGAAGCAACAATTGATATTTCTTTCTTTTGCCTATCTGTGATGGTTTCTTGAACAGATACTTCAGGGGATCCATACGAGCGAGTAGGAGAATCGGGTAGGCGATCATGTACTGGGGTAGGCACTGGCCCATACGAGGGTGAGGTACATTTTTTCGATGGGGGAGTCTTTGGACTCATAATCTATGAATCGATGACTGAGACAATATATGGCTCGTTCTTTATGTCCAGTGTCGTCATGTTGACCAAGGATGCATCCGATTGCGTCTGGGCTATTGAGACGTAGAGTGCAATGGCTTTCCTAAAACTGGCAGGACCAGCACTGAGGATCTTTTAAGTATTCTTTGATTCTATTGAAGGCCTTTCGATAATCCTCATTTCATTCTTTTAGTGCATTCTTTTAGAGCAGCTTGAATATGGGTTCACATATGGGTGTGAGTTGGGCGATGAAGTGACCGATGTACTGGATTCTTCCCAAGAAACCTCAAATTTCTTTCTTAGTTCTAGGGGTTGGCATTTCGATGATCGCCTTGGCTTTCAACTCGTCTCCTTGGATGCCAGTCTTCATTAACATGAATCCAAGTAACTTGCCTCCGGTTGCCCTGAAGACACATTTTTTCAAATTGAGTTGAAGCTTGAATTTTGCCAACTAGTCGAAGAGATTTTCCCGATCTTTGAAGTGCCCTTCGATGCTTCCGGACTTGACGATCATAACATCCATGTAGACTTTGAGTTCTTTGTTCATCATATTGTGAAAGAGTATTGCCATGGCTCGTTGATAAGTTGCCTCAGCATTTTTAAGTCCGAAGGGCATGACACGATAGTAGAAGGTTCCCTAAGGTGTGATGAATGACATTTTCACGTGGTCTTCTGCGACCATTTTGATTTTATTATAACCAGAGAAGTCGTCCACAAAGGAGAATATCTTATGCCCGTCAGTGTTGTTGACCAGAGTATCGATGTGAGGGAGCGGGATGTCATCCTTTGGGTTGACCTTGTAAGATCCCAAAAGTCGATGCACATCGAGACCTTACCATCTTTCTTTGGGACTAGGACGATGTTAGCTAGCCATTTCGGATAGTTGGATACTACCAGAAAGCCTGCATTGTATTGCTTGATTACTTCTTCCTTGATTTTCAAGATCCATTTTGGCCACATTCTTCTCAGCTTCTTCTTGACTGGCTTAACTTCTGGCCTCGTGGGTAGGTGATGTACAACCAGGTGTTCATTGAGCCCCGACATATTTTTGTAGGAGAAGGTAAGTTTGACAATCGTGTTTTCAGAAACTCGATCATTTTTTTATTGATTTTCAGGGGAAAAATTCTTCCCAAGGTGCACCTCTCGAGGATCCTTAAGAGTCCCGAGATTAACGACCTCAAAATCGATGGGCATGGCATTGGCTTTAGAATCAAACTTTTTGAGGAGGGCCTCGAGTTCGATGGCTGGGTCATTGGCTCCCTCTTCTTTGACCTCTTTCAAACCAATAAGTTCAAAGTCTAATTCCATGTTAAAGTCATAGTCGTTGACTTTGATCTCATATTGTTCAGAAGTTAAGTTTGTACCTTTATTGCTTGGGTATGCATATGATTTTGTAGGATTTTCTGTTTTTTTTTTTCACAATTTTATGATTTTTTTATTTTTCTGTATTTTTTATTTTTTGGGTTTTGTATATTTTCTGATTTTTTTGGATTTTGTGCATTTTCTTATTTTTTTTAATTTTTGTATTTTTTATATTTTGCGTTTTCTGATTTTTTTTATTTTTACATTTAACAGTTCCCGAGTAGGATGACATTTCGAACCAGGGGCTGACCTAATTCAGCTTGGGAAGCCGTTGACTATTTACATAGATGATTTTTTTAGGTCGATGTTTATAAGTGTTTGGCCAGTTGACTCAACTGTCATGGGGGTTATGAACCAATTTATGCCCCGTGCTCTCTCCCCTTAGGAGATGGGGCCTTTGTGGGCAGTGGATTGATCTTACTTGCCATGTCCAATCGTCATGATGAAACGAGTCCTCGACTCTGATTCGACATCTGTCATGGTAGTATCCTCTATATCCCCAGGGTCAAGACATTCCTGAGGTTGCTGTAATTCTGGTGGGATGGCGACCGACGTCTAATCAAGATAGGGCAACTCATGCTCGTTACCCCAATGTTCTTGGGGCAACTCTATCAAGGCGAGGCTGGTTGGTGGTTTGGAGTGACGGGATTTAGGCTTTTGCCCGGGTAGGTGACGCCTGCACTGACAAGCTGGGCTAGCGGGAAAAGCAAAAGATGACTCGTCTCCGAGTAATTTCCTCTCCTATCTGCCCCTATTTCTCCCATTTTGACATCTAGGAAAAATTTATATCCCAGTCCGGTTATGCTTAGCATTTCTTGATCTTCAATTATCCTTATAGTATGTTGGTGTTCGATTCAATAGTTCAGGACCTATCATTCAACGAGTGAAATGATGTGGTCTGGGTTGGGAGCCTAGGCTGACGACACAAGGTTGACTACTTCGAATTGATAGCTTTGATAAGCGCAATGTTTTTCTTCCCCCAAATGTTAACCATATGGACATTATGTTCTCTCAGGAGGGTCACTTCCACAGGGAGCAGTCGTTTAGAGTCAGCTAGAATAGTGAACACCCTATCCCCGAAGACATATTTGACTCTCTTATGTAGTGTTAAGGGTACTGCCCCTACTTGGTGTAGCATGGGGCGGCCAAGAAGGAGATTGAATGACCTTGGAATGTCCAGGATATGAAATGTGTGATGGTCAACATGTCCGAATTGATGTGCAATTCGAGGTTATTTTCTCCTTAGGCCTGTCTTTGGGAATTATAGAATGCTCTCACATTCATATTACTGGGTCTGAATACAGACGGTTCCAATCCTAGGTAGGTAACAGTCCGTAGTAGGTAGATGTTCAAGCTTGAACCGTTTTCGATGAGTACTAGTGGGATACTACAATCCTTGTGACTAACAGTTATGTTCAATTGGCGCACAAGGTCACGCCCTTCCGATGGCAGCTCGTCGTCTGAAAATGTATTGGCTCGCGGGGTGAGAAGATGCCTTATTATATACGTGACCATCTTTAGTGGTGCTTCTTAAGAAATGTGTGCATCATTTAATGTTTTGACAAACATTTCTCGATGGGTTTGTGTTCGCCAACCACAAGTGCAAGGTTGCGATGTAGTAATAATCAATCATGAGACCGGATTGTCCTCAAGGATTAGAGATTAATCCAATTCTAACTCTTTTAATAATATGGAATAGTAGAGTTCTGAAATTCAGATTTTTATAACTAAGTAAAGATAGGAAAGTAAATAAGAGAAAATTTGAGAATAAAGAACAACTAGAGCGCCAAGGATTTACTCGTACCAGATCGATACCAATCTATTCATCAAGCACACACACACACACACACACACAATTGGAATCAAAGTCCTATCTCTATCTAATTGGAAGATATTGCATTCAACACATAATAATCCAAACTCAATCTGAAGGTTCAAATCTAGTTCTAATGAAGCATTGTGAAAATGAACTCATACCACTTCAAAGTAACAACCATATCAAGAGTTAATGGCTTGATCTAGGGTTACTACAATTTAAATCTCATTAAACCAATATGAACATTCTCAGAAACTTATAAGCAACTTGTGTCTGGAGCACACAAAGTGTCAAAATCATCTAAAAATATTAACTTTTATTCAAACTAGAACTTGAAAATCCAAAACCAAAGTTTAGAATACTTGCATAAACGAATTAAGCATCAAATCTAACTACAAGCTTCTCCTCTTAGCCCTAGTTAAGAGGTCTAGCCAACCATATACATGATTGAACTAGAAACAAACAGAAAAACTAAGAAAAGCATAAGAGAACTAGACAAACTCTAGGTTGGAGGAGTTGTAGATGCTCCACTTCGATCCTCTCCACCTCCAGCAACTTTAGAACTCTTCCAGGATGGATTGGGAATAGACTAGAGGTGTCCTTTATAGTAAAAATCACCCACTAACTTGGAATCTTCTAGAATTGCGTAACTATTTATGCAGTCTGGGTGGTGGACGACCAGTCGCAGCCCCCTGGCCGATCGGTCGGGCTTCAAGCAACAACAGGTTTAAATAGATTTTTAAAATCTAGGTCTTTAGGCAATCGGTTGTCGACCCACCTTTTTAGTCCAGCAAGGTCATCCCCGAATCTTCTGATTTTGGGGAAATTCCACCAGTCGGAAAACTAGTCATGAGGATTGTAAATTTGCACTTTTTTTTCTTTCTTTCTTCTCTTTCTTCCTTACTTCTTCTCTCCACCTCTTGGCTCTTCTTCCACTTATCTTCAATGTGTGTTAAAAAGGTCCTTTTATCATAAAATTCATTAGGTCTCTCTCTTATTCCTACAAACACAAATATACATATAAGATATGTCTTTTAACATTCAAAACTATGCATAATGTGCGATGAATTAGGATTAGAATATGCACAATTCAGAATTCAAAACACCCCCCAACCAGCATTTTGCTAGTCCTGAGCAAAGCATGCATGAAAAAAATCTAATTCCCCAACTCAAACCTCTTTCAAAAACTATACTTCTATAAACTCCAAGACAACTGAATGCAGAAATATAGAAATAAGTAATGATCAATCTCAAAACCTTAATCCTCCTAAAACATAGTGCGTGCTTCCAATAGAGTCTCCACTTATTATTGACAAATAGAATGATCTAAACAAGTTTCGTCTAGTGTGCTTTGTGAATGCTCAACTCGTCAATTTTCAGGATTACCCCTTTTTTCATGGATAGACTAGACTATAGATCTTAAAAAATGTACAGATCAATAACAAGCCTATGACAGGAATTTGCCTATCGTTCTTATTAATGGCTTTCACTCTACTTTCCATTACCAGCTTGGGTTATAAGCCCTCCCCTGGATGGTGATAGGTAGCCATTTTCAATGTATTTCAATAGATTTTCAATTTTACTCTACTTTATTTTTTTCTTTCTCAATATCATAAGATAGAATTTTTAGAAATCCATATCTCAAATTTCTTTGCTTTAAATATTTCCTGAACGTGATGGACAAAGTTACCTGGATTGGTTCCTCAACACCTTAGATCATAGTTTAACCAATCTAAAAATACTTTTTAATCCTTTCAATCATGAGAATCGTGTAATGTGAACTAGAATCCAAAAGTGTTCAAATTTTTTATTAACCATATAAAGGAGGGAAACTCATATAGAAGACTACTATATCACATAAATTTTAAGAATTTCAAAAATAAAATTACTTCATATCCCTTCCTCTCATATTCACATGTTCTTGAGTGAATAGAAACAAAACTTCCAAAAAGTTTAAAAATCAAGGAATCATTCCAAAAGAGTTTTAAATTCAGGGAATCGAAAATTTTTCTACAAAAATTGCTCAAAATGTCACAAAAATGCTAGATTCATCTAGGAATCTCACCCCCAACCAAAATCTTACATTGTCCTCAATGGAAAAACATATGCATTACACAATGACATGAGAGTAACGACAAAAATAAAGGAGAGTGAGAATGAGAGTACCTGAGAGAGTCAAAAGTGGGAATTTACCTTCAACAACTAATCCTAATAAAAGCAAAAATAAAACAGAAAATAACTTAATCCTAATCTACTTCATACCTCCATTAGACTAGGAGATCAATCATCCTGATAGACAGGATCATTTAGAGGGATAGACATGTCCTCTGAATTAAACTTCTCAACAAATGGTTTTAATCGTTGTTCGTTCACCTTAAAACACTTACCATTTACTGAATTCTTTATCTCGACAACCCCATGAAAAAAAAACTTCTTTTATAATGTATGGGTCGGTCCATCTAGATTTCAATTTACCCAAACTAAGGTGAAGTCGCGAATTATACAAGAGTACTTTTTGGCTTTGATGAAAGAATTTTGTGAAAATGTTTTTGTCATAGAAGGCCTTCATCCTACTCTTGTAAATCCGTGAACTTTCATAAGCATCATTCTAGATCTCGTCAAGCTCGTTCAATTGGAGTTTGCGAAGTGAGCTAGCCTTGTCAACGTTGAATTTTAATGCCCGAATTGCCCGAGATAGATGATCTGCCACCACGTTCTCTACTCCCTTCTTATCTTTAATCTCTAAGTCAAACTCTTGAATGAGTAGGATCCATCTAAGTAAGCGGGGCTTGGCATCATTCTTAGAAAGAAGATACTTCAGCGCCGCATGATCCATGTATATGATGACCTTAGATCCTGTCAAGTATGGCCTGAATTTGTCCAAGGAAAAAACTATGGCTATGAGCTCTTTCTCCGTAGTCGAACAATTGACTTGGGCTGGATTCATGGTTCTACTTACATAGTAGATGACGTGGGGCTTCTTATCCTTCCTTTGTCCTAGCACCGCCCCAATAGCATAGTTGCTCGCATCACACATCAACTCAAAAGGAAGCGACCAACCCGGTTGTTGCATGATGGGTTCGGTTGTCAACAAGTCCTTAAGCTTTGAAAAGGCTACTTGACATTCGACACTCCACTCAAATTGGTTGTCCTTTTAGAGGAGATTGCATAAAGGCCTAGAGATTTAGCTGAAATCCCTTATAAATCTTCTATAAAAACTTGCGTGTCCTAGAAATGACCGCACATCACGTATGCTCTTGGGTGGTGGTACATTGATAATTAAATCAATTTCGGCCCGGTCTACCTTAATTTCATTGGATGAGATGATATGTCAAAGGACTATTCCTCTTTGTACCATGAAATGACACTTCTCTCAGTTCAACACAAGATTTTGCTCCTCACATCGACTCAAGAACAACCTCAAGTGGTCGAGACACTCATCGAACGTACAACAAAATACTGAGAAGTCATCCATAAAGACTTCGAGAAATTGGCCCACCATGTCAGAGAATATACTTAACATTCATCGTTGGAATGTGGAGGGTGCTTTGCGTACCAGAATGGCATGTGCCGGTAGGCGAAGGTGCCGAACTGGCATGTAAACGTAGTCTTCTCTTGGTCTTCCGGGGTAATCTCAATGTGATTGTATCCGGAGTAGCCATTAAGGAAACAATAGTAAGAATGGCCAGCTAACCTCTCCAAGATTTGGTCCATGAATGGGAGAGGGAAGTAGCCTTTCCTAGTGATCGTGTTTAGCTTTCTATAATATATACACATATGTTAACCGGTAGTAACTCTAGTCAGTATAAGCTCATTGTTGACATTTTCTATGATGGTGGTATCAGACTTCTTAGGGACAACTTGGGTAGGACTCTCCCATTGGCTATCTGAGATGGGGTACATGATACCCACATCCAGTAGCTTGAGCACCTCAGCTTTGACAACCGCCATCATGTTTGGATTTAAATGTCTTTAAGGTTGTCTAGTATTTTTGGTATTTTTAGTGAGTACATATCGATGAGTCTATCCCTTTTAGGTCCTCTATGGTCCATTATCTGGCTCTCCTAATTTTCAAGTAACTCAATAAACTTGAGCTCTTGATCTTTTCCTAAGTGGGAAGCTATGACAACTGGGTATGTCTCATCTTAACCTAAATAAAAATATGTCAGCTCGGATGACAATGGTTTTAGGTCAAGCTTCAATGGTTGGATATTAGACAGTAGAGGCTTTAATATGGTTGGTGGCAAATTTTCAAAGTGAAGCCTCCATCGGCTAGTCTCAACTACCAGCTTTTCATTATTCAATGCTTGAACAATCTCACATATGATGGGGTAATTAGAATCCTCAAAATGTGCCAAGCGTGTCTTCGAAGTTTCAGGTGGTTCAAGTTGAAGGAGCTCCTCTTCTTCAAAGAATTCAAGTATGTTTACCTCGAAGAGCTTGTCATCTTCCTCATTCCTTTGCCTTTTGCGCATGTGAAACACATTCACCTATAGTTTCATGTTCCCAAAAGACAATTGCATCACCCCTTTCTGGTAATTTATGATTGCCTTTGATGTAACCAAGAATGGGAGGCCTAATATTACCAGTATTTGAGTGATAGTATCCTTAACCGGTTTCGTATCCAAGATGATAAAGTCTACTGGGTAGTAGAATTTGTCGACTGTTCGCTTGCCTCAAGTGCAAGGTTGTGAAGTAGTAATAATTCGATCGTGAGACCGAGATCGATCCACATGGATTAGGGTAAAACCAATTAAAACTACTCTAATAACTTGAATTAAGAAGTTCAGGAAATTCAAAGATTAAGGGGGCGTTTGGCAAATCTACTAATAAGAGCTTATTTGCTTATTCTAAAAAAGTAAGCTCTTATTAAAAAAACAGACCGTTTAGGAAAGCTTTCATTTTAGAGCATATTTTTTTTAGAAGCTAGTAAAAGAGCTTTTAAATAATAAGTGATAGGGAGGTCACTTTTTCTTTAAGAGCTTATTTAGTTTAAGTGGGTAGACATTTTTAATTTATTTTTAGACAAGTTGGTCCTTAAACTTTTTAAGTAATTCCCATCTTACCCTCTTCTCTTCTTTAGAATATCTCTAAGGTGGGCCCACATGATGAACAACCCATATTGGTGGGTTTCCACATCAAGGTGGGCCCACATAATGCATGGTCACATCAAAGGTGGGCCCCACATGATGAACGTCCAAATCAAAGGTGGGACCTACATGATGGATGGGGGACATTGAAAGTGGGATCACATGATGGAAGGTTGACATTAAAGGTAGGCCCACATGATGAACAACCCATATTGAAGGTTGGGCCCCACATGATTGACGGTGAACACTAAAGGTGGGTCCCTCATGATGGATGACCCACATTAAAATGTGGCCCCGCATGATGGATGGACTATCCACATCATGTGGACCCCATATGATGGATTGTTCATAGCAAAGGTGGAACCCACATGATGGATGGTGGACATTGAATGTGGGACCACATGATGGAAGATTGATATTAAATGTGGTACCACATGATGAATGACTCATATCGAAGGTTGGGCCAAACATGATGGATGGTCCATAGCAAAGGTGGGACCTACATGATGGATGGTGGACATCAAAGGTCTGTCCCACATGATGGACTATCCACATCAAGTGGGCCCCACATGATAGATGGTCCACAACAAAGGTGGGACCCACATGATGGATTGTCCACATCAAAGGTAGGATCCAAGTGATGGATGGTGGATATTGAATGTGGGACCACATAATGGAAGGTTGACATTAAAGGTGGGCATACATGATGAATGACCCATATTGAAGGCTGGACCCCACATGATGAACAGTCCACAGCCAAGGTGGGACCTACATGATAGATGGTGGACATCAAATGGGTCCCACATGATGGATTACCTACTTGATGTGGGCCCCACATGATAGTGGTCCACAACAAAGGTAGGACCCACATGATGGATAGTGGACATCAAAGATGGGCCCCTCATAATGAATGACTCATATTGAAGTGGGGCCCCACACTAAGGTGGATCCATGTAATGAAAGGTTCACATTAAAGGTAGGCCCCACATGATAGATGGCCCACATCAAAGTGTGACCCAACATGATGGAACGTGCACATCAAGTAGGTCCCATTTAAATGGCAGTCCACATCAAAGGTGGGATCCACATGATTGATGATGGTCATTGAAGGTGGGCCCACATGATGGTCAGTAGATATCAAAGATTGGCTCACATGATGAATGACTCATAATGAAGGTGGGCCCCCACACAAAGAATAGTCCACATCAAGGTGGGCCCACATAATTGACTAAGTGGGCTTCACATGATAGATGGCTTACATAAAAGTGTGGCCCCTCATAATGGAAAGTTGACATCAAGTAGGCCCCACCTAATGGACGGTCCACATCTAAGGTCTCTCATGATGGATGACCCATATCCAAAGTGGGCCGTATGATGGATGATCTATATAGAAGGTGCACCTCACACGATGAATGGTACATCGAAACTGGGCCTCACATGATGGATAATATACTTCAAAGGTAGGGCCCACACTATGGACACATCAAATGTGGAGGCCACGTGATGGTGATGGGTAGTGGGCATTGAGGGGCCTCACATAACAGATAATTAGCATTGATGCTGGGCCTAACATGATGCTACGGTCCACCCAAACAAACATTTGGATTGCTCTTATATTTAAGTTGTTGTAATCTTTAAAAATGACATTAACTACCCTTAAAAAAGCTCTTATTTAAAAGTTTACCAAACGTGCTTATTTTAAATAAGAGCTTTTTTTGAGATTTTACCAAACGGGCTTATTTAAAACAAGAGTTAGAACAAAAAGAGCTTAATAAAGTAGCTCTTATTCAGAAAGCTCTTATTGAATTAGAGTAGAGATGCCAAATGCCCCCTAAGAACTAACTATCAACAGAAAATAAATAAGGAAAATCTGAGAATTAAGAAGGTAACTAGAGCACCAAGGATCCACTTGTAGTAGATTAATGCTAATCCATTCATCCAAGCACACACACAATTATAATTGAAGTCTATCTCTCATCCAATTGGAAGATATTGCATTTAAATACAAATAGTCCAAACTCAATATGAAAATCACAACTTTTAGTTCTAATGAAGCATGGAGAAGAAGAACTTGTAGCCTTCGAAGTAACAGCCATACCAAGAGATAATGACATGCTCCAGGGTTACTATAATTCAAATCTCATCAAACCATAATGAAAATTCTCAGAAACTCATAAGCAACATACGTTTGAAGTACACTTGCTCTCAAAATTGTCTAAAAATCTCAACTTTGATTCAAATTAGAACTTGAAAATCTAAAATCAAACTTAGAGTACTTGAAATAAACGAATTAAGCATTAAAGATAACTATAAGCTTCACCTCTTAGCCTTAGCTAAGAGGTTCTAGCCAACTATTATCATGATTAAACTAGAACTCAAAAGAAAAATTACTAAAAACATGAAAGACTAGAAAAAATCTTAAAAACCGAAGTTGTAGACTCTCCACTTTGATCCTCTCCACCTTCAGCAGCTTTAGAACTCTTCTAGAATGCCTTAGGAAGAACGTAAAGGTGCCCTTTTATAGCAAAAATTTGCGACCGCCTCAAAATCTTCTGGATTTTGCAAAACACTTACACAGTTGCGTAGACAGGTTCGATTGATTGGAATGTGAATTTTGATTGATCGAATATGATTTCGATTAATCGAAAAAGTGTCTAGAGAGTTGCTATTTTTCATCCTTATTTTCGATTAATCGAACATAATTCTGATTGATCGGAGAACTCCTTTCCGATTGATCTGAATTCCTCCGATTGATCGAAAATATGTCTAGAGAGTTATTCAAAAATATAATTTTTCATATATATCTTATGGAATTTTTGATTGATCGGAACCTATTAGAAGCATGTCTTCCGATTGATCGGAACCTATCGGGGATTCATCGGAATTGTCTGTTTCTGCACCTTTTCTGGTTTCAATTCCAGACTTTCTTCACTTGATTTCTTCCTCTCTTTCCCCCTTTCCTAGAATCTTCTTTACTTGATTTTCAAAGTGGTTCAAATAAGTCCTTTTATCATTGAATTCATGATGTTCCTCTCTCATTCCTACAATCACAAATACACGTATAAGATGAGTCTTTTAATAGTGAAATCAATGTAAATGTGTGATGAATTGGAGTTAGAATATGCACAATTCAGAGCTCAACACACATCCCAACCAGCATTTTGTTAGTCCCGAGTGTTCTAGCCGAGCATTATCATGCTTCAACTAAAAATAATGAAAGCTAATGCAAAACATGAAAAACTGAATTCGGGAGAGTTGTAGACGCTCCACGACGATCTTCTTCACCTCCCACAAAGTCCCAAGCCTTCAATGATGCCTTAACTACGATCCCTAAGTGTCCTTTTATAATGGAGAGGCTCCACCGACTTAGAAACTTCCAGAATTGTGTAGTTACTTACGCAACCCATGAAAATCGGAGCTTGTAGAACAAGCCTGCTGGAATCCTGCTGAAATTACACTAACTGATCGGTCTTGACCGGTCGGACCTGTCTGGGAATGGTCAAGAGAGTGCAGAAGAGGGGGGAGGCCTATGGCCGGCCTGTCTTGACCGGTCAGACCAATTTGGTCCTAGTTCCAATGGCCTACACATGGGGGCAGCGAGGTGGCAGATCAGTCTTGACTGGTCTGGCCTTCCTGGCCTACCAGTCTAGTCTTCTTTCTTTCCTTTCTTTTTCTCTCTTCTCTCCTTCTTTCTTCTTCCTTCTTTGGCCCATCTTGGGTCTTCATCAAAGAGCTTCTAAATGCAGTCTTTTAGTCGTCAATTAGGTGAAGTCCCTCTCTCATTCCTACAACCACAAAACATGTATTAGATAAGTCTTTTAAACATATAAGTCATGCATATAATGTGCTGTAATGGGTTTGAATATGTATAAATTAGAAGCTCAACACACTCCCCAACCAGCATTTTTCTAGTCCCAAGAAAAACATGCTTGAAACAATCCCTTCTTTGAAAACTTAACTCTCTCTTGGAAACTATTCTTCTCTAGACTTTAAGACATATAGGTGCAAAATTCAGAAAACCTACATGACGAGAAATTGAAGTCCTAAGCTTTCCAAACATAATAAGTGTTCACATAGAATCCCCACTGATTTATTGACAAATAGACGAATCTGAATATGTATGGTCTAATGTGCATTGTGCATGTTCATCTCATGACTTTCTAGGATTACCTTTTCATAAATCAGCTAAACAAAAGATCTAAAAGTGTACAGAATCAACCAAATGCCTATGAAAAAAATTTACCTCACCGTTCCTTTGACAGCTTTCACACTACTTCTCATTTCCAGCTTTGGTTACAGATAGACCATCCCCTGGTTGGTAATAGGTAGCCATTTTTGAAATTTTTTCACAAATATTCAATAAATACCACATCCTCATTTTCTTTTTCTTTTTTTCATAAACATTAGATAGGTTTTTAGAAATCAATATCTTTCATTCTTTTCTCTTATCTCACATGAACAAGGATGGACAAAGTTCCTCGGCTTGGTTCCTAAACACTTCAAATCTCAGTTAAGCCAACTTAAAAATCTACATAATCCTTTTAAACCATGAGAATTGTGTAAGGTGAACTAGACTTAAAAGTGTTCAAATGTTCTATCGATCATATAGATAGGGGAATTCACATAAAAACTATTGTGTTTAAGTTAATTTAAAGATTTCAAAATCATATTAATTAATCTCTCATTCTTTCATACTTATGACATCTTAAGTGCATAGAAATAAAGTTTTCCAAAAGAGTTTTGATGTTTTAGAAAATTTAAAAATTTTCTACAAACATTGCTCGAAATGTCACAAATTGTTAGATTTTAGGAATCTCACCCCAAACCAAATCTTGCATTGTCCTCAATGTAAAAAGATATGCAATGAGTATGAATCATGAAAGCAATGATAAAATAAAAGAGAGTGAGAACGAGAGTACTTAATAGAGTCGATCATGGAAGTCTACCACCGGCATCTAAATATACTAAAGCAATAAACCAAAAACAAACTAAACTTAATCTACTCTTTACATCCGTCAGACTAGGAGATCAATCATCCTGATCCACAGGATCGTTAAGAGTGATGGGCATGTCCTCTGAATCAAATTTCTTAACGAATGGTTTAAGGCGTTGTCCATTTACTTTAAAACAGTTACCATTCGCCGCATTTTCTATCTCGACAGCCCCATGAGGAAAAACTTCTTTAACAATATATGGGCCGGTCCATTGAAATCTCAATTTTTTTCAGAAAAAGATGAAGTCAGGAATTGTACAAGAGTACTTTTTTGCCTTCATGGAAATTTTTTCTGAAAATGTGTTTGTCATGAAAGGCTTTCATCCTACTCTTGTAAATCCTCGAGTTCTCATAAGCATCGTTCCGGATCTCATTAAGCTCATTTAATTAGAGTTTGCGAAGCAAGCTAGCCTTGTCAATGTCGAAGTTCAATGCGCAAATTGCCCAATAGGTTTTGTGTTCAAGTTCCACATGCAAATGACAAGCTTTCCCATAGACAAGTCTATAGGGAGAAATTCCAATAAGGGTCTTATAAGTGGTACGGTAAGCCCATAGAGCATTGACTAATCTCAGCGACTAATCTTTGTGATTTGGTCTCACCGTCTTTTCTAAAATTTGTTTGATTTTTTTATTAGAAATTTCAGCTTGCCCACTTGTCTGTAGGTGGTCTAGGGTACTCACTTTATGTCTAATACCGTATTTCTTCATTAAGGCTTCAAAGGGCCTATTGCAAAAATGAGAACCAGCATCACTTATGATGGCTTGAGGCGTTCCAAATCTGAAAAGTATATTTTCTTTAAGGAATTTTACAACCATATAATGATCGTTAGTTCTACAGGGAATGGTCTATTCACTTGGACACATAGTCTACAACAAACAATATGTAGACATGTCCAAAAGATGAGGGTAATGGTCCCATGAAATCGATGCCCCAACAATCGAAGACTTTGAGATGTTGAATTGAATTGAGAGGCATCATATTCCGATACGACAATCCTCTTAGCTTTTGACAGCGCTCGCATGCTTTACAAAACTCGTGGGTGTCTCTAAATAAAGTAGGCCAATAAAAACCACACTGCAGAATTTTTGCAGTGGTTTTCTTAGAGGAAAAGTGACCCCCACATGCTTCATTATGATAAAAGGAGATGAAAAATTTTGTTCATCATTAGGGACAGATCTCCTAATTATTTGATATGGACAATATTTGAAAAGTAATGGTTCATCCCAGAAAAACTTGCGCACTTCCCTTAGAAATTTTTGTTTATCTTGCGCAGTCCAATGAGTCGGCATCGCACCTGTGGAAAGATAATTTTCTATGTCAGCGTACCATGGTGGACGCATGGCAACAAAGAGTTACTCATCAGGGAATGAGTCCTTAATAGGTGACTCGTCAATGGAATCGGGTAGAACTAGGCGGGATAGATGATCTGCCACCACATTCTCTACTCCCTTCTTATCCTTAATTTCTAGGTTGAATTATTGAAGGAGTAGGATCCATCGTAGCAAACAGGGCTTAGCATCCTTCTTAGAAAGAAGATGTTTTAATGCCACATGGTTTGTGAAAACAATGACCTTGGATCCTATTAAGTAAGGCCTGAATTTGTCCAAGGTAAAATGATGGCTAGGAGCACCTTCTCCGTAGTCGAGTAATTGACTTGGGTGGGATTCAAGGTTCTACTCGCATAGTAGATAACGTGGGACTTCTTATCCTTCTTTTGGCCTACCACCTCCCCAATAGCATAATCGCTCTCATCGCACATCAACTCAAAAGGAACGGACCAATCCGGTGCTTGCATGATAGGAGCGGTTGTCAACATGTCTTTTAGCTTTAAAAAAACTAATTGACATTCGGCACTCCACTCAAATTGGTTCTCATTTTGGAGAAGGTTACATAAGGGTTTAGAGATATTACTGAAATCCTCTATGAACCTTCTGTAACTACTAGCGTGTCTAAGGAAGGACCGCACATCGCGTATGCTTTTAGGTGGTGGTAGGTTAGAAATAATATCAATTTTGGCCTGGTCTACCTCTACGTCATTGGACGAGATGATATATCTAAGGACTATTCCTCTTTGTACCAAGAAATGACACTTTTCCTAGTGTAAGACAAGGTTCTTTTTCTCTCACCTTGTCAAGACCAACTCCAAGTGATTAAGGCACTCATCAAAAGTACAATAAAAAATAAAAAAATCATCCATGAATACCTCGAGAAATTCACTCACCATGTCTGAGAAAATACTTAACATGTATCGTTGGAATGTGGCGAGTGTATTACATAGTCCGAATGACATCCTTCGGTATGCGAAGGTGCCAAATGGGCATGTAAAGGTAGTCTTACTCTTGGTCTTCTAGGGCTATCTCAATTTGGTTGTAACCGGAATAGCCATCGAGGAAGAAATAATAAGAGAGTCTTGCTAAACTCTCCAAAATTTGATCCATGAATGGGAGAGGAAAGTGGTCCTTCTTAGTGACCGTGTTTAGCTTCCGATAATTTATGCACATACGCCAACCGGTGGTCACTCTAGTCGGTATAAGATCGTTGTTGGCATTCTCTACAATGGATACCGGACTTCTTAGGGACAACTTGGGTAGGACTTACCCATTGGCTATTCGAGACGGGGTAAATGATACCCACATTTAGTAGCTTTAACACCTTGGCTTTGACAACCTCCATCATGTTTGGATTTAACCTTCTTTGAGGTTGTGTAATCATTTTTGCATTCTCTTCGAGGTGTATACGGTGAGTACAAATTGAAGAGTCTATCCCTTTGAGGTCCGCTATTGTCCAACCTTTGGCTCCCCTATGTTCTTCGAGTAGCTCAATCAACTTGAGCTCTTGGTATTTTCCTAGGTGAGAGGCAATGAAAATCGAGAATGTTTCCTCTTAACCCAAATATACATATTTATGCTTAGATGGCAAAGGTTTAAGGTCAAGCTTCGGCGGTTTTATATTAGATGGTAGAGGCTTTAATGTGGTTGGTGGCAATCTTTCAAAATGAGGCCTCCACCGACTAGTATCAACTACTGGTTTCTCACTACTCAATGCTTACACAATGTCACTAATGATGGGGTCTTTAGAATCTTCAAAATGTGCCAAGCATGTCTCCAAGTTTTCTAGTGGTTCAAGTTGGAGGAGCTCCTCTTCTTTAAAGGATTCAAGCATGTTTACCTCGAAGAGCTCATCATCGTCATCTCTATGCCTTTTGCCCAATTAGAACACATTTACCTCCAATGTCATGTTCCCAAAGGACAGTTGCATTACCCCATTCTGGTAATTTATAATTGCATTTAATGTATCCAGGAAGGGGCGCCCTAAAATCACCGGTATTTGAGTGCTAGTATCTATAACCAATTGCGTGTCCAAGACGATGAAATCCACCAGGTAGTAGAAATTATTAACTTGGACCAATAAATCCTCAACTATCCCTCTCAACACACGGATGGATCTATCAGCAATTTGCAACATGGTTTTGGTGGGTTTTAATTCACCAAGACATAATTACTCGTCCACCGAGTACGGGATCAAGTTTACACTTGCCCCCAAGTCTAATGATGCAAGCTCAATCCGATAGTCACCAATGATACATGAGATTATGGGACTACCGGGATCCTTAAATTTTGTAGGGGTCTTTTGGGTGAGAATGACATTCACTTGCTCATTCAAAATGGCCTTTTGTTGCACATTCTATTTGCGTTTGATTGTGCATAAGTCCTTTAGGAACTTGGCATAAGAAGGGATTTGTTTGATGACATCAAGCAATGAAATGTTGATCTTGATTTGTCTAAAAATCTCTAAAATATCATGAGAGTTTGGGAGAGATTTTGGAGCAACCAATCTCGAAGGGAATGGTGCTATGGGCTTGTGAATGCGATCCATTTCTTGTGGGGCTAAGCTAGGTCCATCCTTATTCTCAGAAATCACCGGATCATTAGGCTTGTCAACCTTCACCAGAATAGATTTATCCACTAGTTTACCAGTTCTAAGAGTGGTGATGGATTTTGCTTTCTCCACATGTTGGTTGGGAAGATTAGGGATGCTTATTTCATGTGCTTGTTTAGGATTAAGTCGAGGTTGGGCTGGAAAGGTCCCTTCCCTAGCATTCAAGCGTCAATTAATTTCATTAACCGAAATTTTAAGCTTTTGGAACATGACTGATTTGATTGATTAATTTACATTTGCCTTTGCATAAAGGCCTTTAAAGTATCCTCCATTGATAATTGAGGTAGGGCCATGTTTTACATGGGTGACCCTCCTTGAGAGTTGGTAGGATTTCCTGTGGAGCCATTCCTCCAACTGAAATTTGGATGGTTCTTCTAAGTAGAGTTGTACGTGTTACCTATCGGTCTATTGAAAGGCCTTTGATACCCATATACGGCATTTGGTTGCTCTTGTAACACCTCTTGAAACGTGGGAATTGTAGGACAATCTTGCGTAGAGTGTACATTAGCGGCACAAATTTTGCATACGTTCTCAATGGCTTTCATAAACTTAAAAACTCCACTTTTGCTAAGTTCCATAGCCTTAACTTTTCTTGTGAGGTTGGTTATCCTCGCGTTTACATCATCTTCCTCCTTAAGGATGTAAATCCCTCCTTTCTCTTTTTGCTGAGGAGGCTTGAGGTTACTAGACTTGTCCGAGGTATCCCATGGTTGGGCATTCTCGGCCAACATGTCTAAGTAACTCCGTGCCTTATCTAGATTTTTGCTCATGAACTCGCCATTACACATTATCTTTACAAATTGGAGCACGTTGGAATTCAATCCATCATAAAAGAAGTTTATAATTCGCCAACTTTTGTATCCATGATGTGGGCAAGTGAGTAAGAGTTCCTTAAACCTTTCCCAACTTTGAAAGAATGACTCACCCTCTTTTCTCATAAGGTTCATTATAAATCTTCGAAGGGAAACAATCTAAGTTTGCTGACATCCTCTGACACATTGTTGTATTGTAAGGTAGTAACAACTTCATCGAATTCTTTTAAGTGTAGATATGTGCTCTCAGAATCTAGCCCATGGAACTTAGGTAAAAGTTGAATTACCCCCGGCTTGATACCAATGTTCCCCTCGGTGGTTGGTAAAACCACGCAAGAGGGTGTAGTCGTACGGGCCGGTTGTAGGTAGTCACGTAAAGCTCTCATTAGAGGAGCATTGTGCACCTCATTCTCTCCTACTCCCTCTTGATTTGTGTTTGTAGTTGGAGTAGGGTGGGGAGGATTCCTTAACGGTGTTTGATCCATACTCCCCGAACTTTCACAATGTTCTACGTATTTTCTAACTCGTCTATGAACGGAGAGTGGTCCAACTAAACCATCTTTCGTTTGGAGACGGTTTGTGTTGTCATGTTCCTAATGGGACATAAATCACACAATAAAAAAATCTGAACTAAACCTAACCCTAAAACAAAAGTTTAAAATTAAACTAAAATCTTAAAAACTAAAAAGCTGTAAAAGTTCTAAGTTGGAAAGATAGTACCCAATTAGCTTGAACTAGGAGAGTTTTCTACAAAATAAAGCAAACTTGTTAGTTCTAGAAAATAAAAAACTAATTCTAGGAAATTAGAGAATCCTATCTATCTATTTCTACTTCTATAGCCACTAAAACAATTTAGAACCGTTTAACCTAGAGTAACCGGCAACGGCGCTAAAAACTTGTTCGCTCGCCTCAAGTGTAAGGCTGCGATGTAGTAATAATTCTCGGTAAGACCGAGGTTGATCCACAGGGAATTAGGGTAAACCAATTCAAATTATTATAGCAACTCTAATCTCAGCAATTTTAGATTTCAAATTCAAAACTAAGTAAAACTTTATAAAAATTTGTAATTAATGGAACTAAGGCCTCAAGGATCCACTTGTAGTAGTCTCATGTGAATTCATTCATCCAAGCATAAACACAACTAGATTCGAAGTTCTATCTCTCTTCTAATTAGAAGATTTAGCATTCAAACACAAAC
Source organism: Liriodendron chinense (assembly GCA_003013855.2). Taxonomy (NCBI): domain Eukaryota; kingdom Viridiplantae; phylum Streptophyta; class Magnoliopsida; order Magnoliales; family Magnoliaceae; genus Liriodendron; species Liriodendron chinense. Next base: position 2,780,145 of record ML058441.1, on the reverse strand, counting down.
AATCTCCACTTAAGTCTGAAAATAAGATTATAGTTCTAATGAAGCACATAAAATTCAAATATGTAGCCTTCGAAGTAACAACCATGCCAAGAGACTATGGTATGCTTTAAGGTTACTACAATTCAAATCTAATCAATCCAAACATGATAATCTCAAAGAATTGTAAGGAACCCATGTCCGAAGCACATGACTCTCATAAAACATCCAAAAACTCTCATAAGACATCAAAAAATACCAACTTTATTCAAACTATAACTTAAAAATCCAAACTTAAAGTGAAGTACTTGAATCAAACGAATTGTACATGATAACTAACTACAAGCTTCATCTCTTAGCCTTAGCTAAGAGGTTCTAGCCAAGCTTTATCATGCTTCAACTAAAAATAATGACAAGCTAATGAAAAACATGAAAAATTGGATTCGAGAGAGTTGTAGACGCTCCACGACGATCTTCTTCACCTCCCACAAAGTCCTAAGCCTTCAATGATGCCTTAGCTATGATCCCTAGGTGTCCTTTTATAATGGAGAGGCTCCACCGACTCAGAAACTTCTAGAATTGCGTAGCTACTTATGCAGCTCATGAAAATTGGAGCTTGTAGATCAAGTCTGCTGGAATCCTACTGAAATTACACTAGACGACCTATCATGACCGGTCGGACCTGTCTGGGAATGGTCCAGAGAGTGCAGAAGAGGGGGGAGACCTATGGCCGACCGGTTGGATGAATCTGGTCCTGGTTCCAGCGGCCCACACATGGGGGTAGCGAGGTGGCCGACCGATCTTGACCGGTCTGGCCTTCTTTCCTTTCTTTTTCTCTCTTCTCTCTTTCTTTCTTCTTCCTTCTTTGGTCCATCTTGGCTCATCATCAAAGATCTTCAAAATGCAGTCTTTTAGTCGTCAATTAGGTGGAGTCCCTCTCTCATTCCTACAACCACAAAACATGTATTAGATAAGTCTTTTAAACATATAAATCATGCATATAATGTGCTATAATGGGTTAGGATATGTATAAATTAGAAGCTCAACACTGAGCAAAACATGCGTGAAACAAATCCAACTTCCTAATTCAACTCTCTTCAAGAAACTATGCTTTTATAGGCTCCAAGACATACAAGTATAAAATTTAGAAATGTAGTGATAAAGGTTGAAACCTTAAACATCCCATCCATAGTAATTATTTCCAATAGAATTCCCGCTGATTAATTGATAAATAGAAGCATTTGAACAAGTGTGGTCTAGTGCATAGTGAATCTTCAACTCATAAATTTCCAGGATTACTCTTTTTCATGGATCAGTTAGATTTTAAATCCAAAGTGTACAGATCAACACAAGCCTATGGCATGATTTTGTCTTACTGTTCCTTCAACGACTTTTACACTATTTCTCATTACCGGCTTGGGTTATTGGCCCTCCATTGGTTGGTGATAAGTATCCCTTTTCGGTATATATCAACAACTTTTCAATACAACCATTTTCTTCTTCTTTTCATCATAAGATAGGATTTGTAGATTTCCATATCATAACATTCTTTTGTTTTCTTAATTCATGAACGTGATGGACAAAGATCACCGGCTTGGTTCCTCAACACCTAAATCATAATCTAACCAATCTATAAATCCTTCCTAATCCTTTCAATCATGAGAATCGTGTCATGTGAACTAGAATCCTTAAGTGTTTGAAATTTTCTATCAATCGTATAAATAGGGGAACTCACATAGAAAACCACTATATTAGAAGAATTTCAAGAGTTTCAACATCAAATCACTTTATCTGTCTTCCTCTTATATTCATATAATCTTAAAAACATAGAAGCAAAGTTTTCAAAAGAGTTTTGAATTCAGAATGTTTACGACGGATTTGGTAACAGGGGCCTCCAGACGATTGCCTTCCTTCAAGCCAGCTTCCTCCCGAACCTGAAAGAGCACAAGGGAAAACTAAGGGTGGCCGGCGTCCAGCCATTGGCCCTCCGAAGCTCAAGTTAGATGAGACATGGTTGTAAAAGGAAAGGATGGGATTTGAGACTTAGAAAATGTGAACCCGTCTCATTGATGAAACCGTCTATTTATATAGATCTGAGTGATCCAATCTGTTACGCAAGGCGTTAAGATTACTCCTGATTTTCGGGGATAAGGTATTTATCCTGTTGATCCTTTAGATGAGGGAAAGCCCTGGTCCAAATAGACAACTTATCGATTACGTCCCTTGATGGTGATCCCTTGAAATCCGGAACAGCAAACAAAGATAAGCCCAGAATCGATCTATATGGGCTGCTGGTACTACAAAGGCGGAGGATGCTTAGGCTTGGAGGTCACTACTCGCATGTTGAGATGCGACCCCTTTCGGCGACCACGAGCCGAGCTGCTCGAATGTTGTGATGCGACCCCTTTCAGAGACCACGAGCAGAGCTGCTCGCATGTTGTGATGCGACCCCTTTCGGCGACCACAAGCCGAGATGCTCGCATTCGGTCAGACTAGTCACAACTTCCCTCAATCGTTCTCTGATCGCATCTTTCGATGACCAATTTTATCCTACAACAGATGCCCCTCAAATCCTTTGCACTTTGAAAAAACTACGCTAAGGATTTTGTATATATATATATATATATATATATATATATATATATATATATATATATATATATATATATATAACCGCCTGTTAGGAGAAAGATCGTACGTAGCCTATCAGGGGTGACCTTACATTTATGATTGCCAGCTTTCCGCAGCTTTCCAGCCGGGAGAGGTGAAGCGAAACTCGCCACGTGCCTCTGTAATTAATGCTTGTGCCTGTTCGTTTGTCGTGCCGGATGAGAAACCACCACGTGTCAACCAAATCAAACGGAATGATTGCTTATAAATATTGAATCCTACAGAGTTTGCTTCTTTTTTGAAATTCTACTGCAGAGATACCTTCCTTCTTCTCTCCCTCTGTTCTCGGTGTAAACCTCTTCGCAGAGGTATTCTTCCTTCTCATTTTTTCTCATCTCTTCCTTCTTTCCTGTTCTTTTCCTTTACGATGGCGAGAGATTCTGATGAAGACATCGTTCCTCTAGGGGATGATACTCCCGATTCTTCTGAATCAAACAATGCTTGAGTACCGGCGGGGAGATATTCTGCCGCCGGTTATCCATCTATTATGACGGAAGAGCAACTCTCGACCTTACGAGAGAGATACCAGATCCCGGACTCCATTGTCCTTAGGTTACCGGGGAGAGGAGAGACAATCGATTCCCCGTCGCCAGGCTGTGTGGCTTTTTATGAATATGTTTTCCGGCTTGGCGTTCGGCTTCCCCTTCATCCCTTCATCCGGTACTTCCTCCGTACATATAAGATTGGCCCCGGCCAACTCATTGTAAATGGCTGGAGGGTCCTTATAAGCGCCTTTGTCCTCTGGAAGCAAGCGGGGAATGAGGATCTGACCGCTGGGGATTTCTTGAGGCTGTACCAACTAAAAAAGGCCCCATCCAGTGAGGGTTGGTATTACCTCTGTTTTTGGCATCGGAATAACTTTATCCTGGGGAACCCATCCTCCAATTACCCTGGTGGAGGAAGAATTGGTTCTTCATCTCCGACAATTGGGAGTCTGATGTGGGCTCCGACCCTAAGGGCCACAATGTTAGTCGCTTCTTCGGTTAAGGTGGGTTGAACTTTTACCCCTTTTGCCCGAAGAAACACTGAGTTTACAATGCTCTGACTGACCTATCTTTCCCTTCTTCTTGCAAGTATTCCGATTGGAGCCAGGCCGAATTTGCGGGGAGGACTCAACGAAAAACTTATCAAAGTTTTCAAACTTCCCGTAGCTGCCCGTAACGTTAATTCTGCCTTGGACCCTCGCTGCCGCCGGTTTAATCCCTTAGGAAGAGATGGAAAACCTAGGAGAAAAAAGGGGGGCACTTGGGGTGCTCCCTCGTCTAAAGGGTACGGCCTCGAAGAGGCAAAAGAAGTCCGCAGCTGGACCTTCAACTGCGTCCGCTCCAGCAGAGGGGTCTGCTCGCGGCTCACAACCGTGTAATGCTCCTCAGGAGGAGGTTGCTGCGACCCCTCCCGCTGCTCCGACCCCTCTAGCTGGGTCTTGTGGTCAGCCAATGATCGAGGTTATTGATAACTCACCGAAAGCCGATTGGACGGAACTAAGTCTTCCTCCGAGAGGAACGTCCTGCGAGCCTAATGCTGCTCTCGAGTCGGCTACACCCGCTTCGGGGCCCACGGAGGCTCACGAGGCAGGTTCTGGCGAGATGGTCGTGGCCCAACCTTCGGGGTCAGGAGTCTACGTCATACCACCACACTTGCATCCGATATGCAAGTTCATGTTTGAGAATTGCCCCCAACTCCTTTGGGGGTCTCCCTGAACCAAGGCCAGAGGCTCTCTCCACCGATATTGGAGTGAGATTAATTCAGATGATAGCCCTTTCTCCCCCTTCTCCTTCGTTGAATAGTTCATCTAGTAGATTTCTTTTGACTTTTTCTTCTTTTCTGGGCAGAGTCTGGACCTCACGTTGCGAGTCAGGCGCAACATCGATGCCGCCCGTCGCGTCGTCGATGACGCGGAGAAGAAGAAGAAAGTGATGGAGGGCGAGGTCCTGGGAAGGGACCACATAATAAAGGCTCAGGAAGCCCAAATCGCCAAAATAAATGAGGAGAAGCAGATCCTCATCACCAAGGTCCAGGCCTTGACTGATCGTTTTCAGTCATTGGACCTACATTTTGCGAAGCTCCAAGAAGTCCACACCAAGAGCGAGAAAGAGAAGGAGATTTTTCGTTAGGACAAGATCTCCCTCGAGGAGCAACTCAAGGACTGTCAGACTAAGCTTGGGGAGGCTAAGAAGACCCTCGCCCAGTTGAAGGATGATTCCATTCACTGGGAGGAGGAAAGAGTGGCCCTCGTCAAGATGATATCTTAGGAGGGTCCTCGCGCTGTACTGGAGTTCCGAACCTCTGAACTCTACGACGATGAGTGTTATAAGGCATATATCACTGGTCGCGACTTTGCGGTCAGGGTTATGCAACAAATTACTCCTTCGTTCAATGTAGAGGAGTTCGAGAGGGTGGCCTTCAAGGTCGCAGCTAGAGAGTGAGCTGTAGCCGAGAATGAGGTCATAGGGGCTACTGATGCCGCACCTGCTCCCGAGGCCGGTCCTGAAGCAGAGAGTCGCGAGCCTGCTCCAGATGAGGATGACCAATCTTAGAGTCGTCGCCCTTCCCCCTCTCCTTTGTTGTTTTTTTTTATTTTGAGAAAAAATTTATCTCTGTAAATGATTTGACTTTTGTAGTCACTTGAAATGAAAATTACCCTTTCTCAACCCCATGTATTTTTTCTCGCTTTTCTCTCTTTGTCGATCGCATGTTGAATGCTTGCATACTTAACTCATGAAAAAATGAGTTAGGCTCAATCCGAGGGTCGTGGTGACCATGTCTGCGTTGAGATAGACTGGTCTATCGATTGAGACTTTAATTGTACCAAGGGTAGAAGATTGGTTAAGAGAACATGTGCATTCTCTTTGGGGCTGTTTGGATCCAACAAAATGGAGAAGCGACCAAAAGATAATCCATCTTTATTCAAATATCGTTCAGACTTTCATCGACTTAAGAAAAATATCGTAGCAAATGTTCTATGTGCTAAGGGTGACGTACGAGTCTTCCCTGCATGTCTTCGAGATAATAGGTACCGGGTTGTACAATTTTGATAACTCGATACGAACCCTCCCAATTTGGGTCCAACGAACGGGCTGAGGTTCTGTCTGAGAACCAAATCACCGAGCTGAAAAGCTCTAGGTCGAACTTTGGCGTCACGATACCGAGCAATGTGCTGCTGATACGCTGCTGCTTGAAGCTGGGATGCATCCCTCCGCTCTTTCAAGAGGTCGAGATGAAGTCTCAAACCTTTCTTATTACAAGTGGGATCGTACTACTCGATCCGATACGAAAGTACTTGAACTTTGACCAGAACCACTGCGTCGGTGCCGAATGCCAAGGAGAATGGAGTTTCACCTGTTGATGTGCGGGTCGTAGTCCTATAGGCCCATAAGACTTCTGGCAAGAGTTCTGGCCACATGCCTTTACATTCATCGAGCTTGGTCTTTAGATGATGTTTGATGATCTTATTTACTGCTTCAACCTGTCCATTAGCCTGAGGATGATATGGGGAGGTGCGAACACTGCGTATCTTCCATTTTTCGTAAAATTCTACGAACGCAGCGTTGTCGAATTGCTTTAATTGTCGGTGATTATAGTATGGGGGAGTCCATAACGACATATGATGTTTCTCCACATGAACTTAGTGGTCTTTTTTTCAGTAATTCTGGCTAATGGTTCTGCCTCGACCCATTTGGTGAAATAATCGACTGCCACAATTGCAAATCTATTCTGACCTTTTTCGGTAGGCAACGGTCCGATGATATCGACTCCCCATTAGGCGAAGGGCCAAGGGCCATCCATTGGCGTCATTTTCTCGGATGGGACACGAGGTATGGGAGAATATCGATGGCACTTGTCACATCTTTTGGAGAATTCGATTGCATCTTTCTTCATAGTGGGCCAATAATACCCTTGCCTTATCGCCTTACGCTAAAGGCCGTCCCTTAGGATGGTTACGACATGCCTCCTGGTGTATTTCATCCAGAACGTGATGTGCTTCTTCTGGGTGAAGACACCTTAAGTAGGGTAAAGTAAAACTCTTACGTAACAACGTTCCGTTTTGTAAAGTATACCTAGCAGCACGATGACGAATTTGTCTTGCAGATTTCTTATCATCCGGGAGATATCCGTCTCTGAGATAGAGGATGATAGGGTCCATCCAACACGGAGAGGGATGAACCACGATCACTTGCTCGAAGGTCGCTTGGTCAATACTTGGAGCATGAAGGTTCTCGATGGGAATAGATTACGATAATTCAGATTCGGGTGCGGAGGCTAGTTTTGCCAAAGAATCTGCGAGTTTGTTCTTCTCGCGATGGATGTGGATTATTTCATACTTCTTCAGCCTTGCGAGTAGGATGAGCACTCGGGATTTGTATAAAACCATCCGTTCTTCTCTCGCCTCAAATTCGCCGAGTACTTGATTGACAATGAGCCTGAGAATCGCTATGAACAATTAAACTCTGAATCGAGAGGATGTTTGCTAATTCGAGGCCGACGATCAAAGCCTCATATTCTTCTTCATTGTTTGAGACGCGAGAGTCAAATCGTAAGGCATATTGGAAGCGCGACCCGTCAAGAGCGAATAAGATTAAGCCCGCTCCTCTCCCGATGGCCCGTGAAGACCCATCCATGAAGAGCGACCAGGGGGTCTGGTCGTTGGTCGTAGAGTTATCACCGGGAGAGGAATATGTGAATTCGGCGATGAAGTTGGCCACGGCCTGCCCCTTGATGGTAGTCCTGGGGCAGAACGAAATATCATGCTCACTGATCTCAATCGCCCATTTAGTTAATCGCCCTGAAACCTCAGGTTTTTGGAGGACTTGCCTTAACGGATGGTTTGTTGGCACCAATACAGCGTGGGCTTGGAAGTAGGGTCACAGCTTTCGGGCAGCAGTGACTAAGGCGAGGGCCAACTTCTCCATATCAGAATACCGAGTTTTGGCATCCACCATCGCTCGACTAATATAATAAACGGGCCTTTGTACCCCGGAATCTTCTCTTATTAAAGCGACACTAACGGCCGTAGAAGACACAGACAGATAAAGAAGAAGTTGCTCATGCGCCACAGGTTTTGATAAAACGGGGGGTGTACTCATATACTGCTTCAGTTGTTGGAACGCTTCCTCGCATTGCGGTGTCCACTCCCAATCAGATTTGGCGGTGGCTCGGAGGAGCTTAAAGAAGGGTAAACACTTATCAGAGGCTCGCGAAATGAACCTATTCAGCGATGCGATGCGACCAGCAAGACGTTGGACATCTTTGAGAGTAGACGGAGACTTCATCTCGATCAATGCCTTTATTTTTTCAGGATTTGCCTCGATTCCTCGTTGGCTGACCATAAATTCTAGAAATTTTCCAGCAGACACTCCTAACGCACATTTCTCTGGATTTAGCTTCATCTGATACCTCCTCATTAAGTCGAAGGTTTCTCGTAGATCTGTAAGGTGGTCATTTTCTACGACGCTTTTCACGAGCATGTCGTCAACATAAACCTCCATATTCCTACCGATTTGGGTGGCGAATATTTTATTGACTAGGCGCTGATATGTGGCTCCTGCATTTTTAAGACCAAAAGGCATTACTTGGTAGCAATACAGGCCTCGGTCAGTGATGAAGGCGGTGTGCTGGCTGTCAGGGCGGATGCATCATAATCTGGTTATAACCAGAATAAGTGTCCATGAAACTGAGCAAGGCATGCCCAGTTGTCGAATCAACCAGCTGGTCGATTCGCGGGGTCGGGAAGCTGTCTTTGGGACACGCTTTATTCAAATCAGAATAGTCAACTCACATTCTCCACTTGCTGTTAGCTTTTCGAACGAGAACCACGTTCGCGACCCATTCTGGGTAATCGACTTCTTTTATAAAATTGACTGTGAGCAACTTCTCGACCTCAGCCTTGATTACCATTTGCCTTTCTACAGTGAAGGCACGCCAGTGCTAGTGAACAGGTTTATACTTCGGATCAACATTCAAACGATGTGCTATGACGCTGGGGTCGATACCCGGCATATCTTTGTGAGACCAGGCAAACACATCTTGGTATTCGGTGAAGAATTGGACCAGATTTTCTCAAAAGACACCGCTTAAAGAGGATCCAACGTAGACAATTTTGGACGAATCATCTTCAGTTAAGTGGATTACAACTGTCTCTTCCCCTGGAGTTCCTGATTGGAGAGCACTCTCCCTTGGGTCCAACGAGGTAGCCATCGGAGGACTTGATGAATCTTTTGTCACTATCATAACTGGTGTTGTCTGGGCCTTCTTTCAGTCCTGCACGGCGATTTTGTAACACGCTCGTGCTTCCTTTTGATTTCCTTGTACAACCCCTACTCCAATTGGAGTAGGGAATTTGATGCACAAGTACAGAGGGTGTAAAGCTGCCCCTACCTTATTGAGAGAAGGTCGGCCCAAAATGGCGTCATACGCTGATCTCCGATCTACCACGAGAAAATTTACAAAGATGGTCGTTTTCGTTGGGCTTTCTCCGAAGGTAACTGGAAGGTCAATGCTTCCTTCGGGTGTTACCACTTCGCCCCCAAAGCTGACGAGAGGAGTTGAGATTGGCTTAAGCAGGCTCCTGGCGAGTGCCATTTTGTTGAAAGCCTTCAGGTAGAGAATATCAGCGGAGCTACCTGTATCCACCATAATACGATGAGTCAAATAATTTGATACCTTTAATGCGACCACAATGGAATCTTCGTGAGGGAAGTGAATCCCTCTTGCATCTTCGAGGGAAAAAGAGATTGGAGGGTAGCCACGTTTCGTCGTATCGGGCGTCTTTTCCAACCAATAGATATGCTGGGGCTTCTGAGACGCTTTGCGAGTATATGCTTTTCTTGAAGCTTGAGAATCTCCCCCGCAAGCCGGTCCTCCGACGATGGTCCGAATCTCACCAGTGGGTTCAACATCTTCTTGTGAAGTATGACGGTGAGGTGATTTCTTGTGGTGTGGTGGGGCTTCCGCCCTTTTAGGTGACCGACCTTGTCGGACAACATAATCTCGAAGATGACATTTCCGAATAAGAGCCTCGATGTGATCTTGCAGAGATATGCAATCTTGAGTGTTGTGCCCATGATCCTTGTGGAAATAGCAATACTTACTCTTATCTCTTTTTTCGGGATCAGATTTGATCTTTTAAGGCCACTTCACGTAAGGCTTGTGTTTGATCTCCATTAATACTTTCTCCGGAGATTGAATAAGAGGGGTATAATTACGATATTTACCAGAGTAAGGCCTTTTAGGGGAGCGGTCCCACCGATCACGCCGGTATTTTTTATCAGGAGGAGAGCTCTCCTCAGGCTTACGCTTCTTGCCCTGCACACCGTGACGTGCCAAAGCGACCTCTTCCGCATTGATGTATTTCTGGGCTTTTGCTTCGAATTTCGCCATAGTTTTAGGGGGGTTTTTATCCAAGGTGAATCTAAATTTTTTGCTCGTAATTCCGGCTATGAGGGCGGTGAGGCCTTTATCTTCGGTATAACCTTCAGTCTAGACGGCTTCTGCAGTGAACCGAACTGTAAACTCCTTTATCGTCTCCCCGTGCTGCTGCTTCAAGTCCATTAGGTGAGATGCCGGCTTTTTGATATGGATGCTTCCCATGAATTGAGAAAGGAAAAGCTCCGATAGCAGTGCGAAGGACCCGATGGATCGGGGCTTTAGCCCCCGGAACCATGTATGCGCGACCTTCTTTAGGGTTAGGGAAAAAGCCCTACACATGATTTCTGAACCATGTCCTTCTAGTTCCATAAGCGATTTATACGTTTCCAGGTGTTTGAGAGGATCGACAGTACCGGTTTACAGGGCGAGGATGGGCGTGCGATACTTCTTAGGTAAGGGTACTTCCATGACCTCACAAGTGAAAGGAGATTCAGATCGATGTATTGACGTCACAGCGATAGATGGTCGATTCGTCTGATATCGTTGTTCTATATTGTCGAAGCGATCGTGGATTCTCTTGAGATCTCCTTCCCATGGTAAGGTGTATCCTGACGTTTCGACGGCGGACCCCTGAGATTGTTGTTGTCGGAAAGTACGGGAGTGTATAGAATATGGAGGAAGTACAGGGACTTGGTTACCGAATGGCACTCGATTTGATGGAGGAGGATTTTTCTGGACTAGTGGCTCGTCCGCAGAATGTCTGGAAGCCACTGGTATAGGTTGTGCCGGTGGTCCTTCTGAAGGTTGTCGATGGGGCTCTGGGAAGTGCTGATCAAGCCGATTAGATAAGGCTTGAAATCCAGCTTTGAGAGTTAGGAGTGTGTTTCCGAGGAAACGCATGACATCTTCTTGATTGCCAGGAATAATAGGTTTTGCGATGGCACATTAGGATCTCCCTGGGGGATGCCCGTCGAAGTAGTCTGAGGGAGGCTGGGTGCTGGTTCGGTAATGTCAGGCGGGGGTAGCGTCTGCCTTGAAGTGGAAGGATGAACCGTCTTCTTGGGAGGCATGGTGGGAGGACTTTGATCAGTGATTAGGGTGGTTAATCCTGACGATCGGTTCTCACAGACGGCGCCAATCTGTTTACGTCGGATTTGATAACAGGGGCCCCTAGACGATTGCCTTCCTTCAAGCCAGCTTCCTCCCGAACCTGAAAGAGCACAAGGGAAAGCTAAGGGTGGCCAGCGTCGAGCCGTTGGCCCTTCGAAGCTCAAGTTAGACGGGACATGGTTGTAAAAGGAAAGGATGGGATTTGAGACTTAGAAAATGTGTACCCATCTCATTGATGAAACCGTCTATTTATATAGATTCGAGTGATCCAATCTGTTACGCAAGGCGTTAAGATTACTCTTGATTTCCGAGGATAAGGTACTTATCCTGTTGATCCTTAGATGAGGAAAGCCCTGGTCCAAATAGACATCTTATCAATTACGTCCATTGATGGTGATCCCCTGAAATCCAGAACCGCGAACAAAGATAAGCCCAGAATCAGTCTATATGGGCTGCTGGTACTATAAAGGCGGAGGATGCTTAGGCTCGGAGGTAACTACTCGCATGTTAAGATGCGACCCCTTTCGGTGACCACGAGTCGAGCTGCTCGCATGTTAAGATGCGACCCCTTTTGGCGACCACGAGCCGAGCTGCTCACATGTTGTGATGCGACCCCTTTCGGCGACCACGAGTAGAGTTGCTCGCATGTTGTGATGCGACCCCTTTCGGCGACCACGAGCCGAGCTGCTCGCATGTTGTGATGCGACCCCTTTCGGTGACCACGAGCAGAGCTGCTTGCATGTTGTGATGCGACTCCTTTCGGCGACCATGAGCCGAGCTGCTCGCATTCGGTCAGACTAGTTGCAACTTCCCTCAATCGTTCTCTGATCGCATCTTTCGATGACCAATTTTATCCTACAACACAAAAAATTTTAAAAAAATTCATACATAAATTGCTCGCAATGTCACAAAAATACTAGATTCATCTAGGAATCTCACCCCCAACCAAAATCTTACATTGTCTTCAATGTAAAACAGATGCAATCTGGGATGACATGAGAGCAACGAAAAAAATAAAGGAGTAAGAATGAGAGTACTTAAGAGGGTAAAAAGTGAAAATCTACTTCCAACAACAAATCCTAATGAAATAAAAAAACAAAACTAAAAACAGCCTAATCTTAATCTACTCTATACCTCCATCAGACTAGGTGATTAATCATCCTGATACATAGGATCATTGAGAGTGATGGACATATCCTCTGAATCAAACTTGTCAACAAATGGCTTCAAACGTTGTCCATTCATTTTAAAACAATTAACATTTGTCGGATTCTCTATCTCGATGGCCCCATGAGGAAAAACTTCTTTGACAATATATAGGCTAGTCCATCAAGATCACAACTTTCTCGGAAAAAGATGAGGTCGGGAATTATACAAGAGTACTTTTTGGCATTGATGAAAGGATTTACTGAAGATATGTTTGTCATAGAAGTCTTTCATCCTAATCTTGTAAATTTGTGAATTCTCGGAAGAATCATTCTGGATTTCCTCAAGCTCGTTCAATTGGAGTTTCGAACTGAGCTAGCCTTGTCAACATTGAAATTTATGCCCGAATTGCCCAATAGGCTTTGTGTTCAAGTTCCACAGGCAAGTGACAAGCCTTCCCATGACAAGTCTATAGGGGGACATTCCAATTGGGGTCTTATAAGCTGTACGGTAAGCTCAAAGTGCATCAATTAATCTCAGCGACCAATCTTTGTAATTTAGATTTACCGTCTTCTCTAAAATTTATTTAATTTTTCGATTGTAAATTTTAACTTACCCACTTGTCTGTAGGTGGTACGGGGTGCTCACTTTATGCGATATGCCATATTTCTTCATTAAAGCTTCAAAAGGCCTATTGTAAAAGTGAGAGCCACTATCACTCATGATAACTTTAGGCGTTCTGAATATAGATAGTATATTTTTCTTTAAGAACCATATAACCATTTAATGATCATTGGTTCTACATGGAATCGCCTCTACCCGCTTGGACACATAGTCTAAGACAAGTAAAATGTAAACATATCTAAAAAATGAGGGGAACGGTCCCATGAAATCGATGCCCCAACAGTCAAATACTTCGATATGTTGAATTGGGTTGAGAGGCATTGTATTCTTACGGGACAATCCTCTTAGCTTTTGACTGTGCTCGTATGCTTTGCAAAACTCGTGGGTATCTCTAAACATGGTAGGCCAATAAAAACCACACTGCAGAATTTTTTCAGTGGTTTTCTTGGCAGAAAAATGACCACCACATGCTTGAGCATGACAAAAAGGAGATGAAAGAAAATTTTATTCATCATCAGGGACACATCTCCTTATAATTTAGACTGGGCAATATTTAAAAAGCAAAGGTTCTTCCCAGAAAACTCTGTGCACTTCACTTAGAAATTTTTGTTTATCTTGCGCAGTCCAATGAATCGGCATCGCACCTGTAGAAAGATAATTTTCTATATCCACATATCATGGTGGATGCGTGGAAACAAAGAGTTACTCATCAATGAATAAGTCCTTAATGGGTGACTCGTCAATGGAATCAGGCAAAACTAAGTGGGATAAGTGACCCACCACCACGTTCTTTACTCCCTTCTTATCCTTAATCTTTAAGTCAAATTCTTGAAGGATGAGGATCCATCTAAGAAAACAGGGCTTAGCACCCTTTTAAGAAAGAAGGTGTTTTAGCGTTGCATGATTCGTGTAAATGATGACATTGGATTCTATCAAGTAGGGCCTGAATTTGTCCAAGGCAAAAACCATGCCTAGGAGCTCTTTCTCCATAGTCAAGTAATTGACTTGGGTGGGATTCAAAGTCCTTCTCGCATAGTAAATAATGTGGGTCTTCTTATCCTTCTTTTGTCCTGACACCACCCCTAATAACATAGTCACTAGCATCGCACATCAACTCAAAATGAAGGGACCAATCGGGTAGTTGTATAATGGGTGTGGTTGTCAACATGTCCTTTAGCTTTGAAAAAGCTACTTGACATTCGGCACTCCACTCAAATTGATTTTCCTTTTGGAGGAGATTGCATAAAGGCCTAAAAATTTGGCTGAAATCCTTTATGAATCTCCTATAAAAACCGACGTATCCAAAGAAGGACCGCACATCGCGTATGCTCTTGGGTGGTGGTAGATTGGCAATGATATCAATTTTGGACCAGTCTATCTCTATTCCATTGGACGAGATGATATGTCCAAGGAATATTTCTCTTTGTCCCATAAAATGACACTTCTCCCAGTTTAAAACAAGGTTCTTGTGCTCACACCTAGTCAAGACCAATCTCAAGTGGTCAAGACACTCATCAAATGTACAACAAAAAATTGAGAAATCATCCATGAAAACTTAAAGAAACCCACCCACCGTATTCGAGAAAATACTTAACATGCATCATTGGAATGTGGCATGTGCATTACATAGTCCGAATGACATCCTTTGGTAGGCGAAGGTCCTAAACAGGCATGTAAATGTGGTTTTTTCTTGGTCTTCCGAAGCTATCTCAATTTAATTGTATCCGAAATAGCCATCAAGAAAACAATAATAGGAATGGCTCGCTAACCTCTCCAAAATTTGGTCCATGAATGAGAGAGGGAAGTGGCCTTTCTTAGTGACCGTGTTTAGCTTCCAATAATTAATGCACATACGCCAACTGGTGATCACTCTAGTCTGTATAAGCTCATTATTGGCATTTTATACAATGGTAATATCGAACTTCTTAGGGACAACTTGGGTAGGACTCACCCATTGGCTATCTGAGATGGGGTAGATGATACCCACATCTAGTAGCTTAAGCACCTCGGATTTGACAACCTCCATCGTATTTGGATTTAATCGTCCTTAAGGTTGTCTAGTTATTTTTGCATTCTCTTCGAAGATGCGATGAGTACAAACCAAAGGTTCTATCCCCTTAAGGTCTGCTATTGTCCATCTTATGGCTCCCCTATGTTCTTTGAGTATCTCAATTAATTTGAGCTCTTAATGTTTTTCTAGGTGAGAGGCTATGACTACTGAGAATATCTCATCTTGACCTAAATAGGCATATTTTAGCTTGGATGACAATGGTTTTAGGTCAAGCTTCGGTGGTTAGATATTAGATGGTAGAGGCTTTGATGTGGTTAGTGGCAATTTTTCAAAGTAAGGCCTCCACCGGCTAGTATTAACTACCAGCTTCTCATTACTCAATGCTTGCACAATTTTGCATATGATGGGATCATCAGAATCCTCAAAATGTGCCAAGCATGTCTCCAACGTCTTGAGTGGTTCAAGTTGAAGGAGCTCCTCTTCCTCAAAGGAATCAATCATGTTTACTTCGAGGAGCTCATTATCATCCTCATCCCTCTGCCTTTTGCACATATGGAACACATTCACCTCCAATGTCATGTTCATAAAAGACAATTGCATCACTCCATTCCGGCAATTGATGATTGCGTTTGATGTAGTCAAGAATGGGCGACCTAATATAAATGGTATTTAAGTGCTAGTGTCCATAACCGGTTATGTGTCCAAGAAGATAAAGTCTACTGGGTAGTAGAATTTGTCGACTTGGACTATCAGTGAGTTGCAATGGGGTTTTTGTAGGTTTTAATTCACTTAGACCCAATTGCTTGTATACCGAGTATGAGATCAGATTTACACTTGCCCCCAAATCTAACAATACACATTCAATCTGGTAGTCTCCAATGATGTATGAGATTGTGGGACAACCAGAATCTATATATTTTAAGGGGTTCTTTTGGGTGAGAAAGACACTCACTTGCTCATTAAAAAAGGCTTTTTGTTGGACATTGTATTTATGTTTGGTTGTGCATAAGTCCTTTAAAAACTTGGCATAGGAGGGAATTTATTTGATGGCATCAAGTAATATAGATTTTAACTTGTTTGAAAACCTCTAGAATGTCATGAGAGTGTAGGTGAGGTTTGGGAGCAACCAATCTCGAAGCGAATGATGCTACGGGCTTGTAAACGCGTCCCTTTTCTTGTGGGGCTGAGCTAGATCCATCCTCATTCTCAGAAATTACCAGATCATTAGGCTTGTCAACCTTCACTAGAATAGATTTGTCAATTTATTTTCCATTTCTAAGAGTAGTGATGGCTTTTTCTTGCTCCACATGATGGTTGGAGAGATTAGAGGCACAAATTTCATATGTTTGTTTAGGATTAGGCTAAGGTTGGGCTGAAAAGGTCCCTTCCCTAGCATTCAAGCATCCATTAATCTCTTCAATCAAAACCTTAAGCTCTTGGAATATTTTTTGATTTGATTGATTTATTTGTGTTTGCCCTTCTATAAACGCCTTTAAGGTATCCTTCACAGTGATTTGAGGTGAGGCCATGTTTGGTACAACATTTGATATTTATGGCCCTTTTTAGGGTTGGTAGGAATGACTATAGGACCATTCCTCCAACTGAAATTGGGATGGTGCCTCCAATTTGAATTGTATGTATTACCCATCAGTCCATTGAAGGGTCGTTGATACCCATATGCGGCATTTGCTTACTCTTGCAACACCTCTTGAAACGCAGGAGTTGTGGGACAATCCCGAGTAGAGTGTACGTTAGCGACACAAATCCCACGCATATTCTCAACGGCTTTAGTGGATTTTGAGGATCCACTCTTCCTAAGTTCCATGGCCTCTATCTTCCTTGTGAGGCTAGTTATCTTTGCATTAACATCTTCTTCTCTAAGGATGTAAATTCCTCTCTTCTCCTTTTATTGACGAGACCTGAGGTTACTAGATTTTTTTGAGGTATCCCAAGAGTAGGCATTCTCGGCCAACATATCCTAGTAACTCCATGCATCCTCAGGGTCCTTGCTCGCCATTACACATCATCTCTACAAATTGACGCATATTTGAGTTCAATCCTTCATAAAAGAAGCTTATGATTCACCATATCTCGTAGCCATGGGCAAATAGGAGGTCTTTGTATCTCTCTCAACTTTGGAAGAAAGTTTCACCCTCTTTAACTGAAAAATTCATAATGGCTCATCAAAGGGTATTTGTTTTATGAGCTGGGAAGAACTTTTTCAAGAACTCCCGGGTCTTCTCATTCCATGTCCTAATCATCCTCGGTTTTAGAGAGTGAAGCCAGGTTTTAGCTCTTTCTTTTAAAGAGAAAGGAAATAACTTCAATTTGATTACATCCTCGGTCACATTATTGTATTGCAAAGTGGCTACTACCTCATTGAATTTCTCTAGATGTAAGTATGGGCTCTCGAAATCTAGCCCATGAAACTTAGGTAGAAGTTGTATCACCTCAAGCTTAAAATCAATTGTTTTGGCATTGGTTGGAAAAACCATGCATGAAGGTGTAGTTTCCCTAGCCGGTTGTAGATAATCACGTAAAGCTCTCATTGAAGGAGCATTGTGCACCCCATTATCTCCTACTTCTTCTTGATTTGTATTTATTGTTGGAGTAGGAGGGGGAGGATTCCTTCAGGTGTTTCAGCCATACCTCCTGAACTTTCACAATCTTCCAAGTATTTTCTCACTAGTTTGCGGACTAAGAGGCCTTCAACTAAACCTCCTTCGGTTTGGAGATGATTTGTGTGGTCACGTTCCCAACGGGACATAAACCACACAAAGAACCATCTAGATTAAAAACCTAAGCCTAAAACAGAAATATGGAACTACAAAATCCTAAAAAAATGAATTATAAAAAGTTCTAAGTTAGAAATTGTGGACCCTCGCTGATTTCTCCGCGCTCCCACACGACGTTCTTCTCCCTTCCCCTTTCCTTTCGGAAAAGAAGGAGATGAGGATGCGTGAGTGCGAAATCGCCGTTTGTGCCACTGGCTTGCCTCGTTCTCGAGGGCTTTGTTTGGTTGTCGTGTTGAGCTGGATATGTTTAAGATGTGTTTATATAAGACCAGAGTCGCCACTAGCCAGTTACTTTGAATCTACAGTTGGCTAGACCCCGTAGAAACGTTAGAGAAGGGAATCCGAAGATTCCTTCCTCTAAAATGACTCCTGTTGATCTGCGGCCAGAGATTCAAGGTAAGGGATCACGGTTACAGGGTGGGAAGAGGTTAAGCACCCCACACACTGCCCGTACCGAAGTACGGTCTCTACTTCACAGAATCGATCAAATACTTGAAAGTCTAGTTTAATCCTCGTACATTCTCATAGATGACATGATGCATGAATGCGGGTCTGAACAGTAAGAGTTTCTGATGGGCAGGTTCCAACAACGGGCAAGCCCAGAGCGTACGCTCGAACTGACAGGTGCTTAATGTAAGACGTATGCAGTGTGCTTGAATAATCAAGGTGTTTTATGGTGAAGCATGAATGCAGGTCTGAACAGTAAGAGTTTCTGATGGGCAGGTTCCAACAACGGGCAAGCCCAGAGCATACGCTCGAACTGACAGGTGCTTAATATAAAGACATATGCATGTGTACTTGACGGATCAAGGTGCTAGTAGTGAAGCAGGGGGGTTGGAAGAAAAGTAAATGTTGCACTTATGCTAGATGCAAATGAGATGATGCTGGAAAAAGAGTAGCTGGATGGACGGAGGTGTCGCAAGGGTTGGCTTCGAGTGGTTGGATCAAGACTTGGATGGCTTGAGAGGCTTGGACCAGTGGTCAGGCTGGGCTGGACCAGGGCTAGGCTCTCCTCACTCGGGCTCTCCTTGGTGGGAAAATGGGCTAAGGGCACTCGAAAGGATGGACTCTCTCTGGACTCGAAGGGCTTCGAATGGATTCGAATTGATTGATGAAATGAGAAGGGGAGGGGGGTATTTATAGCAGCAGAGAGTGGCAGCTCTCGTAATTTTGTCCGGGCGGCCTGCCATGGGCCGCCCGTACGGCCGCTCCTCGGTTTCCAGCGAGTACGGCCGTTCCCTCGGGGCTGCTGTTGGACTCGCTGGTCGACTCAGTGAGTGACTCAGCGGGTCGACTCGGTGGTTTGACTCGACGGGTTGACTCGACGGGTTGACTCGGTGTTTTGACTCGACGGGTTGACTCGACGGGTTGACTCAGCGGGTTAACTCAGCGGGTTGACTCAGGGTGACTAGTGAGTTTGACTTTTTTGAGATTTTTTGACTGGCCTTTTTTATGGGGGGTTTTTCAGGGTGGTTTTTAGGACTGGGTCGACTGGGTTCAGGCTTGAACTGGGCTATGGAATGGGGCTTACAAGGGTGAGTTTGGCTGAGTTAGGACTTGGGATTTGGGGGTATGGTCCTCCGTTCAACCAGCTATCTCTACCAACAGTGTAGCCGAAGGTGGGGTGTCTACAGATGCCCCTCTTTGGCAGAGGTTGCGTGCAACCGAATGCAAAGCGAGTGGACACCCCACTTCTGACCCGGTCATTCATAGATCATGTTCTGAAATCTTTGCTTGCTTTTGCATCTGTGCCAGTTGATCGTTTGGAGATCGCTCACTTGCACATACCGCGAGAGTTTGGAGAAAACGTTGCGATTGTCCCTGCAGTTTGCTGCAACCTGGGTACCCAATCGCAACCCTTCCATTCCCGATCGGTACTAACATCAGAAAGGTACAGCAGAGCCTTTGCGTCGACAGTCTTACGAGGTTACTGACCCTGTGATTGATTGTATGTTTGATGTTTTCCCAGATCACTCCAGGAGTACTTGTTTCGCTTGACTGTCAAAGTGGTTAGACGCCCTGTGTCAGATACAGGATTCTACTACGCCGACTTGGACTCAGTCAAGGTACTTCAGGCATCCACGCCTAGGTATGTGCGGGTGGGCTTTTCCACCCGATCTGCTGGTTTTGATGCTTGGTTTGCAATTCATTCTTTCCTTGATTGTGGTCTGGAATCTTTGTTATCCTTTGTATCTGAGTCAGTTGATTGTCTGGAAATTGATAACTCGCACATACCGCGGGAGTTTGGAGAAAACGTTGCGATTGTCCCTGCAGTTTGCTGCAACCTGGGTACCCAATCGCAACCCTTCCATTCCCGATCGGTACTAACATCGGAAAGGTACAGCAGAGCCTCTGCGTCGACAGTCTTACGAGGATGCTGACCCTGAGACTGATTGTGTGATGTTTGATGTTTTCCCAGATCACTCCAGGAGTACTTGCTTCGCTTGACTGTCAAAGTGGTTAGACGCCCTGCGTCCGATAGTCTTACGGGATTCTACTACGCCGACTTGGACTCAGTCAAGGTACTTCAGGCATCCACGCCTAGGTATGTGCGGGTGAACTCTTTCCACCCAATCTGCTGATTTTGATACTTGGGTTACAATTCATCGTTTCCACCTGTTCAAATGGTTTCTGTGACCGAGCCTTTTGGCTTTCATCTTTTTGTATCTTGGCATGTGGTACGACCGCACTGACACTGGAGTTCAGTTCGACCGTACTTTGAGTGCATTGGATCCAATGGTCTCCGGGAAAACCGCGAGACATCGGATCTTATTTGATTTTTGCGTCGGCTCCTACCCAGAGATATGGAAGATCTCCCAGCGTGTTGGAGGCAGAACGCTCTACTGGAAAACATTTTTGGATTTTTGAAAAGGCACCCACTCTGGGGAGTGATACTCCGTGGGGTTTTTATTTGCAAATAGAAATATTTTTTGTCTTTTTGAAATGGAAATCTGGTTTGCACGTGCCTCCACTAGGGATGCCTGTGGGGTCTTTGGCTAACCGGCTTTTATTTTGAAAGCAGGTAAACATGATGATTGATGCGATGGATGCTGATGCATGGAGATGCATGATGAATGCGTGGCTTGGTTCATTCTCTTTTCGTTTGATGATTTTGCTTTTGCTGGAGATGCAGAGAATTTTGATCTTATTGCTTGCAGGGTTGTACTCCCTTGGGGATTTTTCTTTTTGATACGGAGGTTTGGACAGCGGGTTGGTCAAGATCCCGACCCGTGGTCGATCAGGTCCATCGTCCCAAGATGCTGTTTCTTTGCTAATGAGAATGTACGAGGATATCATTCGACTTCAAGATGTTCTTCTGGGCATACATGTGATTGAGATGGTGTTTGGTTGCCCTGTTTTGGTCAAGATTCCAATTTGCGGGCGATTGGATCCGTCATCCCAAATTGTGAAG
This sequence comes from Liriodendron chinense, assembly GCA_003013855.2. Lineage (NCBI taxonomy): Eukaryota > Viridiplantae > Streptophyta > Magnoliopsida > Magnoliales > Magnoliaceae > Liriodendron > Liriodendron chinense. The sequence goes on along the minus strand of ML058441.1, from coordinate 2,759,036 downwards.
AGAGTGGAGTTCAAGACTCCTGAAATGTAGTGCTGGGGATACTAATTTTTGTGATTTTTGTAAATATGTGGTCCGAATCTTTACCTGAGTGATCAGGATAGAGATTGGTTATTGAAAATACAGGAAATATTTTTTGTGATTTTTGAAATATTTTCTGATGAAAGCAAGGGAAATATTTTTTGTGATTTTTGAGAATATTTTAATTGAAAGCAAGGGAAATATTTTTGTGATTTTTGAAGATGTGATTTTGCAATGTTTTTGTATTTTGTGATTTTTCTGAAATGCAGGGGAAAGTATGGAATTTCCATCCACTTCCAGCTTCTACTGCTGGTAAGGCACCCGATCCATTTTACGTCAGCGAGCAAGACGGGTCTCACACAGTTAAGTGCCGTAGTTTTACATCTTCGGATGAGGGGATTTTGAGGGTTTTCAGTCAACACACCCACAAAGTTGCCTGTTCCTCATGTGCAATGCACATAGACCACGTATCGTCCGACGGGCTCCTTCGGCCACAAGATGAGCCACATCCTCACATTTCCCTTAGTCAATCCAGTTTGGGGTCTTACGTTGCTCACAATTCCATGAGGGTGCGCTCCACCTCCCAACAGCCTTAATCCCCTTCATGAGTTTTAGGAACAGGGAACATCCGTCAGATTCAACAGCGACTTCCAAATCAAGGTTGTCTATCACGGTGCGTTCAACACGAACAGGATTGCGGAGTTCTGCCCGCCACAGCCCTTACCTGTTTAAGAGATTCCAGACACCCGTACGATCAAGTGTCAACCATGCCTGGAACAGGTTAGGAAAGAAAGCCCCCGAGAAGTTAATCCCAGTGTAGTTTAAGGTCTTCGGACCGCTGGGGATAAATTGGTGCGTTTGAAACTAGTGGTGAATTTTTTTTGTTTTATATTGTATCTATATATATATTTTTTTATTTTGAAAAGGTTCCAGATTTCAACTCGGGTGATCAAGATTGATACTGGTTTTTATGGAAAGCTTTAAAATATTTTTGGTATTTTTGAAATGATCCGGGTTATCGAACCATGATCCCAACGGTCGAGGCCGATGCCGATTTTTAGTTGAAAGCGAGAAAGGTCCCCCGAGAAATTAATCCCAGTGTAGTTTAAGGTCTTCGGACCGCAAATATGTACATGCTGAAAATACATTCTTTTTTGATGATTTTTTTGAAATGATCCAGGTCATCAGATCATGGCCTGAACGGCTGGGATCGATGCTGGTTTTTATTAAAATCCCTCGGGATATTGATCCCGACGTAGTTTAAGGTCTTCGGACCCAGTTTTTGGGGTTGGGCATACTTACCTTGCTTTGTTTGTCTTCTGACAGGGCTGATTGTGATTTGAGTGGTCCGAATTGCTTGATTTGGCCCTGTGGGCCCTTTTCAGACTTCAGCTTTTCTTTGGAGCACATTTTCTTGATGTTTTGTGAGGCTAAGAAGGCTTTTCATGGTGCGGATGATGACTTGAACGGTTCAGATTGCTCTTTTCAACCACGTGGGCCCACTTGATGATCGGATCGTGGATTCTGGTTTTCTTTCTTGACAATCAAACCCTTGATGTTGCTACTTGATGGCTCATGCAAGCCTTTCTATGGTTTAGATCGTGATGATCTAGTCTTTGAATGGCTCAGATTGCTTGTGGGTCCCTCTTGATCAGTTTTTCTTCTCTTTGACTAGATCAGGCCCATGTTGGCTGTAATACTTCGTGATTAGACAGGTGGGGTACATTCCAGATGATTCTGATCATCCTGAAATGAAATCCGGAGCTGATTGGAGCTTTGGGCGGCCCTCAGGATGCCATCTGCTGACGTGGACTGTCAGCCTCACCTACCAACAACTGTGGAGCCAATCCCGCGGAGAGAGAGGGAGTGCGTCCATACGGGCGGCCCACAGCGAGCCGCCTAAGACTCATCTCTTGTGCGGCCTGGGCTGGTTCGTGCTCGGACATTCCCCTCTATTCACTGCTCTTGTCCTCACATTCTCTGTACTAGAGAATTCGATTCAGCCATGAATCTCATTTTCTCTTTGTCTTTTCTCCTCATCCTGTCCTCTTCTTGCTTTGTCCTTTCTTGGGCAGCCATTGATGATGGCTTGGGGGCCATTGTGGGAGATGTTAGTGGGTCCCACACTTCAACAATTGGTGAGGGCTTAATAATGGTGAGATGCTTTTGATTGATGGTAGAGATGGAGCTTTGAATGAGGGTAATGATGGGGGTTTAAGGATGGTGGTTGGTGGAGCTTTGAATAGCCCCATTAATGGTGGGATGGCTGTAAATTTGGATTTGAATGGAGCATTAGATGATGGGGTTTTGATGGACATTGATGGGCTGATCTTGGATTGCCTTCTGGTACCTGCGAGGAGAGAAAGCACTTTAGTAAAAGGATTGAGGCATCAAAGCAGGAAGAGAGATACTTACCTTCTGGGAGGAATGACCGGGAGAAAGACGCTCGTACGAGGCACTCCATAAGTTGGCTGGGGGATGTTTATTTTGAAAGCCCTGTAAGTTTTTTTTTTTTTTTTTTTTTACATATATATGAATAAGGAAAAATGATATATATATTTTTTTTAAATATATGTACGCAAATCATGCACGAAATGGAAATTTGTGCCAAGTGCTTGTCTGTCTATGCGTGATCTGGATTTGTGCTTGTAGGAATCAGAATATTTGACTCAGCCTGATGTCATACTCGATTTTCTTAATTATTCACCAAGGGTCCTGGTCCCCTTAAGATAGTGCGCAATGGTATCCTGCCCCTAGAATTTGGGCAGATCTTAAAAGAATTCTCGACTCATAACTCCCATCCTTACTTCCGTTGAATCTTCATGTCGCTTGGATCTCTCATGTACCTGCTTTTTTTTTCTTTCTTTCTTTTTTCTTTTCTTAGCCATTATTACCCGCAACGCCCTTTCGGGTTTTCGCTGCGTCCGGCTTGCCCGTCATTGTTACCCGTGGCGCCCTTTCGGGTTTTCACCACGTCCCGAGTATTTGATCTTGCCTGCCCCTTGGCAGCTATGCTGTTTTTACCCTCAGTGCCCTTTCGGGTTTTCACCAAGTCCGCTGTGTGCCCACTCTTTTTACTCAGAGCGCCCTTTCGGATTTTCACTCTGCCCTCTTTGTTTAGGCACACATTTTCTTTTTCTTTTTTTTTCCTTTTTTTTCTTTTTTTTTCTTTCTGGATCTCTGGATAACTGCGGCGGCTAGAGGTCGGGAATCCGTCGTTGCCGGCCGATGGCAGTCTTTCAGCCGTTATCCTAAGTTACGATGATAGAGCTGTCGGTCTTTGCTAAAGACCCCTCTGAGATGAACGGATGGATGACTGTGTTTCTTCTTGGACTGATTTTTTTTTCTTGGGTGCCTTGCTTTGGCTTCCCTTTTTCTTTCTCTTTTCTTCTTTTTTTTTGTATTCTTTTTCTCTCTTTTTTTTTGTCTTTTCCTTTTGAATCCCCCCCTTTTTTGTATTTTCCTCTTTTTGAATTCCCTTATTTGAAACACTTGTTGGTGGATGGAAATGATTTCTCAGAGGTCTTAGCTTCGACCTTTTGACTTCAGCTCTATTAAAGTAACTCTTGATAAGGTCAGAATGACTTACCCGTGAAAGATCTTCACGTTGTCGGCGTTGGTTGGCTCAGGAAGATCCACCCCTCTCATGCTGGTGAGTCTGAGGGCGCCTCCGGGAAGTACTTCTCTGTCGATCAGTGGCCCGTCCCATGAGGGTTTGAACTTTCCTCTGGGGTCCGGAAGGTGCGACGGTAGAATCTTCTTCATGACCATGTCGCTTACCTTGAAACTTCTTTTTCGGACTCTCTTGTTGTAAGCCCGAGCGATCCTTTTCTGATAACACTGAGAATGACTTAGGGCACACATGCGCTTTTCATCTGCTAGTTGCAACTGATCGAATCTGGCCTGTTGCCATTCTCCTTCTTCAACTCCGCTTTCTAATAACACCCGTAGTGATGGTATTTCCACTTCGACTGGTAGAACTGCTTCCATTCCATAAGTAAGCTCGAAAGGAGTAACGCCCGTAGCAGACCGTACAGACGTTCGATTGGCCCAAAGTGCATATGGGAGCATATCTGACCAATCTCGATAGGTCACGACCATTTTTTTGAGTATCCTGACGATTGTCTTGTTTGCGGCTTCTACCCCACCATTCATCTGAGGACGGTAGGGGCTTGATCGATGACGTTGGATCTTGAATTTGCTGAGGAAGTCATCCATCTTCTTGTTGACGAACGGGGTCCCATTATCTGTGATGATAGCATTGGGGATTCCATACCGGCATATGATGTTGTTCTTCATGAATTTGATCACCTGAGATGCTGCAATCGTGGTGTAGGAGGCTGCCTCTACCCACTTGGTGAAGTAGTCGACTGCCACAAGTATGTACTCATGACCGTTTGATGCTTTGGGACTGATTTTGCCGATGATGTCGAGTCCCCACATGGAGAAGGGCCAGGGGGTGGTCAGGTTGTAGAGTTTTCGAAGCACACACATGGATCCAATGTACATGCTGCTGACACTTGAAGTGCTTTCTGATATGTTGGCAACAATCTGTCTTCATCGAGCTGTGAGGTTTCTTCGATCATTCGTCAAGTCGCACACTCCAGCATGGAATGCAAGCATAGTCTTCGCAGCATCTTCTTGATAGGATTGATGAGTTTTTGATCGAGTCTGGATAAGTCTTCATAGGACGCAAGATTGGGAAGTCATGACTTTAAAAATTCGATCATTCTCTGCTTATTTTTCGGGGGCAAGGATTCTCAATGCACACTTCCTAATGGGTCTCAAGAGATCCTAGGTTTATAATTTTGAAACTTTTTGAGATGACATCGGCTTTTGGTTCGAACTTTCGAGGAGACCCTCTAAGTTTGGGAGTCAGCTCATCATTTTTCTCATCATTTGGCTTTGTCCAGACCCTTGAGTTTGAAGTCCAACTCTAGATCGAAATCCTATGAGTCAACTCCATACTCAAGTGCTTTGACAGAAAGACTTGACACTTTTATTGAAAAAGATTTCTAAAATTTTTTTTTGCTTTCAAAGATTTTCTGGTTTTTTGGAATTTTGTGAATATCTGAATTTTTTTGAACTTTTTGGACTTTCTGAAATTTTGAAATTTTTTTTTTTTGAAATATTTGGTGTTTTGGGTTTTTGAATCTTCTGATTTTTTTTTTTTTGTAAAGGACCCGAGCAAGACGGCGATGTGAACCAGGTGTTGTCTGATTCAGCTCGGGGAGCCGAGCACTGTCGGCTTTTATTGGCCGTCATGGGGATTACAAACCTGCTACTGCCCTGCACTCCCTCCCCTCAGGAGGCAGGGCCAGAGGGATCAGTAGGCCAACCCTCATTGTTGCGCCCAAACATCATGATAGATCTGGAATTGGGCTCCGAGTCGGTGTCGGATGCGGTTTCTCTTGGCTCATCCTCGGTGTATTGCAGCTCTTCGGGTTCATTCGGCTGAGGTGGGACCAGGACTGTGGTCCAGTCAATCGGGGGAAATTCTTGCCCCTTGCCTGAGTCTTCTTTGGGCAACTCTATCAGACTCAATTTTCTTGCTTGATCATCGAAGGTGGAATCCAACCCATCATCAGGATAGATAATCCTTGCATTGATGAACTGGATTGGTGTGCAGATGCAGAGATTGCCTTCTCCTTGAAGACCCCGTCTTCTTCTGATACTTCTGTGCTTTGGTTTCCTAATCCGAGTAGGCCGATATCGCAATCTTTCTCTATCCACATTCTCTTGAGCTCCTATGATTTGGGTCGAGTCTTGATATTCGAGCTGATAGTAGAAGATTTGACGCTCGGCAGGAAGGAAGACGTAGTTCGATCCGATGGGACCTGCGCGAGGGAAGTAATTTGTATTGTGATGGCATGAGATCTCCCCATTAGAGTGTTGTACATCCATGGCTGGGATGGTAGGCTCTCGGAGGTTGGATGCTTCTATCATGGGAAATTGTCCGGGATCGGTAATGATGATGATCGCCCTATCTCCGAAGATGTGCTTGACCCTTTGGTGAAGATTTGAAGAGATGGCACCGATTCTGTGAAACCAGGTCCGATCGGAAAGGAGATGGGAAGCTGAGATGTCCAAGACCTGAAGAGTTATGGTTGATGTTTTTGGATTGATCAGAATCTGGACATCAATCTCCCCTTCGACTTCCTCAATAGTGGCCACATAATTGAAGCTGGGCCCCAATTCTGCTAAGGCATGTGGCATGCTGTCCAAGGAAGAGTCTTCTTCTTGGAGGACGATGGCTGAAGTAGAAGCTGAATAGACAAGTGCGGTGGGCAAGTTGTGCCCCTGGTTGTTTGCTGGAGAAATGGGCAGGTTTTGCCCCTGGTAAGCTGGAGTGGGCAAGCTCTGCCCCGGACTGACTATTGCTGAGACGGGCAGGTTGTGCCCCTGGTTGACTGAGATGGGCTGAATGTGCCCATGGTTAGCAATGGCTGCGAAGAATGAATTGACTGAAGGTGCCCCTTGCATGATGATAGACTCTGGGATTGAAATAACCGAGGGTGCCCCTTGCAGGATGAGAGGCTCGAACTCTAAACTAGAGTCGATGGCACGAATAAACTGGAGAGGAGGCTCTTCTTGGCTGATGACAACTGGACAGGCAGGAAGTGCCCCTTGCATTGCGGAGACTGGATCGACTGGATATGCCCCTTGCAGGATGAGGGGTTCTGAAACTGGACTTGTTAGAGGTGCCCCTTCCCAATCTTGATTAGGAAACTGTGAGTTCCATCTCGATTGTTGCTGTTGTTGCAGTTGTCCATGCTGAGGGAGGAATAGCGCATCTTCGGTAGAGGCGACAAGATCATCTTCTTCCATTGGATGGGAGATGAGGACACTTCCGTTATCATTCTCGTATTCAGCAGTAGGCTCTTCTTCCACTATCGATTGAATTGGAGAAGCCTGATGAGGCCACCAAGGGGAGATCATCCCAGCCCTTATTCCGGCTTCGACTTGTTCCCCGGCGCGGATGAGTTGGTTGAAGTTCGCATATGGATGTGAGACAAGGTATCCAGAGATACTTGGATTTGCCGAGTGGACGATCATGGAGATTTGCTCCTTGTCGTCGATGGGAGTCTTCATTCTAACGGCCATGGCCCGCCACCGTCCAACGTAAGCTGACAATGTTTCATCGCTTCTTTGCCTGAGAGCTGCGAGGTCTGCTCTCCTGGGTGCCATGTTAAGATTGTATGCAAACCTGTTGACGAAAGCATGGGAGAGATGCTCCCAAGTCCTGATGCGATGATAGTCCAATGATGTGTACCAATCCAGGGCATCGTCTTTCAGAGATTTTTGAAACAAGCGGATGAGTGCTCCATCATTGCTCGCCACAGCATTAAGCTCTCCACAGAAAGCTCGTAAGTGGTCTACAGGACACCCTGTCCCATCATATCTTTTAAATTTTGGTACCTGGAAGCCTTGAGGTACCATTGCATCGGGAAATGGACAAAGGTCCCTGAACTTAGTGGATGGAAGATCCACCCCTTGCTGCTTCTGCAACTTTCTCTTCATCTTTCGCATCTGCTCTCGGAGTTGCTCTATTTCGGAGGGACCAGATGAAGGAGATCTTGTCCCTTGCCAGGATTGAGATGGCCCCCTTTCATAATAATTGGTGTCATTGATGCTCCTAAAATTCCTGCTTGAAGAAGGTTGGGCCTGGTAATTACTCCCATTGTAGGGACTTTGTTGGACTGGAGCTGAGAAGAGAGACTGCGAAGAAATCCCAGTCACAGGAGAATATTGAAATTGGTTGGAATTCCCATTGGGGAGAGATTGTTGGAATTGACTGGGATTCTGGGTTGTGGGATGTGACTGAAAATGGCTCTTGTTTGCAGGAGGATGCTGGAAGAAATGCCCTGAGGTCGAGAGTTGTCCTGATTGAGGACCTTCATTAGGAGGGTATCGAAAGTCCTGCGCCACCCCTGATAGTTGTGGTTGAGATGAACTGGAGGCTGGAAGAGATGCTTGTTGTGGTTGTTGAACTGGACCAGCTTGATTGCTGGCTGCTGAAGCCTGGGCTTGTGTGAATCGGAGAAGCATTTCCTGCATGGCCTTCATGCTTTGTTGTAGCTCTTGGATGCCAGGAATTGGCATGGATTCACTCGAGTTTAACAGTGGAGAGGAAGCCTCAGGTATAGGGAATGGGAGAGCCATGTCGATTTTGTATTGGATGTGGCAGGGTGATTTAGTTTGGAGGAGTAATGGTGGGAAGTATGCACTACTTTTTTTTTTGGGTTTGGGATTTTCTATTTTTTTGTTTTGGGTAGAATGCTATGCAGATGAGATTGTATGAGGACTAATGACTTTCAAGTATAGGAGGGATTCCGTTTTTCAAGTCGGATCACGACTAGTGGGACTAGTTTATCCCCAGCGGAGTCGCCATTCTGTGGACCCTCGCCGATTTCTCCACGCTCCCACACGACGTTCTTCTTCCCTTCCCCTTTCCTTTCGAAAAAGAAGGAGATGAGGATGCGTGAGTGCGAAATCGCCGTTTGTGCCACTGGCTTGCCTCGTTCTCGAGGGCTTTGTTTGGTTGTCGTGTTAAGCTGGATATGTTTAAGATGTGTTTATATAAGACCAGAGTCGCCACTAGCCAGTTACTTTGAATCTACAGTCGGCTAGACCCCGTAGAAACGTTAGAGAAGGGAATCCGAAGATTCCTTCCTCTAAAATGACTCCTGTTGATCTGCGGCCAGAGATTCAAGGTAAGGGATCACGGTTACAGGGTGGGAAGAGGTTAAGCACCCCACACACTGCCCGTACCGAAGTACGGTCTCTACTTCACAGAATCGATCAAATACTTGAAAGTCTAGTTTAATCCTCGTACATTCTCATAGATGACATGATGCATGAATGCGGGTCTGAACAGTAAGAGTTTCTGATGGGCAGGTTCCAACAACGGGCAAGCCCAGAGCGTACGCTCGAACTGACAGGTGCTTAATGTAAGACGTATGCAGTGTGCTTGAATAATCAAGGTGTTTTATGGTGAAGCATGAATGCAGGTCTGAACAGTAAGAGTTTCTGATGGGCAGGTTCCAACAACGGGCAAGCCCAGAGCATACGCTCGAACTGACAGGTGCTTAATATAAAGACATATGCATGTGTACTTGACGGATCAAGGTGCTAGTAGTGAAGCAGGGGGGTTGGAAGAAAAGTAAATGTTGCACTTATGCTAGATGCAAATGAGATGATGCTGGAAAAAGAGTAGCTGGATGGACGGAGGTGTCGCAAGGGTTGGCTTCGAGTGGTTGGATCAAGACTTGGATGGCTTGAGAGGCTTGGACCAGTGGTCAGGCTGGGCTGGACCAGGGCTAGGCTCTCCTCACTCGGGCTCTCCTTGGTGGGAAAATGGGCTAAGGGCACTCGAAAGGATGGACTCTCTCTGGACTCGAAGGGCTTCGAATGGATTCGAATTGATTGATGAAATGAGAAGGGGAGGGGGGTATTTATAGCAGCAGAGAGTGGCAGCTCTCGTAATTTTGTCCGGGCGGCCTGCCATGGGCCTGTACGGCCGCTCCTCGATTTCCAGCGAGTACGGCCGTTCCCTTGGGGCTGCTGTTGGACTCGCTGGTCGACTCAGTGAGTTGACTCAGCGGGTCGACTCGGTGGTTTGACTCGACGGGTTGACTCGACGGGTTGACTCGGTGTTTTGACTCGACGGGTTGACTCAGCGGGTTAACTCAGCGGGTTGACTCAGCGGGTTGACTCAGTGAGTTTGACTTTTTTAAGATTTTTTTACTGGCCTTTTTTATGGGGGGTTTTTCAGGGTGGTTTTTAGGACTGGGTCGACTTGGTTCAGGCTTGAACTGGGCTATGGAATGGGGCTTACAAGGGTGAGTTTGGCTGAGTTAGGACTTGGGATTTGGGGGTATGGTCCTCCGTTCAACCAGCTATCTCTACCAACAGTGTAGCCGAAGGTGGGGTGTCTACAGAAATATATTACCAAAATGCTTGAACTAGATGAGATTCATACAAAACAAAACAAAGCAATGTTAGTTCTAGAAAATCAGAAAACCTAGTTCTATAAAAACTGAAATCCTACCTAACTAAAAACTATTCTATAACTACTAGAACAATTAGAACCATTTAGCCTATAAATCCCCAGCAACAGAGTCAAAAACTTATTCGCCAACCCCAAGTGCAAGTTTGAGATATAGTAATAATTCGATCATGAGACCAGATCGTCCTCAGAGATTAGAGATTAAACCAATTCCAATTCTTCTAATAACTTGGAATAGTAGAGTTCAGAAATTCAGATTTTTATAACTAAGTAGAAACGGGAAAGTAAATAAGAGGAAATCTGAGAATAAAGAACAACTATAGCGCCAAGGATTTACTTGTAGTAGATTAATGCCAATCCATTCGAAGTCCTGTTTCTATCCAATTGGAAGATATTGCATTCAACACATAATGATCCAAACTCAATATGGAAGTTCAAATCTAGTTCTAATGAGCATAGAGAAGATGAACTTGTAGCACTTCAAAGTAACAGCCATACCGGAAGATAATGGCTTGATCTAGGGTTACTACGATTCAAATCTCATTAAACCAATATGACCATTCTCAGAAACTTATAAGCAACTTTTATTCAAACTAGAACTTGAAAATTCAAAATCAAAGTTTAAAATACTTGCATAAACGAATTAAGTATCAAATCTAACTACAAGTTTCACCTCTTAGCCCTAGCTAAAAGATCTAGCTAACCATAGACATGATTGAACTAGAAAAAAAATAGAAAAATTAAGAAAAACATAAGAGAATTAGAAAAACCCTTGGTTGGAGTAGTTTTAGATGCTCCACTCTAATCCTCTCCACCTCCAGCAACTTTAGAACTTTTCTAGGATGGATTGGGAAGAGAGTAAAGGTGTCCTTTTATAGCAAGAATTGCCCACCGACTTAGAATCTTTTGGGATTGCATAACTATTTACGTAGTATAGGAGGTGGACGACTAGTCGCAGCCCCCTGGCCAACTGGTCGGGCTTCAAATAGCAACGGTGTAAATAAAATTTTAAAATCTGGGTGTTCAGGCTACTAGTCGTCGACCCCCGTTTTTAGTCTAGTAAGGTCAGCTCCGAATCTTCTAATTTTTGGGAAATTCGACCGATCGGGCGACTAGTCCTTTGCAGTGTACGACCAGTCGGATGACCGATTATGAGGACTGTAAATTTAAACTTTTTTTTCTTTCTTTCTTCTCTTTCTTCCTTGTTTCTTCTCTCCACCTCTTAGCTCTTCTTCCACTGATCTTGAATGTGTGCTAAAAAGCTCATTTTATCATAGAATTCATGAGGTCTTTCTCTCATTTCTACAAACAAAAATACACAAATAAGATATGTCTTTTAACATTCAAAACTATGCATAATGTGTGATGAATTGGGGTTAGAATATGCACAATTCAGAGTTCAACGGTTTATGACGTGCAAAAGAGTTCCCAAACGGATATTTGGGAAGGAATGTTTTTAAGCTGAGCCATTACATCGTATGCGGTTCGGCCTTGGAAGCTCCTACCGAATGTCCCTTAGGATCTCTTTTGGCCTCATCTCTAAGGAAGCATCTCGCCCATTTGGGTTCATATTTCCCACTTTCAAGCACTCCAGATAGTGCGACGAGACTGCTTTCTTGTTAAAGTCCAGGACCTCTCTTCCCCGGAGTACTAAGGGAGATTAAGAGGGTATTGGCAGGATGAAGATGAATCTTAGATGATCTGGTTGAGGTGCGAGACTTGCCCCTAGTAGGATAAGAGGTTGTGCTGGTGGTGGTTGGGATGGTGCGAGTGTGCCCTGGCCTAATCGAGCTAGCTTATGTGGCAGACGAAATGAATATGCCCTTTGGAGAGTCACCGTCGGGTGGCTGACTTCAGATTGTGAGGATGGTGCCTTCCCCAACATCACTACTAGTTGGGTTATTAGTGGAGCTTGGTAAGTGTTGGATGGTGGGTTGTTGGCGGGTGGTGTTGCGAGGACTCTTCACATGAGAACCACTAGTGAGGGAGCGCAGAATGGATTATATAGGGTGACCGAGTTGGTCATCGGGGCTTGCCCCTGAAGAATCACTGGTTGACTTTATGACTAGTGGGTGCAGGGTGCCGAATAGTAGGTTAACTCAGCATCCTTCTGACGGGCGAGTGGTGCCCCTTACATGACAAGGGGTGGGAATTCTTGGGCATAGTTCAAGGTTGTGTTTGTCTAGAAGAAGTGGGGTGGACAATCCCTTTCGATGAGATTAACTGTCGGGGTCTTTGGCGTATTAGGACCTGCCTGATGTTTTGGTAGGGGATTCTAGAATATGTTGTTGTTGTTGGTGACAATGGCGTCAGTGGCTGCAACCATAATCTTGTTTTGATAGATTAGGTTTTAAATCGCATGTTTCAATAAGAAGAAGTGTTCCGTTGTGTGACCCCATCCATGGTAGAATGCACAATGTTCGCTTTCATTGTAGTTTGGAGGTAGGGGGTTTGACAGCGTCCTGGGTTGCAATGAAGTCAGAAGTTTCCTTTGAATTAGTGAGGCTAGAATGTTAGTGTATGACTAGGCCAGTGCAGTAAATTGCCTACGTGGTTGAGTCGGACCCGCCTGCCTTCCTTGGTTGGGGTACCGTGGGTTCCACCTGGGCTGTTACAGTTGTGATTGTGGTTGTGGCTGATGCTTGGCCAGAGGGATGACGGATCCACCCTGTGCTGAAGCGACAAGGTTGATTTCTGTTGGGCGAGGGGCGGGCATGTCCTTGTTCCTATGGACATACCTGCTTGCCTTTTCTTCTGCTCTGGTCTTTTATGCGGTTGGGGATTGGTGAGGCCATGGTGCAATGGTGCCATATTTGATGCCAGCCTCCACCTATTCCCCTATGCAAATTAGTTAGGCAAAGTTAACATAAGGGAAAGAGATTAGGTACCCTCATATGTTAAGATTAGCCAAACGCACGATCATGGAAATTTATTCTTCATCATCGATTAGCATTTTCATGCGTGCGGCCATAGCCCTCCATCACCCAATGTAGGTGAACAATATTTTATCGCTCCTTTCCTTAAGGGAGGCTAGATCTACCCTTCGAGGTGTTGCGTTCAGGTTGTACGCAAAATGATCGATGAAAGTCTGGGATAGGTCTTCCCAGGTTCTAATTTTATGGTGATTGAGCAATGTGTACCAATCGAACATGTCACCTCTGAGGGATTTATAGAATAGGCATATCAGAGCTTCGTCATCTCCTACCATGACATTGAGGCGCAGAAAGCTTTCAAATGAGTGGTAAGACACCTTGTGCCAACATACTTTTGAAATTTTGGTATTTCAAAGTTCACTGGTACCCGTGATTATGAAAAAGGACAAAGGTCCTGGAATCTTGTCGAGGGAAGTTCCACTCTATGTTGTCTCTGAAGTTCATTTCTCATGACCCTGATCTGCCCCTCGAATTGTTCTTGGAGTAGATCAATTTTAGATTTTTTTAAAGAGGTGGTCTTGCTCCTTGCAGGATGCAGCTAGCCTCTTCGTCATAATGGTCGATCTCCTCAACATTTTTAGGATCCCTGGCGAGGGGGCTTAGTTGGGGGAGAGTTGTCAGAGGGATGGATGAAAGGTGGGCTCCCATTGTGGGGTGTGGTTGGTTGTCGGGATGTAGGGGATTTGTAAGCAGGGTTTGACTGGATTTTCATTGTGGCAAGTGTTACGATGGTTTTGTCTGAAATTGAAACAGTCTCCCATTAGGGGTAGTTTGTTGGAACTGGCTAGCTGGAAACTAACTGGACTGTGCCGGTTGTGGCACTGACTAGATCCTGTTAGGGAGAGATTGCTGGAATTGAATGGTTGTTGCTAGAAGTTGACTGGAAGGTGTCAGTTGTGGCACTGACTGCCTCCCATTAGGGGGAGTTTGTTAGAATTGAATGGTTATTGCTAGAAGTTGATTGGAAGGTGCCAGTTGCAGCATTGACTGGCCCCATTAGAGGGAGTGAATACTGGAGTCTTCTATGCTGTGACTGAAGGATACGAGAAGTATGCCCGGTTCTCTTCGCAGGGGATGGGTTAAAGCTGGCTGGTGGTTGGGTCAGATGGACCCCTTGGGATTTGAGTGGTTGTGTGTGGTGATAGTCAGGGGTGGCCCTCCCTTGGAGGAGGCTTGTGAACATGTCTTTGATTCGACTCATGTCTTGTGCTAGCTCAGTCAGAGATGGCATGACCTCAGGTTGTGTAGTTGATTGTCTTAGTGAGTTGAGTTGGATCGACGGGTTGTCTTTCGGAGCCGACATGGCTGCTTGTGCACGGGTTTGAACGATGCTTTGATACAACTTGATCATGCCACGGATTCGTTGGTGGATTTTTGGTGCAATGGTTGCAGATCAATTCATGGCCCACCACTTGGTCTATTGTGATTTTTTTTCTCCTTTCATTTTTTTAATAAATAAGATTTACAAAATACAGAATATATACATGAAAGTAAAAGGGACCAGTATAAACTGGAATGCAAGATGCTTGCAAAAAAGTAAAGGGACTGGTAGATACTGTTGAGCTTTGAATTGTGCATATCTAAACCCCATTGCATAGCACAATTGCATAATTTAAGTTGTTTAAGTTAAAGACTTATGCTTGTTTTTGTGTTTGTAGGTAAAAGAGAGAGATGACATGAATTTATTGTTAATTTAAATAACTTGGAGTGATTAGAAGACTAAGCTTTGATGAGCCAAAGGAGTGAAGAAAAAGCCCTAAAGAAATCAAGTTAATAACTTGGAATGGCCAGAAAAATAAAATTGTAGAGCTGCAAGACCAGAAAAGAATGATGCAGAAAGTTCAGAAAATAGCCCTAAAATATTGCTGGACAGAATTTTCGATCAATCAGAACTCAGTTCCGATCAATCGAAAAATCAGAATTTCAGGACTAAAAAATTAGGCACTCCCTGGATAGAACTTCCAATTAATTGAAACTAACTTGATCAATTGAAACTGTTTACAGTTACACGAAATCTAGAAGATTCTGAGGCGGTGCACGGCTTTTTCTATAAAAGGATACCTTGGCTCTCTTCCTAAGGCATCCTATAAGAGTCTTAGTTGTGCTAGAAGTGGAGAGGATCAAAGGGGAGCTTCTACAACTCCGTTTTTTGGGTTTTTCTAGTTGTAGTTTATATTTTTCTTTAGTTTTCTTTTGCGTTTTAGTTCAACCTTCTTAATGGTTGGCTAAACCTCTTAGCTGGGGCTAAGAGGTGAAGCTTATAGTTGTTTACAATGTTTAATTTGAATTATTTCAAGTACTTTTAATTTAATGAAGAACACTTTTAGTTCTAGTTGAAATAAAATTGGTATTTTTTGTTTAATCTTCTATCTCTTATGATTTTTCTTACATGAGATGTTTTGATTTACTGATATTGATCAATGGAGTATTGTTTATAGGATATTGGGTTGTAGAGATCTTAGATCCATCATGATATGTTGGATGCTTGGAGATCTTACAAACTAAGTTTCCTAAGTGCTTATCTAGAACTAAACTAGAAGAATTTCTTATCTTTGGGATTGATCTGAGATAGATATTTATTTATTAATATTGGTTTAATAGAAGTTCAATTCATGCTTCCAAATCAAGTCTAGTGACAAGACTTGAGGAAGAATCATGAATGTGATCTCAATTATTTTATGAAGGATTCGGCTGTGTGATTGGATACACCCAATGCCTTCGTTGATTATCAGAGAACCATATCAGTAGATTATTCATCTATATTAGATATATTATGATGATTTGATTGCTCTATATTCCGATTGGATAGGGATAGAACTCCGATTCCAATTGATTTATTGGCTTGAATGGTTTCAATTGGTATTGGAAATGATTATAAGTGGATCCTTGGCGCTCCAGTGTTTTGTTTCCCTGGTGTCGTTTAAAAGTATATAGTTTTATATTCTTAAAATCCATTCATTAATACAAATCCGAATTTAGCCCATCCTAGTTATGTAATTTAGAATTGTTATGACAATCCCTGATGATCGACCTCAATCTTACCGAGAATTATTACTACATCGCAGCCTTGCACTTGAGGCGAGCGAATAGATACTGGAATGCGAGATGCAAATAGGAAAGTAAAGGGACCAGTTGATACTAGAACAGGTAGCTAGTTACCAGGTTAGTAATGTAAGTGTTAAGAATCCCCCTAAAATCGTAAAGCCTGACATTTCAAGTTGGGTCTTGGTTAGTGGCTGACACAGCCCCAGTGAAGTCGTTATTCTATGGACGGCGGATCATGCTTGTGCACGCAGGCCCACTCTCTTTTGGCTTGGTTCGATTTTGCCGGTAGGTGGGATGCACTATTGCAACGATTGGTTACCTTGGATTTACTTGCCTTGGTTGTGCAAAACCTTTCCATGATCAGCAGAATAACATCCTCAGACTCTTAGTATTTGAGGGAGTCGCCACTAGCAAAAGAATATAGGCCATAGAATCCATGGTTGGCTACAATCTGTGAAATTGCCTTGAGGACAAGGGATACCTGAGGGCACCTAGTCTTTTGGATGAGTACTCTTGGTTTGGTCTGCGCCGTGGATTCTGAGTAAGGGTCACGGTTACAATAGGGGAAGGTGTTAGCACCCCATGATTGCCCGTGTTATGCACGATCTCTACTTTATTAGGCTCAACAATTTTTTGGAGATTCTAAGGAGCTTTCGACCTATAAGGTTAGGCTATACTTCACGGGCAGGTTTGGACCCAGGTAGGCAAAATGATAAAAGCACAATAGTAATGTAAACAGAGTTAGGCCAAACTTTACAGGCCTTTGAGGGTCCGGGTTAGCAAAACACAAAGAAACAAAAGAGAAATAAATAGTGAGTGGGTGCGAATATGGGGGTGTATTTGGGAATCTGCGGAGTGGAATACAGATGGCTTATCGAGATGTGAGAAGAAGATGGGGAAATCAGACAGAAAAGAGATAGTCAAACATCCCTGACTTCAACCCTACTCATGGATTCTAGCGCTCTGGCAGTGGCTTTTGGCTTGTTGATTGAAGCAAACGAGAAGTGGAAAAAGATGGAGGTGGACAGCAGATGGTCAAAGTTCCATGGTTTCGGACTCGATCAGATCGTCATAAGTTTGGAAGTAGACAAATAATGCGTACTCCTAACATCTGGGTGTTTGGTTGTGTCATTGGAATTCTTACCATTGCTCAGGTAGAGTCTCTACCTCAAGCTTCTAGCGACTGTCTCTTTGGACTATGGCTATTATTCTCTCCTCCTCCACCCTTTCTCCATATCCTCGTGGTTTGATTTAAGTGGCTTAAATAGACCCACGACATTCGGTTTGTTGCACCTGATGCATAATGGGTCATGCATCGCAGGCATGTGTTGTGTTGCGGTTGGAGAATCATTTGGTGGGAGAAACAGGTGGCTGGCATGGAGTGATTACAATCTAGATGCGGTTTCTAGGAATACGCATTCGCATATGCCATTTTCTCAATAACTGCTCTTACAGCTGTATTGCTCTTGTGCTCACTCAGGTTGAATTTTTTGTTCGTGCCTTACAATTTCATCCATTCTAAGTCAGAGTTGAAATGGCAATGATTGCTGTCAACTGGGGCAAATCTACTTTAGAAGTTGAGTGTAGCTAGCCCCACTTTGGTCATCTCCATATTTCATTTATGGCAATTCAATTCAATTGGACATCCAAATACAACTCATGGATGATCATGTAGTGCCTCATTGTTCAGACTAAAATAATAAATTTCTAGAATCCTAGTCCATGCCATCAGCTCATCCAATGCACATTATGCGAAGCTATTAATGAGCCAAGCTGGGCCATCAGGATTTTGAACCTAGCAGTATAATAGTAATCAATAGTACCATTGCATTACCAAAAGTTTTATAAATATACCATGACTTTCTATCTATGGTGGTACAAGAGTAAAATGTCCCACTATTGCATCACCGAAAGCCAGATAGTGTTTCAACTCCCTACCAATCCAGTAGATCTTCAATGGTTAAAAGATGACTGTGACGGCATCGTTGGGCTGGTCTTCAGTCGATTTTCGACTAGCCCAAGTTCGTGGTGAGTATCTGCCTGACTTGATCAAGTTCTAAGCAACTCATGTTGAGTTCAATTGGGTTCGACTAAGTTGACTAAAAGAAATCACATCAAATTATCTCTAAAGCTTATAACCATAAAGGGCCACCAGTATGGTGAATCACAATAATCTAATAGTATAATATAAATGATAATTATGTGGGACCCATTTAATAGAGTTCCTATGCTAAAATTATGCCATCTTTCTTCTTTCATGAGAAACAAATCACTTACAAGCAGGGCTTATAGGAATTGGGTGACTTAAATTTATGCTGGATGGGGCCGTCAGGCGATTGAGCGGATGGTCGGGTGACCGACCATGATGGATTTTGACAGTAAACTCTCTAGACATTTTTGAGTGGTTTCGGGCGACCAAAGGTAGGGTTGGGCGCTTGACCATGTGACCGATCGTATGTCAATTGTGTGCTCAGTTTGTGTGGTCTTGCACTGCTCTGCATAAGATGTTTCTAATTCAAGTTTGTTGCCTATATAAGTGGGTGTTAGGGTATCCTAAATGCCTAAGGAAGGATTGAGAGAGTTCTATGGTGAGAGAAAGAGCTTATAGAGCTTGGGTTTCTCTTTTAGGGCTTAGATCTAGGTTTTGTTTTCTTATTCTCTTATAACTTCAATTCCATAGTGGATTGTCCGCTTTATGCCGTAGTTTTTTACCTGTAAGGGGTTTTTCTACATAAAATTAGATTGTCGTCTTATGTATGTTGATTGTTGCTTTATCGTTGCCATTGTGTGATTATCTCGTTTGATTTCTCGCTTCAACCGCTGCAGGCCGATTTTCCCAACAAGTGGTATCAGAGCAAATGTTGAGAGGTAGATCAAAATCTGAGACGAGGTTTCAACAATGTCTGGCATGAGATTCGACAAAGGGAAGTATTCCGTGAAAGAAAAACAATGAAAGTAATTTAAGACTATGATAGAAGAAAAGTGGAAGAACATGGATCAGTAAGCCAATAACTTAATTAAGTTCATCAGCTGCGATCGAGTTTGTAAAGTGAAGAAGGGAGCACTCGTGATGATGAAGGCACGAAGGTGTGGCAATCTTTAAAAGTTGATATGGAGCACTTCTTAAGATGGAGCTGCAGGATCAATAGCGGATTCCACGGTTACTCATGTGTGGCAAGTGCGCAAGGGCCATATGAACAAGTGGGGCATAAAGGTGAGGATATAGAGTCAGTGAGAGCATGAGAAGCAGTAGAGATATGATGGAGATGAAATAGAGATGAAGGATGGGTGATTGAGTATGGCGAGGTGCAACATGAAGATTATCGTCATGGTGGAGATTGTTGGAATCGGGTGGCTCCTGGATAGGGCCATCAAGGGATCGAGCAGATGGTCAGGCAACCGACCATGGCGAATTTTGCACAATGAACTCTATGAACATTTTTTAGTGGTTTTGAGCGACTGAACCCACGGGCCTCGGGTGATCGAAGTGACCGAAGGTATGTTCGTGTGCCCGATCAGGTGACTGATCGTATGTCGATTGTGAGCTCGATTTTTGTGTTCTTACATGGTTTTGCATAAGATGTTTCTAATTTGGGTTTGTTGCCTATATAAGTGGTTGTAAACAGGAATGAAGCTATCCTAGATGGGTAAGGAGGGATTGAGAGAGTTCTAGGGTGAGAGAAAGAGCTTGTAGAGCTTGAGTTTCTTGGGGCTTCGATCCGGGTTTTATTTCTTGATTCTCTTATAACTTCGATTTCATAGTGGATTGCTCACTTTATGCCATGGTTTTTTTTACCCGTAAGGGGTTTTCCACGTAAAATCGGATTGCCTTCTTGTATGTGTTGATTGTTGCTTTATCGTTGTCATTGTGTGATTATCTCGTTTGATTTCTCGATTTTTTACTACGGGCCGATTTTCCTAACAAGTGTTATCTGAGTAAATACTGGGAGGTAGATCGGAATCTGAAATGAGGTTTCAATGGCGTCTGGCATGAGATTCTACATAGAGAAGTATTTCGTGAAAGAAAAACATGGAAAGCGATATGAGATTGTGATAAAAGAAGAGTGGAAGAAGATGGATCAGTAAATCAATATCTCAATCAGGTTGATCGACTGCAATCGAGTTTGTAAAGTGAAAAGGGGCGCACTCATGATGTTGAAAGCATGGAGGTGCGACAATCTTTACAAGTTGATCGAGAGTAATTCTCTCGGTGGAGGTGCGGGATTGTTGAGCTCTTAAATGTTCATATTCTAACCTCATTTCATCACTAACTATGCTTGAATTACATGCTTAAAAGACCTACCTAATGCATGGTTTTGTGATTGTAGGAATGAGAGAGAAACTTCATCAATTGGAGGCTTAGATACGCTTCTTACACACCTTGAAGATCAAAGGAACAAAGGACCAAAAGTGGAGCAAAGAAGCCATGGAGACGGAGGAAGAAAAGTGAAAGAAAATCCACAATTATAAGCCTGACCGGCCGGCCAAAGTGCCCAGAAATAGCGTTTCTGCTGTACAATATTTCTGAAGGCCGACCCTTGGTCCAGCTGGTGGATCGGCTAGTGGAAAAATAGGTCCAGAGAGTTGGGTTCCAAATTGCTCAACCTTTGGCCGGCCGGCCAGTGTCCTAACTGCGCAAGGAGACTTTCAAATCGAGAATTTTTTTATTTTTTGCGGGATTTCTTCTGTAAAAGGTCACCTCCACTCTCTTCCTAAGGCATCTAGCAACATGGGGAGCAAAGGATTCAAGACCTAGGAGGCTTCCTAGCCTCCTACAACTAGTTTTTCTTCTTCTTCTAGTTCTAGTTCTAGTTTATTTTTATACTTTTCATTAGCTAACCTCTTAACTAGAGCTAAGAGGTGAAACTTATAGTTTACTTAGATGTTTTAATTCTTTTTATTGGTTTAAAGTTGAATTTTTTGAAGAACAATGGTTTGTTTATGTTTTAGTGAAGTTTTAGATTGGTTTCTCTTTGATCTATTAATGACTTCGGGCTCATGTGATGCTTAGTGAATCTAATTCTAGTAACTTAGTTGTTTTGCAAAGATCTAGACCTGTACGCTCTAAGGAATCGGATTCAATATGCTCTAGACCTTGAATCTTTATGTGGGAACTTCAAACCAAAGTTCTACCTTTTTGTTCTAAATTTTGAATTATGTGTTGATTGTTCATATGATTTGAATGAAGTTCAAATCATGATATAGTTAAGCTTTGTGACAGGGTTTAATGATTGTCATGATTGTAATCTTAACCTATTGGAACCAGGATTGACCTATGCAATTGAGTGTGCTCAAGTCCTAACTTGAATTGAGGGAATCATATATATGAGTCACACATATGACATATTGTTTATTATAACTGCTCTATCATCTGGCTAGATAGGATTTGATTTCGATTCTAGTTGAGTAATTGAGAAACCACAGCAAATTATGGATCAAAGGAGAGCTAAAAGTGAATCATTGATGCTTTAGTTCTTATTATCAGATTTTCCTGTTTCATGTTTAAAAACTGATTTCATAAACCCTTTTAGATTCTAGTTATTAGGATAGTTCGAATTGTTTACTTTCTTCCCTGTGGATTGACCTCGATCTTATCGAGACTATTACTACATCGCAGCCTTACACTTGAGCCGAGCGAACAAGTTTTTTGGGGCCGTTGCCGGGGAAGAGGTTAAACAGTTCTAATTGTTCTAATAGCTATAGAGTAGTCTTAGTTAGGTAGGATTTTCAGTTTTTCTAGAAGTAGTTTTCTGATTTTTTCTAGACTTCTAACAATTTTCTGTTTTTGGGTTTTGTAGGAACTTAGTAGTTAACATAGTTCTCACTTTCACTGGTAACATCTCCCCATCTCCCTATCTTCCTTTTGTTTTTCTTCCTAAATTAGGGTAGTTTTAACTTCTTATAATTTCATTATGAATGATTGGACGGGTGAACTGTTTAAGTACCTTTTGGAATATAAGAGGTCGGACTATGAAATTCAAACTCATTATGATTGGAACCACTACAAGCATGAATATTTTTCTAAGACTTAATCTACTTCTAATACTCCCCCACATAAGACATTACGAGATTACCGGAATGAGAACAATGTGTATAACTTTTCACCAGGTACGACAATAGGAGAGTATCGGAAAGAGATGAATAATATTCCACTAGGTTAGGACATTGTATGATCACTTGTATGACTACACATATCAATAATCCTATAATGGCCCAACACATGACATGCATTATCCTAATTGGTGGGAGCATCAAAATTTCAACTTAGGAGACAAGCCAACCATGGATGGTAACAATTATCCTCAAGAGTTTCCTTCTCATGAGCCGCAACCGACAAAAACTCTTGAGGATACACTGCAAGAGTTTATGGAAATAACTGAGCAATGCTTACAAAACCTCTCGCCAACCTCTCAAAATTCTGAAACTAACGTTGGGAACACCAAATCATTCCCCAATAAGGAGGAGGATGAGGCTATCCATACCCAACCCTCTTCCGATTTGATGACTAAACTTTTAGGGGATGTAGATCTAAGTGATCCCAACATTACAATAGATTATGGTGAATCAACTATCTCTTTTAACTATTCCGATTTGAATGATGAAGATATTTTAAGGACGGTTGACAAACCCAAGAAATCTACAAAATATGAAAGTGATAGTTTGATTACCTACAATGAGGGTTTGAAGGATAATTGTGAGTCCATGATTTCTTCTTTTAAAGGGCTAAATGTTTATGAGTCGCCGGAAGATAATCTTCTTGGAGAGATGGCCAAAGTCGATATTTTTTAATCCTTCCACCAACAACACATGCCAGATTCTATTGTGGAAGAATTCTCTTGGGTTGAAAATTCTGTTTCTTTGGATGACAGGGTGGCACAATCTAAAATTTCAAAAGATCAACCAATGCTAGATGATGTGCTTACCATTGGATCTGAATTTTCTTTGTAAGACCTCCCCTCTATAGAGGAGGAATTCTTTTCCATTAAAACAGAATTTCCTCAATCACTTAGGGAGAACGAGGACCCTTCATCCGACTCTCTCAATTTCCTAAAGGAATGCATGGCCCAACCCTATGATCTTGATGATGAGATGATTAAGGAGATAGATAGTTTGTTAGACACAGTGTCAGTGCCTGAAGAACACCATTCCACTTATTTACACTCTTTACCATTATTTGTGGAAGCACCGTGCAGTTCTGAAATTTTGGAGGAGACAACCCAAACTAAAGAATACTTGATGAATATCTCTCCACCATCATGGGTTCTTCAGCCCATGGACAATTCTGATTGGGAGGACCCATTTTTAATCAATCACAACCCAATTCAGAATTTGAGGAGATATCTTTATGCTGCTCTTATATCCTCGTTATATGCATGTCGTGCTCACTATGATTGGACACTAATAAAGAAAAGCACCCATGTGTACTGTCGAGTAGGACTTTGGATGGTTCTCATGAGAAACTTATTGAAATTCATGAAGATCCTGCTCAAATTTGATCATGTAGTCGATCAGACTAATAAATGGTAGGTAGGTTATGATTTCTTTTCTGCAATTATGATTAAATAAGTATCATCGAGACAATGGAAGATGCTAAAATCTATTGAGTTGCTACCTCAGGTACTCTCGTTCTCACTCTCCTTTGTTTTATATCATTGCTCTCATGTCATGCATATTGCATATCTTTGTACATTGAGGACAATGTAAGATTTTTGTTGGGGGGTGAGATTCCTTAGATGAATCTACTAGTTTTTGTGACATTTTGAGCAATTATGTAGAATTTTTTTTATTTTTCTGAAAATTCAAAACTCCTTTGAAAAATCGTGTTTTTATGCACTTGGGATGTTGTAAGTATGCAAGGAAGAACGATGTAGTGAGATGATTATAACATGATATTTTTCTATTTGGATTCCCCTATTGATTTAATTGATAGAAAATTTGAAACACTTTTACACCTAGTTCACTTTACATGATTCTCATGTTTTGAAAAGATTACATAAATTTGTGGATTGGCTAGGTTTGGATTTGATATTTTGAGAAACCAAGCCGGGGTACTTTGTCCATCCATGTCCATGGGAAAATAACGAAAGATATGAATTTCTAAAAATCCTATCTAATGTCTATAAAAAGGAAAGGAATGATGAAAATATGGGAATGATTGAGAATATGGTCGAAAATTCTGAAACGGGCTACTTATTACCAACCAGGGGATTGTCTACCCGTAACCAAAGCCGGAAATGGAACGAAGTGTGAAAGCCATCGGAAGGACGGTAAGGTAAATTCCTATCATAGGCTTGTTGTTGATCTGTTCACCTTAGATCCCTAATTTAGTTGATCTATAAAGAAGATAATCCCGAAAATTCATGAGATGAACGTTCACTATACACATTAGGTTAAATTTGTTTGGATCCTTCTATTTATCAATCAATCAGTGGAAATTTCATATGAACACTTATTATGTCTTTGGAAGTTTAAGGTCTCAACTTTTATTACTTAGTTTTACTGATTTCTGTACTTACATGTCTTGGATGTATAGAAGCATAGTCTTTAAAGAAGAGTTGGGTTTTGGAGAATGAAATTTGTTTCATGCATGTTTTTCTCAGGACCAGCAAAATGCCGGTTGGAGGGTGTGTTGAGCTCTTAAATGTGCATATTCTAACCCCATTTCATCACTAACTATACTTGAATTACATGCTTAAAAGACCTACCTAATGCATGGTTTTGTGATTGTAGGAATGAGAGAGAGACTTCATCAATTAGAGGCTTAGAGACGCTTCTTATACACCTTTAAGATCAAAGGAACAAAGGACCAAAGGTGAAGCAAAGAAGCAACGGAGATGGAGGAAGAAAAGTGAAAGAAAATCCACAATTATAAGCCTGACCGATCGGCTAAAGTGCCCAGAAACAACGTTTCTACTATCCAATATTTTTGAAGGCCGACCCTTGGTCCGGCCAGCCAAATGGACTGGCCGGATAACTGGTGGGTCGGCTAGTGGAAAAACATGTCCAGAGACGCGGCCAGGGGGGTCCGGCTAGCCGGCCAGTGTCCTGACTGTGCAAGGAGACTTCCAAATCCAGAATTTGCTGAATTTTTGCGGAATTTCTTCTATAAAAGGCCACCTCCACTCTCTTTCTAAGGCATCTATCAACATGGGGAGAAAAGGATTCAAGACCTAAGAGGTTTCCTAGCCTCCTACAACTAGTTTTTTTTTCTTCTTCTTCTAGTTATAGTTCTAGTTTATTTTTATTCTTTTCATTAGCTAACCTCTTAGCTAGAGCTAAGAGGTGAAACTTATAGTTTAATTAGATGCTTTAATTCGTTTTATTGGTTTTAAGTTGGATTTACTAAAGAATAATGGTTTGTTTATGTTTTAGTGAAGTTCTAAATTGGTTTCATTTTGATCTATTGATGACTTTGGGCTCATGTGACGCATAGTGAATCTAATTCTAGTAACTTAGTTGTTTTGCAAAGATCTAGACCTGTACGCTCTGAGGAATCTGATTTAATACGCTTTAGACCTTGGATCTTCATGTGGGAACTTTAAACTAAAGTTCTACCTTTTTGTTCTAAATTCTGAATTATGTGTTGATTGTTCATATGATTTGAATGAAGTTCAAATCATGATATAGTTAAGCTTTGTGACAGGGTTTAATGATTGTCATGATTGTGATCTTAACCTATTGGAACTAGGATTGACCTATGCAATTGAGTATGCTCAAGTTCTAACTTGAATTGAGGGAATCACATATATGAATCACACATATGACAAATTGTTTGTTATAACCGCTCTATCATCTGGCTAGGTAGGATTTGATTTCGATTTTAGTTGAGTAATTGAGAAACCAGAGTGAATTACGCATCAAAGGAGAGCTATAAGTGGATCCTTGATGATCTAGTTCTTCTTATTTTCAGATTTTCCTGTTTCATGTTTAAAAACTAATTTCATAAACCCTTTTAGATTCTAGTTATTAGGATAGTTCGAATTGTTTACTTCCTTCCCTATGGATTGACCTCGGTCTTACCGAGATTATTACTACATCGCAGCCTTGAACTTGAGGTGAGTGAACAGGGATCGACAGCGGATTCCATGGTTGCTTGTGTGTGGCAAGTGGACAAGGGCCACATGAGCAAGTAAGGCATGAAAGTGTGGATGTAGAGTCAGTGAGAGCATGGGAAGCAGTGGAGCTATGATGGAGACAAAGTGGAGATGGGGGATGGGTGATCAAATATGGAGAGGTGGAGCATGAAGATTATCATCATGGTGGGGATTGTTGGAATCAGGTGACTCAAATCTATGTTCGATAGGGCCCGATCGAGCAAATGGTCAGGCGACTGACCATGACAGATTTTTCACAATGAACTCTCTAAAAGTTTTTGAGTGGTTTCAAGTGACTGAACCCATAGGCCTCTGGCAACCGAAAGTAGGTTTAGACACCCGACCATGTAACCAATCATATGTCGATTGTGCGCTTCATTTGTGCAATTGTGAGTAAGATGTTTCTAATTCAGGTTTGTTGCCTATATAAGTAGGTGTACATGGGAATTAGGGTTATCTTAGATGGGTAAGAAGGGATTGAGAGAGTTCTAAAGTAAGAGAAAGAGTTTGTAGAGCTTGGGTTTCTTTTGTGGGGCTTAGATTTAGGTTTTGTTTCTTCATTGTCTTGTAACTTCGATTTGATAGTGGATTGTTCATTTTGTGCCATGGTTTTTTTTTGTACCCACGAGGGGTTTTTCCACATAAAATTGGATTGTCTTCTTGTGTGTATTGATTGTTGCTTGATCGTTACCACTGTGTGATTATCTCGTTTGATTTCTCGCTTCTTCTACTGCTTGCCGATTTTCCCAGGGCTGGCCATGGGCAAGCCTAAACTAGGTAAAATCAATATTTTGAATGGCCCGGCCAGATCAAATCTGGGGTGAACCAACGGATGGTCCACTGAGAGGTGTGTGCACCACAACTTGCCATGCTTACCATGTTTTCTACTAAAGCTGCTCCTCTATTAGTTTTGCACTGTACAAAAGATTGGTGGTGACTCATCCTCACATCCAGCACCGTTGATACCATACAAACCATGGGTCTCAGTGTGGATGGAGCATATATCTATAATCATGTTGATCCAGCAATTGTAACCATCCAATTGGTGGCTATTAAAATGGATGCTTAAAAATAAAATAGGGAGCGGTCCAAATTTCAAACGGTTAATATTATCTTCTTGGTGCAATCTTTCTATTATGCACCATCCATAGGTCAGATTTGTAAAGTCTAAATTGTCGTACAACTAAGCAGCAGATACTAGAAGCGTATCACCTAGTAACCTGGTCCCCCAGTACAAGAAATTACACTTTTACCGACGACATTATTCGTCAATATTTTATGTTTTTTCATCGGTAATGATTATTACTGACGAAACATATCGTCACTAACATCGTTGCAACAAGACCGTGGCTGAAGGCTTTTACTGACGAAATATGACCATGTCGACAATAATAACATCAATACTGACGATTAAAATCGTCGGAAAAAACATGTTACTTTTGGTAGGAAGAACCTAGATATTCCGTCGATAAACCCATCTTTTACCGACGAAAATTTTCATCGGTAAAACCTAGAAGAAGCAATATTACCGACGAACTATTTTGTCGGTATATTAGATATATAGCAACTATTTAGATCGCTGGTATAAATTTTTGTACCTAGTATTACCTATGAAAGATTTTGTCGGCATAAATTTTGTGCCTACTATTACCAACGAAATATTTCATCGGTAATAGTCTGCTTCTTCTCGCTTTCATTTATTTTTCGTATTCAGGAAAAAAATTCCTGATATACACTAGTAAATACACACCTGTTATAGTATAATTTCATCATAGTCACATCCACACACAAACACAAACCACATCCATCCATATATAAACCATCCTATCCACATCCACATACAACCCACATTCATCCATGTACAAATACATATAAGTTTAACATGTAAAATATCAATCGTACATAAAAATAAATCGTACGTAAAAAAAAATCACGAATATGAAGGCGGAGGTGGTGGGGCATCAGTGCCAAAGCGTGCAGTGAGAGCCTGAAACATCTCTTGCATCCGTTGCTCATGCTCCATCCGCATCTCCTCGATCCTCCTCTCCTCCTCCTCTCTCAGCATCTGCTCCTCCTCTCTACACCTCTGCTCCTCCTCCCTCTGCCTCTTTAGCTGCTCTTTTATCTCATCAATGATGACCCGTAATTGCTGAATCTCTCTCTCTCTCTCTCTCTCTCTCTCTCTCTCTCTCTCTCTGCGATATCAGCTCGGCATATGGTGCTCTCCCTAGCAACGGATCGACTGGAGGCAGCTTTAGCGGGTGTCATGAGATTGACACCATGGCCAAGCCCACGCACATATCCAGAACGGGTGCCAATCACCTCGCTCACAATATCTGGCTCACTTCGCTGACTACCAACGAGAGTGAGCTAACTGCGTATGGTGTCCATCGTTGCTTGTTATGAAAACATGGAAATTTTCATAACGAATGACATTATTATAAATCAATGCAATTAAATTTTATAATGTAAGGGTATTTACCCAATGCTCTCTAGCTCTACAATGAATCCAAGATCCCGTCCCCTACCGACAGTGAGTCCCTCTGTAGAGGTCTACTGGTCCCGGCTCTTGGCCGGTGACGGTATCTCGCTATGCAATGAAAAGAACAGTAAAGTTAATATAAATGCATGGAAATAATATATCAACTTAATAATTACTAGTAATTTCTTACTATTTCGTAACGATGTCGTACAAATGACTTTGAACCAGCTACGTGGTTCACTTGTAACTTTTCCCTGTTTGCAGAATTTATTCTGCTCCTCTTCTAAACATATTATTCATCATACATTGTTATTAATTACGAATTTAATTGTTACCTTAAAATATCGTAAACATGTAAATATTACTTGAAAAGCCTCAGATAAAAATCGCTCGCAGAGTATCCGCCAGTCGTCTATAGTCATGTCCGGTGGTGCAGACAGTATGGCCTCATCGTGGGTCCTACACCGCTTGTACTGTTGTTATAACTCTCCGTGGTACTCCTTAAACCACTCCCTAACCATGTCGTCGACGTCATGGGAAATATAAGGAACACTCAAATTTAAGACAAATTTATCCTGTAGTTTCGTAAAAAATAGATTAAAGCAATAAACTTATTAACAAAATAACTTAATCGTAAATGAACTTTCACAAAAGAAAATTTAATTTACTAAAATTTACCTGAAGGCGCTGACAGATGACTTGCCGCACATCATTTGTCACGTTTGTCCAACAGGGGGTAATGGCGGGGATCAGAGATCAACATAGGACACCGACCTCTGACGTAAACAACCTGACATTGTCCCCAATAGGTCTAAGACAGTCCTGTGGGAACTTTACCATCACCCTACCCTCATGCATAAGTCGCTCTAAAACTAACCCACGCGTGGGTCCACGTCCTCATCGGCTGGTCGACGATGCTGTCGTAAAAGAAATATTTAAATCTAAATATAAACAGAAGTCAATAAATAAATATATGTTTAGACTTACATGCAATGCCCGGTGTATGCTCAACTGAAGGATCAAACGCCTATGATGTAGCATGTGACGTCGATGCTGTCTGTGTCGCATCATGGGTGGAAGGGGTAGATACAGTCACAAACGACCTGATCTCCCACCTGGTGCCATGACTGAATATGTGCAAAATACGAACTTATAAATTTAAGCAATGTAAGTACAAGTGTATAAACATCAATATAATAAATACATTAAACTTTACAGTGCAAGTTGAATATACTAAAACATTATACAAGTAGTGTTGATGGTATAATGAATTTATGCTTATGCTTGGAGAGATGATTAAAATATGATTAGACCATTACACTATAATTCAAGCAGAATATAAGAAAACTGTAAACATTCTAATAAAATTTAGAAATTCCATTATACGTTGTCAATCTATATTAAATACATGTATTTGATTGTAATAAGAAACAATTTCGGATCAACTATCCGAAGTAATCCCTGCGTAAGTTATTGTATACTGCAAAAGTATATGTCAAGCTGTGTCAAGCACTCGACATTGTTAGAGCCAACATGTCAGTCACAATAGGAGAAATCTAGTCTCTCGGGATTCCATTCAGATGTGAAGTGTCAAAACTGCATCTTCCATATAAAGTTTTCCGCGGTTATATTCATCCATCAGGTTTGGAATTTCTTTCAGATGGTATAATCTTTCATCTGAGTCATTGTCGATATATTCCTCCTTACACTCATCGACCAGACCGGGTATCTCTTTGGCCCTACCAGAAGAAGATAGAGCCGGAAAGTCCATCTACAACAGCTGATTAAGTTTGCTGCGTGCTTCCACTACGCTTCGGTTTGAGGAGGACATGATCAGAAATTTACTCAACTGTAAATGTGGATTATAAAAAAGCAATTAAAGGAATAAATCATGACTTGTAAAACATGTATACATATAATAATCAAATTATTCGAATAAATAAATGACATGTAAATCATGTGTACATTTAATAATCATCGTCTATATTGCTATTGCTTAGGACTATTTCTTCTTCACCATCACTATCACTGATCTGTATTTTCTCTTCATCGTCTGCAACGTCGTCATCAATGAAATCGTTATCATCTCTAACAATGTCATGTATGATTGAGGCATCAACATGATCAGGTGGCACATTATCTCTATCCAATTGCACAACATCAATATCATCTGGATCATTTCTTCTATCCTCAGATGGCATGTCTTCTTGATATGCTTGTTTAACCCTAGATGTTTCATTTCTCCTATCCTTGCTATCTTCAACGTCTAGTTCGGAAACGTCAAATACGATCCTGGGCTTTATTTTCTGCACCATGTGTTAAGAGCTGCCAAACTTAGTGTCAGCGAAGTAAAATACTTGTTTGGCTTGGATGACTAGGATAAATGGGTCGTCCTTAAACCACTTTCGAGATAAATTTACGCTCGTAAAGAGTCTTCAGTCTATATTCCCAACTTCTTATTTTCAATGTCCCACCAATCACATTTAAATAAGTACACCCACTTTATCATACAATAATTCAACTCAATAATATCCGTCAAAATGCCATAAAAGTTAATTTCTACTCCCTCATGGGTTCCTTTTACACCCATCCCACTATTTTGTATGGTCCTATACTTCTCACGCTCTTCAGTGTGGAATCGAATCCCATTTACAATACAACCTATATATTTAGATACATGTCTATCAGAGCTGCATGCCAGTGAGTAGAGTGCATCAGACGCATCCGTAGAGTTACTAGCGCATAACGTCTTTATCTATTATCACATACAGAATAGATTTTTTTACGGAGTTTCTTAAGTTTAAATATTGTGCAATACAACAAAATTCTAAGTGTGGTGAGATACAAGGTGAAATCTTTTACGTTTTGCGAACCATTCTGAAAATTGATCCTAATACATTCGATCATAATTTGTAGGGTATTGGGACTTCATCTCCTCGATGTGTTCACTACATATAATTGTCACGTCATCAACAAGAAACATTAAGATCATTGTATGTAGAGATACAATTATCGAGAGAAGACTAATTCTTAGCACGACTCTATTTCTTCACAATTATGCAACATATACTACCGCGCCTTTGCTTGATCCCCAAGGTCCATATTCTGAAACATCGGGGATCCTAAAGGATGGACATTATGTGCGAACACAGATATAAGTCCTTGTTCATACTCTTGTCCTTCATCGGCATTCCGATCTTCTCTGTTGAATCTAGTCACTATGTGACGAAGATACATGGATCAAAATGTCAGGCACTCATTATCAATGTACGCCTCAGCAATGGATCCATCTGGATGTGCCTTATTTCTCACAAATCATTTTAGTGTGTGAATGTATCTGTACACAAAATCACTATGTTATAGATATGAAAATATGGATCTATGTAGTTTATAGAATGAATAAAAATTTTAATAGGTTCTACCACCTTTCGATCGATACATCCAACAATATTGTATTGGGCCTGCAAGGTTCGCCTAGTGCGGTAAGTGAATCGCTAGGTGTATCATGACATTGAAAAATGCAGGTAGAAATATTCTTTCAAGTTTGCAAAGGATTACGACAATGTCCCTCTCCAGTCGTTTAATAACCTCTACATTCAACGATTTCGAATACAAATTCTTAAATAATATCCCCAACTCAATCAGCGCTGCACTAATATCCTTGCTCTGGAATCCATAAATCGCAACCGGTAGTAGACGTTGCAGAAGGACGTGACACTCATGACTTTTCATTCCTGCTACCTTACAGTCCGTAATGTTTACGTGCCGAGAGATCACTATAAGAGAACGGCTTTTTACCGATGAAAGTATTACTGACGAAATTATTTTCGTTGGGAAAAATCATTTTTCCGACGAAATAGAGAAATCGTCGGTAAAAATCACTCCAGCTTCCCGCCACCTCCGGATTTGCTTCCCGCCATACACTTTTACCGACGAAATTATAATTTCATCGATAAAAAGTTTATTGCCGACGAAGATACCTGTCGCTAAAAATTAAAACAGAAAATTTTACTTTTACCGACGAAACTTTTCGTCAGTAAAAGTGAAACTTTTCCCAATGACTGTTACCTGTCGGTAATAATGTGTGATCGGTAATAATGTGTGATTCCCGCCAAGTAAAAGAGATACCTTTTACCGACGAAAATGTTCGTCGGTAAAACTTTTCAAAATGACTTTTACTGACGAAATTTTCGTCGGTAAAAGTTTTTAAAATTACTTTTACCGACGAAAATTTTCGTCGGTAAAAATCTGTTATTTTAATTACCCGATCGGCCCTCTTTTCTCTTTGTCGCTCTCTCACTCTCTCGCTCTCTCTCTCTCTCTCTTTCTCTCTCTCGCGCGCGCGTCCCACCCTTCTGATCACCTCTCCCTCAGTGCCGGCCACCGGCGGCCACCCGCCTCAGCTGACCACCTCCCCCCAGCCGACCACCGACGCCGGTAGGCACCCGCCTCCACCAGCTACCATACGCCACCGCCTCCTCTGGTAACCGTCCCCCCCTTCCTTCTTCCTCCATTTCCTCTCTCTTTCTCTCTCTCTCCTCGTTGTTCATTGTGGGGCCCACTGCCAAAATCCAAAGCATGTGGGTCCCATGCACCATCGCTGTCCAGTGCATGTGGGTCCCACCATTGCTGTCCATTGCATGTGGGTCCCACCGTCGCTATCGCTGTCCATTGCATGTGCGTGGGGTCCGCCTTAGCTGTCCACTATTTGGTGGGGCCCACTGATTTAGTAAATCCCTAATTAGGGATTTCGAAATTAAAATCCCCTAATTAGGGATCTCGAAATTAAAATCCCCTAATTCCTTCCTTAATTAGGGATTTTAAAATTTAAATTCCAAATTTGTGATTTACAAATTAAAAAAAAAAATTGAAATACAATAAATGTGGGGCCCACCGTTGCTGTCCACTGCCTGTGGGGCCCACCCTCACTGTCCACTGTTTTGGATCAAGCATATATTTGTGTGGAGTAAACTCTGTGGGATCCACAGTGATTTACGTATTTTATCCACTCCGTCCATCCATCTTAGCAGGAAATTTTAGGTATGGTGCCCAAAAATGAAGCATATCAAAATCTAAAGTGGACCACACCACAAGTGTGAACTGAATGTCTATCATTGAAAAATTCTTGGAGGACACAGAAGTTTTGGATCAAGCTGATATTTGTGTTTTCCCTCATCCATATCCATATTATCTTATGAACAGGTTGGATGACAAATAAAGATCACTGTAGGGCCTGGGAATGGTGGAAATCATTATTCCCACTGTTTCCCATGGCATGATCCACTTGAGAGTTGGATATGCTTAAATTTTGGGCTCAACCACTAAAATGAGGTGGAAAAACATAAGGACAGAATAGATAAATCACATACATTCTAGGTGGGCCCAACTGAGTTTACTCTACACTCCACACGCAATCCGATTTCCATGGTGGGCCCCATACTTATTTGTTCACAAAATAGTCATTAGGTATTTGATTAAACTTGATTCATGGTGTTGATGATTCTGCCATTTTCATGTGCTTGTGTATCTGGAATTGATGGAGCAAACCCGGATGTGCGTCGGAGCTATCCGTGGTTGATTTATGTGGATATGTATGTTGTGGATGTATTTGGCTTATTATTAATAATTTTTTTGTCCACAAATGGTAGTATAATAGAATCAGTTAGCCCATTTAGAGATTTCTATATTGTCGAGCATAGATAAAGTGTGTTTTTGAGGTATAGAAATCTGCCAAATTGTCCTGTTGGACAGTCCAAGGTTGGATAGATTGGAATGTTATCGTTGTTTGTCTTTTACATGCTCTGTCATTAGTTTCATGTGGTAACTCTCCTATTCTCTCTGGATATGTTTCTTATGTTTAATTCCATTGTCAATTTAATCCACACAATGTGTGGATAGTTGACGTGGAAATGAAATGTAAGATAAATATATCTGGAGAGATAGGGGGAGATGCTGTTGAAATTTAGGCTTGGGCATGTAAATGGAAATAATGATAGCATTTCAATCTATCCATCCTTGGATGGGCGACTGATTTTATTATATTATCATTTAGTGGCAAATTAGATGACGAACATGATACTTGTGATTAAGAGTAGTTGATTGATGTTGATGTTGAGCGGTGGTCCCTGGAAGGTGGGAACCGTTGTTGTGACCATGCTAAAACTGTCCTGTTCCTATGGACAGCAATATGGGCGGCCTGGCCATTTGGACAGGCCCATGTTTATGTATTAGCTCGAAATTAATGGAGCAGACCCGGATGTGCGTCGGAGCTATCCGGGTGTTGAGCGGGGGTCCATGGAAGGTGAGAACCGCTGTTGTGACCATGCTGAAGCTGTCCATTTCCTATGGACAGCCATATGGGTGGCCTGGCCATTTGGACAGGCCCGTGTTTATGTATTAGCTCGAAATTAATGGAGCAGACCCAGATGTGCGTCGGAGCTATCCGGGTGTTGAGCAGGGGTCCCTGGAAGGTGGGAACCGCTGTTGTGACCATGCTGAAGCTGTCCATTTCCTATGGACAGCAATATGGGTGGCCTGGCCATTTGGACAGGCCTGTGTTTATGTATTACCTCGAAATTGATGGAGCAGACATGGATGTGCGTCGGAGCTATCCAGATGTTGAGCGGGGGTCCCTGGAAGGTGGGAACCGCTGTTATGACCATGATGAAGCTAGTCTATTTCCTATGGACAACAATATGGGTGGCCTGGCCATTTGGACAGGCCCGCTTTGTGTGGAGCAGACCCGGATGTGCGTCGGAGCAATCCGTGAGTTGGTTGAGTCTCTAAGACCTACACCCTAAACCCGAAACCATAAACCTAAAACTAAAACCTATAAGCTACGGCTAAACCAAAACCTAAATCCATTCACCTAACCGTAAACTCAGACCCAAACACGTAAACCTAACCCAAAACCCGATCCCGAACCCAAAAATGTCAACCAATGCCTAAACCTAATCCTAAACTCAAATCACCTAAACTAAACCTACACTTATTCCTAAATCTATTCACCTAACCTAAACTTAGGCCCAAACATGCAAACCTAACCCAAAACCCGATCCCGAACCCAAAAATCTCAACCAATGCCTAAACCTAATCCTAAACTCATGTCACCTAACCTAAACCTACACCTATTCCTAAATCCACAACTCTCACCTAAACCTAGACCCAAACATGAAGACCTAACCCGAAACCTGATCCCAAACCCGAAAATCTCAACCTAGGCGTAAACCTAATCCTAAACTCAAATCACCTAAACTAAACCTACACCTATTCCTAAATCCATTCACCTAAGCTAAACGTAGACCCAAACACGAAAATGCAACCCTAAACCCGATCCCGAACCCAAAACTGTAAACATATGCCTAAACCTAATGCTAAACTCAAATCACCTAAAGTAAACCTACACCTATTTCAAAATCCACAACTCTAACCTAAACCTAGACCCAAACTCGAAAACCTAACCTTAAACCCGATCCCGAACCCGAAATCCTACACCTATGCCTAAACCTAATCCTAAACTCATGTCACCTAAACTAAACCTAGACCTATTCCTAAATTCATTCACCTAAACTAAACTTAGACCCAAACACGAAGACCTAACCCGAAACCCGATCCCAAACCCGAAAATCTCAACCTATGCCTAAACCTAATCCTAAACTCATGTCACCTAAACTAAACCTACACCTATTCCTAAATCCACAACTCTCACCTAAACCTAAACCCAAACTCGAAAGCCTAACCTTAAACCCGATCTCGAACCCGAAATCCTACACCTATGCCTAAACCTAATCCTAAACTCATGTCACCTAAACTAAACCTAGACCTATTCCTAAATTCATTCACCTAAACTAAACTTAGACCCAAACACGAAAACCTAACCCGAAACCCGATCCCGAACCCGAAAATCTCAACCTATGCCTAAACTCATGTCACCTAAACTAAACCTACACCTATTCCTAAATCCACAACTCTCACCTAAACCTAAACCCAAACTCGAAAACCTAACCTTAAACCCGATCCCGAACCCGAAATCCTACACCTATGCCTAACCTAATCCTAAACTCATGTCACCTAAACTAAACCTAGACCTATTCCTAAATTCATTCACCTAAACTAAACTTAGACCCAAACACGAAGACCTAACCCGAAACCCGATCCCGAACCCGAAAATCTCAACCTATGCCTAAACCTAATCCTAAACTCATGTCACCTAAACTAAACCTACACCTATTCCTAAATCCACAACTCTCACCTAAACCTAAACCCAAACTTGAAAACCTAACCTTAAACCCGATCCCGATCCCGAACCCGAAATCCTACACCTATGCCTAAACCTAATCCTAAACTCATGTCACCTAAACTAAACCTAGACCTATTCCTAAATTCATTCACTTAAACTAAACTTAGACCTAAACACGACAACCTAACCCGAAACCCGATCCCGAACCCGAAAATCTCAACCTATGCCTAAACCTAATACTAAACTCATGTCACCTAAACTAAACCTACACCTATTCCTAAATCCACAACTCTCACCTAAACCTAAACCCAAACTCGAAAACCTAACCTTAAACCCGATCCCGAACCCGAAATCCTACACCTATGCCTAAACCTAATCCTAAACTCATGTCATCTAAACTAAACCTAGACCTATTCCTAAATTCATTCACCTAACCTAAACTTAGACCCAAACACGAAGACCTAACCCGAAACCCGATCCCGAACCCAAAAATCTCAACTTATGCCTAAACCTAATCCTAAACTCATGTCACCTAAACTAAACCTACACCTATTCCTAAATCCATTCACCTAACCTAAACGTAGACCTAAACATGAAAATGCGACCCTAAACCCGATTGTTCGCTTGCCTCAAGTGCAAGGCTGCGATGTAGTAATAATCTCGGTAAGACCGAGGTCGATCCACAGGGAAGGAAGTAAACAATTCTAACTATCCTAATAACTAGAATCAAAGAGGTTTGTGAAATTGATTTTTAACATAAAATAGAAAATCTAATAATGAAAAGATAACTAGAGCATCAAGGATTCACTTATAGCTCTTCTTAGATGCATAATTCGCTATGGTTTCTTACTTTCTCAACAAGAATCGACATTCCTGTCTATCTAGTCGGATGATAGAGCTGTTAAACCAAACAGTCTGTCATATGTAAGTTCTATGCATAGGATTCACTCAATGTAGGCTGAGCTGAGCATGCTCAATTGCATAGGTCATTCCCCTTTCCTATAAGTCCAGTTCACAATCATAATCATCCTCAAGTCCTCTCACAAGACAAGGCTAGATCAGGATTTGAACTAGATTTAAATCACAAGCACAGTCCATACATATTCCAGAAAAACAGAAAAATAGAACTTTGGTAGGAAGTCCCTTCATGAAGAGCTTAGTACTAGAGCGCACTCCGATTCCTCAGATCATACAGGTCTAGACCGTTGCAAACGAATTAAGAGGCTAAGTAATTCATCCAAACATCCGTGAGTCATCACAAGACTAAGAAAAATTACTTAAAAACTTGTATAAACTTCAAACCTTAGTTCATAATCATGAAAACCAATCTTAAAACCAATAAAACGAATTAAACATTCGAAGAAAACTATAAGGTTCACCTCTTAGCTCTAGCTAAGAGATTAGCTAATAAAAAGCATATTAAAAACTAGAACTAGAACTAAGAAAAGGAAGAAAAACTAGCTGGAGGAGGCTAGGAAGCCTCCTATGACTTGAACTCCTTGCTCCCCACGTCCTTGGTTGCCCTGGAATAGAAGAGAGCACCTCCTTTTATAGTGCAGCACTAGTACAGCAACATAGCAGAATTTGTTTCGCTTGGTACGGCTTAACCAATGGTCGGATTGCCTTCAAATTTGATTTGTAGCTTCCTTGTAATGTGATATTCCTCATAGATGATTTAGATTTCCAAGATTATCCTCTGAATGGGCCCACCAATCACATCACCGACCGCCTCTCAAAATCGCGCACTTTGGGTACCTTCAGAACCAGTCATCTTGCTTTCAACGCTCCGGAGTGTACAGAGGTCGGATTGATCTCAAATTTTGAACATGAGTAGAAAACTTCCTTCTTTATATGATAGACGGATTAGATTGTCCAAAACGATCTCAGAATGTGGTCCGAAAATTAGAACAATTAGGGCTTTTATAAACTCTGCGTAGTTGGAGCTTTCTGGATGGTCCATCTTTCTTCAACCGGTACGATCAAACCACACACCCTTTTGATCTGAAACTTTTGTGGTTATTCATATATGGATGTGGTATAAAAGATGGTCAAAGTAGATTTTTCATATCCTCAATTATGGGCCACCTGGACCGGCCCAGAGTGGAACAGCGAAATCTGGAACTTTCTGGACAGTTCGTATTGTTTTGGTCACCACGATCAATCCGTAACTCCGATCGACACGAAACCACTTGGGTTAGTTCGGCGTCGAGTTCCTCTTCACCAAATATCATCAAGATCGGCCCAGAAAACTGGTCCGAAAAACCAGGTGCGGGAATACATTGCTGTTTTAGAATTTGGAATCTGAAACTTGCATGGCCGACCGGTCACGACCGGTCGGACAGGGCTGGCCGACCGGTCACGACCGGTCAGGCCCTCTTTGGCATTACTCCAGCAAGCATGGCCGACCGGTCAAGACCGGTCGGTCTCTTTTTCTTCTTGTTTTCTTCCTTTCTTTCTTCTATTTTCTTCTTTCTTTGCTTCTTTCTTTGCTTCCTTCTTCCTTCAGCCCTCCTTGGGTCTTCATCCAAGGCTCTAAATCAGCTCTTTGGGTCATCAATTGGGCAAAGTAACTCTCATTCCTACAACCACAAAACATGTATTTGATTAGTCTTTAAATTATGAAAATCATGCATAATGAGTGATGAATTGGGGTTAAAATATGCACAATTAAGAGCTCAACACCGATCCCGAACCCAAAACTGTAAACCTATGCCTAAAGCTAATGCTAAACTCAAATCACCTAAAGTAAACCTACACCTATTCCTAAATCCACAACTCTAACCTAAACCTAGACCCAAACTCGAAAACCTAACCTAGATGAGTTAAACTAGTTGTGGAGTCAAGGTGTCCAGACGTATGACACTTTTGCAGAACAGACGTTTCGATTGCATGCAGCGGTCTTGT
This sequence comes from Liriodendron chinense, assembly GCA_003013855.2. Taxonomy (NCBI): domain Eukaryota; kingdom Viridiplantae; phylum Streptophyta; class Magnoliopsida; order Magnoliales; family Magnoliaceae; genus Liriodendron; species Liriodendron chinense. The sequence continues at coordinate 2,719,312 of ML058441.1, read as the reverse complement.
GGACAATAAATGACTTCCCTGCATATGGGAATTTGTCTGGGTGGAGCACGAAGGGAAAGTTGGCTTGTCCTACATGTAGTACTGAGACTTGTTCATTGTCATTAAAGCATGGTAAAAAAATGTGTTATATGGGCCATCGTCGCTTCCTTCCGAGGGATCATAGTTAGTGCAGGAAGACGATAATCTTTGATGGCAAACAAGATCATAGGCCACCACCGAAAGAACTATCTGCAGAAGATGTGTTACAACAACTGAGTAACATTGAAGAAGTTAGATTTGGTAAGGCACCGTACTTGAAGAAGAGAAAACGTACAGTATTGGAGTACAACTGGGGGAAGAAGAGCATTTTTTTTAGTTGCCTTATTGGAGTCATCTGAAATTACGACACAACTTGGATGTCATGCATATTGAGAAGAATTTATGTGACAATGTCTTTGGAACATTGATGAACATAGAGAAGAAAATAAAAGACAGTTTTAAGGCTCGATTGGATCTACAAGCAATGGGTTTAAGGAAAGAGTTGCACTTGCAACCACATGAAAATTCATATACTATACCAGCAGCCTGCTACACATTGACAAAACTAGAGAAAAAACGTTTATGTGAATGGTTGAACAAGGTGAAGTTTCCCGATGGGTATGCATCGAATATCTCTCGGCGCGTAAAAATTACGGACTGTAAGGTAACAGGAATGAAAAGTCATGACTGTCACGTCCTTCTGCAACGTCTACTATCGATTGCGATTCGTGGATTCCTTAACAAGGATGTCAGTGCTGCGCTGATTGAGTTGGGGATATTCTTTAAGGATTTGTGTTCGAAATCTTTGAATGTAGAGGTTATTAAATGACTGGAGAAGGATATTGTCGTAATCCTTTGCAAACTTGAAAGAATATTTCCACCTGCATTTTTCGATGTCATGGTACACCTAGCGATTCACTTACCGCACGAAGCGAAGCTTGCAGGCCCAGTACAATATCGTTGGATGTATCCGATTGAAAGATGATAGAATAATTATCATAAAATTTTATTCATTCCATTATATCCATGTTTTCATGTCCTAAACATAGTGATTTTGTGTACAAGTAACTTCACACATTAAAACAATATGTGAGGAATAAGGCACGTCCAGAGGGATCCATTGCTGAGGTGTACATTGATAATGAGTGCCTGACATTTTGCTCCATGTATCTTCATGGCATAGAGACTAGATTCAACCAAGAAGATCGGAATGCCGATGAAGGGCAGGAGCATGAACAAGGACTCATATCTGTATTCGCACATAACGTCCGTCCTTTAGGATCGCCGACATTTCAGGATATGGACCTTCGGGATCAAGCGAAGGCGCGGTGGTATGTGTTGCATAACTGTGAAGAAATAGAGTTGTACTTGGAGTAAGTCTTCACACATAATTGTATATCTACAGACAATTTTAATCTCAAAATTTCTTGCTGACAACGTGCCAATTGTGTATAGCGAACAGATCGAGGAGATGAAGTCCCAATACCCTACAAATTATGATCGAATGCATCAGGATTTGTTTCCAGAATGGTTTGCAAAACGTGTAAGATTAATTTACCTTCTATCTCACCACACTTACAATATTGTTGTATTGCACAATATTTACACGTAATTTTAAATGCCTAAACGTACATTTATATTCTGTACGTGATGATAGATGAAGATGTTGCGCGCTAGCAACTCTGCGGATGCGTCTGATGCGCTCTACTCACTAGCGTGTGGCCCTGATAGACGTGTATCTAGATATACAGGTTGTATTGTAAACGGGATTCGGTTCCACACTGAGGATCGTGAGAAATATAGGACCACACAATATAGTGGGGTGGTTGTGAAGGGAACACATGAGGAGGTAGAAATTGATTTTTATGGCATTTTGACGGATATTATTGAGCTGAGTTATTGTATGAGAAAGCGGGTGTATTTATTTAAATGCGATTGGTAGGACATTGGAAATAAAAAGTTAGGAATACAAATTGATAACTACTTCACGAGCGTAAATTTATCTCAGAAGTGGTTTAAAGATGACCTATTTATCATAGCCGACCAAGCCAAGTATTTTACCTCGCTGACACCAAGTTAGGCGGCTCTTGGCATGTGGTGCAGAAAATAAAGCCCAAGAACATATTTGACGTTTCCGAAGTAGACGTTGAAGATAACGATGAAGGGAGTAATAGAACGTCGTCAGTTGAACAAGCATACCAAGAAGACATGCCATCTTGGGATAGAGGGAATGATCCAAATGTTGATATTGATGTGGTGCAATTGAATAGAGATGATGTGCCACCTGATCATGTTGATGCCTCAATCATAAATGACATTGTTAGAGATGATAGCGCTTTCATCGATGACAATGTTGCAGACGATGAAGAGGAAATTCTGATTAGCGATAGTGATGGTGAAGAGGAAAGAGTCCTAAGCGATAATGATTCAGACGACGATTATTAAATGTATACAAGATTTACATGTCATTTTCAATTCGATTAATTTGATTATTACATGTATATATGTTTTACAAGTCATGATTTTTTTCCTGAATTGACTTGTTTATAATTTACATTTACAGTTAAGTCACTTTCTGATCATGTCCTCTACAAACTGGAGCGTAGCGAAAGCACGCAGCATACTTCATCAGCTGTTGTGGATGGACTTTCCGGCCATATATTCTTCTGGTAGGGCCAGAGAGATACCCGGTCTGGTCGAGAAATGTAGGGAGGAAGACGATGACTCAGATGAAAGATTATACAATCTCAAAGAAATTCCGGACCTGATTGAGGAATATAACCACGGGAAACTTCGTATGGAAGATGCGACATTATCACTTGCACATTTGAATGGAGTCCCGAGAGATCAGATTTCTCCTATTGTGACTGGCATGTTGGCTGTAATAATGTCGAGTGCTTCATACAGCTTGACATATATATCTGCAGCATACGATAACTTACGCAGGGAGTATTTCGGATAGTTGATCCGAAGTTGATTTGTATTACAATGAAATATATGTATTTAATATAGAATGACAATGTGTAATGGATTTTTTAACTTTTATATTCTATTTACGGTTTTATTATATTCTGCTTGTATTATAGTGTAATGGTCTAATCATATTTTTATCATCTCTCTAAGAATAAGCACAAATTCACTCTACAATGATGTTCATAAACTTGCATTGACATTGTTTAAATTTATAAGTTTGTATTTCAGATATATTCAGTCATGGCACCAGGTGGGAGATCAAGTCGTTCACGCACTGGATCTACCCCTTCCACCCGTGATGCGACGCAGACAGCATCGACGTCGCATGGTGCATCACAGTCATCTGATCCTTCGGTTCAGCATACACCGGGCACTGCATGTAAGTCTAGACATTTATTTAGTAATTTCTGTTTATATTGTTACTTACAGATATCTTTTCGCAACAGCATCTTCTACTAGCCGACGAGGACGTGGACCCACGCGTGGGTTAGTTTTAGAGCGACTTACGCGTGAGGGTAGGGTGGTGGTAGAGTTCCCACAGGACTGCCTTAGACCTGTTGGGGACAGTGCCAGACTGTTTACGTCTGAGGTCGGTGTCCTATGCCGATCTCTGATCCCCGCCACCACCTCCCGTTGGACTGACTGTGACAGATGATGTGCGACAGCTCATCCGTCAGCGCCTTTAGGTAAAGTTTAGTAAATTGAAATTTTCTTTTGTGAAAGTTCATTTACGATTAAGTCCAATTGTTAATAAGTTTATTGCCTTAATTTATTATTTACGAAACTGCAGGACAAATTTGACTTCGATTTGAATGTTCCCTACATTTCTTATGCCGTCGACGACATGATTAGAGAGCGGTTCAAGGAGTACCGCGGAGAGTTACACCAGCGGTACAAGCGGTGCAGGACGCACGATGAGGCCATACTGTCCGCACCGCCACACGTTACTACAGACAACTGGCGGATACTCTGCGAGAGATTTTCGTCGGAGGCTTTTCAGGTAATATTTACATGTACGATATCTTAAGGTAACAATTAAATTCACAATTAATAGAAATGTATTTTGTATAATGTGTTCAGAAAAGGAGTAGAATAAATTCTGCGAACAGGGAAAAGTTACAAGTGAACTACGTAGCTGGTTCAAAGTCATTTGTACGACATCGTTACGACATGGTAAGAAATTATTGATGATTATTAAGTTAATATATTATTTTGATTGGCATTTATTATAAGTCTTTTTTTCTTTCGATTGCGCAGCGAGATTCCGTCACCGGCCAGGAGCCTGGACCAGTTGACCTCTACTAGAGGGACTCACTGTCGGCAGGCGATGGGATCTTGGGTTCATCCTAGAGCCAGTGAGCATTGGGTAAAAATATTTACTTTGTAAAATTTAATTGCGCATTGATTGATAATAATGTCATTCTTGTCATTTTTTATGAAATTTCATATGTTTTCATTACAGGCGGCGATGGACACCATACGCAGTCAGCCCACTCCTGATGGTAGTCAGCGGAGTGAGTCAGAAATCCTGAGCGAGGTGCTTGGCACCCGTTCTGGATATGTGCGTGGGCTGGGCCATGGTGCCAAGCTCATGGCACAAACTAGAGGTGGCTCCAGCCGATACGTAGCTGGTGAGAGCGCTCAACGCCGAGCTGATATCGCAGAGAGAGAGGTTCAGCAGCTACGGGTCGTCGTCGATGAGATTCGAGAGCAGCTGGAGAGGCAGAGAGAGGAGGAGCAGAGGCGTAGGAAGGAGGAGGAGCAGAGGCGACGGGAGGAGGAGCAGAGGCGACGGGAGGAGCAGGAGAGAAGGATCGAGGAGTTGCGGCCGGAGCGGCAGGAGCATGAGCGACGGATGCAGGAGATGTTTCAGGCTCTCGTTGCATGCTTTGGCGCCGATGCCCCACCACCTCCGCCTTCATCTTCGTGATTATTTTTTTTTAATATACGATTTTTAACTTATATGTATTTGTGTGTGGATGAATATTGTTTGTTTGTGGATGTGGAATGGATTATTTGTGTATGGATGGTGTAGTTTCTGTTTATTCGTATGTATGTGGATGTGAATATGAGAAAAATGTATAGGTTTCTTTACAGGTGTATATCAGGAATTTTCCTGAATTTTGAAAACAAATGGAACCGGGACAGGAAATACTATTACCGACGAAATTGTTCGTAGGTAAAAAACATGGAAAAAACTTTTACTAACGAAATTTTTCGTCGGTAATAAACTTGTAAAAACCTTTATCGACGAAATTTTTCGTCGGTAATAAACTTGTTAAAATCTTTACCGACCAAATATTTCGTCGGCAAAACCTTTACCGACGGACAATTTCGTCGGTAAAAGTTTTTTCACCGATGTATCACTTTTTTTTCCGACAAAAATTCGTATGTTTTTCCGACAAAGTTTTTCGTCGGTAATGGTTTTATTATTACCTACGAAATTTTTTTCGTCGGCAAAAACCTTTACCGACGGCCTTTCTGCGACGATGTTAGCCGCGAAAAATTTCGTCGGGAAAAAGATTTCCCGACGAAATTTTACTGATTACCGACGAAATAATGCGTCGGTAAAAATGAAATTTCTTGTAGTGGATATTTAACGCATACCCATCGAAAAATTTCACTGATCTCAACCATTCACATAAACTCTTTTTCTCTAGTTTTGTTAATGTGTAGCAGGCTGCTGGTATAATATATGAATTTTCATGTGGTTACAAGTGCAACTCTTTCCTTAAACCCATTGCTTGTAGATCCAATCGAGCTTTAAAATTGTCTTTTGTTTTCTTCTCTATGTTCATCAATGTTCTAAAGACATTTTCACATATATTCTTCTCAATATGTATGACATCCAAGTTGTGTCACAATTTCATATCACTCCAATAGGGTAACTTAAAAGAAATGCTCTTCTTCCTTTAGTTATACTCTAGTACTGTACGTTTCCTCTTCTTCAAGTGCAATGCCTTACCAAATATAACTTCTCCAATGTTACTTAGCTGTTGTATCACATTTTCTCCAGATAGCTCTTTGGGTGGTGGCCTATGATCTTGTTTGCCATCAAAGATCATCGTCTTCCTGCGCCAACTATGATCGCTCGAAAGGAAGTAAAGATGGCCCATATAATACGTTTTTTTACAATGTTTCAATGACAATGAACAAGTCTCAATACTACATATATGTTGGGGTCCCAAAAGTCGCGATCCTGAAAACAAGGGTTACAAGTGCACAATCTACCCTATTACTAGATTTAGGGTCAGTGCATCCGAAATCTTAGCAAAAATCACAACACACATCAGACTTGACAAAAAATGAAGAGTTGACCCACTGGTGGGCCCCACCGTTCATCATGATCAAAACCCACAAACTTGGGAGGGTAACTTCAATCATAGATAAATAGAGCCAGTGCATCAGCATCCAGCGCAAAGCGGGCCCCACAAACAATCATTTTTGCAAGATAATCACAAATAAGTACGTCGGCGCATCAAGAAATCCGTCGTCAGCGCATCATGAAATTCAGTCATTTTTAAACTGAATTTCAAGACACACTGACCCTCAGCACGTCGGGAAATTCCCCCAGTACATCAAGAAATTCAGAGAGTTTTGCAAAGTGAATTTCAGGATGCACTGCCCTCAGCGCATCAAGAAATTCAGACAGTTTTACAAAGTGAATTTCAGGACGCACTGACCCTCAGCGCATCAAGAAATTCGTCTAGCGCATCCAATAATTTAGCAATTTCAGGACGCACTGACCCTCAACGCGTCCAATAAATCAGGCATTTTTAGGAATTTCAGGACGTACTGACAGTCAGTGTGCCATAAAAATCAGCATTTAAACTAAGGCATTTTAAGACGCGCCGAGTGATTTTCTCGACGCGCCAACCTCTTTTCTCGACGCACTACACGTGGCGGTCTCCCATTGGCCGACTTCCGGCATTTTTGGGTATAAATACCCCCTCTACGGCTCATTCGGACGGATTCGGAGAGAGAGAGAGTTTTATCCTTTGGGTTTTCGAGAAACCGCCGGAATCCTTCTCCGACCGCCGGAAACCCTTTTCCGACCATCAAAATCCCACTTCCGACTGCAGGTCTGGTGAAGAAATAACCTAAAATTATACAAGTATAGTGGCGCATCGCGAAATACGTTGAACCAAAGTTGTTTTATCGACGCACTGGCCCCAGCGCATCACAAAAATAGCCCAGCGGATCAGAAAAATACACATCTTAACACTGGCCCCAGCACATCACAAAAATAGCCCAGCGGATCAGAAAAATACACATATTAAAACAAGTCATTTTTGGACGCACTGGCCCCAGCGCATCACAAAAATAGCCCAGCGGATCAGAAAAATACACATCTTAAAAAAAGTCATTTTTTGACGCACTGGCCCCATCGCATCACAAAAATAGCCCAGCGGATCAGAAAAATACATATCTTCAAACAAGTCATTTTTTGACGCACTGGCCCCAGCGCATCACAAAAATACCTTAGCGGATCGGGAAAATAGAACATTTTAACAATCATTTTTGGACGGCTGGCCCCAGCGCATCAGTAAAATCAGGCCAGCGGATCGTAAAAATCAGTACTTTGAACGTTCATTTCAGCACTTTTAAATCTTCATTTTATGATGTTTTCGAGCCCCGTTTGGGCTTATTTTGGGTATTTTGAGCGTTCCGGACGCAATGGAGCAGTCAAATAACTCATCCAGGACACCCAATGAGCAGAATACAAGCTTTTAGAGTCCGATCTAATCCAACTGAGATGAACGAAGTAACTTCTCGAAAAGAGGCCGCCAGTGCCTAGAATCATACTGATGTATCATCATTATATGTACTATCATAATATGACCAGGATTTAGGTCCGGACTAAGCAAATGGGACTATGGTTAACACGATAAACCATATAAAGAGAGTTCTAAACTATTACTCGAAATTTGTTAAAGACTGACACTTCGAGAACAGTCGATGCCCTACCCATCCAAACGGCATCCGCTGGTTGAGCTGCTTAGGTACATACAACTGCAGATCGGTCTTCCCGCGGTTACCCGTCACAAATGATGGGCACAGGCCAAGAGTCGCACCCCTTAGTTAAAAACCCTGACAGTCTCAGCCCGGATCTCCGGTCAAAACATGGGACATTGACATCTGACTCGTACAAAGATGGATCACTCCATAACAAAACACAACAAATACAGGTCTCTGTGACCATACAAATACAGGTCTCCGCGACCATACAAATGCAGGTCTCCACGACTACACAAAATATAAGTCTTTACGACCATGAACTCTGAGACCATAGTCCCCACTGACTAGTCTTCTGCCTTTTAATCAAGGGTCATCGATCATTCGATGTAATTAAGGGCTCGTGCCAGATCACTGCCTGGAATGTAAAAGGTCTCAGGATCTCTGGAATAAAATTCACCTTGCGATATCTCTTCTCTTTTGTACTTTTGTGAATGCTTGTGATTGTCTATGAATATTTCTATTATTCAGAACCCCAGAACAACAAAACACTAGAAAATTACGTCCGAGCATTTTTCTAGTTCTAATAAACTGGCGACTCTGCTGGGGATCGAACCCAGAATCTCTGGTTATATCTGAATATAGGAACACTCCAAGATTAATTACTTACAAACACGAATCTGCGCATAAGAAAGTTACCGCGAGGCGTAATGTTTCGGTGCCTCTCGAGCACCAAACTGGCGACTCTCAACGGGAACGCTCTTCCCTTCATCTTTAAAGCAATAGATGCTTTAAAAAGGTTTTCAAATCCACAAACTTCCACAACTACACGTATTTGTCTCCTTCTTGCTCATTTTCGTCAGTTTGCGCACCGCGATCGATGAGTTCACTCTCCCGACCGCATTTGTGAACTGTTTTAATGATTTTATGACGCCGCAGAATTAGCAAGATACTAGGATAGACAGAAGAAATGACATGCTCAATGAACATTTTGTGCACCTTCCTTGCCACCGGAGGCTTCAGCTTCCCCCGCTTCACCCCAACCACAACAAGTATTGGCAACTCAGGATGGTAGTTGGTCGAAACGCGCCAACAGAAGCAAGAGCAGAAGAAAGCAAGCAGCTTAGCAGCGTATAAGAAGGCGAATGTTGCAAGACGTCGCCCTGCGATCAGGAGACAATGGCAGCCAAAACAGGGGCAGAAGATCCCTATCGGTGGTCAGGTCGCATCAACCAGGTCCTCAGTGCCCGTGATGACGGTTGAATAGTTTCCACCATTGTCAAGGGCTACCTGTGGCACACGTGAGTCGACCGGGCCCACACTTGTGAAGAGCTCCAAGAACTATCAACAGTTCTCGACCCAAGAAAGGGGCAGGTTCAGAAGGCACGACCGATTCTAGTCGCAATGGTTCAAGTAACAGAGGCAGAAGAGGGACCGTATGAAGCGGAAGAATTGCCTACAGTCTAAGATCAGATCGACAGATTAGTTCAGGCTAATCGGGAGACGAATGAACGAATGAGGATTATCCAGGAAGCATTGACCACTTTGATAGCTCAGAATGCTACCAAAAGTCTCGTACCACCTACACGCCAATCAACCAAAGAATCTCAAGGGGCAGCGAAAGGGCCAGCCGACGCCGAACAGCTTACCCAAACCAGGAGAGTTCCAACGGGGCGAATACAAGTCCCAACTGCTCAAATGTCAAGAGAGGAATTGTCGCAAACGATCATGAGCCTTATGCGGCAAGAGAAAGAGAAGGAAAGAGGAACTGGGTATAAATATCAAGTCCCGTATCCACTGGAGATAGAAGAAATACTGTTCCCGGTCAACTTCAGATGTCCGGACTTCAAAAAATTTGACGGTAGAGGGTCGCCAAAGGAGCATATTACTCACTTCCTCACAGCGTTGGGGAATTGGTCGGCCGTCCCACCGTACTATATGCGGCTATTTGGGTCGACGCTGACAGGAAAAGCTTTTCAATGGTACATGTCGCTACCAGCCGGATCAGTGAGATCGTGGGAGCAAATGCGAGACAGTTTTATCTTGAAATTCTTCTCTACAGAGAGAGAAACATCAGTGACAGATCTGGCATTGATCAGACAAAGACAGGGTGAACCCGTGGAGAGGTTCATGGACCGATGGGGGACGATAACCGATCAATGCCAAGAGTTGCCCAGTGAGAAAGAACAGATGAAGATGTGTATGCGAGCCCTGGACCCAATGATATCATATGGGTTATCGAGGAATAGTTTTCACTCTTTCCGAGAACTGGCCACCAAAGCACACCTGGTAGAAGAAGCCGCAGCATGGGTGAACCTCAGGCCCGAAAGGAAAAGAAGAGGAGTAAGGATTGCAGAAACGCACAATATAAGCACAGGCAAAGGTATAATAGATCTGAAGTGGCTCGCCGTGGATTCCAAGACGGACATGAAAGCAACACCTACCCAAGACAGAGGCAAGATGCCTTACGTTTCTCGAGGAATAGCAATAGCTGAGAGAGAAAGAGCCAATGGCCCGTACACATTCGACATGGCCGATCTGATCCCCATCATGGAGCAGCTAGTGGAGGAAAATGTAATCCGCTTACCAGAACCAATTCGTCCATCCGAAGTTTGGAGGGTGAATGATCCTCGGTATTGTAAATACCATCGATGTCTGAGCCACAAGACAGAAGACTGTTTTAGTCTAAAGGGAAGGATACAAGGGTTGATCAACCAAGGGGTGATCAGTATGAAGTCACCAGAAACAACAAGGAAGGAAACATCTGGGGTAATTTCAGCGTTCCCCTCAGAAGAAGGCATCCGATTGCACATCCCGTTCCCTGAACCCGAAGAACCCTGGACTTTGATCAGTAATAGGAAGAGGCTCAAGAATAGATGGAGACTCCTCAGCTGCAAGAAGAAGGGGACGAGAAAGAAGAGTAGCCAGGAGAAGAGCCAATTTATCGAGGCTCAGGTACATTGTGCGATGGTATCGTTCACGGAACCACCATCAGCGGGAGAGACATTACGGGCAGGTGAAGAAGAAGTCAATGCCGTCGTCCTCTGATCCGGAAGGCAAATGCCGGAACGCGTTCGGCCAGAACCAGTCGACCCGATGCAAGAAGATGGAAACCCGGATACACCATCAACGAGGCCCCAGGGGCAGAAGTTGAAAGAGAAAGTTGTTGAAGCCATGTCCGGTCGGCCGGAGCCAAGGCAAGGGACAACGCCGATAGCATATGATGTTGTGTCACATTTGCGAAAGGTCCCGGCTCGCATGAGTATATCCGATGCCTTATGTCTCTCAAAGGTGTATAGGGAGATGTTGATTAACGCGCTACTAGACAGTGAAGTCAGAGAAGTGATGATGAAAGATCCCGATAAATTCTGGGAAGGAAATGCACCAATTCAGTAAGCAATGAAGATAGATCACCCCTCTGTAATCACATTCTCCGAAGAAGACTGCATGATTGAAGCGACAGACCACAATAGTCCGTTGATGGTTACGGGGACGATTAGAGACACAAAAGTTAAGCGATGTATGCTTGACGATGGATCGGCTGTAAACATCATGTCATTGAAGACACTACAAAGGTTGGGTTACAGACCATCAGCCCTGCATCCCAGCACCATGGTCATTCAAGGGTTTAATCAAGATAGTCAGCGCACTCTGGGGGCGATCACCGTAATGCTAGAAATTGAAGAGCTAAAGACGAAAGTAACATGCCAAGTAATCGACGCAGTAACAACGTATAATCTTCTATTAGGGAGGCCGTGGCTCCATCAGAATCGTGTCATTCCCTCAACCTATCATCAATGCTTCAAATACAACAGAGAGGGAGTTCCGTATAGAGTGGCAGCAGACCCAAAGCCGTATACGATTGCAGAATCATTCTTGGCCGATGCCCGGTACTATGACCTGGTCGACGAAAGAGAGGTCAAGAAGAAGCCCGATGTAACGCAGAAAGGGCAAGGGGCAAAACCTAGAGTCAATAAGTTTGAACAAAGAAGCAAACCTCAGTTCATCACTCAGAAAGAAACCGCAAGTCAGTCAGCCGAAGAACCTCAAGAGACTACCAAGAAATTTTATATAATCCCGAAGCACTTGCGACAACCAGGGCAATCCGTCCTAAAGATGATATCGAATCAGCACATGAGTGTGCTCAAATCTAGCTTCAACATGCCAATACCGAAAATAGGAAGAGTTAAACCTTTCCCAAGAGCTCATAGCAAGTTCTTGGTACCACCAAGTGCCAATGCGAAGAAAGAAATCAAATTTTATTCAATACCCAATGAACCTGTGCAGTCCAAGGACGAGGCCGAGAAATCATTCCATTTACTTCAACCAATAGAAGAGGAAAGATATAGTGAAGCCAGCCGCAACATCATGAAGAATATGGGCTTCTATTACTCAGAATCAACCTCGAATGGGAGAATGTTAGCACCGTTTGAAGAAAACACCGAAGCTTACCAAGGAAAAGAAGGGTTAGGGGCAAAGATGAAGATTAGACATGTCAACATGGTGACAATCAGTCCCATAGAAGAGGTGCAGCCACAAGAAGTAGTCGACATCATTCAACCCAGTGCCGCACCCGCACAGATAGAAGACGGGGGACAGCCCATGATAGATGAGCTTGAAGAAATAAATCTGGGAACCCTAGAGGACCCTAGAAATATGTACCTGAGCAAGAATGTCCCAGGAGAAGAGAGGGAGAAATACATCCAACTGTTGAAAGAGAACAAGGACGTGTTCGCTTGGACATACTCAGAAATGCCAGGGCTCAGTCCAACAATTGCGATGCACAAGTTGGGCATCATGAAAGGGAAGAAGGCGGTCAAACAACCCCAACGACGATTTCATCCAGACATAGTGCCCAAGATTGAAGAAGAGGTTGAAAAGTTAATCCAAACTGGATTCATCAGAGAAGTCAAATAGCCACGATGGATTTGAAATATTGTGCCGGTCAAGAAAAAGAGCAGTCAAATCCGAGTCTGCGTAGACTTTCGAAACCTCAACGAAGCATGACCTAAAGATGATTTCCCACTGCCTATCCCAGAACTACTGATTGACAGCACGACAGGATACGCAGTGATGTCCTTTATGGATGGTTACTCGGGGTATAATCAGATCCGTATGGCCCCAGAGGATGAAGAATCGACGGCCTTCCATACAACATTAGGCATATACTGTTACCGCGTAATGCCGTTCGGGTTGAAGAACGTAGGGGCAACATATCAGCGCGCGATGCAAGTAATCTTCCACGACATGATGCATAAGCACGTTGAATGCTACGTAGACGATCTAGTAGTGAGGTCGGCTGAGCATGAACAGCATAAAGAGCATTTGCGGCAAGTGTTTCAAAGACTGAGAAAGAAAAGCCTCCGTATGAACCCTTTGAAATGCGCGTTCGTAGTTCCTCTGGCAAGTTCTTGGGGTTTATCATTAGGCACCGAGGCCTAAAAATTGATCCGAGGAAGATTAAGGCAATCAGGGAAATGCCACCTCCGAAAAACCTCAAAGAGCTGAAAAGCTTCCAAGGTTGGGTCGCTTACTTAAGAAGATTCATCTCAAATTTATCTGGCCGCTATCAGCCATTTTCATGCCTCAACAAGAAAGGAGTACAGTTTGAGTGGGATGATGCTTGTCAGAAAGCGTTCGACTCTCTCAAAGACTTGCTTGAAAAATCTCCAGTCCTAACAGCACCAATCAAGGGGGAGCCACTAATTCTCTACATTCGCTGTCGGCGAAAATTCACTAGGAGCCCTTTTAGCCCAGAAGAACGAAGAAGGAAAGGAAAGCGCACTCTATTACTTGAGCCGCACGCTAGTGGGAGCCGAGTTTAACTACTCAGCAATCGAAAAGATTTGTCTGGCATTGATCTTTGCCGTCAAGAAACTCAGACATTACTGTCTCTCTCACCAGATAACATTGATATCTAAAGCGGATCCCCTCAAGTTTCTCATGAACAGACCCATGTTGTCCGGGCGGTTGGCCAAGTGGGCCCTTCTCTTGTCAGAATCCGATGTGACATACATGCCGGCTCGGGCTATCAAAGGCCAAGCAATTGCAGACTTCCTTACTGCACATCCAGTACCAAGTGGTGAAGAAATAGAATATGATCTCCCAGATGATCAGGTCATGACGATTAATGAAGCACACCATTGGGAGATATATTTTGATGGTGCGGCCAGAGCGATAGGGTCAGGGGCAGGAGTTATATTCATCAGTCCAGAAGGGGACTTGTTACCCTATTCATTCACAATAGTCCCGGCATGCACCAACAATGAAGCAGAATACCAGGCTCTTATCATCGGGTTATTGTTGAGCTCTTAATTGTGCATATTCTAACCCCAATTCATCACTCATTGTGCAAGGTTTGTATGGTTTATAGGCTAATCTAATGCATGTTTTGTGACTACAGGATTGAGAGTGGTTCCACCTAATTGAAGATAAAAAGGGCTCATTTGGGACTATTTTGATGAAGAACATTTGAGGACCAAAGAAGAAGGAAGCAAAGAAAGAAGAAAGCAGAAGAAAGAAAGGAAGAAAATAAGAAGAAAAAGAGGCCTGACCGGTAGTGACTGGTCAGCCATGCACATTGGGAAGCTGCTGAAGACATCCGACCGGTCATGACCGATCGGACATGATTGCTGGACCAATATTGAATGAGGCCTTGCTGGAACGTCAATGTAGACGTCCGACCGGTCATGACCGGTCGGATATGCTTGCTGGAGTGACTGTCACTTGAGGCCGACCGGTCATGACCGGTTGGCCATGCGTAAGAACTTAGAAGTTTCTAAATACAGCCCGATTTTCTCTGCGCTGCATAAGTCTTACGCAATTTCTCGATTCTTCCGAAGTTGTGGAGCCTCCAGACTATAAAAGGACACCTAGGGATCGTTCCTAAGGTATCCTAGAAGGGTTCAAGCGAGGTTGGAGGCTGTAGAAGTGAATTGTGGAGTTCCACAACTCCTTGGAGTTTGTTTTTGCTGTTTTCATGCTTTTTATAGTTGTTTCATGTTTCCTTGGATCATGAGCAGCTAAACCTCTTAGCTAGGGCTAAGAGGTGAAGCTTGTAGTGGATCCAAGATGTTTTAATTCGTAGCTAATTGGTTTTAAGTGTGGAATTCATGATTATGAACTAAGGTTTGAAGTTTATACAAGTTTTTGAGTAGTTTTTCTTAGTCTTATGATGACTCATGGATGTTTGGGAGAATTACTTAATTGCTTAATTGAATTGTATCCGTCTAGACCTGTATAATCCGAGGAATCGGAGTGCGCTCTAGTACTATGATCTTAATAAAGGGACTTCCTACCAAAGTTCTATTTTACTGATTTTCTGAAATATGTATGGACTGTGCATGTGATTTGAATCCAGTTCAAATCATGATCTAGCCCTGTCTTGTGACAGGACTTGAGGATGGTTATGATTGTGAACTAGACCTTTAGGAAAGGGGAATGACCTATGCAATTGAGCATGCTCAGTTCAGCCTACATTGAGTGAATCTTATGCATAACACTTACATATTACAGATTGTTTGGTTTAACAGCTCTATCATCCGACTAGATAGATCTTAATATCGATTATAGTTGAGAGAATGAGAAACCACAGCGGATTGAACATCAAGGATTGCTACAAGTGGATCCTTGAACCCCTAGTGCCTTTTTATCATTAGTCACTTTAATTTAATTAAACTTTGTTATTCATATCAATTCTATTCAAAATCTGATTACTAGCTTTCAATAGACACTTTTGGATGTGTTTGTGAAATCCTACATAAGTCCCTGTGGATCGACCTCGGTCTTACCGAGATTATTACTACATCGCAACCCTACACTTGGGGAAGCGAACAGTTATAGTTGGCCCTGGAAATGCAGATCAAGGAATACATATCTATGGAGACTCTAGGCTTGTCATCGGACAACTGACAACAAAATACGAAGTCCGTAAACCCGAGTTATCACCCTATTGCCATTAGGCACAGTCAATGTTTGACCAATTTCGGAATAGCAGTATCTCACACATACCGAGACTAGGAAAATGTACAAGCAGATGCACTTGCTGGTTTAGCCGCTGCTTTGGCCAACCCCGGGGGACTTCAGGTAACAATTGAAGAAGAAGAATTCTGCTGACAACCGCGTTGCGCAGTGGAGAATTGAGTGCCAATCCCATTAGCTGCTTTGAGATTACGAAGGAAGATGATTGGAGAAAATCATTCATCGATTATCTAAAGTACGGATTTCTACCGGAAGATCCCAAAATGCGCACACAGATCAGAAGACGTGCCAACTCATTCGTACTACAGAATAATGTACTTTACAAATGATCATACGAGGGAGTACTGTTGCGGTGTCTAAACCGAGATGAAGCACATGATACACTGAGAGAAGCTCACGGAGGAGAATGTGGTGCCCACCAGGGAGGCAAGAATCTACATCACCGTGTATGACACATGAGTTACTACTGGCCCACGATGACGAGGGATGCGATAGAATATGCCAAGAAGTGTCACCAATGTCAAATCCATGCAGATATCATACATTCACCACCAGAAGAATTGCATCAGCCAGTGATGTCCTGGCCTTTCACAGCCTCGGGCATGAACGTGATAGGGCCTATTAGTCCACCATCCTCCCAGGGGCATCAATACATCCTTGCAGCAACCGATTACTTCTCCAAATGGGCTGAAGTAGTCGCCCTGAGAAATGTGAAAGCCAGACACATTGAAGGTTTCATTCGTCACACCATATTGTACCGGCATGGTATCCCTGAGAGAATTACCACGGACAATGGAACACCTTTTAAGAATGCTACTATCAATAAGCTGTGCGCAAAGTTCAAGATCAAGCATTGCTATTCATCGCCTTATTATCCTCCTGCAAATGGACTGGCCAAAGCATTCAACAAGACTATTGTGAAGATTCTGAAAAAGACAGTGGTAGAAAATAAGAAAGACTAGGATAGGCGATTATCCGAAGCATTGTGGGCATATCGAACTACGCACCGCACAGCCACTCAAGCTACACCCTACTCACTGGTGTACGGTACAGAAGTTGTGATCCCGATGGAAATACAGGTTGAGTCACTACAGGTCGCACTCCGACACTCCCTGACAGCCAAGCACAATGCCAAGATCAGAATAGCCAAACTCAATGATTTAGATGAGAAGAGACTCGCGACCCAACAAAGGCTCGAAATGTATCAAAAATAAATTTCAGCCGCATACGATAAGCGTGTCAGGGGTAGATCATTCAAGAAGGGTGATGTCGTGCTAATGATGAGACGATCGGCATTGACCCAAGGACCGAAAAGTATATTCGACCCGAAATGGGATCCCGTCTGCATCATCGATGAAGTATATTCCAATGGAGCCTATCGAGTAATAGATTGCAAGGGGCAGGGCATCAGCTTGCTGGTGAATGGCCGATTTTTAAAAAGATATTATACTTAACATAAGCTTATCGTTGCGAAGTTGTAAACACCCCATTAGAGGGAAAGTGTAATAAAGTAGACACCAAAAGAAAGGATACCATACAATGATTAAATCAAAATACTAATCATCTACTTTGTGCTTGCATAGGTATCGGAAAGGTCGTTAAGACTCGGAACACGTCTGGTATGGCAACCTGCACCTTTTTCGAGACCATCAAGAATCGGGATAAACCCCAAACCAAGGCCCAGTTACATCTCCGTTCACATGAGTGTAGGTTTGAGTCCTGACAGGGGGACGTTTCTTTCCAAATGGCCTAATTTATTCACATTCAAACTCAAATGAAACGACAAGCAGGCTAAAAAAATTGCAACATAAATTCATAACTACAATAGTATACATATTGTTACAACATTCATTACAACATGTTCTAAAAATACAAATAAAAGTCATTACAGCTTAACCGTCTAGAGTTCTTAAATATTGTTCTAATAGGTTAACTGCAGATTCTTCAATCGCCTTCTATTTTGCCTCAGCCTCGGCCAAAACCTGGGCAGGGTCGGGAGTGTCCTGAAGAGACTGCTTCAGCTCTGTAACTTGTGCCCTCACGGCATTACACTTCGCCTCATGCTGGTCGATGGAGGACTGCAGGCGTGCCTTCTGACCATTGAACTTCGAGAGTTTGAGATGGACGACAGAATGTTCGAGTCGTAGCCGGGCCATCTCGTTCTCAATCTCCGCAAGACGTCTAGTAGCCTCTTGGTATTCGGCGTCAATAGCCTGCCAATCCTTCCGTACTGCAGCCACGTCTGCCTCATTTAACTCAAGTTTTGGAAGAAAGGACCGCGAGTGACCGCGTTTTTCCTCGACGAAAGGGTCAACTTTGAGGTGCCTCACCTCGTTCACTTAAGCCATCCCGTCCTTAAATTGGGACACGTGGCTGACTATCGAAGAGATGTCAATCTCGACCCATGTGGCGTTAAGCTCTAATGCCTGCAGTGCCTCCTCCAAGATAGACCATTCATCCCCATTCTTCAACGAATCAACGATGTCGGACAGTAAGCTCTTCAGAAGATTCGCTTTGGTCATTGATAAGCTTCGGAGAGATGAAAGGAATGCCTCAGGCAAGACGACAGGAACCGGGATGCTGGCAGGAGCAGTGGCTGGCAAAAGAAATGATAAACATTAACACACTGAAGAAAGAAAAAGAAGTAAACAAGGTAATAAGGCAAGTAGTATACCAGCAGGAACTTCATCAACCGAAGCACTGGTGGAAGAAACGGGCACCAATGATGCTGGGACACATTCGGTTGCAATCTTTGTGGCCGGTTTAGGCAATTCGGGAGAAGAAAGTGCGACGATCTCAGGGGCAGTGGTGGCTTGAATTGATTCAGCAACAGAAGGTGCTTCCGTGACAGGCTCCGGTGCACTAATAACATCAGAGGGCATGGTTTCTTGAGCGAGAGGTGCTGCCTCTTTCGAAATAGTAGCAGGGCTTGCCTCAAGAGTAGGGCTAGGGTTTACTGCAGCCACAGTACTGACAGGGTCGGCAAGAGGAGGATCGTCAGCTTGTAGCCCACTGTCAAGGTCCATAGGGACAGGTTCTGTATCTGCATCGGGAACAGATCTATCGTATATTGGCTCATTACCCTCACCCTCCTCTGTGGGGCGATTCCCGCTAAAGTCTGCCTGCGAACTCATCTCTCCCTCCTCCCTCGGTCCACTGGCATCGTCGATCGGAACGTTGTCAGCAAGTTTGGAGAGACGACTCCGTGCTTTCTCTGTCCTGTATAGCTTCCACATGTCCTTTATTTTCTTCCCTCCAGTCGACGATAGGAACACGAGGGAGTCTTCACTCGAGGCCCAGAACGCTCAGGAGACGGTTCAGAATCACTATCCCCGGGAGCAGAGCGTCTGGATAGACTCGTTCGACTGGCCGGGCTCTGACCATGACCTCCTTGACCACCAGTCGATAGGGTCCCTACTGCAACTCCACCCTCGCCATCACCCTCTCCACCCTCTCTGATGATCTCCTCACTATCACCTCCCCCACCAGCCTCGGCATCGTCATCACCATCGCCGCCGCCTCCTCCAACATTGCCCTCACCGAGATCAGTATCATTGTTATCCCCACCATCGCCCCCACCGACATCCTCATCTCCATCAAACTCACCTGGCCACGTCAGCCTCGTCGTCATCGTCACCATTGTCATAACACTCCCTCTGTCCCTCTGTCATGGGACCAACGAGTGGGGAATCTGGATTCCCTTACAATGCGACCCTCCGCCCATAAGCGATCCACCCTTTGAGCGTATGCTCGGGTTTCTCATGGTCTATTACCACATTTAGAGAGCTCACGAACTTCTACACACCCGGAGTGGCCAGTTGATGGAGCGGCTCTGACACGTAGCCCAAGCTGTCAGTAGGAGCAGGGTCGACGATCGGAGGAGAGACAAAAACTGGGTCAGCTACGTGACGATTGTTCCGAATTAAGGAATATTGGTGAGCCCACCACCTCATCCACCCATATGTAGCACTAGGGGTATACTCCGTACCCGGAACAATGAAGGAACGGCCCAACCTGGTTAGCAAGAGTTGACGCCATATCCACTTTCAGTGAATCGGTCCTGTGCCATAGGCTCGCTGCTCTCGCGTTATCGGCTCAAGAGTCTCTGGCACCCCTTGGTCGTAACCAAATTGGCGAGCAAATCTGTTCGGATAGTACGGTTCTCTCCAGAACTCAGCCCCCTTCCTCAAAGGCAATGAACTCGGGTGGATAGATATCAGGAAACAATGCCCGTAGGAGCCCAAGCTCTCATCATCATCCAGCAAAACCGGGTCTTCATTGTTAGTGCCTAAGAAAAGGAAGAAGTCGACGTCATCATAACGAGCTATCTTTGCCTCGATAGTCGCCAAGTTGTCGCTGTTCATCCTCCGCTTCTAGAAAGCATGCAATGGGACCGACCCCCTCTGAATGAAGTCTTTGAGCTCCATGCCGTACACCCAAGGGAAATACACCCTAAGCCAACCCGAGAAGAAGTGCCATCCGCAGAAGGAGGAATTTATCCCGAAGGAAGCAGAACCCTTGTTGGACACCCCAGAAGGCCCGATATATAGAGCACAATACTACTGGGGCCAATGCATAACGATGGCCGTTAGTAAGACTCCCTGCTACGGCGAAACAAGAGACTCTCACACTATCTGCTTGCTTAGAGCTTGGGAGGGCCACACAGCATAGCCAATAGGCTAAAAATCCGGCAAGCTCGCAGGTGAGAGACAGCTTGTTCGGTTGCGGGAACTTCTTCTTCATGTTGGCATCCAAGACCAATTTATCCCTGCAGCCTTCATCGTATGACGTGTAATCCAAGCTGAAAAAGAAAGAGAAGTCATCAGTAAAAGAAAGAAGATATAATGAAATGAAAATACACCACTCGAGTTAAAGGACTTACTTCAGGCCATGACTAAAGTAAATCAGCCAGTCCTCAAAGGGCACCTTATCCTTGGAGCCCAGGAACTGCGGCAGCTCCGCGAATAACTCGTAGCAGGCTTCAAAATAAAAGCCTTCATTGACGCCCTTCTTCTTCTTGGAAAGCTCCTCATCGCTAGGAGTCTACTCATCATAGATCCAGCCGCGTATGGGGAGACCTGCTATCCGGTACAGGTCCTAGAGAGAGATACTCATTTCTCTGCAGGGCAAGTGGAATGAGTTGGTAATAGAGCTTCAGTGATTCAGAAACCCCTTGTAAATGCACGGCTCCCGGTAGAAGTAACTTGACGTCGCCTGAATGGCCCTTAGGAGACCCATCTGCTTCATGGTATCTTCGTGCTGTTCAATTATCCGGTTGGCCCAAGCTTCATAACTGGGATGAGGGCTCAAGTGACCTCGGGTTCGGAACCCACCCGTCGACCAAATCTCTACATCTGACAAGGGTCGGAATCTCTGACGCGGTGTCTCATAGTAGTGGGTTGGAAATGGTAGGTGGGGATCGTGGTTTGGCTCCAAAAATATCATGTCCTTCTCCCCAAGGACAAACTGCAAGTGTACCGTTCTTGGATATAGCGAAGTTGACGAATGTCTCTGGAATGGACGTCCAGGAGTCGACGCTATAGAAAGAGTTGGCGCAGCATACATCGGAAGGCTCGATGCTTGAGAGAGAGCGATACCGCTGAAAGCTCTTGGTAAATTGGATATACTACTTCGTGTATGGGTTGCGGATCATGAGAGATGACACCGTCATTTTCACTAAAGACTAGACAACCTTCATTCTGTCTGACTTCGATCTAGCTCGATTCTCCATATATACTTGTTTAGCACTCTTGCCAGCTGTCTTCGGGCGGCCACACTCGACAGACTACACAGGCGCGATTGGGCTTGCCTCACCTTCTTCGGACCCAACAACGTCATCGATCCAGAAACCTTGCAAAGGAGCATACCACGCATCCCACTCTTCTTGAGTACCTTCATCAGGAGGGGTCGGTAGGGCCTTGTCGCAAAGGATCTTCTGCTGTACACTCTTCGGAAGCGTTAGAATGCGCTCATAGAAATTGAACTTCTCTGGGGGATGGAACTGTTAGTACACTTTTCCATGGCATACTAGTGCACCTTGTTTGTCAATCACTTACGTCAGTGAGTCTAGTGTCGGTTGAGCCCAATGAAGACGAAGTCAGAAGACTTAGATGGCCTCGCTGCATCAAGGAAGAAGAATCAGGAAAAACATGATGCCTTGGTGCCTTAACCTTGACCAAAACCCAACCCCTTTGCTTCTTTG
The DNA here is from genome assembly GCA_003013855.2 of Liriodendron chinense. Taxonomy (NCBI): domain Eukaryota; kingdom Viridiplantae; phylum Streptophyta; class Magnoliopsida; order Magnoliales; family Magnoliaceae; genus Liriodendron; species Liriodendron chinense. The sequence goes on along the minus strand of ML058441.1, from coordinate 2,697,183 downwards.
ATGACCTTGACCATATTAGGGAACATTTAGTCATCATAGTATGGCCCTAGGTGTCCCAAAAGTGCACCCAAAACTTGGCCATTTCTTGAGGGTTGAGAGAGGATTGGGTCACAACAGCTGTGCTGAACCAGGCTAGTCCGACCGGTCAAGACCGGTCGGCCAGACCCACAGCAACTTGCTGTGAAGGAAATGGCTGGGCAGCCTGACCGGTCAAGACTGGTCGGCCAGAAGAAAAACTGCCCCCAGCAGCCTTGCAATGGGCAGCCGACCGGTCAAGACCGGTCGGCCTTCACATCCCATGTTGTCCAGCAAGCTATGCCGACCGGTCTTGACCGGTCGGCCTGTTTTGTCTGAATGCTCCAGCAAGGGGATCCTGACCGGTCTTGACCGGTCGGCCTGTATAATGGGATCCTTCAGCAAGGGGATCCGACCGGTCTTGACCGGTCGGAACAGGTCGGCTCTAGCCGTTTTCTGCCTGTTTTATGACCGTTAGAGCTCTCCTTTCTTACATATAAAGCTCGATTTTTGGGGCATTGGGAGAGGGATTTTTGAGGAGTGAAGCCACCATTGTAGAAGACCATTTGAGGCTCATTCCCAACCTATGCAAGGCATCTTCCTTGTGCTTTAACACAAGATTAGAGCATTCCAAGCTCATGAAGAAGATGACCTTCATCCCCTCTTGATCTCTAGAGTTTGGAAGTTTCTTGATTGACAAATCCTTGTCCAAAACTCTAAGATGAGATCATTGTAGGAAAGAGACTCTAGGTAACCCATTCCCATTAGTTGTAGAGTTCTCAAACCTATCCTCCTAGCACCTTGGGCATCTCAAAGGCATCGCATGCAAGGTATTTGATCATGTGTGGCTGAGGCATTGGCGACACAACGGCAACATGATCGTGGGAGCAAGGGAAGCTGATTGAAGCACGGGAGAGAGGAGATCAAGCAACCCAATCCGGCGCTAAACAAGGGGCTCATCCGACAAGTAGGTTGTCTTATTTGAGAGTCCATTTTAGAGTTTGTTTGTCAAGCTCGATCTAGGGACGTTAGCCGTTCCTTGGCCCGTTTGCCGGGCCTAAACTAAGTCTCCAAGGGGGAGCCTCCGACACGGGAGTAATCATGCGTTAGGTTGAGAGTTAGCCTATGTCTAAAACTCCGGGTATGGTTGAGAGGTGAACCGATAAAACCTCCGTGTAAAGGTTGAGAGGTGAACCTCATTTAAAAACTCCGATAGTGAATGCCGGTGTGCTCAAAGGGGTTGAGTACTTGAACCGGGAGTGGAGTAGACAAGTAGTCGAACCATTATACATCCTTGTGTTTGTGATTGTTCTTGAGCACATTTATATCTTAGCATTGTTACTTTAATTGTTTAATCATGAATGCTTGATAGGAATGTATGCTAGGCACTTTTTAGGCTCATCCACACACAAGATGTACCTTCACTAGTTGTGTAGACTTGAGCTCATTGATCCACTCTCATAAGTCTACACAAGATGCATAGGTTAGGAGCTTGATTAATTGAATCATTTATTTACCTATGCATGCTTAGACTAAGATTGTTTATTGCTTAACCTTTTGCTAGTCTTGTGATTGGACCCACTTAGGCTTGGAAGCCGAAGTGTTCTTGCTTACTTAGCGTAATTTGTTGAATTGTGTAAGTAGGCGAAAAGAATTTCAAAAAGGTCCTAATCACCCCCCTCTAGGTCCTTAGACATATCTCCGAGTATCTCTACAAGCGGTAAAACCGCAATTTCAGGAACCACTGCGGGTTCTGGTCAGATGGCAGTGCGACCTGGAGAGAGTTGCGCTTGCATTTGCGTGTAGCCACCTTGTGACCGGAAGCGCCAGCGTTGGAAGCACCACCAGCCATGAAGATCTGCACGAGCACACCCAAAACATCAGGCAAGTACAAGTATCAGAAGGGATGCATTCAGGTATGCGCAAACTCTGAATAATTTAAGTTAAAAAGAAGCATCATACTCAGTTCAACTTGACCCAAGGGTTTTGGGTATACGGGATTCAACAAAATCCACGCAGAGAAGCTTAGAGAGAAGGTTGGACCCCATCCACCCTGAAATGATGACCCAAATATCATGGGCAATGATCAGTTGAACCAGAGTATGAGCGCGTTGAGCCATGCTAAGCATACTTAATCAGGACACCAAAAATTGGGCAGTTTCTCAACCCCAGAAATCAGCGCGCGTCTGCCCTGGCATGTTCAAACATTAAACGAAGTTTCTAAGTCCAGAAATAGCATGCGTTAGCCTAGGCGCGTCCAACAATCAGGCCAAATTAACCAGTTCGGAAGAATATATGCGTAGGATCCAGCAAATGTAAAGATTCGCGCAATCTACCAAGTTCAAAAGCACACGCGCAGGGCTCAGCGGGTCAAAAAATTCATGCAATTTTACAAGTCCAAAAACGTGGCACGCTGACCCCAGCGCGTCCAGAAAATATGGCAATTTCACCTTGTTCGAAATTCTGCACGCGCTGACCCTAGCACGTTATGAAAATGCAACCCTAAGTTCCAAATGGGTTTTCCCCAGACACGCGAGTAAGCGCTGGCTATGGCGCGTACCATAATTCACCAAAGTTCGAAATAAGTGTGCGCGTTGGCCCTAGCGCGTACAATAAGCCACTAAAGTATGCAATAAGGGTGCGCGCTGGCTCCAGCGCACCTTAAAAATGGACAAAATTTACCAAGTCCAGAGTGGCAAACCCAAGTCCCGAAAAACACGCGAGCACGCGCTAGAGCCAGCACGTCTATAAATTGGGAGAATTCTGCTAAGTTAAAAACCAGACGCGCTAGCATCAGCGCGTTGATAAAATTTGAAAATTTGAAAATACACAATTGATTAAATGATGCGCTGAGGGTAGCGCGTCGAAAAATTACCAATATGGAATTAATCGACGCGCGGGACAATTAATGTACGCGCTGGCGAGCGTTTTTCGACGCTCTGGCGAAAATGTGGACACACTGACGAAAGCTCTCTCGTGCGCAAATAAACAGGAAATGACAAAAATGACCCGGACTTTTCTATTTATAGCGGGACCCAAAAATTCCGATGTGCCGTAATGGACGATCATGTCCATCCCAACACATCGGAGGGGCATCTGTTGGGGTCCCAAAAGTCGGGATCCTGAAAACAAGGGTTACAAGTGCACAATCTGCCCTATCACTGGATTTAGGGTTATTGCATCCGAAATCTTAGCAAAAATCACAACACACATCGGACTTGACAAAAAATGAAGAGTTGACCTAGTGGTGGGCCCCACCGTTCATCATGATCAAAACCCCCAAATTTGGGAGGGTAACTTACAATCATAGACAAATAGAGCCAGTGCATCAGCATCCAGCGCAAAGCGGGCCCCACAAACCATCATTTTTACAAGATAATCACAAATAAGTAAGTCGGCGCATAAAGAAATCAGTCGTCAGTGCATCATGAAATTCAGTCATTTTCAAACTGAATTTCAGGACGCACTGACCCTCAGCGCATCGGGAAATTCCCCCAGCGCATCAAGAAATTTAGAGAGTTTTGCAAAGTGAATTTCAGGACGCACTGACCCTTAGCGCATCAAGAAATTTGTCCAGTGCACCTTTAAATCTTCATTTTATGATGTTTTCGAGCCCCGTTTGGACTTATTTTGGGTATTTTGAGCATTCCGGTCGCAATGGAGCAGTCAAATAACTCATCCGGGCCACCCAATGAGCAAAATGCAAGCTTTCGAAGTCCGATCCGATCCAACGAGATGAACGAAGTAACTTCTTAAAAAGAGGCCGTCAGTGCCTAGAATCATACTGATATATCATCATTACATGTACTATCATAATATGATCCGGATTCAGGTCCGGACTAAGCAAATAGGACTATGGTTAACATGATAAACCATATAGAGAGTTCTAAACTATTACATGAAATTTGTTAAAGACTGACACTTCGAGAACAATCGATGCCCTACCCATACAAATGGCATCCGCTGGTTGAGCTGCTTAGGTACATAAAACTGCAGATCGGTCTTCCCGCGATCACCCGTCACAAATGACGGGCGCAGGCCCAAAGTCGCTACCCCTCGGTTAAAAACCCTAACAGTCTCAACCCGGATCTCTGGTCAAAACATGGGACATAGACATCTGACTCGTACAAAGATGGATCAATCCATAACAAAACACAACAAATACAGGTCTCCACGACCATACAAATATAGGTCTCCGCGACCATATAAATGCAGGTCTCCACGACCACACAAAATACAGGTCTTTACAACCATGAACTCTGAGACCATAGTCCCCGCTGACTAGTCTTCTGCCTTTTAATCAAGGGTCATCGATCATTCAATGTAATTAAGGGCTCGTGCCAGATCACGGCCTGGAATGTACAAGGTCTCAGGATCCCTGGAATAAAATCCGCCTTGCGATATCTCTTCTCTTGTGTACTTTTGTGAATGCTTGTGATTGTCTATGAATGTTTCTATTATTCAGAACCCTAGAACAACAAAACACCAGAAAACTGCATCCGACCATTTTTCTAGTTCTAAGTCAACTTTCCCTTCGAGCTCCACCCGGACAAATTCTCATACGCAGGGAAGTCGTTTATTGTCCACAAGACTGCTACATGTAATCGAAATGTCTGTCCTATAAATGTGTCATACGTCTGTACACCTTGACTCCACAACTCGTTTAACTCATCTACTATCGGTTGCAAATACACATAAATGTCATTCCCGAATGACCTGGATCCAGGAATAAGCAATGACATCATGAAAAATGACTCCTTCATACACAACAAAAGAGGTAAATTGTAGGGAATAAGTACCATTGGCCACATACTGTACGAGATACTCATATTACCAAATGGATTAAAACCATCACTTGCAAGACCCAGTCGAACATTGCGAGAATCCTCTGCAAACCAGTCATATTGCTTGTCAAAAGTTTGCTAAGCTTTAGAGTTCGCAGGGTGCCTCAGTGTAATATCATCATGATCGCTTTTCTCCTTATGCCACCTCATATCTTTAGCCGTCTTGCTCGACGTAAGTAATCTTTGCAATCTGGGTTTAAGTTTAGGTTTTCAAGTTTAGATTTAGGTTTAGATTAGGCTTATAGGTTTAGGATTAGGTGTAGATTTAGGTTAAGTGAATTAAGTTTAGGTTTAAGTTGGTTAAGTAAATTAAGTTTAGGTTTAGGTTATATGTTTAGGTTTAAGAATTTGGGTTCGAGTTCGGGATCAGGTTTAGGTTTAGGTTTTCGAGTTTAGGTTTAGGTTTAGGTTAGGGTTATAGGTTTAAGATTAGGTGTAGGTTTAGGTTAGGGTTATAGGTTTAAGATTAGGTGTAGGTTTAGGTTAAGTGAATTGAGTTTAAGTTTAGGTTTAGGAATTTGAGTTCGGGATTGGGTTTAGGTTTAGGTTTTCAAGTTTAGGTTTAGGTTTAGGTTAGGGTTATAGGTTTAGGATTAAGTGTAGGTTTAGGTTAAGTGAATTGGGTTTAGGTTTAGGTTTAGGAATTCGGTTTCGGGTTCGGGTTTGAGTTCGGGATCGTGTTTAGGTTTAGGTTTAGGTTAGGGTTATAGGTTTAGGATTAGGTCTACGTTTAGGTTAAGTGAATTGGGTTTACGTTTAGGTTTATGTTTCGGTTTAGGAATTCGGGTTCGGGATCGGGTTTAGGTTTAGGTTTTCAATTTTGGGTTTAGGTTTAGGTTAGGGTTATAGGTTTAGGATTATGTGTAGGTTTAGGTTAAGTGAATTGAGTTTAGGTTTAGGTTATAGGTTTAGGTTTTGAAATTCAGGTTCGGGTTCAGGATCGGGTTTAGGTTTAAGTTTTTGAGTTTAGGTTTAGGTTTAAGTTTAGGTTAGGGTTATAAGTTTAGGATTAGGTGTAGGTTTAGGTTAAGTGAATTGAGTTTAGGTTTAGGTTTAGGAATTCAGGTTTGGGTTCAGGATCGGGTTTAAGTTTAAGTTTTTGAGTTTATGTTTAGGTTTAGGTTATGGTTTAGGGTTTAGGTCTTAAAGGCTCAACCAACTCACGGATAGCTCCGACGCATATCTGGGTCCACTCCCACATAAACACGGGCCTGTTCAAATGGCCAGGCCACCCATATTGATGTCCATAAGAAATGGACAGCTTCATCATGGTCATAACAGCGGTACTCACCTTTCAGAGACCCCAGTTAAACATCCGAATAGCTCTGATGCACATCCGGGTTTGCTCCATCAATTCTAAGCAAATACACAAACACGGGCCTGTCCAAATGGCCAGGCCATCCATATTGTTGTTCATAAGAAATGGACAGCTTCATCATGGTCATAACAGCGGTTCCCACCTTCTAGGGACTCCCGCTCAACATCCGGATAGCTCTGACGCACATCCAGGTCTGCTCCATCAATTCCAAGCTAATACATAAACATGGGCCTGTCCAAATAGCCAGACCACCCATATTGTTGTCCATAGGAAATGGACAGCTTCATCATGGTCATAACAGCGATTCTCACCTTCCAGGGACCCCCGCTCAACATCCGGATAACTGCGACACACATCCGGGTCTACTCCGTCAATTCCGAGCTAATACATAAACACGGGCCTGTCTAAATGGCCAGGCCACCTATATTAGTATTCATAAGAAATGGACAGCTTCATCATGGTCATAACAGCGGTTCCCACCTTCCAGGGACCCCCCACTCAACATCCGTTTAGATCAACTACTCTTAATCACAAGTATCATGTTCATCATCTAATTTACTACTAAATGATAATATAATACAATCAGTCGCCCATCCAAGGATGGATAGATTGAAATGCTTTCATTATTTTCATTTAAATGCCCAAGCCTAAATTTCAGCAGCATCTCCCCCTATCTCTCCAGATATATTTATCTTACATTTAATTTCTACGTCAAATATCCACACATTGTGTGGATTATTGACAATGGAAATAAACATAAGAAACATATCCAGAGATAATAGGAGAGATGCCACACGAAACTAATGAGAGAGAATGTAAATGACAAACAACGAAAACATTCCAATCTATCCAACCTTAGACTATCCAACAAGACAATTTGACAGATTTCTATACTTCCAAAACACACTTTATCTATACTCGGCAATATAAAAATCTCCAAATGGGCTAATTGATTGTATTATACTACCATTCGTGGACAAAAATAACTATTAATAATAAGTGACATACATCCATACATACATCCACACAAATATAACTATTAATAAAATATAAATGGATATTTATATTTTACCTTCATCAAGACCTTATTGACATTATAAAGTTCAAATAAACACTACCAAAACCTTACGATGGGCCCTTTGGAAATTTTAATGGTGGGGCACTCAATCACACTGTTTCTAGTGGTGTGGTCAACTTGAGATTTGGATATCTATAATTTTATGAGTTTTTTTGGAATTGATTTAATTAAGAAATCCCTAATTAGGGATTTATTTTGGAAATCCTTAATTATGGATTTAATAAAACAGTGGGCTCCACAAGCAGTGGATATTGACAGTGGGCTCCACACGCAGTGGACATCGACAGTGGGCCCCACAAGCAATGGACACTGTTTCTAATGGTGTGGTCCACTTCAGATTTAGAAATCCCAAATTAGGGATTTTAATTAAGAAATATTTTGGAATTGAAAATCCTAAATTAGGGATTTTAATTAAAAAATCCATAATACAAATTTATTTTGAAAATCACTAATTAGGGATTTACTACAATAGTGGGCCCCACAAGCAGTGGACAGCGACGGTGGGCCCCACAAGAAATGGACAGCAATGGTGGGCCCCACAAACAGTGCACGACGAATTGGGTAGGCCCCACAAAACTGGACATCGAGAATTGGGTGGGCCCTACAAGCAGTGGAGTGCGGTGGGCCCCACAACTTGATGGACATCACGCAATGGGTGGGCCCCAAAGGCAGTGGAGCACGGTGGGCCCCACGAATCACGATGAGAAGAGAGAGAGAGAGGGAGAGAGAGAGAGAGAGAGAGAGAGAGAGAGAGAGAGAGAGTTACCGGACTTTACGGCAGTGTACGGAGGCCGATCGATGACAGAAGAATACCGGTTGCCGGAGGCGAGGGGGCGCGTGAGGTTGTCGGAGCTAAGCCGCGGAGAGAGAGAGAGAGAGAGAGAGAGAGAGAGAGAGAGAGAGAAATGAAGCCGCTGCTGGGTCAATTGCGACTTATGATATAACACTTTTACCGACAAAAAAATTCATTAGTAATAATATTTTTAAATTCATTCACGGTGAAAGAACTTTTTTGGGAATGGCGGGATAATTGCCGGATTTTACCAATGAAATCACTTCGTCGGGAATAATATATTATTCCCGACGAACATGGATAATTATCGTTGGTGAAATAACTTTACCGACGAATGTATTCGTCGGTAATTACTATTTCAAAATTATTTATTGTCAAAGAAAACTTCCGTCGGTGAAATTAATTTTTTTACCAACGATAAGTAATATCATCCGTAAAAGTCTATTCTTCGTCGTGATAAATGGTGGTGGGAACGTATTTGGCGGTGGTGGGAATGAGGTATAACTTTTACCGATGAAATAGTAATTTCGTTGGTAAAAATACTATTTACCTGCAAAACTTATTTCGTCGAAAATAAGTTCGTCGGCAAAAATGTAATTTCTTATAGTGCCCAGTGATTTTGTTGGTGACCAAACTGCCTAAGGTCCACCAAGATGTATGTGCTTTGTCCATATTGTCTGTCGATTTTGCCAGATCATTTTAGTGTGTGAGCTAAAAAACGAAGCAGATCCAAAGCACAAGTGGACCACATTACAGGAGTATTTTATTTTTATTTTCATTTTTATTTATTTTTATTTATTTTAACTTTTCAGTCTGGACCTATTCAAAATTTTAAATTTTCTTGGCCATGGCCTGACTCAACAGCCCTAGAACCAACCCCACATACCTGCAAGTCAAGATGCAAACATGAACCATGGCAGGTAAGGCTCAAAGATCAAACCGGCTGGCCTGACCCCTTGAACCCTCGGCAACAATTTCACACTACCAATGAATCAAAATCGGGTCCGAGAGTGTGACTCAGCCATGGGCGCCCAAAAATTTCAATTCGTTCCAACCTTACCTGACAATATACCCGCCTTGGGAGGTTGAATTGGTATAGTGACTTGTGAAACTGGGTTCCTTGACTGAAGTTGAGTCAACTCAGTTTTGTCCTAGTTTTTAAATCCCATGAACTCACCAAGCGAATTCTTAAAATCAGATGGTTAGGATGGTTCGGTGAAAGCAACTTCCATCTTTTGGCCTTCCAAAAGTGAGGGTCCACCTGATGAGCAAGAAGGATGGCATAGTAATTTTATGTGGTGGCCAAATCAAGTGGGACACAGCTATCCTAAAAACTGAAAATCATGTCGTCCTGGGAGAGAGAAGGGTAGGAATGTAGTAGTCCAAGGCAAGGGCAGCCAAAAGGACTGCTGTCCGTTTCGCATCCCTAATTCCAACCTCGTCTATTGCAAGCAACCCAGTGTTACATGGTCATCTTTTGGGAGAGACAAGTTCACATTTTAGAACAAACATATCATGTTCAGGGCTCATGCATGTGTGCCATATTGATATGGGTCCTACCTTCCCTTTTCAATATATGCTTCTGTAGTACACTTTTTAAGAAAAGGATATCTTTGAGGTCAACCAAACACAAAATAGCAACATTCATGGCTAAATCTAACCATGTGTCCAACTCAATATATGGATATCGATATCCAGGATTTAATTCCATTCTCTACATAGACATTCTTAAGTGAGTTGCCCATGCGCCCACACGACGGCTAACACTCAGAGAGAGAAATGCTCCAGTGCTCTCAGAGCACTTTAAGTTACAATCCTCCTAGTTGCATTTGGACACTTAGTCCAATGTCATAATCCAGTCTGTTCATTATGTCCACGGCGCATTACATAGGCTACCATAGCAACATAACACTAATTTGACACATATTAATTGTTTGATCAATGGCTTTTAATATGGACAGTCAAGATCATTTACACAAAAATAGGTCAATGAACAATTTAATGCATCTAATTTGCTAGAACCAATGATGGATTGCTTATGATTCTAAGGAGTCACATTGTTATGCACTTGTGACAATACAATCCATGGCTTGGAAAAAGAATGGCTATAGAAAATAACACTGAACTAACCGTGAATTGGATCATCCGATCAAGTGTAATATTTGCATACTAGACCATGAAATGTGTTCCAAACTTGATGGATGCTTCAAATTCACCAATTGGACTGTGCAATTAGGAGCTCCATAATTAACTGCATGCATTGGGTTCAACAGTTGGCATCCCACATTTTCAGTAATTTAACTCACGTAACTTTCAAATATGATTGTTATGAGATGAACGAAGTTGATATCACAAGGTCAACATGGTGGCCCCACACAACTTTTTGTTGCAATCTCTTAAGTATTTGTGATGTGTGAGGGTTAAAAATAAATAAGGGAGAAAAGGTTGTGGGCTACTCTCATGAAAAGGACCCTAATTAAAGGGTCAAATAAGTCATTGTTATTTTGCTTTAAAATTTGATCAATGACTAATTGCGGTTGTGAAAGCAATCAATTAATGTATAGTATAGATTAAATAGATAAATAGTGACATTCAAAGTTGCCAAATAAAGCAGTCAAAATGATACTCATGCAATGTATAGTATAGATTAAATAGATTAATAGTGACATTCAAAGTTGCCAAATACCTCACCAGGGTCCACACAATATATAGAGCGGTTCGTATTTGCCAATTGGAGAAACCCAGTACCCGAAAAGTCTCATTTCCACTCAAAATAGGTACTTATGTGGCCATTGAATTGGTGATGGATGCTTTGTGTCCTATAAAGATTCCTTTCCACAAATCCTGAGCCATGGTCCATCCCTCTCCACTTTCAGCTGGACCTCATATTTGGTATTTTCTACCAAGGGCAAAGATCAATCCAGGGTGGATTGACCTCCTTGCGGATGGATACATGGTAAGAGAAGTATAGCAGTTAGGTATTTTTGCACCTGTTCATCGAAGAAGTGGTCTGCTAATTGGATGGTCCTGATCCAGTGACAGTGGACCAACCATGGATTTGTATCGGTTGATGGAATCTTTTAACGGGGGATTATTCAATATAGAGGAGAGACTGCCACAAATATCTCCTCTAACTTGTGGCCTACGGATAGTCTGCAAATCCATAAAGGAATTTTTCCTCTTAACTTGATGGAATTTTTTTAACCATGGATTTGTACCGTGTCTTTGCATTGTATAAAGGAGAGACTGCCACAAATATCTCCTCTAATTTGTGGCCGACCGATAGTCTGCAAATCCATAAAGGTCCACATTCAACTCAGAAAAAAAAAAAATCCCACTAACACTGGTTTTTGGCATCTCCCAATATGGAAAATTTTAGAGTTCTATAGTCAGACACAACAGACCAATGGTTTGAATTACCAACCACAGACCCCACCCATTAGCCCAAGTGTAGCGTGCAATGTGGTGGGCCACATGTATCATATATCTGGATCGTAATCATTCATATGTTTCGAGGCAAAACAATCTTGAAAGCCATGGAAGAGAATTTGATCAATAGAAGTGTGAAAAGGGCAAGCATGTGTGGAAAGGGCGACTGGTTGCATAAATGGAAAACATGAAAAAGTAGGAGTGTAAATAGTGGTCACCCGCTTCCACTCTCCTCTGTGTCATTTTCCATTTGCACACTTATATCATTTCAAATTATTATGAAAATGAAAAATGAAAAATGGATTCATGCAAAAAAAAATCTAGTGCATGTTTAGAAACCAGTTTTAATCGATAGCAAAAATTTTATTGAGAAGGCCGCCCGACAGGTAAGGGAATAAGAATGGCCTATCGAAGGAATGGATAGGACTCCAGTTCACAAAGACGGCCTAAGGGCAGCTTCGTTGGTTAGAGAATCAGCAATACGTTTAGCCTCCCAAGGGAATTTGTGAAAGGGCGGTCCATGGATCACTAGAGAAGCCTAAGGGGTCATTTGGGAGCATTAATTTATTCGTTGGTAATTAGTGTGAATCAGTAATTAGTGGGTTTGGGAGAGTGTATTTGATGTAAATTGGCCTCTTGTTTTGAAAGCACACTAAGATCTTGTAATTTTCCATTTCACATAATTTTAATTCATATGGAATCCAATGCATGTAAAATACAAGCTCCAAAACAAACCTAATACTAATGCAAATGGAGGCTGATGTACATCCAAATGTATTACTTCGGGATGCATGTAACGCCTCAGATTTTCGAGATTTATTTGAAAATTTTTAAAAATTCATTTTTAATTTATCTTTTATTAATTATCGTACATTTATCGTTGATTTGTGAATAGCGGGACATCCGTAGGATATCCAATAGGGGACCCTTTATAAAAGTTGCTTAGAATGATCCCATAAACATCGTAGAAAAAGCAGATTTCAAAAATCACACACTTTTTAGATAATTACGAAAATGCCATTAGTTAAACTTAAGTTAAGATGTCATTTTTAAGTATTATAGTTTCTGACGATCACTTTTCACGCAAAACCCTGGATTTAAGCTTTTGGACACATATTAACCATACACGTTAAATTTCAGCCCTTAAATCATAGTAGAAGTAGTCCAATTATCAACTTAGCCCCTTAACCCTTGATTTTCATGTCCATCGAGTGAGGAAAGTAGATGGTTAGTCGTAGTCAAATATTTCTCTTCATATGAGTGACTTGGATCATCTTTATCATGGACCAATAATGTAATTTGAGTGCCACACCTTGATAAGCATCTTTCTTATGCGCGAAGTTATCCCGTTTTAGAAATTAATGAGTTACTAACTCTTTTTAAATCTGAACCTTTCAATTTACCCACTTCTCACCATCAATCGCTTCTCAAATTTGGACCACTTATTATACTCATATGACTACGAGTTTACACAAAGTTTGGACCCCGATCTATAATCCTACACCGTTGAACCACAAAGCCAGCCCCTTCCTTTTCTGCCAAAAGTTGAAATTTCAAATCTAAGCATTTCTCACCATCAATCAACCACTAAACTTTGTACAATTATTTGCCTATCATGACCATATATTTTTTCAAATTTGGGCCCTAATCATCAAGCGTAGACCGTTAATTGATATGAAGTCCATTTTAGCACCCGTTAGGCCATTTTCAGGGATTAGCCAATCTAGAATGTGGATCATCAAGAAATTTACGTATTCTGACTCTACTCTTCGAGCTTGATAAGATGAACGGATTGGAATTGATCATAGATCATCCGAATATTGAGATTTGAGAAACTCACCTCAAGAAGTTGTTACACAAGACCTCGCGTGCATATCCCTCTCCATATTTCTACTAAGCACCTCCAAATCCTTCTCCTAACCCTAGCCTCCATGCCCTAGAGAGAGAGAGAGAGAGAGAGAGAAGAGGAGAGTTCTTTCTCATATTTTTTCAACGGTTAGGATCTTCTACAACCCTCTTCTTCTAAGTCCATCATAAAGTGAGGATTTTCCTTCAAGCCTTTCATTAATAATACCACGATTATCATAAGTTTCTTTTGTGGTATGTAAAGTTATTTTGTTTTGAATTGCTTATCCATATAACATGAAGTTTGATGTGAGATTTATAATGAATATCATTGTATGGTGATGTGATTCCTTGTTTAGATTTTTTACTAAGAAGCATGTGTATTTGTGTTATTTTTTTGAAATCTATGCCCTTATTTTCTTAGTCCATGTATTACAAGTAAGATTGATTTTCATTTTGTGATATGAAATATGTGTATAAGATCATCATATAGACATCCCATTATTGTATACTCTTTGTCCCTAAGTTGGTAAAATTATTCGATATAGAGAGATGGAACGCGTGAGAGGTGTCCATGATGGAAGAATATATCTTGACTTAACTAAGAGAATGAAGTGATTGTTTGTTAATGGATCCTTACATATACATGATGCTTGATTTGATCCATTTACATTACATGGGTATTTTAATAAATTTGGTCATGATGTACAACATTGGCTTTTTGGAACATGATGAAATCATAAAACAGGACAATGAGTGGACACTAATGGTATACAAATTCTCATGAGCCGGGGTTGGTGCTATGGACACTAATCCCGTGCTGTCGGCCTATGCTGGGTTGCTTGCGACTCGCCATAATGACCATTGAGTTTTATTTAAATCGGTTGGATGCGAAAACACTTAAATAAAGGTCAAACTAAAGTTATGCATTCACTTGGCTCCATGTGGGTGTACGGAATTGAGAATAGGCTAGAGCGTCCTACTTCTCCCGTACACTGTCACGTGTAGATTTGGGCTATGAGCGTCCCGTTTCTCACGTGATCGGGCAAAACTATGGGCTTGTGCGTCTTAGGAACCTCTGGTGACTAGTGGCTAGCATGAAGTCGTAACAGGGAGTCTCCCACTTCATGTATTGTGATTCTAGCTAGGGTGCCTTAGATAGAGCATGCATTCCATGCATCGCATTAACAAAGATTTTTACTTGGTTGTTTTGATTTGATTAAATGATAATATCTTGCTTGCGTTTACTGTACCGTTATTATTATTCTTGATTGTCCTTAGAGGGAATATTCCCACTATGATAGCGTTTAACGCTATCCCAAACACAATTTAGATGATGCAGGTGAAGATCCAGGTATTGAACCCGATTTTTAAGGAAAAGAGTTTGATGGTTCGTACGATCACATGGCGGATGACGATATTAGAGAAACTTAATTGATGTTATCATTTATTATATATTTCTTTTGAGTAGTTGATACATTTATGGAATTGTAATAAGTCCTCAAGAGAAGACATGGTTTTGTATTTTAATTAATCAGTATGGATATTGGTTGGTTCCCTTATTTAAACATTGATGATGACGTAGTAAGTTTGATAGAAAAAGATGATAATTGTTTCCGCCATTGTGCTTGAATGTTATATTTTATTATTTGACAAATTATTTATTTCATAAATTACTTGGGAATTCGGCCGTCGTGTTATACACGAGAGTCGAAAATCTCGGGTCGTTACAATGCATGGGAGTTTTATGTTGGGTGCGTTGCACAAAACCTTAGGATTTACCCCCCAAACCACTCGAATTATGGGATATGATAATGCAATAATCTAAAGCAAATCACCAACCATACGACACAAGGGATTTTAACGTAGAAAACCCTCAAAGAGGTAAAAATCACGGGACCTCGTCCAAACAAATAATCCACTATCAAGAGAACCGTTTACAACCTCGATCACAAGTACAACCCACTTGAATATAACCTTCTTAACCCACGCAGAGATGGAAAAATAATAAAGGACTAGAAACTGAGAGATCTCACCGAACACAAGGACATTGAAGAGCCGAGACGTTGATTGCACCGTGAATCACCTTCACAAGCAATACCTCATCTTCCAACATGCTTCCTCTCTCTCTCTTTCTCTTCCTCTCTTCCTCTTTTTTTTTCTCTCTCTCACCTTGGACGTGTAGAACTCCAAATTAGGTTAGCTATAACGACCCGAGATTTTCGACTCTCATGTATAACACGACGACCGAATTCCCAAGTAAATCATGGACTAATTGATTTGTTAAATAATGAAATATAGCATTCAAGCACAATGGCGGAAACAAATGTTCATCTTATTCTATCAAACTTACCACTTCATCATCAATGTGTAAATAAGGGAACCAACCGATGTTCATACTAATCAATCAAAATATCAAACAATGTCTTCTCTAGAAGACTTATTACAATTTTCATAAATGTAACCACTAATAAAAAGAAATGTCTAATAAATGAAAATATCAACTAAATTCCTTCAACGTCTTCATCCACCATGTGATCGTACGAACCGTCGAACTCTTCACCTTGAAAGTCGAGTTCTATACATGGATCTTCACCTACATCATCTAAATTTTGATTGGGATAGCGTTAAACGCTATCATAGTGGGGAATATTCCCTCCAAGACTATCAAGAATAATAATGTACAAAACTCAGAGTAACGCAACACAATAATATCTTTATTCAAACAAAACAATCAAGTAAAAATCTTTGTTAATGCGATGCATGGAATGCATGCTCTAGCTAAGGTACCCTAGCTAGAATCACAATATATGAAGTAGGAGACTCCTTGTTATGACTTCATGCTAGCCACTAGTCACCAAAGGTTCCTGGGACGTACAAGCCCATAGTTTTGTCCAACCACATGAGAAACGGGACGCTCATAGCCCAAATCTACACGTGACAGTGTACGGGAGAAGTAGGACGCTCTAGCTTATTCTCAATTCCGTACACCCACATGGAGCCAAGTGAATGAATGACTTTGTTTCCCATTTTATTAAGTATTTTACATACAACCATTTTAGCAACTCACTGGACACTATGGGGGAGTCGCAAGCGACCCAGCATAGGCCGACAGCTCAAGCTTAGTGTCCATGGCACCAACCCCGGCTCATGAGAATTTGTATACCATTAGTGTCCACTCATTGTCCCGTTTTATGATTCCATTATGTTCCAAGAAGCCAATGTTGTACGTCATGGCCAAAGTGATTAAAACAGTCATGTAATATATATAGATCCAACCAAGTATCATGCACATATAAGAATCTCTTGGTAAACAATTATTGCATTCTCTTAATCAAGTCAAGACCTATTTTTCCATCATGGACACCTCTCACGGGTTCCATCCCTCTACATCGAATAATTTTACCAACTTAGGGACAAAGAGTGTACAATAATGGGATGTCTATATGATGATCTTATACACATATTTCATATCACGATATGAAAACTAATGTTACTTGTAACACATAGACTAAGAAAATAAGGGTATAGATTTCACAAAGATAAATAATACAAATATACATGCTTCTTAGTAAAAATTCTAAATAAGGAATCACATCATTATATAATGATATTCATTACAAATCATACATTAAAGTTCATGTTATATGGATCGGCAATTTAAAATAAATAACTTCACATGCCACAAAAGAAACTTATGATAATCGTGATATTATTAATGAAAGGCTTGAAGGAAAATCCTCACCTTAGGATGGACTTAGAAGAGGGTTGTAGAAAATCCTAGCCGCTGGAAAAATATGAGAAAGAATTACCTTCTCTCTCTCTCTCTCTCTCTCTCTCTCTCTCTCTCTTCTATCTCTCTCTCTAGAGCATGGAGGCTAGGGTTAGGAGAAGGGCTTGGAGGTGCGTAGTAGGAATATGGAGAGGGATGTGCGTACATGGGGAGAGAAAAGAAGGGCGTGTGCGTAAGGTCTTGTGTAACAACCTCTTGAGGTGGGTTTTTCAAATATCAATATTTGGGTGATCTTTGATCAATTCCAATCCGTTCATCTTATTAAGCTCAAAGAGTAGAGTCAGAATAAGTAAATTTCTTAATGATCCACATTCTAGATTGGCCGATCCTTGAAAATGGCCTGATGGGTGCTAAAATGGGCTTGATCTCAATTAACGGTATATGCTTGATGATCAAGGTCCAAATTTTGAAAAAGTATGTAGTCATGATAGGCAAACAATTGTACAAAATTTAGTGGTTGATTGATGATGAAAAATGCCTAGATCTGAAATTTTAACTTTTGGCAGAAAAGGAAGGGATTGGCTTTATGGTTCAACAGTGTAGGATTATAGATCGGGGTCCAAATTTTACGTAAACTCGTAGTTATATGAGTACAATGGGCGGTCCAAATTTGAGAAGCGATTGATGGTGAGAAGTGGGTAAATTAAAAGGTTCAAATTTGAGAAGAGTTGGTAACTCATTAATTTCTAGAACAGAATAACTTAGCGCATAAGAAAAAGGCTTATCAAGTTGGGGCACTCAAATTACACTATTGGTCCATGATAAAGACGATCCAAGTCATTCATATGAAGAAAAATATTCGATTACGACTAACCATCCACTTTCCTCACTTGATGGACATAAAAATCAAGGATTAATGGGCTGATTTGACAATTGGACCACTTTTGCTATGATTTAAGGGTTGAAAATTGACGTGTATGGTTAATATGTGCCCAAAAGCTTAAATTCAGAGTTTTGCGTGAAAGTGATCATCAGAAACTATAATACTTAAAAATAGCATCTTAACTTAAGTTTAACTAATGGCATTTTCGTAATTATCTTAAAAGTGTGTAATTTTTGAAATTTGATCTTTCTAAGATATTTATGGGATCATTCTAAGCAACTTTTGTAAAGGGTCCCCTATCAGATTTCCAACGGATGTCCCGCTATTCGCAAATCAACGGTAAATATACCATAATTAATAAAAAAATAATTTAAAAATGAATTTTCAAAAATTTTCAAATAAATCTTGAAAATCTGGGGCGTTACATTAGCTAATCTTGATTTGGAAGCCTTCTTATAGCCCCATGCAAGAGTTAGAGCTAAATTAGGGAACTGCATATAGCAATCAGCGCGCGTCATCGACCAGTCAGCCACACCAAAAAACAGTCCAAAAAGTTTTTAGAGAAAACTCGAATTTCAGACATGTCTGTCGACCGATCAGTCGACCGGTCGACCAAGACCCCCGACCGGTCAATGACCGGTCGGCCAGGGGGTGTCGACTGGTCGTTGACCACCAAGGTCACCTCTCTCTCCTCTGACATGAGGAGGAAAACTCCAATAAATCTCCCCCTTTCCAACTCAGGAGAAGTTCACCATCTTCAAGTCAGCCCAGCTTCTACAAGCCTCAAATTTGCCCTTGAGCAAAGCCTTGGTCATCATGCTTGACCCGTTATTGTCCGTGTGGACCTTCTCGAGTTGTTATACCTTCTGTTCCAAAGTATCCCTGATCCAATGATATTGAATCTCTATGTGCTTTGACTTGGAATGCTGACTTGGATTCTTGCTCAAGTGTATCGCATTCTGGCTATCATAATAGACCACGTGCTTTTCCTACTTCAGACTAAGTTCCTGTAGGAACCTCTTCATCCAAAGCATCTCCTTAAATGCTTTTGTGACTGCAATGTACTCGGCCTCTGTCGTGGACAACGCTATGACATTTTGTAGCTTGCTCTGCCAAGAGACCGCTCCCCGTACAAACGTGAACATGAACCTTGATGTAAACTTCTTGAAGTCTATGTCACCTACCATATCTGCATCTGTGTAACTTTCTAACACAGGTTTTCTGGCACCTTAGTATAGGCTCAACCTGGATGAGCCCCTCAGATACTATAGTATCCACTTCACCGTTGTCCAATGTTCTTTGCCAGGATTGGCAAGATACCGGCTGACAATACCAACTGCATATACTATGTCTAGGCGCGTATACACCATAGCATACATCAAACTTCCTACCGCCGAGGCGTAGGGTATCTTTTGCATCTCATCCACCTCTAGCTTCGTCTTGGGACACTGCTTGTCTCTCAATTTGAAATGACCATCCAGTGGAGTACTGACCGGCTTCGCTACATTCATATTGAATCGCTCTAGGACTTTCTCAATATACCGCTCTTATGACAACCCAAAGCTTCCTACTGCTTCTGTCATGAGTTATCTTCATTCCTAGGATTTGTTTCACCCGGCCTAAGTCTTTCATCACAAACGACTTCCCCAACTCCTGTTTCGGCCTTTCAATCTTCTTGATGTCTTTTTCCATGATGAGCATGTCATCAACATATAATAACAAAATTAAAAAATCACTATCTAAGAACCTGCGAATGAATACATAATGATCGGACTTCGTTCTATCATACCCATGTTTCAACATGAACAAGTCGAACTTCTTATGCCATTGCCTTGGAGCTTGTTTCAGTCCATACAAGCTCTTCATAAGCCTACACACCATATGCTCCTTGCCCTTGACTTCGAACCCCTCTGGTTTGTGCATACAGATCTCTTTTTCCAGGTCACCATGGAGGAAAGCACTTTTAACATCTAACTACTCTATCTCCAAATCCATGCTAGCCGCCAACCCAAGCAACATCTGTACGGACATCATCTTCACCATTGGTGAGAATATCTCATCAAAGTCTACACCTTTTCTCTGACCAAAACATTTCACCACAAGTCTAGCCTTGAACCTTGTCTATGAATTCTTCTGCTCAATCTTCTTTCTGAACACCCACTTGTTGCTCAGAGCTTTCTTGCCCTTAAGCAATTTTACCATATCATAGGTGTACTTTTTGTGTAAGGATTCCATCTCCTCTTGCATAGCTTTCAACCACTACCCCTTATACTTGTTGGCTAGGGATTTAAAATGATCTTCTGGCTCTCCCCCATCAGTAAGCATAATATACTCATGCAGGCGAGTACTTCTTGGATGGGTGTCTATCCTTAGATCTCCTCCTCACCCGTGGCTCAACAGGTGGATCATGTGGGGGTTGCTCCCCCGATCCATCTTCTGTAGGAACTCCCTCGTCCTCTGTACCTCGCTATACTCCCCCGTCATCAGACACCACGAGAGGAGTAATAGGATCCATATCTTCCAGCTCAACTGAAGTGGGTTGAGTCTTTTCTAGCTTTCTAATGTCTTCTATACAGTGATCTTCAATGAAAACCACATCTCTGCTCCTGACGAACTTCTTCTCGATCGGATCACACAACCTGAAATCAAATTTCTCATCACCGTACCCTAAGAACACACACTGTCTGATCTTCGTATTGAGCTTAGACCTCTCGTCCTTTGGTACGTGAATGAATGCAGGGCATCCAAATACCCTGAGATGATTGTACGAAGGATCACGTCCAATCCACACCTTCTCAAGTATTTCTCCATTCAACTGGGCTGATGGAGACCTGTTTATCAAATACACTGTCGTGTGCATTACTTCTCCCTAAAACATCTTGGGCAACTTCGCATGGGATAACATGCATCTGATTCTCTCTACAATGGTGTGATTCATATGTTCAGATACACCATTATGCTGGGGGCTCTTGGGTACCGTCTGTTCATGTCGTATACCTAGGGACTTGTAATAATCATGAAAAGCCCCAATGTATTCACCATCATGTCAGTGCGAATGCACTTCAGTGATCTATCTGTCTCTCTCTCTCTCGACCATGGCATGAAATATTTTAAACACACCAAAGACTTCGTCCTTGGATTTCAAAGCATAAACTCAAACCCTCCTAGATGCATCATTTATAAATGTGACAAAATACAATGCCCTATCCAAGGATTTTGTCCTCATAGGACCACAAACATCAGAATAAACCAAATCTAATGCATGCATTTTCTTAACATAAGAAGCAGTCATTACAAATGAAACTCTATGCTGTTTCCCTGATAAACAATCAATATAGTTTTAAAAGGTGTACCTGCCAACTCTGGAAAGAGGCGCTTCTTTACTAGTAGCTGAAGCTCTTTCTCGCTAATGTGGCCGAGCCGTCTGTACCACATGTTTGTCACTGAATCTTCCACTGCATTCAACTCACCCTTGCATATGCTGACACATGTCTTGTATAGGGTGCAACACATCTTCCCTCTTGCTGCGATCATCAAACCCTTGATGAGCTTCCAGTGCCCACCAACAAATCGACTCTCATAGCCGGCTACATCCAACCTTTTGGTCAATATCAAGTTGAGGCAAAGGTCGAGAATGTATCTCACATCTTTTAAAACCAATGTACAGCCAACATCGGTCCTCACACAAATATCACTAACTCCCATAATCTAAGATACTCCAGAGTTCCCCATCTTCACTGTACCGTAACTGCCTTGCTTGTAGCTTGTGAAAAAATCCCTTCATGAGGTTGCATGAAACGACGCTCCCGAATCGATAACCCAATCGGTGTCCCGATTCACAGTCGCGAGACAAACATCGTGATCTGCTGAGAGAATGACCACAACGTTGCCATCGGAGGCAACCGTCGTAGAGTCTGATTCATCACATTTTTCCTTCCATTTTCCTTTCTAATCCTTTTTCCTATGACATTCACTTTTATAATGACCCTTCTTGTTATAGTTCTAATATTCAACATCTCTCCTAACATTAGACTTGCCTCTAGATTTATCTCGAGCTTTCCCACCCTTTCTGTTCTTTCCTCTCCCCTGATCCTGTGTCACAAGGGCCTCTTGCTGAGTAGACCCTTAAGACTTCTTTCTTGTCTCCTCATTGAAGAGACAACTCGTTACCTATTCCATGGACATCTTTCCGTCTGGTGCGGAGTTACTCAAAGACACCACCAATGTCTCTCAACTATCAGGCAATGAGCTAAGCAATAGCAAAGCCTGTAGTTCATCATCCAGGACCATCTTTGTAGTGAAGAGCTAGTTCACAATATTGCTAACTTCATTCATGTGCTCATCCACAGCACCATTATCCTTGAACTTGAGATTTACAAATCTTCTAATAAAAAAGATCTTATTGCCGACTGTCTTCCTCTCATACAACCCTTACAATTTCTATCATAGGCTAGCGACTGAGGTCTCCGTAGACATATGGTAGAACACCAAATCATCCAACCATTGTCTAATGAACCCCACCGGCTTTCAGTCCAACATCTTACAATCATCATCTGGCATATCTTTTATCTTCGCTGATATGCCTAAGATTGGAGCATACAAGTCCTTGTCATAAAGCAAGTCCTCCATCTTAGCCTTTCATATGGTCTAATTAGACCCATTGAGGCTAATCATCCTTGATGAGCCACCTTCCATAATTCAGAACCAATCCCACTTCCGTTCAAACAACCTGAACTCTCTGATACCACTTTTATTAGGTGCGTTGCAGAAAACCTTGGGATCTCGCCCCCCAAAGCACTTGAATTATGAGATATGATAATACAAAATCTAAAGCAAATCACCAACCACACGACACAAGAGATTTTTACTTGGAACACCCTCCAAGAGGTAAAAACCGCGGGACCTCGTCCAGACAAACAATCCACTATCAAGAGAACCGTTTACAACCTCGATCACAAGCACAACCCGCTTGGATCTAACCTTCTTCACCCACGTAGGGATGCATAAACAATAAAAGGATTAGAAACTAAGAGATCTCAACGAGCACGAGGACGTTGAAGAGTCGAGACATCGATTACACCGTGAATCACATTCACAAGCCAAACATCATCTTCCAACAAGCTTCCTCTCTCTCTCTCTCTCTCTCTCTCTCTCTCTCTCTCTCACCTTAGACGTGTAGAACTCTGAATTAGGTTAGATAATCTCGATTTGGAAGCCTTCTTATAGCCCTATACAAGAGTTAGAACCCGATTAGAAAATTGCGTAAAACAGTCCACGCGCGCCATCAACCGGCCGGCCACACCAAAAAATAGTCCAGAGAGTTTTTGGAGAAAACTAGAATTTCAGACCTGTCTATCGACCGGTCGACCAGGACCCCCAACTAGTCGACGACCGGTCGGACTAGACAGAAAACAGTCCAGCGAGCATTGCCAATTTCTGGTTGAATTTCCGACCGGTCGGCTAGGGAGCGTCGACCGATCGATGACCACCAAGGTCACCTCTCTCTCCTCTGACATAAGGAGGAAAACTCCAACACTTTAGTCATTGGATACGATTTTTTTTTTCTCCTTTGTATAATGGACCTCACATTAGTGGGGATACGGAACATTCGAGTTTTAATATCTCAAACCTTTGATTTCATTGAAAGTTGAAAGGAGACCAACCGTATTCAAAAGTAAATTAAAGTGTAAAATGATTGAAGTGTTGAAACATTCCTATCTTAGAGCTTTAGTCTTTTGGTTTCTACCCATCCAAGGTGAGGCATATGATGTAAGCAATTTGGATAATTGACAAATGACACTAAATCCAATGGCTAAAGTCCTAATGTATCTTGTAGCAATACGTGGAGATGTATTCTCTTCTGGCAAACCTTTGAAAATGAATGGAAAATCCTCAAGTGGGTACCATCTCCTTGAAGCCAATTAATTGGATTTCGACACCAATCCCTTTCCAAGTATCATGTTTAGCTTAATGATAAGGAAAAGAACTCAATTTAACCGTCACATTCCCACTTATAAAACCATGTGGATTTTTAGTATTTATACCCAACCTTTCTATTTGCATATTCTTAGTTTCAATTCCAAAATGGAAAATGGTGTATTCAAACCAATCTGGGGTTAATGTCCATTTCCTTAATAGGGGTGTTTGAGAATACTAGTTTCGAAATGAAAATGATTCCCATGGAATCCTATTTTTCCTCAAATCATGAGGGAAAAAAAAAACTGTGGAATGGCACGTTGTTATTGAAATCTTCAAATTTTCAATCAATTTTTTTTTATATGAGGCGAATTGTAATCCGAGGAAAATATTCCTGCCCTAAATTCCTCTTTTGTTATCTAGATTAGGGAATTGATTCCCTATCATTACATTTCAGATGTCACAACCTATAGAGATAAAATTCCATGCAAAAGTAGCCAGTGAAGACAGTGCATGTCATGCGTGGCACACCTTACATTTGTTGTCTATTATCGAGTGCCACAACAAGTCGTATCATGAAGTTTAGAACAAGGCACATGAAAAGTGCTTCCGGAGTGACCTATTTCACCACTTTAGCGGGGGAAATGCGCTGATTTTGATTTCCTTTAGATAAGGGTTGAACGAAGTTTTGATTTTGATTTTTTTCTTTTTCTTTTTCCTTTTCCTTTGTAATGGAGAAGAAAATGTGAAATGTGATTTGCCATCACAACCGATGGCACTTGCATAAAAGGCATGGTCCAGTATTGTACATTTCCTACTAATTTATGAGGCATGAAAAAATTGCCATATTTTTGTTCTGAAATTCAACAATTAACTCATGAATCATATGAGGTGAGATTTGGACGTTTGGCGTGTGCTTGGATTCGAAAAATAACCAATTCCTAATTACAATTTCGTGCATTCCAAGTTGGACTTGAAATGGTAATGATTTTTGTCAATTGGTGCAAATCTCCCTTACAAATGGAGCGTGGGTAGCCCCACTTTGGTCATGTCCGTACTTCATTTATTGGAATTCAATTCAATTGGACATCCAAACACAACTCAGTGGACGATCATGGAATCCCTCATCCGTCCGTAGACTAAAATAATAAATTTCTAGATTCCTAGTCCTTGCCATCAGCTCATCCAATGCGCATTATGTGAAGCTGTCAATGAACCATGCTGGGCAACCAGGCTTTTGAGCCTGGTAGTACAACAGTTATAAGCCGTACCATTGCATTACAAAAAGCTTCATAAGCATCCCATGCCTTTCTACTAATGGTGGTACGAGAGTAAAAAGTCCCATTATTGCATCACTAAAAGCCACATAATGTTTCAAGTCCCTTCAAATGTTAGTAAAGCTATCATCCATGGTTAAAGACCACTTGGTCGGTCTTGTCTGGCCTTGAGTCAATTTTCAACTAGCCTAAGTTGGGGGTGAGTATCTTCCTCACTGGGTCAAATTTCAGGTGACTCCTTTTGTTGAATTAGATCGGGTCCGGGCGAGTTGACTCAAAAAATTCACCGTGAACACTCCAGCTGCGCAAACAGTTGCCTTCGCTTCTGCTTTCAATTGTACAAATAAGGTGTGGAGTTGACTTAGATAAGAAAATGTATGTTTGTTTTTTAGAGTCACCGCGAGCTCAATTATAAAGCTTTGAATCTACAGCCAGCTAGAAACTATATAATCACTTATGGGTCGGGGAATTACAAAATTTTCCGACCTCACAATTCCCTGACACAAGTGGCTGCTATTGTTGATCTGCGAACATAGACTCTGAGTAAGGATCTTAATGAGAGAAGAGGAAGGGGTTAGGCAGCTTCTTATGTTAGCATAACTTAATTATTGTCTCTACTCTATGGGATATTATAACTTTTAGGAGGATTTCAACAGAATTTTAACATGATATATCTCGCCATAACCCGTGAGGAGCCAAACAAGCAAAAATAAAAAGATACTATCTTTACTTTATAGAGTAAAATGACTCCGAGTAGGCGAATGTAATAAAGAAAAAGAAATAAGAAAGAAAGAAAATATAACTACAAGTTGATGATGTAGATATGTTAGGAATGTGTCACTACAAAAAATTTCATTTTTACCGACGAATGATTTCGTCGGTAATCAGTAAAATTTCGTCGGGAAATGTTTTTACCGACGAAATTTTTCGCGGCTAACATCGTCGCAGAAAGGCCGTCGGTAAAGGTTTTTACCGACGAAATAATTTTTTCGTAGGTAATAATTGAACCATTACCGACGAAATTATTCGTCGGCCAAACATATGAATTTTGTCGGGATTGAAAATGATACGTCAGTGAAAAAAATTTTACCGACGAAATATTTCGTCGGTAAAAGAAAAGAAAAACTTTTTACCGACGAAATAATGCGTAGGTAAAAACATGATAAAACTTTTACCGACGGAATAATTCATCGGTAAAAGCATCTCAGAGCTTTTTACCGACGAAATATTCCGTCGGTAAAAGTTTTTTGCTTTCTTTTACCGACGAAATATTTCGTCGGTAAAAGTTTTTCCTTTCTCGGTTCCATTTGTTTTCAAAAATTCAGGAAAATTCCTGATATACACCTGTAAAAAAACCTATACATTTTGAATCCTACTCACATGCACAAACATACAAACAAACAAAAAGTACAACATCCATACACAAATAATCCATTCCACATCCACAAACAAACAATATTCATCCACACACAAATATATACAAGTTAAAAGTCGTATATTAAAAAAAAATAATCAGGAAGATGAAGGCGGAGGTGGGGGAGGTGGCGGGGCATCGGCGCCAAGGCGTGCAGCGAGAGCCTGAAACATCTCCTGCATCCGTCGCTCATGCTCCTGCCGCAACTCCTCGATCCTCCTCTCCTGCTCCTCCCGTCGCCTCTCCTCCTCCTCCCTCTGCCTCTCTAGCTGCTCCCGAATCCCATCGACGACGACCCGTAGCTGCTGAACCTCTCTCTCTGCGATGTCAGCTCGGCGTTGAGCGCTCTCACCAGCTACGGATCGGCTGGAGCCAGCTCTAGTTTGTGCCATGAGCTTAGCACCATGGCCAAGCCCACGCACATATCCAGAACGGGTGCCAAGCACCTCGCTCAGGATTTCTGGCTCACTCCGCTGACTACCATCGGGAGTGGGCTGACTGCGTATGGTGTCCATCGCCGCCTGTAATGAAAAGATATGAAATTTCATAAAAAATGACATGAATGACATTATTATCAATCAATGCGCAATTAAATTTAACAAAGTAAAGATTTTTACCCAATGCTCACTGGCTCTAGGATGAACCCAAGATCCCGTCGCCTGCCGACAGTGAGTCCCTCTGTAGAGGTCTACTGGTCCAGGCTCCTGGCCGGTGACGGAATCCCGCTGCGCAATCGAAAGAAAAAAAGACTTATAATAAATGCCAATCAAAATAATATATTAACTTAATAATCATCAATAATTTCTTACCATGTCGTAACGATGTCGTACAAATGACTTTGAACCAGCTACGTGGTTCACTTGTAACTTTTCCCTGTTCGCAGAATTTATTCTGCTCCTCTTCTGAACACATTATACAAAATACATTTCTATTAATTGCGAAATTAATTGCGAATTTAATTGTTACCGTAAGATATCGTACATGTAAATATTACCTGAAAAGCCTCCGACGAAAATCTCTCGCAGAGTATCCGCCAGTCGTCTGTACTAACGTGTGGCGGTGCGGACTATATGGCCTCATCGTGTGTCCTGCACCGCTTGTACCGCTGGTGCAACTCTCCGCGGTACTCCTTGAACCGCTCCCTAATCATGTCGTCGACGGCATGAGAAATGTAGGGAACATTCAAATCGAATTCAAATTTATCCTGCAGTTTCGTAAATAATAAATTAAGGGAATAAACTTATTAACAATAGGACTTAACCGTAAATGAACTTTCACAAAAAAAAATTTCAATTTACTAAACTTTACCTGAAGGCGCTGACGGATGAGCTGTCGCACATCATCTGTCACGTCAGTCCAACGGGGGGTGGTGGCGGGGATCAGAGATCGGCATAGGATACCGACCTCAGACGTAAACAATCTGGCACTGTCCCCAACAGGTCTAAGGCAGTCCTGTGGGAATTCTACTGCCACCCTACCCTCACGCGTAAGTCGCTCTAAAACTAACCCACGCGTGGGTCCACGTCCTCGTCGGCTGGTAGAAGATGCTGCTGCGAAAAGATATATGTAAGTAACAATATAAACAGAAATCACTAAATAAATGTCTAGACTTACATGCAGTGCCCGGTGTATGCTGAACCGAAGGATCAGATGACTGTGATGCACCGTGCGACGTCGATGCTGTCTGCGTCGTATCACAGGTGGAAGGGGTAGATCCAGTGCGCGAACGACCTGATCTCCCACCTGGTGCCATGACTGAATATATCTGAAATACAAACTTATAAATTTAAACAATGTCAATGCAAGTTTATGAACATCATTGCAGAGTGAATTTGTGCTTATGCTTAGAGAAATGATAAAAATATGATTAGACCATTACACTATAATGCAAGCAGGATATAATAAAACCGTAAACAGAATATAATAAAACCGTAAACAGAATATAAAAGTTGAAAAATCCATTACACATTGTCATTCTATATCAAATACATATATCTCATTGTAATACAAATCAACTTCGGATCAACTATCCGAAATACTCCCTGCGTAAGTTATCGTACGCTGCAGATGTATATTCGATGTTGTATGAAGCACTTGACATTGTTACAGCCAACATGCCAGTCACAATAGGAGAAATCTGATCTCTCGGGACTCCATTCAGATGTGCAAGTGATAATGTCGCATCTTCCATACGAAGTTTTCCGCGATTATATTCCTCAATCAGGTCCGGAATTTCTTTGAGATTGTATAATCTTTCATCTGAGTCATCGTCTTCCTTCCTACATATCTCGACCAGACCAGGTATCTCTCTGGCCATACCAGAAGAATATAGGGCCGGAAAGTCCATCCGCAACAGCTGATGAAGTATACTGCGTGCTTCCGCTACGCTCCAATTTGTGGAGGACATGATCAGAAAGTGACTTAACTGTAAATGTAGATTATCAACAAGTCAATTCAGGAAAAAAATCATGACTTGTAAAACATATATACATGTAATAATCAAATTAATCGAATTGAAAAATTACATGTAAATCTTGTATACATTTAATAATCGTCGTCTGAATCATTATCGCTTAGGACTCTTTCTTCTTCACCATCACTATCGCTGATCAGAATTTCCTCTTCATCGTCTGCAACATTGTCATCGATGAAAGCGCTATCATCTCTAACAATGTCATTTATGATTGAGGCATCAACATGATCAGGTGGCACATCATCTCTATTCAATTACACCACATCAATATCAACATTTGGATCATTCCCTCTATCCCAAGATGGCATGTCTTCTTGGTATGCTTGTTCAACTGACGACGTTCTATTACTCCCTTCATCGTTATCTTCAACGTCTACTTCGGGAACGTCAAATATGTTCCTGCGCTTTATTTTCTGCACCACGTGCCAAGAGCCGCCTAACTTAGTGTCAGCGAGGTAGAATACTTGTTCGGCTTGGCCGGCTATGATAAATGGGTCATCTTTAAACCACTTTCCGAGATAAATTTACGCTCGTGAAGTAATTATCAGTCTGTATTCCCAACTTTTTATTTCCAATGTCCCACCAATCGCATTTAAATAAGTACACCCGCTTTCTCATACAATAACTCAGCTCAATAATATCCGTCAAAACGCCATAAAAATCAATTTCGACCTCCTCATGTGTTCCCTTCACAACCACACCACTATTTTGTGTGGTCCTATATTTCTCATGCTTCTCAGTGTGGAACCGAATCCCGTTTACAATACAACCTGTATATCTAGATACACGTCTATCAGGGCCACACGCCAGTGAGTAGAGCGCATCAGATGCATCCGCAGAGTTGCTAGCGCGCAACATCTTCATCTATCATCACGTACAGAATATAAATGTACGTTTAGGCATTTAAAATTACGTGTAAATATTGTGCAATACAACAATATTGTAAGTGTGGTGAGATAGAAGGTAAATTAAGCTTACACGTTTTGCAAACCATTCTGGAAACAAATCCTGATGCATTCGATCATAATTTGTAGGGTATTGGGACTTCATCTCCTCGATGTGTTCGCTATACACAATTGGTACGTTGTAAGCAAGAAATTTTGAGATTAAAATTGTTTGTAGATATACAATAATTATGTGCGAAGACTTACTCCAAGTACGACTCTATTTCTTCACAGTTATGCAACACATACCACCGCGCCTTCGCAAGATCCCGAGGGTCCATATCCTGAAACGTCGGCGATCCTAAAGGACGGACGTTATGTGCGAATACAGATATGAGTTCTTGTTCATGCTCCTGCCCTGCATCGGCATTACGATCTTCTCGATTGAATCTAGTCTCTATGCCACGAAGACACATGGAGCAAAATGTCAGGCACTCATTATCAATGTACGCCTCAGCAATGGATCCCTCTGGACGTGCCTTATTCCTCACATATTGTTTTAATGTGTGAAGGTATCTGTACACAAAATCAATATGTTTAAGACATGAAAACATGGATATACGTAGTTTATGGAATGAAAAAAAAATTATGATCATTGTTCTATCACCTTTCGATCGGATACATCCAACGATATTGTACTGGGCCTGCAAGCTTCGCTTCGTGCGGTAAGTGAATTGCTAGGTGTACCATGACATCGAAAAACGCAAGTGAAAAAATTCTTTCAAGTTTGCAAAGGATTACGACAATATCCTTCTCCAGTCGTTTAATAACCTCTACATTTAAAGATTTCGAACACAAATCCTTAAAGAATATCCCCAACTCAATCAGCGTAGCACTGACATCCTTGTTGAGGAATCCACGAATCGCAACCGGTAGTAGGCGTTGAAGAAGGACGTGACAGTCATGACTTTTCATTCCTGTTACCTTACAGTCCATAATGTTGACGCGCCGAGAGATATTCGATGCATACCCGTCTGGAAATTTCACCTTGTTCAACCATTCATATACACGTTTTTTCTCTAGTTTTGTCAATGTGTAGCATGCTGCTGGTATAGTATATGAATTTCCATGTGGTTGCAAGTGCAACTCTTTCCTTAAACCCATTGCTTGTAGATCCAATCGAGCCTTAAAACTGTCTTTTGTTTTCTTCTCTATGTTCATCAATGTTCCAAAGACATTGTCACATATATTCTTCTCAATATGCATGACATCCAAGTTGTGTCGTAATTTCAGATGACTCCAATAAGGCAACTCAAAAAAAATGCTCTTCTTCCTCCAGTTGTACTCCAATACTGTACGTTTTCTCTTCTTCAAGTGCGGTGCCTTACCAAATCTAACTTCTTCAATGTTACTCAGCTGTTGTAACACATCTTCTGCAAATAGTTCTTTCGGTGGTGGCCTATGATCTTGTTTGCCATCAAAGATTACCGTCTTCCTGCGCCAATTATGATCCCTCGGAAGGAAGCGATGATGGCCCATATAACACGTTTTCTTACCATGCTTCAATGACAATGAACAAGTCTCAGTACTACATGTAGGACAAGCCAACTTTCCCTTCGTGCTCCACCCAGACAAATTTCCATATGCAGGGAAGTCATTTATTGTCCACAAAACCGCTGCGTGCAATCGAAACGTCTGTTCTGCAAAAGTGTCATACGTCTGGACACCTTGACTCCACAACTCGTTTAACTCATCTACTAACGGTCGGAGATACACATCAATGTCATTCCCCGGTGACTTGGGTCCAGGAATAAGCAACGACATCATAAAAAATGATTCCTTCATACACAACCAAGGAGGTAAATTGTAGGGCATAAGTATCACTGGCCACATACTGTACGAGCTACTCATATTACCAAATGGATTAAAACCATCACTTGCAAGACCTAGCCGAACATTGCGAGAATCCTCTGCAAACCAGTCATATTGCTTATCAAAATGTTGCCAGGCTTCAGAGTCAGCGGGATGCCTCAATGTATTATCATCATGAAGGCGTTTCTCCTTATGCCACCTCATATCTTCAGCCGTCTTGCTTGACGTAAACAATCTTTGTAATCTGGGTTTCAATGGAAAGTACCTTAACACCTTTTGTGGAATTTTCTTACGCTTAGCTTCGTCATATTTCCACCTAGACTCTCCACATTGTGGACACTCCTCAACATTTTCATGTTCTTTCCAATACAATACACAATCATTTATACATGCATGTATGAGGATGTAACCAAGGCCCAAGTCTCGCATTAACGATTTTGCCTCGTAATGAGACTTAGGCAATGTCTCACCTTCAGGTAATACTTCTTTCAACAAGCCAAGTAATATGTCGAACGATTTGTTACTCCAACGATTTATTGTCTTTAAATGAAGTAACCTTGTAAGGAAATTCAACTTGGAGAAGTTCCGACACCCCGGATAGAGTGGACGTTGCGCATCCCTCAACAACCTACTAAACTTTTCTGATTCGGCATCACCCATAGGAGGAATATCCTGGCTAGTACTTGTCGCTGCAAAATCAGTATCCGCAATTGTTCCCCTTAACACATCCCCAATGATATCTTGCATATCGTCAATATCTTCATCCTCGTCATTACGCACAATTGGGTCAGCAAGGACTTCAGTGGCCTCAACTCTTTGGTGGAAGTCTTCACCATGATGAATCCACCAAGTGTAACCCTGGTCAATCCCAACTATGAACAAATCATCTTCCACTTTGTCCAATGTCTTGTGAATCATGTTCTTGCATTTTCGGCATGGACACCTAATTCTATTACCTGAATCTGCCCGATCTCTCGCAAATTCCATGAACTCCTTAACACCTTCTTTATACTCTGGGCCAAACCGATTCTTAGCTTGCATCCAACTCTTATCCATATCTACAATGCAAAGATTAGAGTCAGGTTTAGTTTAAGTGACATGAGTTTAGGATTAGGTTTAGTCATAGGTTGAGATTTTCGGGTTCGGGATTGGATTTCGGGTTAGGTTTTCATATTTGGGTCTAGGTTTATGTTAGGCGAATGGATTTAGGAATAGGTGTAGGTTTAGTTTAAGTGATTTGAATATAGGATTAGGCTTAGGTATAGGTTGAGATTTTCGGGTTCGGGATCGGGTTTCGGGTTAGGTTTTCGTGTTTGGGTTAAAGTTTAGGTTAGGCGAATGGATTTAGGAATAGGTGTAGGTTTAGTTTAAGTGATTTGAATATAGGATTAGGCTTAGGTATAGGTTGAGATTTTCGGGTTCGGGATCGGGTTTCGGGTTAGGTTTTCGTGTTTGGGTTAAAGTTTAGGTTAGGCGAATGGATTTAGGAATAGGTGTAGGTTTAGTTTAAGTGATTTGAATATAGGATTAGGCTTAGGTATAGGTTGAGATTTTCGGGTTCGGGATCGGGTTTCGGGTTAGGTTTTCGTGTTTGGGTTAAAGTTTAGGTTAGACGAATGGATTCAGGAATAGGTGTAGGTTTAGTTTAGGTAATTTAAGTTTAGGATTAGGTTTATGCATAGGTTGAGATAGTCGGGTACGGGATTGGATTTCGGGTTAGGTTTTCATGTTTGGGTCTAAGTTTAGGTTAGGTGAATGGATTTAGGAATAGGTGTAGGTTTAGTTTAGGAGATTTGAGTTTAGGATTAGGTTTAGGCATAGGTTGATATTTTTGGGTACGGGATCGGGTTTAGGGTCGCATTTTCGTGTTTGGGTCTAAGTTTAGGTTAGGTGAATGGATTTAGGAATAGGTGTAGGTTTAGTATAGGAGATTTGAGTTTAGGATTAGGTTTAGGCATAGGTTGAGATTTTTGGGTACAGGATCGGGTTTAGGGTCGCATTTTCGTGTTTGGGTCTAAGTTTAGGTTAGGTGAATGGATTTAGGAATAGGTGTAGGTTTAGTTTAGGAGATTTGAGTTTAGGATTAGGTTTAGGCATAGGTTGAGATTTTTGGGTACGGGATCGGGTTTAGGGTCGCATTTTCGTGTTTGGGTCTAAGTTTAGGTTAGGTGAATGAATTTAGGAATAGGTGTAGGTTTAGTTTAGGAGATTTGAGTTTAGGATTAGGTTTAGGCATAGGTTGAGATTTTTGGGTACGGGATCGGGTTTAGGGTCGCATTTTCGTGTTTGGGTCTAAGTTTAGGTTAGGTGAATGGATTTAGGAATAGGTGTAGGTTTAGTTTAGGAGATTTGAGTTTAGGATTAGGTTTAGGGCATAGGTTTGGATTTGCGGGTTCGGGATCGGGTTTAGGGTCGCATTTTCGTGTTTGGGTCAAGGTTCAGGTTAGGTGAATGGATTTAGGAATAGGTGTAGGTTTAGGTTAGATGACATGAGTTTAGGATTAGGTTTAGGGCATAGGTTTGGATTTGCGGGTTCGGAATCGGGTTTCGGGTTTGGTTCTCGTGTTTGGGTCTAGGTTTAGGTTAGGTGAATGGATTTAGGAATAGGTGTAGGTTTAGGTTAGGTGACATGAGATTAGGTTTAGGGCATAGGTTTGGATTTGCGGGTTCGGGATCGGGTTTAGGGACGCATTTTCGTAGCTTATAGGGCCCCGGTTTAGAGTTAGATGAATTAAGTTTAGGTTTCGGTTTAGGTATAGCTTATAGGTTTTAGTTTTAGGTTTATGGTTTCAGGTTTTAGTTATAGGAAATGGACAGCTTCATCATGGTCATAACAGCGGTTCCCACCTTCCAGGGACCCCCGCTCAACAACCGGATAGCTCCGACACACATCCGGGTCTGCTCCATTAATTTCGAGCTAATACATAAACACTGGCCTGTCCAAATGGCCAGGCCACCTATATTGCTGTCCGTAGGAAATGGACAGCTTCATCATCATGGTCATAACAGCGGTTCCCACCTTCCAGGGACCCCCGCTCAACACCCGGATAGCTCCGACGCACATCCGGGTCTGCTCCATTAATTTCGAGCTAATACATAAACACGGGCCTGTCCAAATGGCCAGGCCACCCATATTGCTGTCCATAGGAAATGGACAGCTTCATCATCATGGTCATAACAGCGGTTCCCACCTTCCAGGGACCCCCGCTCAACACCCGGATAGCTCCGACGCACATCCGGGTCTGCTCCATTAATTTCGAGCTAATACATAAACACGGGCCTGTCCAAATGGCCAGGCCACCCATATTGCTGTCCATAGGAAATGGACAGCTTCATCATCATGGTCATAACAGCGGTTCCCACCTTCCAGGGACCCCCGCTCAACACCCGAATAACTCCGACGCACATCCGGGTCTGCTCCATTAATTTCGAGCTAATACATAAACACGGGCCTGTCCAAATGGCCAGGCCACCCATATTGCTGTCCATAGGAAATGGACAGCTTCATCATCATGGTCATAACAGCGGTTCCCACCTTCCAGGGACCCCCGCTCAACACCTGGATAGCTCCGACGCACATCCGGGTCTGCTCCATTAATTTCGAGCTAATACATAAACACGGGCCTGTCCAAATGGCCAGGCCACCCATATTGCTGTCCATAGGAAATGGACAGCTTCATCATCATGGTCTAAACCGCGGTTCCCACCTTCCAGGGACCCCCGCTCAACATCAACATCAATCAACTACTCTTAATCACAAGTATCATGTTCGTCATCTAATTTGCCACTAAATGATAATATAATAAAATCAGTCGCCCATCCAAGGATGGATAGATTGAAATGCTATCATTATTTCCATTTAAATGCCCAAGCCTAAATTTCGACAGCATCTCCCCCTATCTCTCCAGATATATTTATCTTACATTTAATTTCCACGTCAACTATCCACACATTGTGTGGATTAAATTGACAATGGAATTAAACATAAGAAACATATCCAGAGAGAATAGGAGAGTTACCGCACGAAACTAATGACAGAGCATGTAAATGACAAACAACGATAACATTCCAATCTATCCAACCTTGGACTGTCCAACAGGACAATTTGGCAGATTTCTATACCTCCAAAACACACTTTATCTATGCTCGGCAATATAGAAATCTCCAAATGGGCTAACTGATTCTATTATACTACCATTTGTGGACAAAAAATAACTATTAATAATAAGCCAAATACATACACAACATACATCCACATAAATCAACCACGGGTAGCTCCAACGCACATCCCGGGTTTGCTCCATCAATTCCAGATACACAAGCACATAAAATGACAGAATCATCAACACCATGAATCAAGTCTAATCAAATATATACCTAATGACTGCTACTTTCTCAACAAATAAGTATGTATGGGGCCCACCATGGGAATCGGATTGCGTGTAGAGTAACTCTGCACGCTCTTATCATGTAGAGTAAATTCAGTTGGGCCCACCTAGAATGTATGTGATTTATCTATTCCGTCCTTATGTTTTTTCAGCTCATTTTAGTGGTTGAGCCCAAAATTTAAGCATATCCAAATCTCAAGTGGACCATGCCATGGGAAATCGTGGGAATAATGATTTCCACCATTCCCAGGACCTACAGTGATCATTATTTGTCATCCAACCTGTTCATAAGATCACATGGATATGGATGAAGGGAAAACACAAATATCAGCTTGATCCAAAACTTCTGTGTCCTCTAAGAATTTTTCAATGATAGACATTCAGTTCACACTTGTGCTGTGGTCCACTTTAGATTTTGATATGCTTCATTTTTTGGCACCAGCGGTTCCCATCTTCGGGGGCCCCACAGCCAGTGGACAGCGACGGTGGGCCCCACAGGCACTGGACAGCGATGTGGGCCCCACAGGCAGTGGACAGCGACCGTGGGCCCCACAGCCAGTGGACAGCAACGGTGGGCCCCACAATTACGTATTTCATTTTTTTTTAATTTGTAAAACAAAATTTTGGATTTTAAATTTTGAAATCCCTAATTAGGGATTTTAATTTTGAAATCCCTAATTAGGGAATTTTAATTTCGAAATCCCTAATTAGGGATTTAATAAATCAGTGGGCCCCACCAAATTGTAGACAGCTAAGGTGGACCCCACATGCAATGCACTATGGAAAGCGACGGTGGGACCCACATGCAAATAGAAAGCGACGGTGGGACCCACCAACATGCATTGGACGGACAGCGATGGTGGGACCCACATGCATTGGATTTTGGGAGTGGGCCCCACAATCAACAACGAGGAGAGAGGGAGCGAGGGAAAATGGAGCAAGAAGAAAGGGGGAGAGGCTTACCGGAGGAGGCGGCGGCGCACGGAGGTCGGTGGAGGCGAGGGGCGACCGGCGACACTGGTCGGCTGGGGGGGGGTGGTCGGCTGAGGCGGTGGGCCGCCGGTGACGTCGACGGCCGGCGGTCGGAGATGAGGGAGAGCCGAGATGGGTGGGCCGGCCGGAAGCGCGCACGAGAGAGAGAGGAGAGAGAACAGAGCGAGAGTGAGAGAGAGGAGAGAAATGAGGGAGGCCGATCGGGTAAGTGAAATAAAAGACTTTTACCGACGAAAATTTTCGTCGGTATAAGCATAGTTTTCGTCGGTAAAAGTCCTCTTTTTCACTTGGGCGGAAAACATCAATATTATTACCGACGAACATTTTCGTCGGTAAAAATGACTTTTACAGACGAAATTTTTCGTTGGTAAAAGTCATCTTCTTAACTTACGCAGATACCACACATTATTACCGACAGGCAATAATCGTCGCCAAAAAAAGACTTATATCGACGAAAATGTTCGTCGGTAAAAGCTAAATTTCTTACTTTTTCTTTAGCGACGGGTAATTTCGTCGGTAATAAACTTTTTACCGACGAAATCATGATTTCGTCGGTAAAAGGGTGTGCTGGTATGTATTTTACCGACGAATACCTCATTTCGTCGGGGAAATGGCTTTTTACCGACGAAAACAATTTCGTCGGTAAAACACCGTTTTCTTGTAGTGTGTGGAGTGGAATGCAATCTAAGCTTAATTGAGATGTCAGGAGAAAAAAGGGAAACCTGGTACCCTTTTATGCACTTTTCTGGCTTCTATTAATAGATTGTTTCTCCTAGGACTGGTCTCCTGAGTTGGGCAGGGACTCAGCATTGATCAGAAATCTCCAAAGTCTTCGATGGAGAAGACCCTGAAATTGCACGGGGTAGTCTAACACGACACCCTACGCTTTACGTGCGGAAGCTTGCCGAACTTTATAAAACTATGGCTAAGTCTTAGAGAGGGGTGATTAGGACTCTTTAAAAATCTCTTTTGAAAACCTCTTATTTAATTAAGCTAATTATCAATTATAAACTAATTGAACAAGAACACTTAGCTTACAAGCTTAAGTGGGTCCAATCACAAGGCTAGCATATAATTAACAATTAAACAACCTAGCCTAGGCATGCATAAATAGGGATGCACATCGATTCGATCAATTCGATTTTGGATGAAATTGAAATTGAATTGATTCTAAATTTTTGAAATTGAAATTGAAATTGAATTAATCTTAATTTTAAAATTTCGAATTGAAATTGAGTTGACCCCATTTTTTTTAATTGATATAAGATTGAATTGATTGATTTTTCGATTCGATTCGATTCATTTTTTCACACATTGCAAATTGAATTAGGTTTTGTAGGTTTGGATTTTATAGTACCTCAAATAATAATATTAGTAGAAATACTTCTAAAAACATATGCATAATAACTAGTCCATACATAATTTTAGAGCAAAAATTTAATCCAACTTACCACTATGTTGTAAAGATGCCACATACTTGGTGAAAATTTCAAATGTACGAAATTTGGAGAAGATCCAAATTTCACGGGGTTCATCCGTTTTTAAGACCATTTTAGATCATGAGTTTAAAATCAAGAAGATCCAAATTTCAGGTAGACCATACAATCAGAAACAGTGGTGATTGAATGTTATACCATTAAAAGCTTCCTATGGCCCACTGTAACGTTTACGTAATGCTTATTTTTCATTCAACGTGTTGATAAGTTACATAAATCTGGATGAAGAAAAAAAAACCAGCTTGATCCAAAATTTAAGTGGCTCATTAATTGTTAATCACCACTATTTCCTATGGTGTGGTCCACCTGAGAATTGTATCTACTTCAGGTTTGGAATCATGTCCTATAATAATGTATAAAAATGGATGAGCGGATTGGATATAAAATTCATATACCAAGGTGGGCCCCACGATAAGGACTGCATCGTCTTGTGTGAGGCCAGGGCTGCACCTAATGCACTCCTAAGTAGACAGTCTGTCGTCCGATTGCAAGCAGATGAATTTTTACCTATACAAAGATAGTTGGGCCTACTATAATGTTTGTGAAAAATTAACCCCGTCCATTTCTTTTGTCTGGTCATATTAAGATGTGAGCAAAAAAATGAGGTAGATCTAAAACTCAAGTGGGCCGGAGGATAAGAAAAAGTGACTAGGGAAATGCCTACTATTGAAACCTTATTAGGGTCCACTGTTATTCTTATATGCCATCCATACCATTCTCAAGGTCATTCCTGTTAGGATGATTTGAAAATGCAAGAAATAGTAGTTTGATCCAAAACTTTTGTAGCCCCATGAATGTTCAACAATGGACTTTCAATCCTCATCGCCAGGAGATGAGGGAGAGCCGAGATGGGTGGGCCGGCCGGCCGGAAGCGCGCGACGAGAGAGAGAGGAGAGAGAACAGAGCGAGAGTGAGAGAGAGGAGAGAAATGAGGGAGGCCGATCGGGTAAGTGAAATAAAAGACTTTTACCGACGAAAATTTGCGTCGGTATAAGCATAGTTTTCGTCGGTAAAAGTCCTCTTTTTCACTTGGGCGGAAAACATCAATATTATTACCGACGAACATTTTCGTCGGTAAAAATGACTTTTACAGACGAAATTTTTCGTCGGTAAAAGTCATCTTCTTAACTTACGCAGATACCACACATTATTACCGACAGGCAATAATCGTCGCCAAAAAAAGACTTATACCGATGAAAATGTTCGTCGGTAAAAGCTAAATTTCTTACTTTTTCTTTAGCGACGGGTAATTTCGTCGGTAATAAACTTTTTACCGACGAAATCATGATTTCGTCGGTAAAAGGGTGTGCTGGTATGTATTTTACCGACGAATACCTCATTTCGTCGGGGAAATGGCTTTTTACCGACGAAAACAATTTCGTCGGTAATACTTTCGTCGGTAAAACACCGTTTTCTTGTAGTGTGTGGAGTGGAATGCAATCTAAGCTTAATTGAGATGTCAGGAGAAAAAAGGGAAACCTGGTACCCTTTTATGCACTTTTCTGGCTTCTATTAATAGATTGTTTCTCCTAGGACTGGTCTCCTGAGTTGGGCAGGGACTCAGCATTGATCAGAAATCTCCAAAGTCTTCGATGGAGAAGACCCTGAAATTGCACGGGGTAGTCTAACACGACACCCTACGCTTTACGTGCGGAAGCTTGCCGAACTTTATAAAACTATGGCTAAGTCTTAGAGAGGGGTGATTAGGACTCTTTAAAAATCTCTTTTGAAAACCTCTTATTTAATTAAGCTAATTATCAATTATAAACTAATTGAACAAGAACACTTAGCTTACAAGCTTAAGTGGGTCCAATCACAAGGCTAGCATATAATTAACAATTAAACAACCTAGCCTAGGCATGCATAGATAGGGATGCACATCGATTCGATCAATTCGATTTTGGATGAAATTGAAATTGAATTGATTCTAAATTTTTGAAATTGAAATTGAAATTGAATTAATCTTAATTTTAAAATTTCGAATTGAAATTGAGTTGACCCCATTTTTTTTAATTGATATAAGATTGAATTGATTGATTTTTCGATTCGATTCGATTCATTTTTTCACACATTGCAAATTGAATTAGGTTTTGTAGGTTTGGATTTTATAGTACCTCAAATAATAATATTAGTAGAAATACTTCTAAAAACATATGCATAATAACTAGTCCATACATAATTTTAGAGCAAAAATTTAATCCAACTTACCACTATGTTGTAAAGATGCCACATACTTGGTGAAAATTTCAAATGTACGAAATTTGGAGAAGATCCAAATTTCACGGGGTTCATCCGTTTTTAAGACCATTTTAGATCATGAGTTTAAAAATCAAGAAGATCCAAATTTCAGGTAGACCATACAATCAGAAACAGTGGTGATTGAATGTTATACCATTAAAAGCTTCCTATGGCCCACTGTAACGTTTACGTAATGCTTATTTTTCATTCAACGTGTTGATAAGTTACATAAATCTGGATGAAGAAAAAAAAACCAACTTGATCCAAAATTTAAGTGGCTCATTAATTGCTAATCACCACTATTTCCTATGGTGTGGTCCACCTGAGAATTGTATCTACTTCAGGTTTGGAATCATGTCCTATAATAATGTATAAAAA
The DNA here is from genome assembly GCA_003013855.2 of Liriodendron chinense. Lineage (NCBI taxonomy): Eukaryota > Viridiplantae > Streptophyta > Magnoliopsida > Magnoliales > Magnoliaceae > Liriodendron > Liriodendron chinense. Next base: position 2,655,916 of record ML058441.1, on the reverse strand, counting down.
TGGATGAGCGGATTGGATATAAAATTCATATACCAAGGTGGGCCCCACGATAAGGACTGCATCGTCTTGTGTGAGGCCAGGGCTGCACCTAATGCACTCCTAAGTAGACAGTCTGTCGTCCGATTGCAAGCAGATGAATTTTTACCTATACAAAGATAGTTGGGCCTACTATAATGTTTGTGAAAAATTAACCCCGTCCATTTCTTTTGTCTGGTCATATTAAGATGTGAGCAAAAAAATGAGGTAGATCTAAAACTCAAGTGGGCCGGAGGATAAGAAAAAGTGACTAGGGAAATGCCTACTATTGAAACCTTATTAGGGTCCACTGTTATTCTTATATGCCATCCATACCATTCTCAAGGTCATTCCTGTTAGGATGATTTGAAAATGCAAGAAATAGTAGTTTGATCCAAAACTTTTGTAGCCCCATGAATGTTCAACAATGGACTTTCAATCCTCATTGTTTCCTGTCGTGCAGCCCTCTTGAGTTTTGGATTTACACCATTTTTTGTCTCATGCCCTAACATGGCATGGAAAAATGGATGGACGGTGTGGATGTCTCACAGCATGACAGTGGGCCCTAATTAACTTCCTGTCACATTAAGCTTCTGCCATAACCTCCAGCATTTTGAAAATTTATCATCAAACGGCTCAAGTGAAGACACCACTTGACCTTATGTTAAGGTTGCATTGCCTCGACCGCATAGTACCATTCCCCCCCCCCCCCCCCCCCCCCCCCCCCCCCCCCCCCCCCCCCCACACACACACACACACACACACAATTCAATCAATCGATTCAATTTAATACAGATCGATTCAATTCGATCAATCGGAAACAAAAATTAAAATTGAATTGAAATTGAATTTTTTCTTTAAAAAAATTGAATTGAATTGATTTGATCTTGGGGAACGATTCGATTCAATTTGTTCGATTCGATTCGATCGATAAATTGATTTGTGTGCAGCACTATGCATAGATTATCAAATGATTAAACTAATCAAGCACCTAATCATGCAACCCATGTAAACTATATGAGAATGTATCATAAGGCTCAAGTCTATACTACTTAGTGAAAGTACATCTTGTGTGTGAATGTGCCTATCTAGTGCCTAGCTTACATTCTAATCAAGCATGAATAATTAAGCAATTAAATCATACAAAGCTAGATTAACAATATTCTTAAAGCAATCACAAACACGAGCATGTATATATAGTGGTTCGACTTTGGGTCTACTCTACTCCCGGTTCAAGTACTCACCCTTATAAGCACACTGAAATTCACTAGGGAGTTTAAATCAAGTTCCTCCTAACCTAGGTGTTTAAACGGTTCCACCCTACCGAGGAGTTTAACAAGGTTCCTCCCAACCTATAATGGTGGTTTTACGGGTTTACCTCTCAACTCAGATGTTTTTAGGTTCCATCCAACCTAGAGTATACTCTCATCGGAGGCTTCCCACGGAAACTTGTTCGAGTTTGTAAATCCAAACTCTCACACTCAATACTCCACGAGGAAGGAGTGCGATCGGACTCTTAAATTGACAACTTACTTGTCGGATGTGCTCCTTGTTCAGCGCCTTCTTGGGTTGTTTAATCTCTGCTCTCCCATGCTTCAATCAGCTCCCCGAATGCTCCCCAGATCGTGTTGTTACTGCGTCACCAATGCCTTAACTCCACTTGATCAATCATCTTACATTTGATGCTCTTGAGATGCCCAAGATGATAGGAGATGGTGTGAATTCTTTACAACTAGTAGGAGTTGGTTGCCTAAAGGAATTCCACCTATAATAAGATCTTTAGAGAGGTTTAGACAAAGAATCTACCTATAGTCAATGTGCCTAAAATATTTAAAAATCAAGAGAGAGCAAGTTCATCTTCATATGAGCTTTGAATGCTCCATCTTATGATTAAACACAAGGAAGATGGCTTGGAATGCTTAAGATTAGAGCCCAATGGTATGTGCAATCAAGGTGGCTTCTAATGCACTAATATCTCTCTCTATACCTTAAAAACTGAGTTAAATCGTTTTATAGAAATATTCCCAACGGATAAAAAATGGTACAAAACGGCTAGTAACTGATTGGTCAAGTCGCTGACTGGTCGTCTGTTGAGACCAGACCGGTCGTGCAAGGCCTGGACAGCTCAGTTTGCTTGCTATCCTATCTGGGTCGGTCACGATCGGTCGGACCTGCCTAGCTGACCAGTCGTGATCGGTCGTTTTTAGGCCGGGGAGTCCAGCAGCTTGGTGTCCCTTCTTGGGGGTCTAACGACTGGTCGACAGGGGTAAAACGAACATCAAAACTCAGCACAAATTGTCGTTGTTCCCGTTGGACTAATCGGTAAGAAAACCACCAGAAAATCCTGTACATTATGGTTAGATTCTACTGATGTTCATACGGATATTTACCTACTTCCAGTAGATCTCCAAACCCAAAACCAATTCCAAGTTCCAAGTTCCGAGTGGTTCCGTAGAGAAATTGGGCAAAGAAAAAGCAACTACATCGTCCAGGCGAAACTCAGAAGCCAAAAGTAGAAGAATTTCGAGTTGACTGTGATCTGAGTGACTGGATTCATTAACTATTAATTCCACGTGATCATACGGTATCTTTTAACGTGATTGTCTGGGGTGGGAGTCAACAACAACACCGTAACATTCTCAGTATGGGGATGCTAGTTAATATAAAAGTTACTAGGAGCTTAATAAGTTTCTACTAAATTAGCTTCGAGTTGGTTTTATACGTATCATCAAATTCGAGTAAAACAGTAGGTTGTACGAGTATTCCAGGTTGGGACCGTAATGAAGGGAAACAAAAATCAGCTTGATCCAAAACTTCTATGGTCCTGAGAAGTTTTTAATGTTGGGTGTATCAGTACCTATTATTTCCTGTGGTGTGGTCCACTTGAGCTTTGGATCTCCTTCATTTTTGGTCTCACGCCCTAAAATGAGCTCACAAAACAGATGGACGGCGTGGATGAAACACATACATCACGGTGGTTGCCATGAAGTTTGGTCATCAGGAATATCAGATCACGAGGAAAACCGCTTCCACCGATTTCTCTTTTCAAATTTTTTTTTTTTCTTTTGTTTTAGTCACCGCTATTTTTAGCAAAGGAGTCTTTAAGTCCTTCCGACCAACATGCCACTTGCGTAACAGTTGCCAACCATGCGGATGGTGGGTCCCACCTGAAACATAGATAGGTGGGTCCGCTCGTCTCATCAGGGTGGGTCATACCGTTGAAATTATGGAGATTCGATTGTCTGATTCACCATACCTAGTGAGTGGAATAGCCTCATGTTTGAGAAAGATAATCTTCATTACCATTTGTGTGGTGCAGATGTACTTCAGCTAAAACGATGGAACAGCATGACAAGTTGTGGCGCAGGCACCCATAGTTGATAAGTTCTCATTTTGGAGACATCTATAAAGACTAGTGTGACGTTGTTTTCCAAGTTGAAGCACTGTTTTCTAACCATGTGATCTTATCATGATTTTTTCTTTTTCTTTTTTTCATTTTGATACATTGGTTTCTCAAACTAACTGGGAAAATGTGCAATAAAAAATTAAAATACAAATATTTTGTTCATGAAAACTACCCCCTGACAACCATACAATGAACCAATATTCTACTGTGCCGGCCTCAATCAAATGCTATTTTATATATTACATTGATGTGCAAACAATCTTATCAGATTCATAATATCCTATCACACAAGTTGGCCTAAAGTAGAGTGAGAGGTGGGACCCACAAAAGCAAGAAGTAATTTCTAGGATAAGCTTAACCTACGCATGGATGCGTGAGAATCACCGTGATGTTTCAATGGCATCCAATCCGTTCTTCATGCGTGCCACCTCACATACTCTTTGCATCCCAAAAAATCACTTCAATCCAAAATTTAGGTAGGCCACAGTACAGGGGACATTTGAGATGGGGATGCCCACCAGTTTATACCATCGTCTGATGATGTTCTAAGGGGATGAGTTGCTCTTGGGGAGAGAATCACCATACAATGGTTGCTCATGGGGAGTCATCCTAGATTTAGAATTTATTGGAAGCCGTTAGGACTTTTTTGTATTTTGTTCATGAGTAAAAGGAAGAAATTGCATCTTGTTTTTGTTCTTGCAAAACTGAAAAACATATACAAAAATAAAAGGAAAATGAAATTAATGAAAGAAAAATTTTGTGCACGCCATGAGTTGTCTTTGCGCTTGTATTTGGATTTTTATGCTAAGGATGAGGGAATTAGAATACGTGATTCAACTTATGTTCGACATGGTTTCCTAAATTGATTCCCTTGGGATTCCGATATCCTAGGAAGTGATATACTGCCACTTGGATTTTAAGCAGAACTAAAAAGAATTTTGATCCATGACTATTATTTCTCACTGATGTTGTTTAAGCTTCTGTTATATCTGTTCTTCGTTTTTCTTTTCTTTTCCTAATAATTATTGCTTGTAATGCCCTTTTGGGCTTTCGCCACCACTACTACTAAGTTTCCTATCATTTTTACATGTGGAGTCCTTTTTGGCTTTCACCACATTTTGAGTTTTTAGTCTTGCCTGCTCCTTTACAGCTATGCCTTTTCGCCCTTAGTGACCTTTCAGGTTTTCACCAAGCACATCGCATGCTTGCTTTTTTTACCTGATGCACCCTTTTGTGTTTTACCTCACTTATTTTGATTAGACATGCATTTTCTTTTAGATTTTTTCCCTTCTTGTGTTCCCGTGGCTAGAGGTGGAGATTCGAGCTAGTCGCATGCTTGTTATTTTTACTTGAGGTGCCCTTTTGGGGTTCACCTCACTCGTTTTACTTAGACATGCGTTTTCTTTTAGATTTTCTTTCATTTTGTGTTGCAATGGCTAGAGGTGGAGATTTTGTCGTTGTCGGCTGTCTAACAGCTTGCTTGACTTTGTGTTGAATTACAATCGCAAAGCCGTTGGCTTACTAAGGCCTTCATAAGAGAGAAATGTCATGGTGGTTGGGGACTTATTCTCTTCATTCTTTTGAGCTCGATTAATTTTCCTTGTTCTCTTTTTTTATTTGTTTTGAACAGCACATCTTAGTCATGTTTCCTTTTTCTTTTTTCTCTTTTTCATTAAACCCTTTATTTGAGCACTTATTTGGGAAGGAGTTGGTGAGATGAATCTCTAGACGGTTGGCTTTCATTAACTAGATTCAAGCTTCGATATCGTAGTTCTTGATACTGCTAGACATAACTACCTATGATAAATTTTCATGTTCTCAGTCTTGGTAAGCTCCGAAAGATCCTTACACCTTAAGTTGGTGAGTTGAAGGACGTTTTCCGAAAGAACTTCACGAATGATCAACGGTTCATCCCATAAGGGCTTAAACTTGCCTTCGAGATCTGGTAGATGCCATAATCGGATGTAATTCATATCCATATCGCCTCCCTTAAAGCTTCTCTTTCAATCTCCTTTATTAAAAATGCGATCTTTTTCTGATAACATTGTGTGTGGCTTAACGCATGCATATTCTTTTCGTCTAGAAGATATAATTGATCATATCTATCTTGTAGCCATTTGCCATCCTCAACTTCACCTTCTAGCAACAAAATCTAGAAAATGGCTAACTAAACTCAATAAAATATGACTCCTTCGCTGAGTCATTACACGGGTCGAGCTGAAAATTGAACAAAAAATCATTTTTTTTAAAAGTGGGAGGACTCTTGTGCGGCGGAACGATACCTAGATGATAACATCCAGGTAACTCTATTAAGCGTAGGTAATGATAGCATAACAAAATAATCAGTCTCCTAAACTAGTTAATTAAATGCATTTATGTCAGGACAGATAATGATGTCCCGGGCAAAGGATAAAAGAAAGTTTAGATGGTGTGTGTTGAGCTCCTAATTTATACATATTCTAACCCATTACATCACATCTTATGCATGGTTTGCATGGTTAAAAGGCTATTTTAATACATGTTTTCTGGTTGTAGGAATGAGAGAGAGACTTCACCAAATTGACACTTAAAAGAAGCATTTAGAAGCCATCTTTAATGATGTCCAAGGTGGGTCAAAGAAGGAAGAAGAAAGAAGGAGAGAAGAGAGAGAAAGAAATGAAGCAAATGAGGCTTGACTGGTCTTGACCGGTCGGCCACTAAGGCAGCCCCCTGTGAAGCCCGCTGAAGTGAGGACCAAATTGGTCCGACCGGTCAAGACCGGTCAACCATGTGAAGGCCACCCCTCCTGCACTCTCTGTACATAAACCAGATAGGTCCTACCGGTCAAGACCAGTCAGCCATGTGAAGGCCACCCCTCCTGCCCTCTCTATACATAGACCAGATAGGTCCGACCGATCAAGACCGGTCGGTCGGTGTGATTTCTGCAGGATTTCAACAGCTTCTCATTCAAGTTCCATTTTTCATGCGAGTGCGTAACTTCTTACGCAAATCTAGAAGTTTCTGAGTCGGTGGGACTCCTCTTTTATAAAAGAACAAATAGGTTTCATTCTTAAGACATCATAGAAGGCTTAAGACTTTGTGGGAGGCAAAGAGGATCGTCGTGGAACGTCTACAACTCTCCCAAACCCGATTTTTCATGTTTTTTATTAATTTTTCATTGTTTTTAGTTGAAACATGATAATGCTCGACTAGAACCTCTTAGCTAAGGCTAAGAGGTGAAGCTTGTAGCTATTTATCATGTAGAATTCGTTTGATTCAAGTACTCTATATAAAGTTTGAATTTTTAAGTTTTAGTTTGAATAAAGTTGGTATTTTTGGATGTTTTATGAGAGTTCATGTGCTTCGGACATGGGTTCCTTGCAATTCTCTAAGATTATCATGTTTAGATTTATTAGATTCGAATTGTAGTAACCCTAGAGCATATCATAGTCCATTGGCATGGTTGTTACTTCGAAGGCTACATATTTGAATTCTATGTGCTTCATTAGAACTAGAATCTTATTTTCAGATTTAGTGGAGATTGTTTGTGTTTGAATGCTAAATCTTCCAACTAGAAGAGAGATAGAACTTCAAATCTAATTGTGTTATGCTTGGATGAATGAATTCACATGGGACTACTACAAGTGGATCCTTAAGGCCTTAGTTCCGTTAATTATCAGAATTTTCATTAAGTCATTGTTTTAAGTTAGTTTATGAATTTGATATCGCAAATTGCTGAGATTGGAGTTGTTACAATAGTTTGAATTTGTTTACCCTAATTTCATGTGGATAGATCTCGGTCTTACCGATAATTATTACTACATCATAGCCTTGCACTTGAGGCGAGTGAACACTTAGCCTCAACTTTATTAGTCCTTTTATATACAGCATTATTGGCGAAGCTAAGATACCGCCATTATATCTCGAGTCGATACTCTGATCACATGATTCTTGCGACACATAGCGACTCGTCACCAATGTCTCTTGATTCAATATTTAGTTTTGTCATTTAGATAGCCAACTCATATAATTATTCAAATGGTAAGGAATCGTCAGTCAATAATTAAATCAACATGAATAGGGCTCATCACCCTTATTGATGCTCACTGGTCACTACGGGGGGCTCATCGCCCAGCATAAGCCAATAGCTTAGACACAGTGTCACATACCACCATGCTTGGCTCACGAGTCTTTAGTAGAATCGTATCACACTAACGGTTATGAGTAGATTCACTTTCAGTGAAAATGATGGTATTCTAGATTCCATAGAGTGTTATTAAACAACGAATATAAAAACGATCAACCATGCATTAGACTGATCCGATTGACTAGGGAGAACTCCAGTGAACTCAACATTGGTGAGTGCAAAGCATCCCGCGTAATTTCAACTATTGTCTTCTATTCATGTTCAACCTCGATCGACCTTATAAGCTTGGGATAGCCAACCCAAGGTTGGGTCATCCACATACTTGCACAATTTGAGAGCTTAATCCACCACAACAATACTTCAAGTTATCAAAATAGGATCACAATCACGGAATAATTTAATAACACAACAAGTTATATCAATCAAACATATGTAAGAATCAAGATAACCCAATTTATATCAATAAAATCAAATGTACATTAACAACACTTAGGGCGTGTTTGGCGCACGGGATTAGGCGGGATTACGTGGGATGGAAGTCTTTTTAAGGTAATTATTACATTTTGGTGGGATTGGTTTTAATCCCGTGGGATGGTGCATCCAGCGGTAGCCATGTTTGGAAGGGCGATTACAACATGGGATTTGGCATAGATCCCTCCCAGATGTGTTTGGAAAGAGAGGTGAGTTGGTGCCATGGACTGTCATGCAACAGCCTGGTTTGTTTGGAAACGTGGAGTGCGTGGAGTGCTTGGACGAGGATTGGAAGGCAAGGGCTGCTGTCAAAGCTGTGTGGGCCCCACCATGATGTACTTGTTCAATCCACACTGGACATCCATTTTTCCACCTCATTTTAGGGCATGGGCCCAAATATGAGGCAGAAACAAATCTCAGGTGGACCACACCATAGGATACAGTGGTTATGGAACTTCCACTGTTGAAAACTTCTTGGAGGCCACGAAAGTTTTGGATCAAGCTGATATTTGCGTTTTCATAAGGTCACAAGGACCTAGATGACGGGTAAAAATAAATATAAGATTGATCAAAGACTTCTGTGACCGCCAAGAATGTTTCAATGGTAGACGGTCAATCACACTTGCTTTTTGCTAATGTGGCCCACTTGAAATTTGAATCCATCTCATTTTTTGTATAAATGCTTACAAAGACCATGAAAAATAAGTAGACGGTTTGGATATGATACATACCTACAAGTGGGGCCCACAAAACTTGCTGATTTCAATACGGCTTCTAAGTCGATGAAGTACGGTTCGCCAGTCAATCCGCCAATGGATGGGAGTGGTGATTTACTCCGGTCGAGGATTGCATGGGAAAGTCTTGCGCAAGAAGCTATCTATCTGGGAACTAGGGTGGGCCCACATTGATTTGTTCATATTAATCCACCCCGTCCATCCGTTTTGGGAGCTCATTGTAGGACATGAAAAAAAAAAAGAACCGGATCCAAGAGTCAAGTGGGCCTCATTAAAGGAAAAGGTGGTTAGGTAAATTCCTACCGTTGAAACCTCCCTGGGTCCACAGTGATGTTTATATGACATCCATACCGTTCATAAAGTCACTACTACTGGGATGAATGGGAAAAACAAGTATTATCCTGATTCGAAACTCCTGTTGCTCCACAAATATTTCAACTGTGGACGTTCAAATGTTACGTTTTCGGCCCACTTGCTTTTTGGATCCTGTTCATTTTTGTTTTCATATCCTAAAATGAGCTCCGAAAACTGTCTGACGGTGTGGATTTATCTATGGAACATCACGGTTGGCTCACCAAAGTTCCCAGCGTAGAAAATTATCTCTACGCAAGTACGTTGGAAATCCGCGCCCGTGTACTCCTGCTATGCAATGGATTCCCACGCAATGGATTCCCACGCCCGCGGTATTGCTGCTCAGGGCACGAGATGGTTTTGAGAAATCCCACCATTACGGCCGGTGTTCCAGCACGAGATTCGATGTGGTATTTTAAACATAAATCCCCTCTATCCAAACAGACGTATGGAATTTGGACGGTGGGATTTCGTAATTCCATCCCACGTAATCCCGCCTAATCCCGTGCGCCAAACACGCCCTTAGTAAATGACATAAAGAGTTCTAAAATTAGGGATTTCATATTTTTCAAGCATTCCATCAAACACGTTGGCTACTAACAATACATAACATTTGAGGTAATATTAATTAAGCAATTCAAACACAAATATCATATGAATTTCTAGTAATAACTTAAAATCATTATCTAACACTACCAAAGGTGAATAAAAGAAAACCTAGAAGAAGAGTCCATACCTTAGAGAGGGATTTCTCAATCTTCGGGCACCTAGGATTAGGATTTTTGGAGAAAAGCCGATTCCTACATTAACTCGAGAAAGCTCATATAAGATTTATAGAATTTAACAACTAAAGGCTTAAAATTGAAAGGTAGGATACATTTCTTACCTCCGATTCCGTATGGAGGTAGATCTAACAGAAAAAATGGTGTAGCTAGAGTTTGTTGAAGCAATTAAACCACCTTAGAACAAGGATCACACAATCAAGATCTTAGCCGCACCCTCTCTCTCCCTTTCTTCTTCTCTCTCTTTCCCTTTTCCTTTATTTTTCTCTTTCTTTCCTTTATTAGGGTAAATTTGTATAAAGGAAAGGAGTGCCAATTATAGGGATATTTATAGTGTCAAATGTGATGTATTTGGCCCTAAGGTCTAGTCTTGAGGGGCTGTTTCTAGCCGCTAGGGTCCATCAGGAGATGTACAAGTTTATCTATGCTGTAGGACAGTTGCCCTTAGTGGTGATCTATGCAAGATTTTGATCACCCCGCAATTCGGATGCGACAATCAATGATTATTATCAAAAGTCATTTCAATTATTATAAATCATTGATCGAGGTCGTGACTTTATTGATAGTTGTGGAATATTGTTTTGGGCTAGTGCCCTCAATTTGATTGTGATGTAACGATCCAAAAGACATAACTTTGGTAAGGTTCAAATGTGAACAATTAACTTAAACTTCTTATTATTTCAGTAAAAATTCACACATCTCATGTACTCTCTTGCGGGCCTAAGTTAAACGATTTGGTACGCAGTCTCGGCTCATGTCCCTAAAAAGAGAAGACACTAGAAGTGCGCAATAGTATGAATAAAAATAAATCGCTTAGGTTAAAAATCCCTAAACCCTGATGGTACTTAGGGATGCCTCATCGTTGGCTGAGTAGACACATGGATCATGGATTTGACGCCCAGTGATGAGGTCGGGTTGAGAAAATGTGCAAACAGGAACAAGTCTGACCCCTGACAAGGAGAAACACAAATGGGGACCGCTATTGGCTTGTCGGGTAGAAGTCTTAGGACACCACCTAAAGGGCGGGTATGCGAGGTCGATTATTGGTGCCCATTGTGAATGAGTGTCAACAATGGTGATTCTCAAGATGTCCAATACTATGATATGATATGATAGCATGTTGATGATGATATGGCTATAGACATGTGTGATACGGTTATGGTTGTGGTAGCAGAGATGTTGGGCATGATTAGAATTCGATAATCATGACTCATGATTATACATATCTTGCATACATTGCATATCTACTCCCTATATGCATCATCATCCATATTATCTCATCATCCTGACTTCATGACATGCATATAAGATACACTGCACTCCCTTACGCATTCACTAGGCTTTATGAACTCATTTCTTCCCTTATTCCTTTCATGTAGAAGTACGAAGGAAGAGTAACAAACAGAGAGTACTTGTAAATAAGTCTAGATGTTTAGATTGGGACTTGGGTTATATTATGGGTTTTGGAATGTATATATTCATGCGATGTACATATAGACCTAATGTATATAGTTAGTTATGTGTACTAAAAAGTTACTTTTTGTACAGTGGATACTTTTCTCAATTGTAATTCCATAACGTAGAAAGAAGAAATAAAAAGAAAAAAAATTTAACTCTAAAATTTATAGTCGAGCGCCCAGCTCAAGAATCGACGCTTCATGAGCTAGGTCTAACCACCATGAATTGACTATGCGGGATGCCAAGTTTGGAGTGTGAAATGTATGTTTCCTACACAACATAATTCACGTCCCTTTTAATAATGTATACTCCATCACCCTTCCCAACATGCACTCATGTGAGGGAACCATAACCCCTCTCTCTAATTCCACTAAGACACATTAATATACTAAAGTGGAAAGGGGATCACTCATGCTGCACGCTAAAACCTTTATTTCTAAATCACATAAATGTTGAGGTGTGAAGCCAGCACACCAATGCCAGCTAGGAGGTGGTCGGGCGCTCGACGGTCAGTGGACTGGACGCCCGGTGCCCAGGGCAAGCGCCCGACCAGGTTTGGTCGGACACCCAAAAATCGAGCATTTTTATGCTGATCTCGCTAGACATATTTTGGATTGGGCGGGCGCCCGACTAAGCCTGACCAGGCACCCGACCAGACGCGAACAGATTTTCGGGGTTTCTTATTTTGAGTCTTATTTTCGTGTTATGCTATATATATGGGTGTAATCCGAGATTATGGTAGGTTATTAGGGTTTACATACGTCTAAGGTGAGAAAGAGGGGAGAGGTTAGCAAAAGGGGCCATCTCTGTGCATAGGAGCATCGGAGAAGGTGAGTATAGTGCTTATAACTTTGTCTTCTTCATAGTGGAACTTTGCACCCATGGTTTTTTTACCCTTGTTGGGGTTTTTCCACGTAAATTTTGTCTTGTGGTTTGTTGGTTTGTTTCAATTTTGCTTCTAGTTGTTATTTCTTCTTGTTTATTGTTGTGGGTGAGACTGGAGATTAGATCTCGGTTCACCGGCGTTGTTGGCGTGCTGCACAACAACTGGTATCAGAGTTATTGGTTTAGTTTAAGTGGGAGCGATGATGGAAGAAGAGAAGACACGAATTAAGAAGTTTGATGGTTCAAACTTTGCCTTCTGGAAGATGCAGATGGAGGATTCTATGTATCAGAAGGACCTCTATGTTCCTCTAGAATGAAGAGAAAAGAAACCAGAGAAGATGACAAATGATGAATGAGTTTTAGTGGATCAGAAGGCTTTAGGAACGACCTGACTCTCTTTATCTAAGAGCATCGCCTTCAATCTATCCAAGGTAAAGACCACAAAAGAATTAATGCAAGCTCTAGCTACGACGTATAAGAAATCATTGGCGTCCAATAAGGTTCATCGTATGAAACGGCTATTCAAAATGAAGATATCAAATGGTGGGGGCATGGCTAAACATCTAAACGAGTTCAATACAGTCACGAGCCAATTAGAATCCGTTGGCATCACTTTTGATGATGAGGTCAGGACGCTAATGATCTTGTCCAGTTTGCTAGACAGTTGGGATAGTTTGGTGATTGTCGTGAGCAATTCTTCAAGAATAACAAAGTTGAAATTCGATGATATGGCGGGTCTAATTCTCAGCGAAGAATCTAGAAGGAATGCATCGGGAGTTTCAAGGGATTCAGGAAATGCTCTAAACGTTGAAGGAAGAGGAAGATCTTTGAATAAAGGAGGCAATAAACACGGGCGTTCTAAGTCGAGGAAAAAGTTTAATGGACCGAAAGACAAGGACGAGTGTTGGCATTGCAAGAAGAAGGGGCATATGAAACGTGATTGCAGGGCACTTAAGAAATAAGAAGGAAGCTCTCAAGGTGGGAAGGATTCAGTGAATCTATCTGAGGAGAGTGACATAGAAGCGTTGATCTTGTCTCTTGATGCATGGAATGAGTCTCGGGTTATAGAATCGGGTGCTTCGTTTCATACTACTTCGTCAAAGGAAGTTCTTCGTGATTATGTGTCAAGTGACTTCGGGAGAGTCTACCTGGGTGATGATGAGCCATGCAGTATTGTTGACAAGGGAGACGTTCACATAAGTCAGAAAGACGGAACATTCTTGAAGTTGAAGGATGTCAGACATGTACCAAGTTTGAGAAGGAACTTGGTCTTAGTAGGGTAGTTGGCCGATACCGGATATGTAACGACATTCACTAGTGATTCCTGAAAGGTCACAAAATGTGCCTTGGTGATATCTCGAGGCAAGAAGGAAGGTACTTTATACGTGACTTCTGAATCGTATAGTTCACTCGCAGTCGCATTAAATAGAGTGAATGAGCAGTTATGGCATCAAAGGTTAGGACATATGAGTGAGAAATGGATAAAAGTACTATTGTCAAAGGGGAAGGTACCAGGGTTAAAAGTCTATCGACTTGGAATTCTGCGATGACTGCGTGTATGGCAAGCAAAAGAGAGTAAATTTCAAGAAAACAGGACGAGCTTCAAAGATGCATTTGTTGGAGCTTATACACACTGATGTGTGGGGACCGGCACAAGTATCATCTCTTAGTGGATCACGTTATTTTGTTCCTTTCATTGATGATGCCAGTAGAAAACTGTAGGTCTATTTCTTAAAACATAAATCTAAAGTATTTGATGTATTTAAGAAGTGGAAAGTACTAGTAGAAAATGAGACAGGTAAAATTGTAAAGTGTCTCAAATCTGATAATGGGAGAGAATACTGTGATAAGAGGTTTGAGGAGTATTGTGCAACATATGGAATCAAACATCAAAAAATGATTCCAGGGACACCATAGTAGAATGGTGTGGTTGAGCGCATTAATAGAACCATTCTTGAGCACGCCAGAAGCATGAGGTTACATGCAGTCTTGTCCAAGACGTTTTGAGCAGATGCTGTGAATACTGTCGTATATCTCATCAACAGAAGTCCCTTAGCACCATTGGATGGTGGGTTACCAGAAGAAAAGCGGACTGGGAAAGAAGTGAGCCATACACATCTCAAAGTATTTAGTTGCACTTCATACGTTCACATTGATGCAGAGCACAGAAACAAACTGAATGCGAAGTCCAGGAGGTGCGCATTTATAGGCTATGGGCAGCATGACTTTAGCTACCGGTTTTGGGATACAGAGAACCGAAAAATCATCAAAAGTAAGGATGTAGTCTTTAATAAAAAAAAAAAGTGATGCATAAGGAGTGTTTGCAGAAAAAGCAGAATAAGAACAATGAGAAAGAATTCGTAAAGTTGGAAGAGTTACCGAACACGGGTATTACAATGTTACAGGATGAGCATGCACAGGAGCATGATGAGGTAAAGCCGCAGACACCCGTTGTGAGGAGGTCTACTCAGGAGAAGAGACCCAAGGTCTGATACTCACCCTCCTTACATTATCTACTACTGACAGATAATGGTGAACCAGAGTGTTTTGAAAAAGCATTACAGGTCAGAGACACGGGTTAAGTGGGAGCATGCCATGGATGATGAGATGGACTCTCTTGAGTTTAATCGTACGTGGGAGCTCGTCACTCTACTTAAGGGTAAGAAAGCTCTTCATAACAAGTGGGTTTACAGATTGCAAGAGGAGCATGATAGTTCAAAGTGGTATAAGGTCAGACTGGTTGTGAAATGATTCCAACAAAAGGCAAGTATCGATTTCAATGAAATATTTTCACCAGTGGAGAAGATGTCTATGATTCGCATGATCTTGAGTACAGTGGCTACAGAGGATCTACATCTAGAGCAGGTTAGATGTTAAGACAGCCTTTCTTCATGGAGATCTTGAAGAAGATATATATATGCATCAGCCGACAGGATATGTGGCACCAAGAAAGGAGAATAAGGTATGTAGACTGAAAAATAGTCTATATGGCCTGAACCAAGCCCCGAGGCAGTGGTACAATAAATTCGACAGTTTCATGTCAGGAAACGAGTTTAGGAGATGTCATGCAAACCATTGTTGCTACTTGAAGAAGTTTGATACGTCATACATCATCCTTCTTCTGTACGTTGATAATATGCTTGTAGCCGAATCAAGCATGAAGGACATCTCAAATCTCAAAAGACAATTGTCTAAAGAATTTGTCATGAAGGATTTAGGAGCTGCAAAACAAATTCTAAGCATGAAGATAAAACGTGACAGGGAAAACAAGAAACTAGTTTTGTCACACGCAGAGTATATAACCAAGGTACTTGATTGATTCAATATGGGAGGTGCTAAGCCGATTAGCACTCAATTAGCCAATCACTTCAAACTTTCTAAGGAGCAAAGTGCAAAGACACAGGAGGAACCAGACTATATGGCTAAAGTCCCTTATGCCTCAGCTATATGGAACCTCATATATGCTATGGTTATCACGAGGCCAAATATTGCTCAAGCAATGGGAGTTGTTAGCAGGTTCATGAACAACCCCGGAAAGGAACATTGGGAAGCTATGAAGTGGATCCACAGATACCTGATAAGTACTGTGGATATAGGGTTGTGTTATAGAGGATCGAAAATCGAGCTACAAAGCTACGTCGATTTAGATTTAGCAGGGAATATTGACAGCGGAAGGAGTACTACAGGGTATGTCTTTACTCTGGGTAGTGCTGCAGTCAATTGGGTCTCTCCGTTACAAAAGATAGTGCCCATTAGTACAACAGAAGCAAAGTATGTTGTAGTTACAAAAACGTGCAAGGAGATGGTGTAGACGCAAAGTTTTATGAAAGAGTTGAGGAAGAAGCAAGCAGATTGTCAGTTGTACAGTGACAATCAGAGTGCAATACATTTAGCCAAGAATTCAGCCTTTCATTTAAGGACCAAGCATATTGACATCAGATATCACTTCGTACGTTCGTTACTGGTTGTGAAATGATTCCAACAAAAGGTAGGTATCGATTTCACTGAAATATTTTCATCAATGGTGAAGATGTCTACAATTCGCATGATCTTGAGTATAGTAGCTACAGAGGATCTACATCTAGAGCAGCTAGATGTTAAGACAGCCTTTCTTCATGGAGATCTTAAAAAAAATATACATATGCATCAACCGACAACATATGCATCACTTCATACATTCGTTACTAGAAGATGAATTAATCGCTCTGGAGAAGATCCATACAAGTGAGAACCCTGCGGATATGTTGACCAAGGTAGTCATACGGAAGAAGAAGAAACTATGTTCAGCTTTAATTGGTCTTCAGGCTTGAAGACAGGGCGGTGGCGCACTCTAGATGCAGAAGATGAAGGATATATGGTGATGTGTCTCCAAGTGGGAGATTGTTGAGGTGTGAAGCCAGTACACCAATGCTAGCTAGGAAGTGGTCGGGCGCCCGACGGTCAAAGGACCGAGCACCCGGTGCCCAGGGCGAGCACCCGACTAGGTTTAGTCGAACTCCCGAAAATCGGCCATTTTTATCCTGATCTCATCGGACATATTTTGGATTAGGCGGGAGCCCAACCAAGCCTAACCAGGCGCCCGACCGGACGCGAACAGATTTATGAGGTTTCCTATTTTAAGTCCTATTTCCGTGTCATGCTATATATATATATACGTATAATCGGGGATTAGGATAGGTTGTTAGGGTTTACATATGTCTAAGGTGAGAAAGAGGAAAAGAGGTTAGCAAAAAGGGCCATCTCTATGCATGGGAGCATTGAAGAAAGGGAGTATATTGGTTGTATCTTTGTCTTCTTCATAGTTGAACTTTGCGCCCATGGTTTTTTACCTTGTTGAGGTTTTTCCACGGAAATTATATCTTGTGGTTTGTTGATTTGTTTCACTTCCGCTTCTAGTTATTATTTCTTCTTGTTTATCATTTGTAGGTGAGACTAGAGATTGGATCTCGGTTCACTGGCATTGTTAGCATGTTGCATAACAATAAATACATCTAACGATATTGCCTTGTGCCTTTGCACATGTGTGAGATGTGCTGGGTTAGGTAAATGTACACCATAGGTTGAGTGAATGTATGGATGGTCTTGTTGAGGACAGTTTTGATTAATGTATTGGGATGATCTTGCACGATTGAAAATAAATTTGAAGGTTATAAAAATATGAATTGTTGTTCAATAAATCAATGACCAGATTTAGTTAATATCTAAGATACAATTCAACAATTATTCATGGACAGGTTTAAGTGTACTTTAATGGTCACAAACGAACGAGTTTGGAAAGTAATTTAATGACCACAGGAGAGTAGATTTAAGGTGCTGATTGATGGTCCATATTTGGTAGATTTGTTGTGTGAATCATGGATATAAATTGGGTGTATTGGATGCACAAATCAACGGTCTAAGATTGATAAATTTAACAAATAGATTAATGGTTTAAATTGGATAGATTTATTACACAATTTAACAATCGTAATTGGGTTGATTAGCAAATGTTTCAATGGTCCTAATTAGATGGATTTGATGCATAAATCTATGGCCATAATTGAGCAAATATAATGAGTAAGTTAACAACCATAATAAGGATTTATCACTATGTTCGGTTATATGTGGGCTAATTTTTCTACACAGTTCAATGGTTAAAACTAGATAGATCTAATACATATATCAACGGTCCTACCTTTAACAAATTAAATACAGAAACAGTAATTAAGATTAGGTAGTTTCAATACACAATTCAACAATCATCTTTGTACGAATTGCTGCATGTATAGTCAGTCATGTATGAATGTATGTATGTATGTAATAATAAATGAATGGATGTACGCATGTATGCATGGATGGATGTATGCATGTGTACAAAAGTATGGTGTATGCACAATGTATACTAGGTTTATATGCATATCAATATACAAACATTTAACATCACTAAAGTATTAAAATTAAAAAGACAAACTTAGGTCATTACATCATGAGCCAAAACTCCTTTGTGTATAACTTCAAGCCTAGCTTGCCTAACACGGCCATGAGCTCCTTGTCTACTAAATTAACATGATTCTATATTCAATCTTGTGATGTGCCCCTAAGGCCAATATCACATTAGTTAAACTCGAGACTAAGTCATATCTCATAAGTAGTATGAGATACACTATATACAAATAACAGACACCCATGCTGAGTAATCATTAATTTTTTAAGTTCCATCCAATGCTTCTTATTTAAATAGTAAGTTTATTGTAGCCAGTTGAGGGATCTAATGCCAAAGGGTAAATGATTCTTTTATCATCTTAGGCTCATTTGTATAACATATACCTCTTACATCATGCATTACATTATGTTTCGAAATGTTAGCTAATAGTGAAAAGCATAGTGATGCATTATTTTATAATAGTTGTATTGATTTTTTTTCAATATTAATTATACTCGCACTCAATATTCCATACAACCTTTGATTTGAATAAAAATCCATATGATAATAGATGTGAGTGTGGGTATATATATGTTCAAGTAAGAAATTTTTTAAGTTTTCTAAATGAAAGTAGGTTTTCTTTAAATTCTAATTAAAAATGTTAGTGTAAGACCAAGTTTATATTAGTGTAATCGAGCTTTATATTTGCAGAGATAGTATAGCCTAAATAAGTATAGTGCAGCTTTAAGGAGGTTGCCTAAATGGCTAGTGTGACTAAGCTTACTCATTGCCAATGCCACGAGTCACTATTCATCATTTGTGGCTCACTATCCATCTAGTGAGGGCCGCTATTCATCTAGTGCGGATCACTATTCATCTAATGCGAGTTACTATTCATCTAGTGCATCTTAGTATTCATCTAGTGCGACTTACATTCACATACTGCAGTTTACATTCACATAGTGCAGGTTACCATTCATCTAAAATGGCCACATAAAATCTGTTTGTGCCTTTTTTATTACATTCAATTCTCTTTTATTTCCTTTCAAAATCACTTTATTAATTATAATGAAGATAATTACCTTTTAAATAGATTAAACCCCTAATTATTTTAATTTCATTTTCATAATATAAGTAATCTATTTGAAATAGCTAAATAGCTCTGTAAGTAACTTCTTTATGAGTGAAGAAACTCATTCATTAGCTACACCATAGCTCTCATTGATATCAATGATTATCATCTCATACTCATACGCATTATAATGCATCTCAATGCCTTCTATTCCATTATAATGCATCTTATGGATATATCTTTAATAGTGCATCCCATAAGCATCCTATATTCGAAAAAAACTCCATTTCCATCACCATAATACATAAATCTAACTTTTGTATACTTCAATCGTGTATCTCGCATCACCTTAAGGCTCTCATGATGGGTACGAGTTCCTCATGCATGATACTTAACAAGATATAATGAGTTGAGTTGTTGTTCATCATCCATTAAAAGTATATATCATCTAAAGGTAACTCTCATAATAACTGAGTTACCTTTAAAATTATGCTCCCCTACACTAGAGTTTATGTTAAGTCATCCTTATTTAAGATGATTCTCATAAAATGGGTCCTATTTTCATATTTGTTACCATAAAAATTCAACTTTAAGCAATTCTATAACTAATACGTTAATGGTCATCTCTACATTGCAAAAATATCACTACTTAGTCATTTAATGAGTAGTTAATGTTAATAAATGAGTCGTTAACATTATTCCGACAAATAAAAAGGAGTTGCTTGCTTAGGTGGGCACCACTATAGCGTCAATGTGTAATCCACACAACCATTAAGTAAACCATCTCATGTTAGACCTAGTGCCAAAAAATATAGCCCCATCACTAATTTGCATAGACTACACAATTAGAAAAAGTGTAATTAAAAAAGTTTATTATCCAAACTCTTTCACTTGGTGTGACCCACCTGAGTTACTTATGGGCATGCTTTTTTTACCTAAGGCCTAGCATTTGGTGTAGCAGCTAATGGTTGGGGTAGATTTTACATGCTCATCACAATGGGCACTGTATAAATCAATGGTGGATATCTCTCTCAACTACTTCAATTGTTAGGGCCCATTTAAATCCTAGATTAACTTTATTTTTTGCTCCAAGCCTAACATGAGATTATACATCTAATGAGCAGAGTGGATCTTTGGAACAAGTCTTAGTGGGCCCCTTAAAAAATGAAAGGTAAGCATTTGTTAAAGAATTATTGGTTCCGAGAACATAGAAGTTACCAGAATGGCTGGAAGTGGACTAAATGTTACCCCAGTAACACTGTGTCAAAGTATTTTTGTAATCATAAGGCCCACCTTAATGTATGTTCTGTATATCTACTCCGTCTGTCAATTTTTAAGTATCATTTTAATGTAAGTTCCTAAAAATGAGGAAGATCCAAATCTCAATCGGACAACACCATCAGCAACATTGGACATTGAACGCTCACCACCTGGGGCCCACCATGATGTTTATTTTCCATCAAACCTATAAACGAGGTCACATATACAAGGATGAAGAGAAAACAAGATTAGCTTGATCTAAAGCTTCTATGACCACCAAGAAGTTTTTAATGGTAAGAATTCAAACCCCATTGCTTTTAGTGATGTGGTCCATATGAACTTTAGATTTTCCTTATTGTTGGGCTCATGCTTTAAACATATTTGGAAAAATGGATGGATGGTGCGAATATAACACATACATCATGGTAGGGCTTACAGAATCACGTCAACGTAATCCCAACTTGTTCTACACCACGCAATTGCAGTCTAATAAGGATACTTTACGGACACAAATTTCCTGCTAAAGCTTTCAGGAAAAGTTTCTACGCTGGGATGCCAAGTGGGGTCCACCGTGATGTTGGCGAGAAATCTACCATATTCATCCTTTTTACAAGATTATTTTAGGAAATACAACTAAAAAATGAGGCTAATCCAAAATTCAAGTTAGCCATATGAGAGGAAACAATGAGTATTCAACGACCACCGTTGAAACATTTATATGGCCATAAAAAATTTGTATTAGGCTAAGTTTTCACATCTTTTTTCTTTTCACTTCATACCAATGGGATTAACCTTATAGATGGACAGTGTGGATAAATCACATTTATAACGGTGGCCTCCAAGATCCCTTACCCGTTCCTAGCAAGGGACAAGCGGAGTAGTACCCAAAGCCGTCTACAGACACTTCCTTCCGGGGGGTGCGACTTGGCTGTTACCCGGGTAACAGCTTCGTGGGTGTTACCCCTATCATGTGGGGCCCACCTTGATGTATGTTTTCTATATTATCTTCTTCTATTATTAGTAGGTGTTACCCCTACCATGTGGGGCCCACCATGTGCGACTTAGCTCCATCTTTTTTCCTCTATTATTTTAGGACATGATTCCAAACCTCAAGAATATCCAAATCACAAGTAAACTATACCACTAGAAACAGTAATGAATGACCATTAAGAACATTTTATGGGCCACAAAAGTATTCGATTAAGCTAATATTTTTATATTCCCTTCATCCATATATTTTTGACATTATCAACGAGTTAGATGGAAAATAAACATCACTAAAACCTTACTATGGGCCCTTTGGAATTTTTAATGGTGAGACACTCAATCACCACTGTTTACTATGTTATGGTCCACCTGAGATTTAGATCTGCTTAATGTTGAAACCTCCCTGAGTTCCACTGTGACGTTTACTCTCTGAGTTGAACTAAAAATATAAAAATATTAGGATGATCTAAAACTTCTATGGCCACACAAACGTTTGAATGGTGGAAGTACAATCATCACTTCTTTTGTCGTGCGGCCCACTTAAGTTTTAGATCTATTTCATTGTTGAAACCATGTCCAAACATGATCTAGTAAAACTAATGGATGGGGTAGATTTATCACAAACATCACGATGGGCCCCACCTAGATTCTAATTAGCATAGGTACATTTTTCAATGATATAAGTATAAGAGGGAGCATTAGGAAAGAGAGAGCGTTAATAAAGGAGAGAGGGCTTTAAATAAAAGGTGGTGAAGGAGGCTTGTTTACCTTAAAAACAATTAAAGAAGATGTACACGTGTGATATATTTGGCAATGCATCACATGTGTAACAAATCTGTTCTGTTAATCAGGTAGGGCCACTTATAAACATGCGAATGATATAAAATATTAATTTTTTACGATAAATAGTAAGATATTCTTCTACAATAAAAGTGGGCTGTTAGAAATCTATTTGAAGAGTTAAGATTGAAGTTGTATGTGTGGCTCTATTGATAAGGACCATTTTCTATTTTTTTACGGATAAAATTTAATTATTATGACTTATTTGATGAATGGACTCGATCTATGATATGTATTCCCATTGTACCTATATAAGAGTTTATATCAGGTAGCCTCTTATGATGGGAATTACATGTGGATAAATAAGAAGTATTTTTACTCTTTAATACACAGCTAGTTGGACCAATATGAATGGTCCAACTAGTTATGTGTGAGCATTTCTCATATATATATATATATATATTGGTACTTATTATTAGCATTCTCCATGTTTTAGAAATCATTTTCTTATAAAAGTAATTTATCAATCTTTTATAAGAAATGAAATTCAAACTCAGAGTGAAAACTAATCAATTTCTTAAAATAAGATCAACCGGATACTATGATTATTTGTACAACATATGCATCCCTCCATCATGGGTGTAAGCATTACTTTGGTGGTAAGAAGTGCTCCTACTCAGATTATGCATAACCTTACAAAATGATCACATGTAACACTAAAGGTTAAGGATTTATAATAGATAAAGAGGAATTAAAGATATAATCGCATCTAACCGTACAATCATAACATTTATAATTCAACTATCATAAAAATTAATTTATGAATGATAATGCATATGTAATCAATTAGCTGACCATCATTGTTGATTGTCTTTATATTCATGATCATCAAGTTTGATCATGGATCTGACCATCACTATTAATTATTAGAGTTAATCATTATCGATTATCAACAATGTTCATAAATCTGATCATCGATGTTATTCAGGATCTAACCCAATCATCACTGAATCCATTATCAATGTGACGAAAGGGTTATAGATAGTGTACGAACACGTGCAATGCACACATCACTATGCACACTAGGTTGAATTTGTTCAAGTTCTTCTATTTATCGATCAATCAGTGGGAATTCTGTATGAACACTTATTATGTTTTGAGAGTTTAAGGTTGCAACCTCTATCACCTAGTTTTTCTAATTTTTGTACTTGTATGTCTTGGAATGTATAGAAGCATAGTTTCTGAAGGAGAGTTGAATTTTGGAAAATTGAACTTGTTTCACGCATGTTTTGCTCAGGACTAGCAAAAAGCTAATTGGGGGGTGTGTTGAGCTTCCATTTTATATATTTTCTAACCCATTACATCACATTACAGGCATGGTTTGCATGCTTAAAAGACCCATCTAATGCTTGTTTTGTATATGTAGGAATGAAAGAGAGAAGTCATGAATTTGTTGTTAAAAGGGTCCTTCGGAACCACATTGAAGACATTAAAAAAAGTCCTGAAGAATCACGTCAGAAAGACCTGGATCTGCTAGAAGAGAGAAGAGTTCAGCATTCACATCAGGAGGCCACCGGGCATCTGACCAAAACATGGTCGGGCGCCCGAAATTAGAAGAAATATGCTGAAACTGCTGGGCATTTCTGGAGCTAGTCGGGCGCCCGACCAACATCTGGCCAGGCGCCCAAAATTGGAAAGGGATTTCACCTAAAGCTTCTAACCAAATTCAAGTATGGTCAGGCGCCCGACCACTACCTGACCGGGCACCCAACCAATGTCCGACTGCCGACGTAAGTGCGTAAGTCTTTACGCAATCCGAGGCAGTTCGTGATTTTTCCTATAAAAGGACACCTTGGCATCATTGCTAAGGTATCCTAGAAGAGTTCTAAGTTCGTGAGGAGCAAGGGAGATCATCGTGGAGCGATCGCAACTCCTCCAACAAGGATTTTCTCTAGTTTTTCATGTTTTTCTTAGTTTTTCTTTGAATTCTAGATGAAGCATGATAATGCTCGGTTAAAACCTCTTAGCTAAGGCTAAGAGGTGAAGCTTGTGAGTAGTTGTCATGTTGAATTCGTTCTATTTCAAGTATTTTGCTTAAAGTTTTGATTTTCAGGCTCTATTTTGAATAAAAGAGATATTTTTGAATGTTTTATCAGAGTTCATGTGCTTCGGACATGAGTTCCTTGCAATTCTCTGAGATTATCATGTTTGGATTGATTATATTCGAATTGTAGTAACCCTAAAGTGTACCATAGTCCATTGGCAAGGTCGTTACTTCGAAGGTTATATATTCGACTTCTATGGGCTTCATTAGAACTAGAACCTTGTTCTTCAACTTGAGTAGGGATTGTTTGTGTTTGAACGCCATATCTTCCAACTAGAAGAGAGATAGAACTTCAATTCTAGTTGTGTTATACTTGAATGAATGAATTCACATGAGGGCTAACACAAGTGGATCCTCAAAAGCCTTAGTTTCCTTTAATTACAGATTTTTACAATTACTGTTTTAAGTTAGTTTATAAACCTGAAATCCTTAATTCATTGAATTTGAATTTGCTGGAACAACTTAAATTGGTTTACCTTATTCCCTGTGGATCGACCTCGGTCTTATCGAGATTTATTACTACATCGTAGCCTTGCACTTGAGGCGAGCGAACAACTATATGGCTAAGTCCCTTACGCGTCAGCTATAGGGAGCCTCATGTATGCTATGGTTAGCACGAGGTCAGATATTGCTCCAGCAATAGGAGTTGTTAGCAGGTTCATGAACAATCCTAGAAAGGAACATTGGGAAGCTGTGAAGTGAATCCTCAGATACCTGGTAAGTACTGTGGATATAGGGCTGTGTTATGGAGAATAAAAAATCAAGCTACAAGGCTACGTTGATTCAGATTTAACAAGGGATATTAACAGCAGGAGTACTACATGGTATGTCTTTATTCTGGGTAGTGCTGCAGTCAGTTAGGTCTTTCAGTTACAGAAGATAGTGCCCATTAGTACAACAGAAGCAGAGTATATTGCAGCTACAGAAGCGTACAAGAAGATGGTGTGGTTGCAAGGTTTTATGAAAGAGTTGAGGAAAAAGTAAACAGATTGCAAGTTGTAAAATGACAGTTAGAGTGCAATACACTTGGCCAAGAATTCAGTCTTTCATTTAAGGACCAAGCATATTCACATCAAATATCACTTCATACATTCGTTACTAGAAGATGGATCAATCGCTCTGGAGAAGATCCATACAAGTGAGAACCCTGCGGATATGTTGACTAAGGCAATCATACGGAAGAAGCTGAAACTCTGTTCAACTTTAATTGGTCTTCAGGCTTGAAGACAAGGAGGTGGTGCACTTCGGATGCAGAAGACGAAGGATATATGGTGATGTGTCTCCAAGTAGGAGATTGTTGAGGTATGGAGCTAGCACACTAATGCCAGTTAGGAGGTGGTCAGGCGCCCAATGGTCAGCGGACCGGGCACCCGACCAGGTTTGGTCAGACGCTCGAAAATCGGGCATTTTTATCCTGATCTCGCTGGACATATTTTAGATTGGACCAACCGGACGCGAACAAATTTGTAAGGTTTCCTATTAAGTCATATTTCCGTGTTATACTATATATATGAGTGTAATCCGGAATTATGATATGTTATTAGGGTTTATATACGTCCAAAGTGAGAAAAAAAGAAGATGTTAAGAAAAATGGCCATCTCTATGCATGGGAGCATCAAAGAAGGTGAGTATATTGCTTGTAACTTTTTCTTCTTCATAGTGAAACTTTGTGTCCGTGAATTTTTACCCTTATTGGGGTTTTTCCACGTAAATTCTATCTTGTGGTTTGTTGGTTTGTTTCAATTCCACTTCTAGTTGTTATTTCTTCTTATTTATCGTTAGTGGATGAGATCGGAGATTGGATCTCGGTTCACCAGTAATGTTGGCATGTTGCGCAACAATAAATACATCTAACGATATTGCCTTATGCCTTTGCACATGTGTGAGATGTGCTAGGTTAGGTAAATGTACACATAGGTTGAGTGAATGTATGGATGGTCTTGTTGAGGACGGTTCTGTTTAATGTATTGGAATGATCTTGCACGATTGAAAATAAATTTGAAGGTTATAAAAATATGAATTGTTGTTCACTAAATCAATGACCAGATTTAGTTAATTTCTGAGATACAATTCAACAATTATTCATGAACAGGTTTAAGTGTACTTCAATGGTCATAAACGAATTAGTTTGGAAAGCAATTTAGTGACCACAGGAGAGTAGATTTAAAATGTTGATTGATGGTCCATATTTGGTAGATTTGTTGTGTGAATCATGGATATAAATTGGGTGTATTGGATGCACAAATCAATGGTCTAAGATGGATAAATTTAACAAATAGATTAATGGTTTAAATTAGACATATTTATTACGCAATTTAATAATCGTAATTGGGTTGGTTAGCACATGTTTCAAAGGTCCTAATTGGATGGATTTGATGCATAAATCTATGGTCATAATTGAGCAAATATAACGTGTAAGTTAACAATCATAATAATGATTTATCGCTATCTTCGGTTATATGTGGGCTAATTTTGCGACACAGTTCAATGGTTAAAACTAGATAGATCTAATACATATATCAACGGTCCTACTTTTAACAAATTAAATACAGAAACAATAGTTAAGATTAGGTAGTTTCAATACACAATTCAACAATCATCTTTGTACGAATTGATGCATGTATAGTCAGTCATGTATGAATGTATGTATGTATGTAATAATAAATGAATAAATGTACGCATGTATGCATGGATGGATGAATAGATGTATGCATGTGTACAAAAGTGTAGTATATGCACAATGTATATTAGGTTTATATGCATATTAATATACAAACATTTAACATCACTAAAGTATTAAAATTAAAAAAACAAACTTGTGTTATTACATCATGAGCCAAAACTCCTTTGTGTATAACCCCGAGCCTAGCTTGCCTGACATGGCCATGAGCTCCTTGTCTACTAAATCAACGTAGTTCTATATTCAATCTTGTCATGTGCCGCTACGGCCAATATCACGTTAGTTAAACTCGAGACTAAGTCATATCTCATAAGTAGTATGAGATGTGCTATATACAAATAACAGATACCCACGCTGAGTAATCATTAATTTTTTGAGTTCCTTCCAATGCTTCTTATTTAAATAGTAAGTTTATTGTAGCCAGTTGAGGGATCTAATGCCAAAGGGTAAATGATTCTTTTATCATCTTACGCTCATTTGTATAACATATACCTCTTACATCATGATGTTTCAAAATGTTAGCTAATAATGAAAAACCATAGTGATACGTTATTTTATAATAGTTATATTGATTTATTTCAATATTAATCATACTCGCACTCAATATTCCATACAACTTTTGATTTGAATAAAAATTCAGATGATAATAGATGTGAGTGTAGGCATATATATGTTGAATTAAGAAATTTTTAAAGTTTTCTAGATGAAAGTAGGTTTTTTATAAATTCTAATTAAAAATATTAGCACAAGACCAAGTTTATATTAGTGCAATCGAGCTTTATATTTGTAGAGATAGTGCAGCCTAGATAAGGATAATGCAGCTTTAAGGAGGTTCCCTAAATGGCTAGCATGACTAAGCTTACTCATTGCCGACGCCATGAGTCACTATTCATCATTTGTGGCTCACTATCCATCTAGTGAGGGCCACTATTCATCTAGTGCGGATCACTATTCATCTAATGTGAGTTACTGTTCATCTAGTGCATCTTACTATTCATCTAGTGCGACTTACATTTACATACTGTAGTTTACATTCATGTAATGTAGGTTACCATTCATCTAGAATGGCCGCATAAAATTTGTTTTTGCTTTTTTTACTACATTCAATTCTCTTTTATTCCTTTTCAAAATCACTTTATTAATTATAATGAAGATTAATTACCTTTTAAATAGATTAAACCCCTAATTATTTTAATTCCCTTTTCATAATATAAATAATCTATTTGAAATAGCTAAATAGCTCTGCAAGTAACTTCTTTATTAGTTAAGAAACTCATTGATTAACTACACTATAGCTCTCATTGATAACAATGCTTATCATCTCATACTCATATGCATTATAATGCATCTCAATATCTTCTATTCCATTATAATTGTATATGTCATGGAGCCTAAAAATATACTTGTATTGCTGATGTACTTTATCTTAATAAAAACGCATCGCTTTCTCCATAAAGTGGGCATATATGCAATATCATCGAACAACGTAAATCTTTATTTTGTAGTTTTGGCTCTCCCTTTTATTGGTCTTATAATCCATTTTAGGAGAGGAATTTTAATTGTATTTTAAGGACTCCTCTTGTTATAGTCTTATTGACTCTTATACATTTGGATTACTTCAATTTTTTTACAAATAGTAAAATTATTGCATTTATTCTTACTTTATTTATATGTTATCATAGAATTTTTTATAATTCCTTTGTAAGTCACAACCTGGAATATAATTGAACTTAGATGATAATGAAAGTGATCTAACTACATGAGCTCTTGTCTCTTTTATAAATGTGACAATATGATAAGAATGTCTTATGAATAAATGACAATGAATGTGACCCTCAATGCAAAATTTATATTTTATCAAAATCACATCTAATAAAGGTTGAATTCAAGATCTATTCGTACGGTCAAAAGACTTATATCAGAATCTTAAAAAATGTCAAATAAAGAAGAATGTTACAAATGAATTATTATTTTCTCTTAAAGCACGAACACACATAATTTCTTGATTCTCTATAAACAAAATATATGATAGCACATGTTTTTTATTGTTCTTTACCTTTTTCCTTCTCGAGATAAGTGGATGAAACATGTTCAATGTTCATATAATACTTATCCTACTTGGACTTCTTGTAACCTTTACAACTTATTTTACTAACCTTTAATTTGTAAATCTCAGTTGTGATAGTCTTAGCTTCTCCTAATTTAACAATATTTATTTTGACCTCATATGTTAGGTAACTAAAAAAGTCTCTGAAGACACTAATTAAATAAAAACAATTCAGGATCTTTTAAATAAGGGCCATAAACTCAAGAAAGGAATGGTGTAACATGATAATCTTTTAATTTTCCATCAAAATATGGTTAGTAGTCCTAAAGTCACTTATCATCTTCTCTATCTTATGGATATATCTTTAATAGTGCATCCCACAAGCATCTTAAATTCCTAAAACTCCATTTCCATCACCATAATACATAAATCTGACTTTTATACACTTCAATCGTGTATCTCGCATCACCTTATGGGCCTCATGATGGGTACAAGTTCCTCATGCATGGTACTCGATAAGATATAATGAGTTGAGTTGTTGTTCATCATCCATTAAAAGTATATATCATCTAAAGGCAACTCTCATAATAACTGAATTGCCTTTAAAATTATGCTTCTCTATACTAGAGTGTATGCTAAGTCATCCTTATTTAAGATGATTCTCATAACATGAGTCCAATCTTCATACTTGTTACCATAAAAATTTACCTTTAAGCAATTCTATAACCAATACGTTGATGGTCATCTCTACATTGCAAAAATATTACTACTTAGTCATTTAATGAGTAGTTAATGTTAATAAATGAGTAGTTAATGTTATTCTGAAAAATAAAAGGAGTTGCTTGCTTAGGTGGGCCCCACTGTAGCGTCAATGTGTAATCCACCCAACCAGTAGGTGAACCATCTCATGTTAGACATAGTGCCAAAAAATATAGCCCCATCACTGATTCACATAGACTGCACAATTGGAAAAAAGTGTAATTAAAAAAGTTTACTATCCAAACTCTTTCCCTAGGTGTGACCCACCTGAGTTACTTATGGGCATGCTTTTTGGACCTGAGGCCTAGCATTTGGTGTAGCAGCTAATGGTTGGGGTGGATTTTACATGCTCTTCATAATGAGCACTGTATAAATCAATGGTGGAGATTTCTCCCAACTGCTTCAATTGGTAGGGCCCACTTAAATCCTAGATTAACTTGATTTTTTTGCTCCAAGCTCAACATGAGATTACACATCTAATGAGCGGAGTGGATCTCTGGAACAAGTCTCAGTGGGCCCCCTAAAAAATTGAAAGGTAAGCATTTGTTAAAGAATTACTGGTTCCGAGAATATAGAAGTTACCGAGAATGGCTGGAAGTGGACTAGATGTTACCCCAGTAACACTGTGTCAAAGTATTTTTATAACCATAAGGCCCACCTTAATGTATGTTCTATATATCTACTCTGTCTGTCAATTTTTAAGTATCATTTTAATGTAAGTTCCTAAAAATGAAGAAGATCCAAATCTTAAGCGAACCACGCCACCAGCAACACTGAACATTGAACTCTCACCACCCGGGGCCCACCATGATGTTTATTTTCCATCAAACTTGTTCACAAGGTCACATAGACTATGATGAAGAGAAAACAAGATTAGCTTGATCTAAAACTTTTATGACCACTAAGAAGTTTTCAATGGTAAGAATTCAAACCCCATTGCTTTTTGTGGTGTGGTCCACATAAACTTTAGATTTTCCTTATTGTTGGGCTCATGCTCTAAACATATTTGGAAAAATGGATGGACGGTGCGGATATAACACAGACATCATGGTAGGGCCTACAGAATCACGTCAACATAATCCCAACTCATTTTGTTCTACACCACACAATTGCAGTCTAATAAGGATACTTTACGGATGCAGATTTCCTGCTAAAGCTTTCAGGGAAAGTTTCTACGCTGGGATGCTAGGTGGGGTCAACCGTGATGTTGGCGAGAAATCTACCATGTCCATCCTTTTTACAAGATTATTTTAGGAAATACAACTAAAAAATGAGGCTAATCCAAAATTCAAGTTGGCCATATGAGAGGAAACAATGGGTATTCAACAACCACTGTTGAAACATTTGTATGGTCATAAAAAATTGTATTAAGCTAAGTTTTCACATCTTTTTTCTTTTCACTTCATACCAGTGGGATTAACCTTATAGATGGACGGTGTGGATAAATCACATATATAACGGTGGCCACCAAGAGCCCCTACCCGTTCATAGAAAGGGACAGGCGGAGTAGTACCCAAAGCCGTCTGCAGGAACTTCCTTCCGAGGGGTGTGACTTGGCTGTTACCCGGGTAATAGCTTAGTGGGTGTTACCCCTACCATGTGGGGCCCACCTTGATGTATGTTTTCTATATCCATGTTGTCCATCTATTTTTCTCTATCATTTTAAGACATGATTCCAAACCTCAAGAATATCCAAATCACAAGTAAACTATACCACTAGAAATAGTAATGAATGACCATTAAAAACATTTTATGGGCCACAAAAGTTTTCGATCAAGCTAATATTTTTATATTCCCTTCGTCCATATATTTTTGACATTATCAATGAGTTGGATGGAAAATAAACATTACTAAAACCTTATTATGGGCCCTTTGGAATTTTTAATGGTGAGACACTCAATCACCACCATTTATTGTGTTATAGTCCACCTGAGATTTAGATCTGCTTAATGTTAGGAACCCCATCCTAAAATGATCTGTAGAAATGGATGGATGGCATGGATGTAATTTACATCATCAAGGTGGGCCCCACAGTATGGGTAACACCCACTAAGTTAGTACCCGGTAACGGCCAAGTCGCGCCCTTCCACCGGAAGCTGGGTGAGGCCACCGTAATGTTTGTGATAAATCCACTCCGTCCATTCATTTTATCATATCATTTTAGGAGCTGGATCCAAAAAAGTGGCAGATCCAAAGCTCATGTGGACCACACTATTGGAAAAAAGTGGGTAGGGAAATTCCTAACGTTGAAACCTCCCTGGGTTCCACTATGATGTTTACTCCCTAGATCGAACTAAAAATATAAAAATATTAGGATGATCTAAAACTTCTATGGCCACGCAAACGTTTGAATGGTGGAAGTACAATCCTCACTTCTTTTGTCATGCAGCCCACGTAAGTTTTAAATCTATTTCATTGTTGGAATCATGTCCAAACATGATCTAGTAAAACTAATGGATGAGGTAGATTTATCACAAACATCACGGTGGGCCCCACCTAGCTTTTGGTTGGCATGGGTACGTTTGCCAATGGTATAGGTATGAGAGGGAGCATTAGGAAAGAAAGCATTAATAAAGGAGAGAGGGCTTTAAATAAAGTGTGGAGAAGGAGGCTTGTTTACCTTAAAAAAAATTAGAGAAGACGTACACGTGTAATATATTTGGGCAATGCACCACATGTGTAACAAATCTATTCCGTTAATCAGGTAGGGTCACTTATAAGCATGCGAATGATATAAAATATTAATTTTTTGTGATAAATAGTAAAATATTCTTCTACAATAAAAGTGGGTTGTTAGAAATCAATTTGAAGAGTTAAGATTCAAGTTGAATGTGTGGCTCTATTATTAATAAGGACCATTTTCTAATTTTTTACGGATAAAATTTAATTAGTATGACTTATTTGATGAATGAACTCGATCTATGACATGTATTCCCATTGTACCTATATAAAAGTTTATATCATGTAGCCTCTTATGATGGGAATTATATGTGGATAAATAGGAAGTGTTTATACTCTTTAATGCACAGCTAGTTGGACCAATATGAATGGTATAACTAGTTGTGTGTGAGCATTTCTCATATATATATATATATATATATATATATATATATATATATATATATATATATATATATATAATATGTTGGCACTTACTATTAGCATTCTCCATGTTTTAGAAATCATTTTCTTATAAAAGTAATTTATCAATTTTTTATGAGACATGAAATTTAAACCCAGAATGAGCAGTGCAAAATAATCAAGTTCTTAAAATAAGATGAATCGGATACTATGATTATTTGTATAATATATGCATCCCTCTGTAACGACCCGAGATTTTCGACTTTCGTGTATAACACAACAGTCGAATTCCCAAGTAACTTATGGAATAACTAATTTGTCAAATAATAAAATATAGCATTCAAGCACAATGGCGGAAACAATTATCATCTTATTCTATCAAACTTACTACGTCATCATCAATGTTTAAATAAGGGAACCAACCAATATCCATACTGATTAATTAAAATACAAAATCATGTCTTCTATTGAAGACTTATTACAATTCCATAAATGTATCAACTACTCAAAAGAAATATTTAATAAATTTCTCTAACATCGTCGTCCGCCATGTGATTATATGAGCCATGGAACTCTTCTCCTTAAAAATCGGGTTCAATACCTGGATCTTCACCTGCATCACCTAAATTGTGTTTGGGATAGCGTTAAACGCTATCATAGTGGGGAATATTCCCTCCAAGACTATCAAGAATAACAATGTACAAAACTCAGAGTAACGCAACACAATAATATCTTTATTCAAACAAAACAATCAAGTAAAAATCTTTGTTAATGCGATGCATGGAATGCATGCTCTGGCTAAGGCACCCTGGCTAGAAATCATAATACATGAAGTGGGAGACTCCCTGTTACGACTTCACGCTAGCCACTAGTCACCAGAGGTTCCTGGGACGCACAAGCCCATAGTTTTGCCCGACCACGTGAGAAATGGGACGCTCATAGCCCAATTCTACACGTGACAGTGTACGGGAGAAGTAGGACGCTCTAGCCTATTCCCAATTCCGTACACCCACATGGAGCCAAGTGAATGCATGACTTTAGTTTCACCTTTATTTAAGTGTTTTCGCATACAACCGATTTAAATAAAACTCAATGGTCACTATGGGGAGTCGCAAGCAACCCAGCATAGGCCGACAGCACGGGATTAGTGTCCATAGCACCAACCCCGGCTCATGAGAATTTGTATACCATTAATGTTTACTCATTGTCCCGTTTTATGATTTCATCATGTCCCAAAAAGCCAATATTGTACATCATGACCAAATTCATTAAAATACTCATGTAATGTAAATGGATCCAATCAAGCATCATACACATGTAAGGATCCATTGACAAACAAGCAATTCATTCTCTCTGTTAAGTCAAGAGATATTCTTCCATCATGGACACCTCTCATGGGTTCCATCTCTCTACATCGAATAATTTTACCAACTTAGGGACAAAGAGTATACAATAATGGGATGTCCATATGGTGATCTTATACACATATTTCATATCACAATATGAAAACCAATGTTACTTGTAATACATGGACTAAGAAAATAAGGGCATAGATTTCACAAAGATATATAACACAAATACACATGCTTCTTAGTCAAAAATCTAAACAATGAATCACATCATTATATAATGATATTCATTACAAATCCTACATTAAACTTCATGTTATATGGATCAGCAATTCAAAACAAAACAACTTCACATGCCACAAAAGAAACTTATGATAATCATAATATTATTAATGAAAGGCTTGAAGGAAAATCCTCACCTTAGGATGGACTTAGAAGAAGAGGGTTGTAGAAGATCCTAGCCGCTGGAAAAATATGAGAAAGAACTCTCTTCTTCTTCTTCTTCTTCTTCTTCTCCTCTCTCTCTCTCTCTCTCTCTCTCTCTCTCTCTCTCTACGGCATGGAGGCTAGGGTTAGGAGAAGGATTTGGAGGTACGTAGTAGAAATATGGAGAAGGATGTGCACGCGAGGTCTTGTGTAATAACTTCTTGAGGTGGGTTTCTCAAATCTCAATATTCGGGTGATCTATGATCAATTCCAATCCGTTCATCTTATCAAGCTCAAGGAGTAGAGTCAGAATACGTAAATTTCTTGATGATCCACATTCTAGATTGGCCGATCCTTGAAAATGGCCTAACGGGTGCTAAAATGGGCTAAATCCCAATTAACGGTCTACGCTTGATGATCAGGGCCCAAATTTTGGAAAAATATATGGTCATTATAGGCAAATAATTGTACAAAGTTTAGTGGTTGATTGATGGTGAGAAATGCTTAGATCTGAAATTCCAACTTTTGGCGGAAAAGGAAGGGGCTGGCTTTGTGGTTCAACGGTGTAGGATTATAGATCGGGGTCCAAATTTTGTATAAACTCGTAGTCATATGAGTATAATAAGTGGTCCAAATTTGAGAAGCGATTGATGGTGGGAAGTGGGTGAATCGAAAGGTTCAGATTTAAAAAGAGTTGGTAACTCGTTAATTTCTAAAACGGGATAACTTCGCGCATAAGAAAGATGCTTATCAAGGTGAGGCACTCAAATCACACTATTGGTCCATGATAAAGACGATCCAAGTCATTCATATGAAGAGAAATATTCGACTACGACTAACAATCTACTTTCCTCACTCGATGGACATGAAAATCAAGGGTTAAGGGGCTGATTTGACAATCGGACCACTTCTACTATGATTTAAGGGCCGAAATTTGATGTGTATGGTTAATATGTGCCCAAAAGCTTAAATCCAGGATTTTACGTGAAAGTGATCGTCAGAAATTATAATACTTAAAAATGGCATCTTAACTTAAGTTTAACTAATGGCATTTTCGTAATTATCTAAAAAAGTGTGTGATTTTTTAAATCTGATCTTTCTACGATGTTTATGGGATCATTCTAAGCAACTTTTGTAAAGGGTCCCCTATCGGATCTCCTACGGATGTCCCGTTATTCGCAAATCAACGGTAAATGTATGATAATTAATAAAAAATGAATTTTCAAAAAGTTTCAAATAAATCTCGAAAATCTGGGGCATTACAAACCACCCCCCTTAAAAACAAACTTCGTCCCCGAAGTTTCCTAAGCATCGTCGATAAAAGATTGAGGGCAATCTCAGTTTATGACTTCTCGTCTAACTTTCTGAACTATTCCGGGTCAGACGCGATCACAATCCACCCCCCTTAAAAATAAATCCGTACTCGACATCGATTTTTACAAGCTCCCCCAAATTCCTATCATGCTTCCACTGCGCACTCTGATTCCTAGATGGTTCTGAATATATTGATTGGTCTCTCAAATCATTCAATCATCTAGCGCCCTAATATTTCTCAGGTTTGGGTAGGTGTTCTTATAGTCAAGGATCTAAGACGATTAGGGTTAGATAATTATCAAGGATGTCTGATTGCTAACGAAATGACTGATCAAGAGTTTAAAAGATAGATCTGGGTTTGATTAGGTTGGCATGATCGGATGGCCACTTGAATGAGTGGATAAACAAGCGGATAACAAAGTGAATGAGATATCATCGACAGTTATTTAATGCTGAAAGTGCGACAGAAATGTGAGGTTAGGGATACTGTATTCTAACTCTTTATAGGGTTTAAGTGGTTAAGCTTCTACGTCCTAGGGTCGTCTATACATCTATCTTATTTTAGTTATCCAAAGAAAAACAATCACAGACATTCCAAGAGAATGCACAAAAGTCGTCCAGTTAGAACAATGATGCGATTTGTATTGTGTCGACATCACGGGTGAACAGTTCAAGTAGATTTGGATCCGATACTTAGATCTTCTACTCGCATTTGAGCATTGAGTTCATTAGTATCCATTCGAAATTTCGAGTGTCGACCTTCAGGATTTGAACGAGGATTCAATCCTTTACACAATATATTAGGTATGGTTCTGCCCTCCCGTGCGGCCGATTTAGTCTAACATTGTAGGGACTTTCATGTATTCTCCAACAAAAAAAAAAAAAATCAACGAAGATCACGTAAATTAAAATCCAACAATACGAAACATTAAAACCTTACGAGATCCTATTTACTTTCATTGTTAGACATGGTCGAAGATCTATGTGAGGGATTGGTAAATGGCATTTTATGGTTACGATAATCTACTTTAAGTAAGAGGGTTGGGCCAAAAATTCTTAGGGATGTATGAGAATATGCTAGGAAGTATTTCTAAGGGTGCCATCTCACAATAACTAAGCCTAAACAAGGGGTTCAGAGGTTTTCAAAGCTAAGGAACTAGGATAGTGTCAAATCTGGAACACAGGACTTATAAGCGCTCTTAGAATTTTCTCTCTCAAACTGAACGTTCTTTTTGCCTAAAATTTGGAGGGTAATCTAAAGGTTAGGTGAGAAATCACCCTAATTTTTCTCAGAATGAAATTCCTATAGTAAGATATGATTTTGACCTCTAAAAGTCTGAAAAACGTAACAGTTCAGCAGTTTCCAGCGCATGATTTTCTCTACTAACAGAATTTTCACGATTTATATAGATGTAGGATTGATCTGAAATTTTATGAGAGTGTTGGGTGATGAGTTAGAAATATGTATAAAAAAGTTTAAAAATTTATCAATTCCGAAAATATAATTCTTAGTGGTAACATTGCCTAAGGGTCAGGAAATTTGTCATAACAAAAACAATTTAAAATAAAATAATTATCCTTAAAATTTGAGGAAGATAAATCCCATGACTCAGTGTAACGCTAATCTAAATATGAGAAAATGATGAGAGCTCCAAAACTTCTAGAAAAAGTGAGAATCCACTTCCTAAAAATCCTAAAATTTCATATTTTTACGTTCATCGGCTATCCTAATGATTTTGAGGGGCCTATGTTTGAGTCTCTAGATTCATAACCTCTCATGCATCCAATGGGGGATGAACCTAAGTGTTTTTGTTTCTATTTCATGGGAACCTAAGCCCTAAGGGATATTTATTATGAAAATGGTTGGGCTTCTCACCCAGAGGTCCCAATTGTGCTCTGATACCAACTGTAACGACCCGAGATTTTCGACTTTCGTGTATAACACAACAGTCGAATTCCCAAGTAACTTATGGAATAACTAATTTGTCAAATAATAAAATATAGCATTCAAGCACAATGGCGGAAACAATTATCATCTTATTCTATCAAACTTACTACGTTATCATCAATGTTTAAATAAGGGAACCAACCAATATCCATACTGATTAATTAAAATACAAAATCATGTCTTCTATTGAAGACTTATTACAATTCCATAAATGTATCAACTACTCAAAAGAAATATTTAATAAATTTCTCTAACATCGTCGTCCGCCATGTGATTATATGAGCCATGGAACTCTTCTCCTTAAAAATCGGGTTCAATACCTGGATCTTCACCTGCATCACCTAAATTGTGTTTGGGATAGCGTTAAACGCTATCATAGTGGGGAATATTCCCTCCAAGACTATCAAGAATAACAATGTACAAAACTCAGAGTAACGCAACACAATAATATCTTTATTCAAACAAAACAATCAAGTAAAAATCTTTGTTAATGCGATGCATGGAATGCATGCTCTGGCTAAGGCACCCTGGCTAGAAATCATAATACATGAAGTGGGAGACTCCCTGTTACGACTTCACGCTAGCCACTAGTCACCAGAGGTTCCTGGGACGCACAAGCCCATAGTTTTGCCCGACCACGTGAGAAATGGGACGCTCATAGCCCAATTCTACACGTGACAGTGTACGGGAGAAGTAGGACGCTCTAGCCTATTCCCAATTCCGTACACCCACATGGAGCCAAGTGAATGCATGACTTTAGTTTCACCTTTATTTAAGTGTTTTCGCATACAACCGATTTAAATAAAACTCAATGGTCACTATGGGGAGTCGCAAGCAACCCAGCATAGGCCGACAGCACGGGATTAGTGTCCATAGCACCAACCCCGGCTCATGAGAATTTGTATACCATTAATGTTTACTCATTGTCCCGTTTTATGATTTCATCATGTCCCAAAAAGCCAATATTGTACATCATGACCAAATTCATTAAAATACTCATGTAATGTAAATGGATCCAATCAAGCATCATACACATGTAAGGATCCATTGACAAACAAGCAATTCATTCTCTCTGTTAAGTCAAGAGATATTCTTCCATCATGGACACCTCTCATGGGTTCCATCTCTCTACATCGAATAATTTTACCAACTTAGGGACAAAGAGTATACAATAATGGGATGTCCATATGGTGATCTTATACACATATTTCATATCACAATATGAAAACCAATGTTACTTGTAATACATGGACTAAGAAAATAAGGGCATAGATTTCACAAAGATATATAACACAAATACACATGCTTCTTAGTCAAAAATCTAAACAATGAATCACATCATTATATAATGATATTCATTACAAATCCTACATTAAACTTCATGTTATATGGATCAGCAATTCAAAACAAAACAACTTCACATGCCACAAAAGAAACTTATGATAATCATAATATTATTAATGAAAGGCTTGAAGGAAAATCCTCACCTTAGGATGGACTTAGAAGAAGAGGGTTGTAGAAGATCCTAGTCGCTGGAAAAATATGAGAAAGAACTCTCTTCTTCTTCTTCTTCTTCTTCTTCTCCTCTCTCTCTCTCTCTCTCTCTCTCTCTACGGCATGGAGGCTAGGGTTAGGAGAAGGATTTGGAGGTACGTAGTAGAAATATGGAGAAGGATGTGCACGCGAGGTCTTGTGTAATAACTTCTTGAGGTGGGTTTCTCAAATCTCAATATTCGGGTGATCTATGATCAATTCCAATCCGTTCATCTTATCAAGCTCAAGGAGTAGAGTCAGAATACGTAAATTTCTTGATGATCCACATTCTAGATTGGCCGATCCTTGAAAATGGCCTAACGGGTGCTAAAATGGGCTAAATCCCAATTAACGGTCTACGCTTGATGATCAGGGCCCAAATTTTGGAAAAATATATGGTCATTATAGGCAAATAATTGTACAAAGTTTAGTGGTTGATTGATGGTGAGAAATGCTTAGATCTGAAATTCCAACTTTTGGCGGAAAAGGAAGGGGCTGGCTTTGTGGTTCAACGGTGTAGGATTATAGATCGGGGTCCAAATTTTGTATAAACTCGTAGTCATATGAGTATAATAAGTGGTCCAAATTTGAGAAGCGATTGATGGTGGGAAGTGGGTGAATCGAAAGGTTCAGATTTAAAAAGAGTTGGTAACTCGTTAATTTCTAAAACGGGATAACTTCGCGCATAAGAAAGATGCTTATCAAGGTGAGGCACTCAAATCACACTATTGGTCCATGATAAAGACGATCCAAGTCATTCATATGAAGAGAAATATTCGACTACGACTAACAATCTACTTTCCTCACTCGATGGACATGAAAATCAAGGGTTAAGGGGCTGATTTGACAATCGGACCACTTCTACTATGATTTAAGGGCCGAAATTTGATGTGTATGGTTAATATGTGCCCAAAAGCTTAAATCCAGGATTTTACGTGAAAGTGATCGTCAGAAATTATAATACTTAAAAATGGCATCTTAACTTAAGTTTAACTAATGGCATTTTCGTAATTATCTAAAAAAGTGTGTGATTTTTTAAATCTGATCTTTCTACGATGTTTATGGGATCATTCTAAGCAACTTTTGTAAAGGGTCCCCTATCGGATCTCCTACGGATGTCCCGTTATTCGCAAATCAACGGTAAATGTATGATAATTAATAAAAAATGAATTTTCAAAAAGTTTCAAATAAATCTCGAAAATCTGGGGCATTACACCCTCCATTATGAGTGTAAGCATTACTTTGGTGGTAAGAAGTGCTCCTACTCAAATTATGCATAACCGTACAAAATGATCATATGTAACACTAAAGGTTAAGGATTTATAATAGATAAAGAGGAATTAAAATTATAATCACATCTAGCCGTACAATCATAACACTTATAATTCAACTATCATAAAAATTAATTTATGAATGATAATGCATTTGTAATCAATAAGCTGACCATCATTGTTGATTATCTTCATATTAACGATCATCAAGTTTGATCATGGATCTAACCATCACTATTAATTATTAGAGTTAATCATTGTCGATTATCAACAATGTTCATAAATTAGATCATCAATGCTGTTCAGTATCCAACCCAATCATCACTGAATCCATTATCAATGTGACAAAAGGGTTACAAATAGTGTACGAATACGTGCAATCCCATGCACACATGGAATCAGAGAGAATTAACCAAAGAAAGGTATTAATAGAAAATTGGTAATACATTTTGGGCATCTTTTCATCAAATATATGACCCACAACATACTTAGACAAGATCACAATGTTAAAATTTGTACCGTAAATGTCTAAAATATCTCTAAAATTTCATTATTTAAATGCCTTTGTTTTTTATCCATACATCGATCATCATCATAGGAAATCCAAATAGATGATCATAAAAAGACTGAGCCATTCAATAGATCTCACCCAAAAACCATTTGTCACTTCTCAGATCGTGGCTTAAAGCAGCCCACAAAAGGCCGATTAAAGGCTCTAATGAAATTCATTTAATCTTGACTAGAGAAGGACAGTGGGCCTAGATCTAGCCCAAAACATTTTATGCATAAATGTGGGGTCCACATGCGCTGTCCAAATGCCCACGGATAACATATGTTAGCCATTAACATCTTTGTACAAGTTCAATAATAAATTGTGTCTCAATAACCATTAACAAGTTACAATTATGGTAAATGGGCTCCAGTCCAAGATTGGGCCCATCTAATTATAGAACCCAAGGATATAGCACTATTATAGAAATTTTTGTTGTCTGTGGGCTTCTAGGGGTGGGCCCCACATTCCACAATACATTTGGCTAATCAAGAGGCAAAGAAAGCTAATAAATTAGCCCAAAGAGAGCAGATCCATTAACTAGTTCCAACGGAAAACCTGTCATCCTCTTTGCCCTTTGGGTTTGATGAAACCTAAGTATCCCTTTCTCCTACCAAGGGTTTCTAGAATAAACTTCATGTATGAATGTTGCAAGTGAGGTCTACCATTATGTAGGGTCTCCATCCAATCCATCCATCTGGTGAGCCCCTTCATGTTCAGCATGTATTCCAAAATCAGATCCATCCAAAACACAGATGGTCAGTACACCACTAAGAATAGTGGGATGGGGACGCCTGGGACCCACCATTTTTTTTCTTTCTTAATAATCGAATCCATTCATCGGATGCACCCCACCAAGGATGAATAGACACCCCAAGGCCATTTTAACGCTCCCGTGGGCCAAACCAAGTCATTATAGAGGTTTTAGGCATGATTATACATGGTTGGTGCACCTGATTTTTGAATTGGAATCTGGATCTTCTGTTTGATAGAAACAGAAATTTTCTATTTTCCTGCATTGTGATTGGGCCACATCATCATTACTGATAACGTTAGCAGTCGTCAGCGGTGATAAAATGACCCAATCACATTACAGATAACAGGAAATCCCTGTTCCAGGCCAACAGAAGATCTGAATTCTTTGAATTGCTTTAAAACTTGAGACACTTAGTAAATTGAAAGGATGCAACAGATTGGTGGAGTGCATGTCATACAAACACCGCGGTGGACCCCACACAAAGTTGGGGTCAGATTGGTTGGTTATAATTATATGATTCTGGTTATCAGGTTGGTTGACATTCATTGGACGGTTAAAAATGAATAAATATTAACTGGTGGTTTCAACAAACAACTGTCACCGTACCAGAGGTTATGATATTTCACCCATGTGATTTGTGGAATGTGACTCAGCGAATTAGTCAGTTGGACTCAAGTTAATATATTCC
Organism: Liriodendron chinense; assembly: GCA_003013855.2. Classification (NCBI taxonomy): domain Eukaryota; kingdom Viridiplantae; phylum Streptophyta; class Magnoliopsida; order Magnoliales; family Magnoliaceae; genus Liriodendron; species Liriodendron chinense. Next base: position 2,613,180 of record ML058441.1, on the reverse strand, counting down.
ATGTGTCCCATCTATATCAAGGGTGCGGTTTGGGTGGATCCCCGGATCCACCCAGGTTGGTGAATCTGGGCATTACATCCACACCGTTCATCCATTTTGTATCATATAAAAAAAAGAAAAAAGAAAAAAGAAGAATAAGGCAGATCCAAATCTTAGGCAGACCATACCACAGGAAACAGTCATGATTGAATCCCCTCCATTAAAAACTTTATGGGCACCCCCAGAATGTTTATTTGCCATCCAACCTGTTGATAAGGTCAAAAATACCTAGGTGAAGAGACCACAAAAATATAATCTTCAGTGAAAACTTTCGTGGCCCACATCAATTTTTTTAATGGTTGATTATCACTGTTTCCTGTATTATGGTCCACCTGAGATTTCTTTCTGCTTCATTTTTGGGACCATGCCTTAAAATGATTTATCAAAACAGATAAACAACGTGAATATAAGGCATATACATCAAGGTGGGCTCCACAGTCAGGGATCACACCCACCTGGGTGGACGCGGATTTCCTGCGAAAAGCCTTGGCAGGAAGTTCCTGCGTTGGGAACTTAGTTGGAGCCCAATAGTAATGTTTTCTGATAAATCCACCCCGTCCATCCGTTTTGGGAACTCATTTTAGGACATGAGAACAAAAATGAGCCGGATCCAAGACTCACGTAGGCCTCGCTAAAGGAAAAGGCGGGCAGGGAAATTATTACCGTTGAATCCTCCCTGGGGTCCACAGTGACGTTTATATGACATCCATACCGTTCATAACGTCACTGCTACTGGAATGAACTGAAAACACAAATATTAGCCTGATTCGAAACTCCTATGGCACCACAAATATTTCAACTGTAGATGTTTAATCCTCACGTTTTCGGCACACTTGAGTCTTGGATCCGGTTCATTTTTGTTCTCATGCCCTAAAACGAACTCCCAAACGGATGGACGGGGTAGATTTATCAGAAAACATTACTATGAGCCCACCTAAGTTCCCACTGCAGGAACTCCCCGCGTAAGGCTTCCGCAGGAAATCCGCGTCCCACCTCGGTGAATCCGGATTGGCTACTGACCCTGCCACTAGCCAATGGCTAGTGCTCATCCATTCCGTCCATCTATTTTTCCAGATCATTTTATTGTATGATCCCAAAAATGAGATAGATCCAAATCTCAAGTGGACCACAGAGTGTTGATTGAACGTCCACCATTAAACACTTCTTGGGGACCGCAACAGTTTTGGATCAACCTGATTTTTTTTTCCCTTCATCCATGTCTGTACGAACCAATCAACAGGTTGGATGTCAAATAAACATTACAGTGGGCCTTAGAAGGTTTTTAATGGTGGACATCCAATCAATACTGTTTTCCTGTGGTGTGGTCCACCTGAGACTTAGATCTGCCTCATGTTTGGGATAAGCACTAAAATTATCTGTAAAAATGGATCGAGGGCACGGATAAAATACATACATCATGGCGGGGCCCACAGAGCACCAACCACTAGCCACCTGGCTAGTGGCAGCGTCACTGGCCAAACCGCGTCCCATATCAACCGTCATACTACAGAGCCAGAGTATCATGTAGCTTCCCTTGGCCAATAGGCCTTTTGCTTCTCTACTTACGTTCAGACCATACCTATGCTGTATCGTTATCATGCCCAAAGTAGATAGTGGGGGGTGATGATCCAAACTTACCTGATCATTGCTAGTAATTAAGGTTTGCCTCTCTACACTACCACGTGATGGGACGCGGATTAGCTGAGAGCCCGGATCCAGCCATGTGCTTGTGACCCTGACTGTGTGGCCCACTTTGATGTATGCCTCTTATATATACTCCGTCTATCCGTTTTTCCATCTCTTTTGAATGGGTGGTCCCAAAAATGAAGCACACTCAAACCTCAGGGTGGATCACACAATTGGAGACAGTGGTGATTGGACGCCCACCATTAAAAACTTCCTATGATCCACTGTAATGTTTATTGAAAAACACAAATATCAGATGGATCCAAAACTTGTGTGGCCACAAGAAGCTTTTAATGGTGGAACTTCAATCCCTAATATGTGGTCGACCTTTTTTTCTTTTTTCTTTTTTCGGGTTAGTACACCCACACCTCTGTTAATCACACTACAATCCACCTCACATTGGGAACCGATACCATTACCTCGTTGTTTTGAAACGAGAAGATCTATCTTCATTCAGTCTACCACTTGAGCTATGGATATTGATGAAAGGTCTGATTTCCATATGGTGGGAAAGAAGAGGCTGCGCCAGCCTTGCTAGCATATCTCGACGTATCTGTACGACCTATGAGGCCGACATAGAAAAACGTGGACGATAAATGGAAAGCTTTTTAGTCGCGATGGACAAGCAGAGGCAAAATGCTAAGCAATTCGCGCCGAGGAGACAACACAGAAAAAGCGATCCTCAGATCATGTGCCAAACGGCACACATGTATACAGGTGGGGTCCACCAAAAACATCTCCTTACTCGAAAGTCCAAAGAGGACTGCTCATCAGGTGTGCCACACGTGTACATTGAATACATATTCACGGTCATTTTCTTTCTCACCGTCCATTATTCACATATCCGTTCCATCACGATATCAATGGGCCTCCCTGATTCTTGTACCATTGTATTTTTAAGTTGGTTTCGACCTGATGAATGGTCCAGATTTCAAAGACATTTGGAAAATTAGTGAAAGTGCAGCGAATCCCTTCTTCAATCTACCCTTGCGATTCGCGGCACCATTCTCCAGACAAGCCGCATAATTGGAAAAGACACCAGGGTCCCAGTGCCAACGGAGCGTGCTAGAAATATCACAACGGCGGGTCCCAGAGAATCCGACCGCTCTGACATATAGCTTTCAATATCCATCGTTGATTAAATGGTGCAACTTGTCCATCGTATTCATGTCAATCCAGCAGTCAAAAGTGTGATGGACCTTGCAAGAAGATTGGACGATCCCTGCTGTCCAATTAATGGCCACATAATGACATTTAGAAAAGGAAGCTGATTGCCTGTGGCGCAAACTCTGTGGGGCCCAACGAGATCTATGTGTTTTATCCACTCCATTCATCAGTTTTGACAGCTCATTTTAGGGCGTGAGCCCAAAAATCATGCAGATCCAATGCTAAGGTGGACCACAAAACAGTGACGATTGAACACCCGCAGTTCAAAACTACTTCAAGTCCTGTGATGTTTTATTTGTAATCCAACATGTTGATAATGTCACACAGACCTGGATGAAGGGAAAACACAAATATTAGCTTGATACAAAAATTTTGTGTCCCTTAAGAAGTTTTCAACTGTGGGCGTTCAATCCACACTATTTTCTGTGGTGTGGTCCACTTGAGTTTTGGATCTGTGTTAGGTTCATGCCTTAAAATGACCTGTCAAAACTGATGGACAACGTAGCTCCACAGAGCTTGAGCCATGTTGGGCCACAGGAATATCCTTGTCCACTTCCGTTAACCAAACTGACGATTAAGGTTGCCTGAACAAAAGCATGTTCGGCCATTTTCATCCATGAACAGCCCTATATTCAGGATAGCATGGAGGAGACATGCATGCAGAAAATTGGTCCAATCGAGTCGGGTTGCGTTGTCGGAGCAATAATTGGTCCAAATGAGTCGGGTTGTGCGGTCTAGGTTCAGCCTAACTCAATGAGTCGGGTTGTATCATCTAGGAGACAACGTTGGAGAGTCTTCAAAACTATGAAGAAAGAAAAAAGAGTGTCACAGCAAGGACTGGACAATTTTCTGGGAGCCTTGGACCGGTTGGCCAACCAGTCTACTAGGGGCTCTGATCGGTCGCCTGACCGATCGTAGTTGAGGCAACAATACTGATTTTTATGAGCAAACTCACTGGACGTTTTTTGCATGTCGTCAATCGGTCGACTGACGTGTAGAGCAAGTTTTTTTTATGTGGTTTTGCGTTACATGTTTCTAATTTAGGTTGGAGGCCTATTTAAATACTTCTTAATCCATCTTAGATGCATCTTAAGCAATACCTAGGAGTCCTAATACGAGTTTAGGGCTTGGGGGAGTGATTGTGAGGTTTGAGAGTGCCTTGTTCATCTTTGGTATCTACTTGAGGGTAGATTAGCTTTGTAATCATCTGATATTCATAGTGGAGGTGTCGCTTTTTGTCGTGGTTTTTTCCTGAAAGGGTTTTCCACATAAAAACGGATTATCTTTGCGTTGATTGCTTATGTGGAGTGTGTCGATTGTTTGAATCTCTTCAGTGCTTCTGCTGATCGGATTTTCAATAAGTGGTATCAGAGATATTGTTGGAAGGTTGAAGAAGAAGTTTTCTGAGAAATCTCATGGCATTAAATACGAAGTTCGACGTTGAGAAGTTTTTGGGTAAAAACAACTTTTAGTTGTGGAAGGTGAAGATGAGGGTCATCCTAACTCAGCAAGGGGTCATGAATGTCCTTGGAAAGCAACCAAAGGACATGAAAGATGATGAGTGGACCAAGATGGATGAGAAGGCTATAGCCTCAATACAATTGTGCCTTGTAGATGACGTCCTCTATAACGTCATGAAGGAGAAGACCGTTGTAGAGACATGGACCAAGCTAGAGACCGTGTACACGAAAAAGTCTTTAGAAAATCGCATGTATCTAATGATGCAGCTCTTCACTTTAAAGATGGAGGAGGGGACAGATGTGGAGGATCACATCAGCACGTTCAACAAGTTGATTTGCAAGTTGCTTTATATTGGTGAACAGATGAAGAACGAGTATCAAGCCTTGATCCTGCTGAACTCGCTTCCTAGTTCATATGAGTCTCTCAGGGACTCATTGTGCACAGGTAGGGACACCCTTAGTGTTGAGACCATAGTCTCAGCCCTTCAGTCGAAGGCAATGAGACAGAAGAGCGGTGGCACTAATTCTTCCTCCAATGCACTAATTATGAGAGAAAGGTATTCATAGTAGGGTGAAGGATCGTCGCGTTTTCGATCCAAGTCGAAGGGCAGAGGCAAAGCAAAGTTGAAGTGTTGGGGATGTGGCCAAGTTGGGCACATGAAGAAGGACTACAAAAGTCCTAAGAATAAGAAGGAGAAGTCAGAAAAATCCTTTAGGGAAGCCAGTACCACTAAAGTTGAAGAAGGTGGTAGTGATGTGTGCAAGGTCTTGACGGCGTAAAAGATTGGATATCTCAGAGATGAGTGCATCATAAACTCTAGGGCTTCGTACCACATGTGCCTGGACAGGAGTGTCTTTACTTTCTATAGGGAGTATAAGGGAGCTCGGTATTTCTAGGCGATGACTACACCTACAAGGTTTGAAAATTGGTACTGTGCACATCAAGATGTTTAATAGGATCGAATGGACCTTGACGGAAGTGAGGCACATTCCCAGGTTGAGGAAGAATATAATTTCCCTTGGGGCACTCGAGGCATTAGGGTGTAAGTTCATCGGTTTTGACCGTTTCTGCAAAGTTTTAAAGGGGGCCCTAGTAATTATGAAGGGACAGAGGCATGGAAATATTTACAAACTGATTAGGAGCACTTCAGTAGGTGGAGCTGCAATGATTTTAGCGGATTCAACGTCTGCACGTATGTGGCATGCACGCTTAGGCTGCATGAGCGAGCGGGGCATGAAGGTACTCTCTGATCAATCTTTGATTCCTTCCTTTAAATCTGTAGACTTTAGTATATGTGAACATTGCATGTATGGAAAATAGTCTAGATTGTCATTTAAAGGTGGGAAACATGTATGTAAAAGGGTGCTTGAGTATGTCATTCTGATGTATGGGGGCCATCGCCCATTATTTCTGTTGGGAGGTCATCGTGGTTTGTATCGTTTATCAATGACTATAGCAGGAAGGTTTGGGTTTATTTTCTAAAAAATAAATCCGATGTCTTCATGACCTTCAAGTATTGGAAGGCAGTGGTGGAGAATCAGTCAAGGTAAAAACTGAAGGTTTTGAGAACCGATAATGGAGGTGAGTTCACTTTCAGGGAATTTAACACGTTTTGTGAGGAGGAGGAGATTGTGAGGCACAATACAGTGTGCCACACACTAGAGCAAAATGGTGTGACAGAGCGGATGAATCGGACTCTCTTGGAGAGAGCCCGATCCATGATTAGTAATGTTAGGTTGGGCAAATAGCTGTTGACTGAGGCCGTTAATACAACTTTTTACTTGATAAATCGGTCACCATCTATGGCAATTGAATGTAAAATTCCTAAGGAAGTGTGGAGTTGTCATATGTTAGACTACTCAAGTTTGCAGGTCTTTGGTTGTGAGTCTTACTCTCATGTACCGTCAATTGAGAGAGATAAACTAAACCATAGGGTGAGAAAAGGAATCTTTGTGGGCTATGGTGATGGTGTGAAGGGTTATCGCATATATGACCGTATCACACGGAAGATCACCCTGAGCTGTGATGTCAAGTTCGATGAAGGGTCTTTGTTCCGTAAGGATGCAACAAATGAACTAAAAAACTAAAAAATTGTTGATACACATGATGACAGAGATGAGACATGGGCTGATACTAAGACGCAGACAGAGGTATAGGATCAGGTAGAGCAGCCACCTATGCGAAGAAATCCACTTAGAGATCGTAGGTTACTAGCCAGGTATAGGGATGACTTGAATATTGCATTCGCTCTCATTATTGATGAGGGGGATCCATCTAACTTTGAGGAAGTACTACAGAATGTAAATGTTGAAAAGTGAAAGACGACATTGCAAGATAAGATGGACTCTCTATACAAGAATGAGACTTGGGAGCTTGCGGAGCTTCTTGTGGGCTGAAAAGTGATTGGGTGCAAGTGGATATTTCAGAAGAAATAGGATAGATACAAGGCAAGGTTGGTAGCAAAAGGGTATGCTCAGCGTGAAGGCGTGGACTTCAGTAAGATTTTTGTGCCAGTTGTGAAGTAAGTATATATTAAGTTCGTGTTGGCACTGGTTACCCAATATAACCTCGAGCTGGAACAGATGGATGTAAAGACTAACTTCCTGCATAGGAAATTGGAAGAGCAAATTTACATGGTACATCCAGAAGGTTATACTGTGCAAGGGGCTAAGAATAAGGTTAGCAGGTTGAGGAGATCGTTGTATGGTCTCAAACAGTCGTCTAGGCAGTGATACAAGAAATTTGATTCCTTCATGATGAGTCAGGGCTTTTCCAGAAGCGAGTACAATCATTGTGTCAATTTCAAGACACTGAATGATGAGAAGTTTCTCATACTGGTGTTGTACGTCGATGACATGCTTATTGCCAGTCATAGCATGTTTGACATTGATGTGTTGAAGACTCAACTTTTAGGAACATTTGAGATGAAGGATCTGGGGGCTACAAAGAGGGTTCTTGGCATAGATATTCATAGAGACGGGAAGAAGAGCAGGTTATGGTTATCTCAGGAAGAATACCTAGAGAATGTGTTGAAAAAGTATGAGATGGGCAAGTCCAAATGAGTTAGCGTTCCCCAATCGGCTCACTTCAAACTTTCTTCTGAACAATGTCTCAAGACAGATGAAGAAAAGCATGTTATGTCTCATGTGTTCTACTCAAGTGTTGTGGGTAGTTTAATGTAGCCATAGTCTGTACAAGACCAGATATTTCAAGGCCATGAGTGTTGTTAGCCGGTTCATGTCTAACTTGGGCAGACAACATTGAAAAATTATGAAATGACTAATTCCATACATTCGGGGTACGCAGGACTACATCTTGACGTTTGAGAAGTCCAAGGACAAGTTGGTTGGGTACGTCGATTCTGACTACGCAGGTAGTGTGGATTGTAAGATATCGACTTCAGGGTACTCGTTTGTTTTAGCGGGTGGAGTAATTAGTTGGATGTCTAATCTTCAGTTTATGGTGGCTCTTTCCACTACTGAAGCTGAGTATATGGCGGTGATAGAAGCTTTCAAGGAAGCTGTTTGGTTGAAAGGAATGATTAATCAGTTGGGGTTACAGTAAGAAGCCGTGCCGGTTAATTGTGACAGCTCCAGTGCTATCAATTTGGCTAAAAATTATGTTTATCACTCTCGTACTAAACACATTGATGTGCGTCACCATTTTATTCGACAGATGCTTGAGGAAGGAGATGTGACTATGGATAAGATTCACATTAGCGTGAATCCAGCCGATATGCTGACCAAGGTGGTCCCAACAGAGAAGTTCAAGTTTTGCGTAACTTCTCTGGGATTGGCAAAGGCTTAATGAAGATGCAGTGATGCATGAGAAGCGACGACACTTTGCTTGATGAAGAGTTGTTTATGAAGAGAAGAGAAGATGGTTCGATGTTTTGAAGTCTCGGTGAAGTTTGTTGGAGAGTCCTCAAAACTGTGAAAAAAAAAACAGTGTCCACCGACAGGTCGGCCAGTGGAAAAATTGTCACAACGAGGATTGGACAGTTTTCTAGGAGCCTTAGACCAGTCGGCCAACCGGTCTGCAAGGGGCTCCGATTGGTCGCCCGACTAGTCGTAGTTAAGGCAGCAAGGCTAATTTTTATGAGCAAACTCACTGGACATTTTTTGCAGGTCGCCGACGGGTCGACTGACGTGCGGAGCAAGTTTTTCTTATGTGGTTTCGCATTGCATGTTTCTAATTTGGGTTGGAGGCCTATTTAAACACCTCTTAATCCATCTTAGATGCATCATAAGCAATACCTAGGAGTCCTAATACGAGTTTAGGGCTTGGGGGAGTGATTGTGAGGTTTGAGAGTGCCTTGTTCATCTTTGGGATCTACTTGAGGGTAGATTAGCTTTGTAATCATCTTATATTCATAGTGGAGGTGTAGCTTTGTGCCGTGGTTTTTACCCGAAAGGATTTTTCATGTAAAAACAGATCGACTTTGTGTTGATTGCTTGTGTGGCGTATGTTGATTGTTTGAATCTCTTCGATGCTTCTGCTGATCGGATTTCCAACAGTGTGATATAAGAAATTATGATGCCAGCCATTTAGCATGTTTGGATGGGCGGTCTACATCATATTGGGTTGTCTTGTGGCATTTAAAACCATGGCAGATGGCATTGAATGGAATTTGACTGTAGTTACGATTTCAGCGAGTAAGTGTTTAAAACTGGTAATTGATGATGAGCAACGATAACATGTTTTTGGATGGTCTCGAATTAGACTGAATTTTTTTGTCACATGCGTATGGTGGTCCCAAATAATCACGAGAACCTAACAATTGTTGAACTTACACTGCATTGGTATTGTTAGTGAGCCCACACAGGTATGTGAGAAATCTACCTGGTTGAATCTTTTTTATATATCATTTTAAGACATGTGGTAAAAAAATGAGACCCATCAATGACAAAAGTGGGCCATACAAGAGGTCAAATTATGTGTAATATATGCATATAGTACGAAGCTTCCTGAGGCCACGGGGGCTGGATTTCTCACAAACATCATAGTGAGTGTAACACCCCGATTTTCATAATCCGAGTTTAGAACCCGTTTTTACAAAACTCAGAAGTTAATTAACCTTCAATGATAACTCAATTTACACCAATTATTTTTCTTAAATGAACATCTCAGTGAAAGAAAACCAAATTAAGCATAAAGGTATTATGCCAACACGCTTGATGCACCGAGTCGACGTGCTGGCCGTGCCAACATTCGTGTTTTATGTGCTCACAGATACAAGTATCGTCATCGACGCACCTGACGTGCCAGGTGCACCAGACACAGATTCCCTGTCTTTCGATTGTTTGTCGTGATTGGTCGATTCTCAATAAATAAGAGGGTTTCATACAACGCAATGCTCGATCCAGGACTTTTAGCTATAAATAGCCCAATTCATTATTCACTTGATAAGAGACAAGGAGAGAGAGTAAGAAGAGAACAAGTAGTAGTAGAAGGACCTCTGGGCATTACCTGTTGTTTGAAGGAGAATCCCCGTCGAAAGTGCGAACCTTCGCCGAAATCCTTATTCCGTCATTAGAATCTCAAATTCTGGCAACCAGAGTTTGATAGCTTAACCATCGGTAGGTGAAACTTAACTCTGGCATGTCGAAATTTCATGCAGACAATGACTAGTAAAAGGGAGAGTTGAACAACAGAACAAAGGGAAGAATGAAAAGACTAAGATAGCTGGCACGTTAAGCGCATCTGCTAAAGGCTGTTAGCGCGCTTGAAGCATTAGCCATCTTTTCCCAAGTTTTGGTTAGCACACTTGGCGCATCAACCTAAAGTCGGCATGCCAAAGGGCCCCACTGTGATGAGTCGCGATTTTTTCACCCTATTTTAATGCCCATTTGATCGCCCTCAAAAGTATGTGGACCTTTGGGCCTTCATCAGTACACTGGGTTGCCCATAACACAGTAGCACAGATTCGTCTTGCTCTGCTCGAGCATTGAAAAGAACCCATAATCCCAATATGATTATAGGATTGTAATTGGAACCACTCCATTAAGACATTTATTGGGGGTTATTGACCTAAACCCGAATATCAGGAAAACGACAAAGTCACAGGGGGCTACCCTACATCAAATTATGCAAGTTAAATCAAAACTATCATCAAAATCCACTCGCCCTTACGAGAAATCATGTCAACATTAAAGACTAACACCATTCATAGCTATTCGGTGCCTTATCCATTCGAAATGATATCCGCGGACATGACATGAGACGCCTAGAGTCGTAACTAGTCTTCCTGAGGTCACTTGTCCTAGAGACAGGCCTCAGAGTTGTACTACATGATCACTAGATAATCAGTCATCTTGCCCGAAGTCAGATCAATGGGACATAGACACCAGACTCACATGCAGTCCATGCCATTAGCCTGACGCAGTCTAAGAGACTTTTGTCACGGCCCAAGCGACCCATTCATAGAAAGACGTAGTCCCTTGTAGACACGGTCTTTTGTCTTTTAATCAAGGGTTATCTGTATGATGTAATTAAAGGCTTGTGCCAGATCATGGCCCAAAATGTACATTACTTGAAATCTCTAGAATAAAGTTTCCTCTTTGTGCCTTGTCTATTGTGTATTTGTGTATATTATTTGAGAATGCTTACAAGTTTTCTGATTCCCCTAAAGTAAGTAAATAACAACAAATTTCGTATTTCCTCGTTAAAATTTAGTTTTAACACCCTGCATACATACTCTTAATGTGTCTCCCATGGTCATCTGTGGTGGGGTCATATTTGGAATAACAATTTGCATGGGAGGCCCCCTTTGAGGGTTATTAGCATTGGTCGTATACCCATTCTTTCAATTGAAATTAGGGAAGTTCTTCCAGCTAGAATTATACGTGTTACTCATAGGTACGCTGAAAGGTCGTTGGTAAGCGTTTGCTTGATTTGCTTGTTCTTGTAACACTTCTTGAAATGCAGGAATTATACGACAATCCTGTGTAAAGTATACGTTAATTGCACAAATACTGCGTACATTTTTTATTTTACCTCCTTAACTTTTCTAAGTTCCATCGCCTCGACTTTTCTTGTGAGGCTAGCTATCCTTGCATTTACATCATCTTCTTCCCTGAGGATATATAATCCTCCTTTCTCTTCGGCTTAAGAGGACCTAAGATTACTTGATTTGTCCAACGTATACCAAGATTGGGCATTCTCGGCTAACATATCAAAATAAGCTCATGCTTTCTCGGGATCCTTGCTTATGAACTTACCATTGCACATCATCTATACAAACTGGTGCATGTTGGAACTTAATCCATCGTAAAAGAAATTAATGACTCGCTATGTTTCATAACCATGATGTGGGCAAGCGAGTAGGAGATCTTTGAATCTCTCCCAACTTTGAAAGAATTTTTCACCCTCTTTAACAAAAAAGTTCATGATAGCTTGTCATAGGGTGTTTATTTTGTGAACTAGGAAGAACTTGTTTGTTTTGTGAACCGGGAAGAACTTTTCAAGAATTCCCAGGTCATCTCGGTCCATGTGCCTATAGATCTCAGCCGTAAAGAATGGAGCCATGATTTGGCTCCTTCTTTTAAACAGAATGAAAATAATTTCAGCTTTATCACGTCTTCTGTAACATTGTTATATTGCAAAGTAGCTACCACTTCATCAAACTCTTTCAAGTGCAAATATGGGCTCTCAAAGTCTATCCCATGAAACTTAGGTGAAAGTTGAATTACACGCAGTTTGAAATTAATATTTCCAGCATTGTGGAGGAAAACCATACAAGAGGGTGTAGTTGTTCTTATAGGTTGTAAGTAGTCATGTAGAGTTCTAACTAGAAGAACATTGTTAACTTCGTTTTCTCCTTGTTCCTCTTGAATAGTTGGATTAAGCGAATTAGGTTGATTTGTAGCCATTATTCTGGAACTCTTAGGAGTGTTTAGATATTTTTGAACTCGCTTATGAATTAAAAGCCCTTCAACTAATCCTCCTTCACTTAAGTGATGCAAGGTATGGTCACGTACACTTAGGCATGTACTACACATAATCCTAAAATTAAAACCTAAAACTTAATTACTTTTAAATCAGAAAATCTAAAATCAAAACTAAAGCAAAATTCAGAAATTAAAAGAGAAAAGTTATAAAGATAATATTGTTGTGCTGAAATTAGGTTAGTGAAATCCTACAAAAAAAAATCAAACACTATTAGTATTTAAAAAAAATAAACAAGCTTAATTAGAAGAACGGTAAAGTCCATCCTAACTACATTAATCATAAAGTTTAAAACCATTAGCCTTAAAAATCCCTAACAACGGGGCCAAAAACTTGTTGACAACTCCAAGTATAGTGCTACACTGTATTAATAATTCGATTGAAATCGAGATTGTTCCTCAGGGATTAATAAAGGTAACAATTCCAAACCAACTAAAGTTTTACTAACTAAATTTGAATTTAAATTAAGGTGGTGGATTTTAGAGACATAAACAACTGTAAATTAAAGGAAATTTAAGAATTAAGAACACTAGAGCGTCAATGATCCACTTATAATCAATTTATAATGCCAACCCATATAGATTCATTTAAACCATATCCACAGTCAAATATAAAATTTGAATTTTAATAGGTTCGTTCTACTTCAAAGTAAAGAACTTGAACTTAATGAACAACTCGAAGCATTCATCGTATTCGAAATCACAATGAATTTAGGGTTTTCATCAATCAATTCTCATACAACCAATATGATCAATCTAAAAAACTCACAAGCATCCCATTAACCTTAATCATAAGAGATCTTTATAATTATTGAAAATTATCAACTTTATTAGAACTATTCTCTGAAAATTCAACATTAAAACCCAATGTACTTGAATTAAACAAATTAAAGCATTATTATAAAATACTACAAGTTTTACCTCTTAGCCCTATCTAAGAAGTTTATCAAATAAAAAACATATGATTAAACTAAAAAAATCTTAAAAACAAAATTAGAGAACTTAGAAAACCTAAAAAAAATCGATGTAGAAGCTTTACTTTGAATCCCTCTTACTCCTTAGTTTATAGGACTCCTTAGGGATGATTTAGACGTGTAAATGAACCTTTTTTATAAAGGAAAAATTGAGCACCGCCTCAAATTTATGTAAGAAATTTCGCACTAACATCACATATTAGTTGATCGAATTGGGCATTGGCTAGTTGAAATCCTTTGTATAACCGGTAGCAACAAAATTTTAAAATCTTCGTATCGAATCAACCTGTTGACCTAATGTGTCGGCCGATCAAAATCATTAAACTCTATCAAGAGAGTTTTGCTTTAAAACAATGATTTTTTAAGCCATTTCAGTCAATTGACCAATCTCATCGGTCGACTGAATAGTTTAAAAAATGTCCAGCACCATTAGCCAAAAATATATTTTTCTACAAGTTTTTTGACCTGCTGACCTGTACCATTGGCCATTCAGAGTGTTGACAAGTTGATTAGACCAGTTGACAAGCCAAAAATTGATATTTTTCTATACTTTGATCCTTCGTTTTTGGGTATTCGGTGACTTGATTTTTTAACTCTTTTCTCACTTGAGGCTTATCCTTTTACGCATTCTAAGTTATTCTAATTAACATTTAATCCTTTGGTTCTCTCTTAATTACTTGCAGGCATGGAAACATATATAAGTCAATTTATTTAATAGCATAATCCATGTAAATATGCGATGAAATTGAAGATTATTATGCACAATTTAGAGCTCAACAATGGCACATCCATCCTCTTATTGAATTTGGGTGATAATCCTTACCATGTTGAGTTGATATCTTGGGCACTATGCCTATACCTTTAGAATTGGTTATTTAAAATTGATATCGGTAGACGAACCCTAAATTGGATTCAGGAACACTGACGATGAGCCGCGATAAGCCACAACGAGGCACATGATCCAGTTTAATTGACTCTTGATATAATGTAGTATTTTAGCTTTCTTAATATGATTGTATGCAATTGGATTAATAAAGGTTAGGTTAAACATGCATACATCACATGGGCATTATCGGGAGCCTAGTCTGATTATTAAATATTAGAGTATTGTTTGATCGACCCTTATGCATGGGCGTTATCAGGTACCTGGTCCTATTATTAAAGACCAAAGTACTGTTCGAATTACCCTTACACTCAGGCCATGTTTTGCATATCATAACATACATGCATTAAATTAACCAGATTTAGAAAATTAGTTGCTACGTTGTGCTTTTATTAACATGATTTGAGTATAATATGCTTAGAATTTATATGCTAGGTGTAATACGCTTAGCATATGTGTATAAAAGATAACATATTTAAGAATAGTACATTCATGTGAACTTATTTGTAGCTAAAATGTCCCGAGTAAAATCTTAGGAATATTTCTTTACTATGTTGGCTCCTGATGCCTTCCATTTGACATATGCAGATAACTCGGAAATAAGATTGGATGGTAGTGAGCTTCGAGTGCCCTAGTAAAACTTTAGCTTCCTCCCTTTTTGGTAGTGTTATACCTTGTACATTTTGAATATATTATGGCTTGTATAGTCTCCATCTAGGCAGACACTGCTTTTAGAGTTGTACTTTTTGGACACTAACCCTATATTTCTCGGTTAATTATCTCTACTTAACTTTTGATGCCGCTGATTTGAAGCCACTCTGATTATTGATCATGGTTGTATATTAACTAATTTACATAGATACGTGGAAACTTTCCCATGTGTTTCTTTACTAAGTTGACACCCGAGAACTCGGGATCAGAGTTTCTGTACTCTAGTGCCGAATTTTGGAGTACTACACTAACACTACATAATAATACTTAATTTGTCATATGCTACCTGCAATGAAATATGTTTTATTTGAAAACAAACGTAACAATTACTTGCCTTGTATGTTGATAAAATGTAAACCTATCCAATTAATAGTTGTGAATATGCAGTCCAAGAAGTATCAACAATGATTGAACATATAAAAATGCATAAGTTTAGATTTAGAAATTATATATACCCTACTCACGTCTACCCATTATGAGTACTACCAAAGGATTTACATATACATATTGTTACGTATATGAATAAGCACATTCCCCACATTAAACACCTGTTAATGGATATGATGTTCTCCACTTGCTTAGTTCCTACGCATAAAGCATATGATCTTTGCAAACTTGTCCAAAAAAATAAACAATCGTATGTTTTACAATCCCACTTACATATATATATATATATTAAACATGACAAGCTATCAAATGTCACATTCCAGTAAAAAAGAATTTGGTCCAAAATATTTATGGTATGGCTTCACAACTGTTATACAATCACATGATGGAGACCATGTGAGACTTATTAGCCACCGAATCCATGTTAGTCTCCTATGACTCACTATTGTTAGGAAATGAACTACTTCAAAGTTGTCTCCTGACAGTATAGAACCCGTTGTAACGATGTCCTCTTCATACAACCCACCCATCTCGTCTAGAATTGCGTTAACTCGCCCCATGTATGTCAACTATTTTTTGTTTGCGATATCAATTGCGAGGCGATTGACAACAACGGTCATTCCCTCGATAATAATACTAAAAACATCAAAAGTTGAAAATGACTTTTACTGGAGTAATGATACTAGGAGTGATAAACCACGCAATGTAGTAATAAAAAAAAGGTATCATTCCCATTACACATACCTTATGACAGTACTATTATTCTATATGACATCGTCCATAACAACAAGGAACAACATCTAAAAAATGAACCACTCTATGAAGTAATGTCACCATAGAACCAGTAGATGAAATGCCTTAACCAGTAGTACAAAAAGATCTTATAGAGTGAGAAGATCTACAATTCTGAATGATCATAATGTTTACCTTTAGGAATCAAAGTTTGATATAGGAGTTACAAATGATTCACTAACTGTTTTCACAAGCCATAAATGATAAGGATTCTGATTAGTGACTTGATGTAATGAAAGATGAGTTAAAATCCATGAACAACATTAAAGTCTAGGATCTTATTCAATTACTCACGAGTTTTAAGGCGATTGGTTGCCAAGGGATTCACTTAGAGAGAAGGCATCGATTACTATAAGACCTCTCTCTTATGTTTAAAAAGGATACACTTAGAATCATTTTGGCACTAGTGGCTCATTATGATCTTAAGCTACATTCGACAGATGTGAAAATGACATTCTTAAATGAGAACTTAGATAAAGAAGTCTACATGAACTAGCCAGAGGGCTTTATTAAATAAGGTAATGAACAACTAGTATGAAAATTAAAGAAGTCTATATATGGATTTAAATAAGCTTCCAGATAGTGATATTTCAAGTTTAATCACATAATTGTTATCTTTAATTTTCAAGAAAACACTGTAGATTGGTGTGTGTGTGTGTGTGTGTGTGTGTGCACGCGCGCGCGTGTGTGTGTCTGTGTGTGTGTGTGTGAATTAATTTTGGATGAAATTGAAATTGAATTGATCCTAAATTTTCAAAATTGAAATTGAAATTGAATTGATCTTAATTTTGAAATTTGGAATTGAAATTGAATTGACCCCATTTTTTTTGAATTGATATAAAATTGAATTGATGGATTTTTCGATTCAATTTTTCACACTGTAACGTTTATATAATGCTTATTTTTCATCCGTGTTGATAAATTATATAAATATGGATAAAGTAAAAAAAGTAAAAATCAGCTTGATCCAAAATTTAAGTGACTCATTAATTGCCGATCACCATTATTTTCTATGGTGTGGTCCACCTGAGAATTGTATCCACTTCAAGTTTGGAATCCCGTCCTATAATGATGTATAAAAATGGATGGGCGAATTGGATATAAAATTCACATACCAAGGTGGGCCCCACGATAAGGACTACATCGTCTTGGGTGAGGCTAGGGCCGCACTTAATGCACTCCCAAGTAGACAGCCTGCCGTCCGATTGTAAGCAGAGGAATTTTTACCAACACAAAGATAAGTGGGTCTACTATAATGTTTGTGAGAAATCCACCCCGTTCATTTATTTTGTCTGATCATATTAGGATGTGAGGAAAAAAATGAAGTAGATCTAGAACTCAAGTGGGCTGGACAATAAGAGAAAGTGAGTAGGGAAATGCCTATTATTGAAACCTTATTAAGGTCCACTATTCTTCTTATATGCCATCCATACCGTTCTTAAAGTCATTCCTACGAGGATGATCTAAAAATGCAAACATATTAGTTTGATCCAAAACTTCTGTAGTCCCACAAATGTTCAACAATGGACTTTCAATCCTCACTATTTCCTGTCGTGTAGCCTGCTTGAGTTTTAGATCTATCCCATTTTTTGTCTCATGCCCTAACATGTCATGGAAAAATGGATGGACGGTATGGATGTCTCACAACATGACAGTGGACCCTAATTAGCTTCCTGTCACATTAATCTTCTGCCATAACTTCCAACATTTTGAAAATTTATTATCCAACGGCTCAAGTGAAAACACCACTCGACCTTATGTTAAGGTTGCATGCGCTCGATATATATATATATATATATATATATATATATATATATATATATATATTCAATTCGATACAGATCAATTTGATTTTCGATTTGATTCGATCGATTGGAACCGAAAATTGAAATTAAATTGAAATTGAATTTTTTCTTTAAAAAAAATTGAATTGAATTGATCTTGGGGAATGATTCGATTTGTTCGATTTGATTCAATCGATAAATTGATTCAAGAGAGAGAGAGAGAGAGAGAGAGAGAGAGAGATGATATTTTTCTTACTAGTAACGATCTAAGCATGCTGCGTGAAACTAAAGATTTTCTCTCTAAGAATTTCAAAATTAAAGATATGGGTGTAACCACTTTCGATATCGACATTGAGATCTATTAGGATAGATCGCGCTGAGTGCTTGGACTATCTAAAAAAGCCTACATTGATAGGATTCTTAAAAGATACAATATGAACAATTACACGATTAGTGATGCACTTATTGTTAAAGGGAATAAATTCAACCAGGACCAATGCCCAAAGAACTATATAGAGAGAGCACATATGAAAGACAAACATTATGCTTCTATGGTGGAGAGCCTTATGTATGCACAAACTTGCACTTAACATAAAAATTAGCTTTGTTATTGTAATGTTGAGCATATATTAAAGTGATTCTAGATTGGATCACTAGAAAGCTGATAAGAAAGTCATGCACTACCTAGAGAGAGTTAAATATTACATGCTTATATATGGAGGACCTGATTAGTTAGAAGTGATTGGATATTCTGACTAATATTATGCCAGATGCATTGATAGCATAAAGTCAACATATGGGTATGTCTTTTTGCTTACTAGCAGGGTCATTTTGTGGAGAAATATTAAGCAGACTTGCGTATCTACTTCTACAATGGAAGTAGAGATTGTGGTGTACTTTAAGGCCACTAGTGATAAGCCTAGAATTGTGTATATTTATCCCAAATTCCATACTCATATTATATAAAACAATGTGTTTAAAGATTAATTTTAATGTGTTTTTGTGATTATAGGAACAAAGAGAGAGATTTGAGGGCTCGTTTGGCATCTCTATTCTAATTCAAAGTTCTTTTTATTCTAGCACTTGTTTTAAATAAGTCATTTGGTAAAATTTCTAAAAAAACACTTATTCAAAACAAGTACGTTTAGTAAAACTTTTAAATAAAAGCTTTTTTTAAGGGTAGTTGACGTCATTTTTAAAGATTACAACAACTTTAATATAAAAGTAATCTGAATGGTTGTTTTGGTGGACCATCCATCATGTGGGGCCCAACATCATTGCTAATTGTTCTTTATGTGGGGCCCCTCAAAGTCCACTACCCATCACCCATCACGCAGACTCCACATTTGATGTGTCCATAGTGTGGGCCTTACCTTTGAAGTGGATTGTCCATCATGTGGGGCCCACTTTTGATATCCACCATTCATCATGTGGGGTGCACCTTCTATGTGGATCATCTATCATACGACCCGCTTTGGATATGGGTCATCCATCATGAGAGACCTTAGATGTGGACTGTCCATTAGGTGGGGCCCACTTGATGTGAACTGTCCATTATGAGGGGTCACACTTTTATGTGGGCCATCTATCATGCGAAGCCCACTCCATCTATTATGTAGGCCTACCTTGATGTGGACCATTCATTTTGTGGGGGCCCACCTTCATTATGGGTCGTTCATCATGTGGGCCCATCTTTAATATCAATTGACCATCATGTGGGCCCACCTTCAATGACCATCATCCATCATGTGGGTCCCACCTTTGACGTGGACTGTCCATCAAATGGGACCCACTTGATGTGCATGTTCTGTCATGTTGGGCCACACTTTGATGCGGCCATCTATCATGTGGGGCCCACCTTTGATGTGAACCTTTCATTACGTGGGTCCACCTTGATGTGCGGCCCCACTTTAATATGAGTCATTCATCATGAGGGGCCCATCTTTGATGTCCATCATCCATTATGAGGGTCCCACCTTTGTTATGGACCACCATCATGTGGAGCCCACTTAATGCGGATAGGTCCATCATGTGGGACCCACCTTTGATGTCCACCATCCATCATGTAGGTCCCACCTTGGTTGTGGACTGTCCATCATGTGGAGTCCAATCTTTAATATGGGTCATTCATCATGTATGTCCAACTTTAATGTCAACCTTCCATCATGTGGTCTCACATTCAATATCCACCATCCATCATGTGGGTCCTACCTTTGATGTGGAACATCCATCATGTGGGTCCCACCTTTGTTGTGGACCATCTATCATGTGGGGCCCAATTGATGTGGATAGTCCATCACCTTAGATGTCCATCATCCATCATGTAGGTCCCACCTTTACTATAGGACCGCCCATCATATGGGGCCCAACCTTCAATATGGGTCATTCATCATAGGGGCCCACCTTTAATGTCAATCTTCCATCATGTGGTCCCACATTCAATGTCCGCAATCCATCATGTGGGTCCCACCTTTGATGTGGACCATCATCAGGAAGAGCCTACTTGATGTGGATCGTTCATCATGCGGGGCCACACTTTGAAGTAGGTCATCCATCATGTGGGGCTCACCTTTGATGTGACTATGCATTATGTAGGCTCACCTTTGATATGGGTCATTCATCATGTGGGGCCTATCTTCACTATGATGTGGGGCCTATCTTCACTATGGGTTGTTCATCATGAGGGCCTTTCTTAAAGAAATTATAAAGAGGAGAAGATGGTAAGATAGGAATTACTTAAAAAGTTTAAGGGTAAATTTATCCAAAAATTAGTCTAAAATGTCTACCCGCTTAAGGCAAATAAGCTCCATTTCAAAAAGTAACCCCTCCCCAACTTATTAAATTAGAGCTTATTTGCTAGTATCTAAATAAATAAGTATTTGATAAGACTTTTACCAAACGGTTTAAAAGCTTTTTTTTTTATAGAAATAAGCCAATAAGCTCTTATTTGTAGAGATGTCAAACACCCTCTAAATGAAAGGAGCATAAATAAAGATATTTACTCAAAACGGAACGTTAACTTGGGAGTGAGAAAAGAGGAAAGAAAAAAAGAATCCAAGTGAAAAAAAGGTTCAGAGTTAAAACTCAAAAGAATGCAGAAACAGAGGCGGTTGGGAGCCTGACGATCACTGATCATGCGCCCAAAATTCAAAGAGAATAATGTTGAACTCACTAGACACTTTTGGAGAGGACGGACGACCGACGTTCGTGTGATCGGGCGCCCAATGACATGCAGGGCAACCAATGAAGAGGTCCGGGACGCCCAAAATTCAGATAGAAATTTAAGTAACTCGATGGACAGTTTGTGATGTGGTCGGGCACTCGACGATTACAGGCCGGGCGCCCGATAACTGATGCAAGTGCGTAAATTCTTACACAATTTAAGGTAGTGGTGAAATTTTTCTATATAATAGGAGCTTCTATTTTCTTTTAAGATCATCTAGGACGTGAAGGATTGCTTGGGGGCTTTAGAAAATGAGTTCTACTTCAAGTTTTCTTCTAGTTGTAGTTGTAGTTTTTATGTTTTCTCAGACTTTAGTTCAAAGATGTTAGAGATGAACTAAAACCTCTTAGTTAGGGCTAAAAAGTGAAGCTTGTGGTTTGTTTTTAATGCTTTAATTTAAACTAGGTTTCATTTTTTGGATTTAATATTGAATAATGGTTTATTTCTAGTTTGAATAATGTTTTAGTTTTAGTTATTCTTTGATCTTGTGATGACTTCAAGTTCATTGGATACTTAGAGGTTCTAAAGTTAGCATCTTATTTATTTTGCAAGGTTTAAACTTGTATAATTCATTGATCTACCATAAACTTCAGACATGGTAGATGGCTTTGAATTCCCTGCGCTCTGGAACTTGATTCTTAATGTGGGAATTGTTCAAAACTAAAGTTCTGATCTTATGTTGAATATAAGATGAGTCTTTTATTGATTGATAACCAGTTTGATTGAAGTTTAAATCATAGTTTTACTTGGGTCTAGTGGCAAGATCTAAGGAAGACTATAATTGTGATCTTACTTGTTGTTAAAGGATTGGCATGTACAATTGAGTACATCCAATGCCTGAGCCTTATTGAGGGAACTATATCAATGAATGATTCATCTATCCTAAATATGTTATGATGATTTAACTACTCCATATTTCGACTTGATAGGATGTGGCTTCGATTCCAGTCGTGTAGTTGATAAACCTATTTGAATTATGTATTGAGAATGATTACAAGTGGACCCTTGGTGCTTTAGTGCCTTTTATCTTATTGATTACACTTCAATTCACTGTTTACAACAAATTCAATTTATTACAATTTTCATATTAGTTCTTAGTCTAGTCTTAATAATAAGTTATTTTTAGAAGAACCCCATTTGCATTGAATAGTGATCCCTGAGGACATTCTAGGTCTCACCGAATTATTATTACATCGCAACCCTACACTTGGGGAAGCGAACAACTAGCGAGGCAATATGGTTAGAAAACTTTATCTCAGGGCTTCAGGTTGTCGACACCATTTCGAAGCTGATAAGAATTTATTATGATAATGTCACAGTTGTTTGTTACTGAAAATTAAAATGACAAGCATTCTAGTCGAGCAAAGCATATTAGAGCTAAATATACTTTTATTAAAGAAATGTTCAAAATCGTCTAGTGTCTATTAAATATATAAGGACAAACCAGATGATTGTAGATCCAATGTCCAAAGGCTTATCGCCAAATACCTATTTGAGTTATATAGCTGAAATAGGTCTATTTAGGATATAATATAATTTGGTCACTAACTTGACGTGATAGACATTATTTATATGAGATCACATTTTCATTATGCATTCTTATTTATCCATGTATATATACATTTATGATGAGTGTAAGACCATTATGATTAGTAGACTCCACACTTAGCCTATTAATTTTCTTGTTAAGCACCAGATTGAGTTGCTGGTGTTAGAAGTATGTTGTCAAATGATGTATGGCCTCCATGATTCACATTAGTAATCTCATTTAATAAAGGTATAATATTTGATTACAAAAGTTCAATAGATAAATTATTTTTTAATGTGACATAGTAAGAATTATCTTTTTTCAATGTTTGAATAAATCCTCATTTTGTGGTCATATAAATCAAGTGAGAGAATATTGGAATATATATAATGATCCATATGATCTTTAGACTTCCATAAATGTTTGTTCACATTCCGATGACATCTTTTAATATTCGAGGAATGTCCTTTCACATTTTAAAGAATGACTTTTAATATATAAAGACTTTTCATATTCTAATTAAGGATGTTTTTTCATATTCCAATGGGTGTCTGTTTACATTTTGAGAATGTCTTTACATATTTCGATAAATGTCTTATAATTTAAACCCACCACATAGACATAGTCAGTCATCACTGAGGCACCACATTAACAGACTAGTCTAGTTAGTCAATTTAGACACCATCCACACCACTCAATCTCTGGTCAGACACATGGTTCATACCATGGCTCAACCCAATTTTAGGTCTTATTAGTAAAATCTAAGGTTTCTCTTACTCTGTGACAATGGGTATGTGCGAAATGCAAAGTTCATTAAAGAAGTGACTAAAGGCATCGAAACAGTCTTACGCTGTGTATATACTCCCTGTGGGATTTTGAACCTAGGACTTTGGTGGCAAAATGATCTCAACTAACCAACTTTCCATATGCATCTTTTGATAGGAAATTCATTTTCAAAAGGTAAAAATGATTTTTTTTTTTTTAATATTCCTTATAAAAGAAAATTTGGAGGAAAATGAAAAAAAAAAAAAAAAGGAAAAAAGAAACTTTTCTCTTTCTGAAAGATACACCATCATTTTTATAAACCACTTTGAAACATTTCTCAATTGTGAAAATATTCAACCAATATACTTGGAATTGGTTTTAACTATTTCTTGATTGAATCAAGGCATGCATCATCTAGGCCTAGTCACCATTTAAAAATTGAATTCGAAGCAATTGCGATTGGGTTGATTTTTTGTCTTTGTTCCATTTAATAATGTGGTGAACTTTTGAATGTAAACCTACTCCAGCGTGTCTAAATGAAGAGATCAAGGCCCATTTATTTTTGAGTCAGGTTGAATGATCACATGGAATCAACTAGACCCTTTTATTGCCAACCAGTTTGGCAAAATGGCATGATGGGAGCATTGAGAAAAGTTAAGGGAAAGATTAGTGTCTTCTTTCTTTATTATAAGCCTTCAAATCCACAAGGCAAAAAAAAAAAAAAAAATTTAGAAACAAGAATAAAACTGATAGTAAATTAATTACTCCGTTACGATACAATTGATATAGCTTCATACCCACAAATTTCTGAACTTATCCAAAATAGTAAACTGATCAAATTAGTAAAAAAGTTTAAACTGAATCAAATTCTCTTAGATAAATCAACAAAGACTTTTAAGTCATAACTTAACTTTTTAAATCTTATAAAAACAACTAAAAATTATTAAAACCATATGTAGCTTACTAAAAATAATAAATTCTGTTATTTTAACTGAAATTTTACACATTAGTCAGGTAATAGATCTGGTCAATAGCTTTGCAACCACGCCAACAATTCCAATAACTAGCTCCGGAGTTATGATTGTCAGTAGCTATAGTCTGGGTTGGGTCTTATTTCTTTCCATCTTGGTCCATCAGTGACCTGTCCAACATCATAAAGTACGGTAGTTCATGAACAATGTTCACTGCATGCTAGGTTACTGCCCCTGAAACTATTACACATGTGATGATGATGTGAAAGAGAGGTGGTGATCCCATGAGCACCACTTGAAAGGTATGGTCTCCTAGCTTATCCTCAACATCCTTTCTACTTTTAGTGAAACAGCTGGTGTCCTCCACCAATGCTCTTTCATTATTGAGGCATTCGGGTCGGGTCCTGATTCGAAACAATTGACGCACATGACACCATGCATCCACCCTATAGCTATCTTATCTTCATCATGGACTATCTTTCTGTATCTTGTGATCGATCACCACCACTTTCACAAGTCACTCATCTAACCCCACAAGTGAAATAATGCAAGGAAATCTTGACCGTCCGGATCAATTATCCCATGGTGGCTGCAATATAGCCCCAAAATCTTTTTGTCCAGACAATTTTAACATTTTGATTTTTTGTATTGTATTTGGACCACTGACTGATGTGTTTTCAATTTCCCATTTCATGGTCCACAAATTGGATGGTTAGGATTGTTTCTATCGGTGTGATTTTCAAGCAATGTTCTATCCATAATTTGATTCATAATCAGGATGGTCTGGATCGATGTACATGCATGCACGTGTATAGTAGATGAGCCACGCATGCTCTTACAAGGGTCGTGAACTATCTTCAAAATCTGTCTTTCAACATTTGAATCATGCCAAAAAAAAAATATATATATACTATGGCTGCCATGCTCTTAAAAGGGTGGCCCGCCCTTGCGCCACCAATGCTCTTAAAAGGATGTTGAATTATCTCCAAACACTTCCCTTTCAATATAATTAAAAAAAAAAAAAAAAAAAAACCACTATGCAGCTGACTGTGCAACTCTTCTTAATGTATGTACTGTATATCCATGCTGGTTTTCAAGCTCAATTTATGGCATGATTTAAAATGAAACAGACCCAAATGTCAGGTAGACCACATGACATGAAATAGTGGTAGTATTTGACCATTAAAAACTTCTTGCGTCACAAAGTTTTGGATCAAGTTGATATTTGTATATTTCCTTCATCCAGGTTTGTGTCACCTTATCAACAGGTTGGATGGAAAATAAATGCTACGATGGACATTAAGGTGGGCCACAGTAAGTTTTTAATGGTGGGCGTTCAATCACCATTGTTTCTCATGGTGTGGTGTACGTGAGATTTGGATTTACTTCATTTTTGGGCTCATTCTATAGAACAATCTGGAAAAAATAGATGGACCGCGCGGATATAGAATACATATATAAAGGTGGGCACCACGGTCAGGGCCATACCTAATCCCCTCCCACCACCAGCTTCGTGTAGCACGAAGTAGATGGTTACAAAACACGCAACCAACGGTTTATATTTAATGTGCATGCATGGCAACCTGATCCACCAGAGTACTTCGTTATTTATGGACCGCTGGGTTTTTGGGGTATGTCAGATGCACTAGAGGCACACAGTGAGTGGCTGTGATCACAGACACATGTGCTACGTACGTGTGTATGGTGAGTTTTTGGTTGGTGTTTCAAGATGGGGCAACTGGCTCTCAGAATTCAAACGGATATACATTAAGAAGATAAGGGAGATGATATTCTTACTCGATCGAGTATGAAGGGCCCCAGTTGCCTCTGGAATGGTGGACATATGCATTCACATGATCCTCCAACCATGGACATCCACCATGTCACCATGTGCCTGAGGCTTTTAGCTGAGACCATGCTTTTAAAACTTGCTGACTCCGCGAGAAACCCGGGCCAAACCAATTCAAATTGGCTAAATTTGGAGCTGAGTCTACAAAAGTCTATTGAAAGTAACAAAGGAACCGTCTGAAATTTTATATTTTAAGTGATTTTCGGTAATTCAAATTGTTTGGCATATCTATTGTATTGAGTGCTTAAATTAATTTTTATTGAAGTATGGGTCTTTTTTTTTTTTTTCGGTTGTCCTCCTGTCACTTAATGTGAAAGGTGAATGCTAAAAGTGATGTTACATTAAAATTTATTTTCACTTTTAACTAAAATATTCCTAAAATTATTTTAATTTGGCACTGTAAATTTTTAGCACATAAATTAATTTTTAGAGCTTATATTTTAGTTTATCAAACCGCACCCAAGTATTGTGCATAAAAACTGTTAGGAAACCACACACCTTTGCTTTCAATGTGCAATTCAATGGGATTAATAATATTTGAGATTTAATAGATAATAATTACTTCCAATACAAGCAAGCAAATCATAAAAGAAAATATATAAAAAGTGCAAGAGATAAAAAGATTTTTTTTTACGTGAAAGACCTTCCAATGTGAAGGAAGAAAACACCAAACCTAGTCTACTGCAAATCCACAATTTTAGAGATATAGAAGTATAATCATTAAGAGAACAACCTCTTAAATACCTAATTAGATAACCCAAAAGTGAATTTCAAGTAATAATAAGAGAAATGAGTTCTCATCAATTAGGAATTAAACAAAACCCTCAACACAACCTTTGAAGAAGACGAACAAAAAAATCGACATTGTGGATGGAGCCTCATGAACGCATATGTGAAGATTTCGATGGTGGAAGGCTTTTAATCTTCTTTTTCTATAAAAATCCTCTCATCTTTTTTTTCTCTCCATTTTTATCCAAGAAAGAAAAACTCCTCATGTTGGTAGAACTCTCTCTAGGCAAAAAAGCCCTTTTTTCTCTCCCTTTTACTTTGCTTAAAAAACTATGCTAAAAAGACTAAAATGGGATATAAAAAAAATTAAAAAATTAAAAATTAAAAAAGGCCACTTAAGCACACACGTGCGTCTCACTGCCATATGAGGGACCCCAGCATAAACAAGACTACTTGAGTAGGCAGGTTGACTCGATTGATCAACTTGCAGCAACATGGCTAAGCCACTCTCCTAATAAAGTTGTTCTTTTAATAAAAGGGGTGATTGAATGCATACGATTAGTAAATTCATGAACTTAAAAAATAAAATTTTATTAAATTTCATGAACTTAAAAACCAAAAGTTGACTAATTTACATCTTCGTCAAATCAAAAGTTAATAATTTAGCAAGTTTGTTATTTGGGTTTTATTGCCAATGTTTTCAATTTTGTTATTTGATTGGGCTAGATAAATTTATCGTTTAGGAAAGAGGTCTACATTGTTTAAAATAATATCTTAAAAACTTATATTTATTGCAGTGTGCTAACCATCAAATCAAGGGTTGTCAAAATTGGTGACCTAAATCAAATATAATATAAAAAGAGGTCCATCTTAGAGATCCATTATGTGTGCCTTCTTTGATTGCACATAGCTTTTGGAAAACACTTTGATTGGATGATCATAATAATCTAATGAATAACTGGAAAACAGGCCATTTATATGGACGCGGAGCCTGCGACAGCCTATTGTAAGAACTTTTTGTGACATGAAGCTAGGTGGGATGTTTGTGAGAAATATATCCACCAAACCCATCCATTTTTCCATATCATGTTAGGACAAGGACCAAAAAGCGAGGCAGATCCAAAACTCAAGTGGGCCACATGACAGGGGAGATTGGGTGGGGAATGTTTGCCATTGAAAACTCCAGTAGGCCACATGACGGGGGAAACTGGGTGGGGAAATTCTTGCCATTGAAACCTCCCTAGGGTTCATCATGATGTTTATATGCCATTCATACCCTTCATAAGGTCATTCTCACTTCAGGTTTATTTACCATCCATACGGTTCATAAGGTCATTCTTACCGGGATGAACTGAAAACACAAAAATATTAGCCTGATTCAAAACTTATATGGCCTCATGAATGTTTCAATGGTTGACGTTTAATGTTTACTGTTTCTTGTTGTTGAGCATACTCAAGTTTTGGATTTGCCTCAGTTTTTGTTCCATGTCTTAACATGATATAGAAAAACAGATGGACAAGGTGGATTTCTTACTAACACCTAGCTTCCTTATCGCAAACTTTCTATGACACATTATAGCAGCCAATCCGCTTCTCATCTATATTCATTATAATAGATAACGTCTGATCATTGATATGGACCATCCATCATGTGGAGCCCACTTTTGATTGCTTGTTGTTATAGGCAAAATGATGGAGATAAGATTTCACGCGGAAATGCCCAAAACGTCCATTCGACTCTCGAGATTATCTGATCGAGAGTCGAATGTCGGATAGGTACGAGACGTCCATTCGACTCTCGAGATTAGCTGATCGAGAGTCGAATGTTTGATAGGCACGGGACGTCCATTCGACTCTCGAGATCACCTGATCAAGAGTCATAGATTGAAAAATACGGAGCAGCTATTCGCAAGTCCCGAGTCTTCATAACCGATAGTCAAATACGGCAAAGCTCGATCCGCGAGCAGACCTTCTCACAAGTCGTTGAAAGACATTACACCCAAAATATGTACTTGGACTCGCGACCACATTTTAACCTGCGAGCAGCTTTACTACGGGCGTCTCCTTCCTTTTCGGAGGCCGTGACTCCCAGCTACGGGCGTCTCCTTCCTTTTCGGAGGCCATGACTCCCAGCTACGGGCGTCTCCTTCCTTTTCGGAGGCTATGACTCCAACTATGGCTTCCGGCCGGATCCAGTCGGATTTCAAGGGATTACCATCTAGGGGCGTGATTGTTGGAATATATCATTGGGTTGGATCTGACTAAAAAGATAGGATCTTATCCCATGAAATCAGCGGATTCTCAGTATCGTATGCGACATCAACGGGATTTCGACATCTCACGTAACAGATTGGATTGTTTCAGATCTATATAAGGGGATGGCTCCCTTGAATAGGAGGTACGTACTCATCATTCAATCTTGGTCCCGTTTTGCTTGGCTTCTCTTCTGTGGCCTAACTTAAGCGTCGGAGGGCTAACGGCTGGTCCCCAGCCACCCTTATTCGCTGTCTTGCTTCAAGTCTGGTGGTGGAAATCCCTCCTAGAGCGAAGGAGAAAAGCCGGAGGATCTCGTTACAAAATCTGACATTAACAGTTTGGCGCCGTCTGTGGGAACGACTTGATCATCAAAATCAATCGTGTTAACCACCGATCAAAATCCTTCGGTGATGCCTCCTAAAAAGACAGTTCATCCTTCAACTTCGAGGCAGGCACCACCTCCGCCCGGTGAGACGGAATCCACACCTGCCCTCCCACCTGTTCCGACGGATATCCCTCAAGGAGCCCCAAATATGCCATCAACAAATCCATTATTGGAGGCTTCTGGAAATCAGGATGATGTCCTACGATTCCTCGGGAACACTCTCCTAACTCTAAACGCCGGAGTTCAGGCACTGTCAAATCGACTCGATCAGCACTTCCCTGAACCGCAAAGACAACCCTCCGAAGGGTTACCACCGCCACCCATACCAGTTGCTTCCAGGCATTCTATGGATGAACCACAGGTCCCGCCACTTGGCGGCCATCCCCCTGTGCCGTCTCCACATTCTATACATTCCAGTTCGTCTCGACAACCTCAACCGCAAGGCTCCACCGCCGAAACGTCTAGCTATACCTTGCCATGGGAAGGAGATCTCAAAAGAATCCAAGACCGTTTTGATGTCATGGAGCAGAGATACCAGGCAAATCGACCATCTGCTGTCATGGCGGCAATACATCAATCTGAATCTCCCTTCACAAGCGAGGTCATGGAAGCCCCGTTGCCCAGAAAGTATCGAACGCCTGTTATCGCTCCGTATACAGGCATTGGCGATCCTCTGGAACATCTGGAAACATATAGGTCCCTCATGGAGTTGGAGGGACATGGTTCAGAAATCATGTGTAGGGCTTTTCCCCTTACATTGAAGGAAGCGGCTCGTACGTGGTTTCGGGGGTTAAAGCCACTTTCCATCAGTTCCTTTTCCCAATTGTCGGAGATATTTCTTTCTCAATTCATGGGAAGTATTCGCATTAAAAAGCCAGCCTCCCATCTGATGAATCTGAAACAGCAACATGGGGAGACAATAAAAGAGTTCACAGTACGGTTCACTGCCGAAGCCGTTCAAACCGAGGGTTACACCGAAGAAAAGGGTCTCACAGCCCTCATTGCCGGAATAACGAGCGAGAAATTTAGGTTTGCCTTAGATAAGAGCCCGCCGAAAACTATGGCGGAATTCCAAGCCAAAGCTCAGAAATATATCAATGCAGAAGAAGTCGCATTGACACGTCATGGAGTACAAAGTAAGAAACGCAAGCCAGAAGGAACTTCTACAGATAAAAAATACCATCGCGATCAACGCGATCGCTCTCCCAGGAAGCCTTACTCTGGTAAATATCATAATTACACTCCTCTTAATCGGTCTCCTGAAAAGGTTCTAATGGAGATAAAACACAAGCCATATGTGAAGTGGCCTGCAAAGATTAAATCCGATCCCGAGAAGAGAGATAAGAGTAAGTTCTGTTACTTTCACAAAGATCATGGGCATAGGACCCAGGACTGTATTTCCCTACGAGACCATATCGAAGCTCTTATTCGAAAAGGCCATCTCCAGGATTATGTTACTCGTAAAAATAGGTCACCAGAAAGGGCGAAGACCTCATCTCGCCAAAAGGAACAGTCTCATCATCAAACCGACCAAGAGGATGCTGAGCCCACAGGAGAAATTCGCACTATCGTCGAGGGTCCAGCTTGCGGGGGTGACTCTCAAGCTTCAAGAAAGGCATACGCCCGAAAGGCGTCCAAAGAACCCCAGCAGATCTATTGGCTGGAACAAACGTCCAACTCTTCGAAGGCTAGCCCTCCCCCAATTTCTTTCACCCTCGAAGATGCAGCGGGAATTCATTTCCCTCATGAAGATTCCATCGTAGTCACACTGAAGGTATCAAATTATCTGACTCATCGAATTATGGTGGATACAGGTAGCTCGGCCGATATTCTGTATTTGGAGGCTTTCGACAAGATGGCACTTGCCAGAGACCTCCTCAAGCCAGTATCGACCCCTCTTGTCGGCTTTGGAGGAGAAGTGGTGACACCTGAAGGAAGTATCGATCTCCCAGTCACCTTTGGGGAGAGTCCAGCGAAGACTACCGTCTTCGTAAACTTCCTCGTCGTAGATCGAAAATCAGCATATAACGCCATTTTGGGGAGACCGTCACTAACTAAGGTTGGAGCGGCCTTGCACCCATCATATTTATGCGTTAAATTTCCAACCCCAAATGGCATAGGGGTCGTGCGAGGAAGTCAGCAGGAGGCACGGTCCTGTTACCAGATAGCCCTCCAAGATCGAAAGAAGGCTCAAGCGACACCTGTCATGGAAATAGTTCAAGGATCATCCGACGTTCTCGCCACCACGTTGGATCCAAGAGAAAGTGCTCTGAAATCAGGAACTCCAGGGGAGGAAACAGTGGCGATCCGCTTGACCGAAGACGACCAGTCTAAGATCGTGTACATCGGTTCCTCCTTAAACAGTATCCACCGCGAAGATCTGATCCGTTTCCTCACTGAATACCAGGACGTGTTTGCTTGGTCTCATAAAGATATGCCGGGCATCGATCCTAATGTCATCGTACATCGTCTCAACATTGACCCAAAGCATAAACCCGTACATCAGCGTCGACGTGCTTTCACTGCAGAAAGACAAATGGCGATCAAAACTGAAGTTGAGAAGCTGCTCGCGGCAAATTTCATAAAAGAAGTTGACTACCCACAGTGGGTCGCCAACGTAGTTCTCGTCCGAAAAGCTAATGACAAATGGAGGATGTGCGTCGATTATTCAGACTTAAACAAAGCATGTCCCAAAGATAGCTTCCCGACACCACGAATCGACCAGTTGGTCGACTCGACAGCTGGACACGCCCTCCTCAGTTTTATGGATGCTTACTCTGGTTACAACCAGATTATGATGCATCCACCTGATGGCCAACATACTGCCTTCATCACAGATCGAGGACTATATTGCTACCAGGTAATGCCGTTTGGACTCAAAAATGCAGGGGCCACTTATCAGCGTCTTGTCAACAAAATATTCGCTGCTCAAATCGGTAGGAACATGGAAGTTTATGTTGACGATATGCTTGTTAAAAGCATTGATGAAGATGACCACATTCCTGATCTTCGAGAAGCCTTTGACCTGATGAGGAAGTATCAGATGAAATTAAATCCAGAAAAATGTGCGTTTGGAGTATCTGCAGGGAAATTTCTTGGGTTCATGGTTGGCCAACGTGGAATTGAGGCGAATCCCGAAAAGATTAAAGCATTAATAGAGATGAAATCCCCAGTGACTCTGAAGGACGTTCAGCGTCTAGCTGGTCGCATCGCATCATTGAACAGGTTCATCTCGCGAGCATCCGACAAGTGCCTGCCCTTCTTCAAACTCCTTCGTGCAACGGCCAAGTCTGATTGGAAGTGGACACCTCAATGTGAAGAAGCTTTTCAACAACTGAAGCTATATATGAGCGCTCCCCCCATTTTATCTAAGCCTGTGGCACATGAGCAACTCATTCTTTATTTATCTGTGTCTTCCACAGCCGTTAGTGCCGCTTTAATAAGAGAAGATTCCGGGGTACAAAGGCCAGTTTATTATATCAGTCGAGCAATGGTTGATGCAGAAACTAGGTATTCTGATTTGGAGAAACTGGCCCTAGCCTTAATCACGGCAGCTCGAAAACTGCGACCATACTTTCAAGCCCATGCCATTTTAGTACCAACAAATCATCCACTACGTCAAGTCCTTCAAAAGCCTGAGGCTTCCGGGCGCTTAACTAAATGGGCGGTCGAGATCAGCGAGCATGATATTTCATTCTGTCCTAGGACCGCAGTCAAAGGCCAGGCCGTGGCTGACTTCATCGCCGAATTTACATATTCTTCTGAAGATGGCGTCATGACCAGCGATCAACCTCCTTGGTCGCTCTTCGTGGACGGGTCGTCACGGGCCAGTGGCAGTGGAGCGGGCCTGATTTTAGTGGCTCCAGACGGGTCGCATTTTCAATACGCTCTGCGTTTCGAATCACGCGTCTCCAATAATGAAGCAGAATATGAGGCCCTTATTGTTGGCCTCGAGCTAGCCGTTGTCCTCGCAGTCCAGAATTTGATAATTCATAGCGACTCCCAGCTCATTGTCAACCAAGTTCTTGGCGAATTCGAAACCAAAGAAGAAAGAATGGCCTTATACAAATCTCGTGTCCTCATCCTGCTCGCCAAACTGAAGACTTACAAAATATTCCATATCCCTCGCGAGCAGAACCAACTGGCCGATTCCTTGGCAAAACTCGCGTCTGCACCAGAATCAGAACTATCGCATTCGATCCCCATCGAGCACCGTCAACATTTGAGTATCGATCAAGTGACTCCCGAGCAAATTATATCGGTACAATCGTCTCCATGCTGGATGGATCCTATCATCCTTTATCTCAGAGATGGATACCTACCAGAAAATAAGAAAGCTGCAAGACAAATTCAGCTTCGAGCTGCCAGGTACACCTTACAAGATGGAATCTTGTTGCGAAAAAGCTTCTCCTTGCCTTATTTGAGGTGTCTTCACCCAGAAGAAGCACATCGTGTTCTAGATGAAGTACACCAGGGGGCATGTGGTAATCATCCCAGGGGGCGATCTCTAGCATATAAAGCGATGAGGCAAGGATATTATTGGCCTACTATGAAAGCAGACGCCATAGAATTTTCTAAAAAATGTGACAAGTGTCAAAGATATCAACCTATACCTCGTGTACCGTCTGAGCGGATGACCCCAGTCGACAGCCCTTGGCCTTTTGCTCAGTGGGGGATCGATATCATCGGCCCCTTACCTATGGGAAAGGGACAGAATAGGTTCGCGATTGTGGCGGTTGATTATTTCACCAAATGGGCCGAGGCAGAACCATTAGCCAAAATTACTGAAAAACAAACTACTAAGTTTATGTGGAGAAATATTATATGTCGCTTCGGACTTCCTCATACCATAATTACCGATAACGGAACGCAGTTCGACAACGCAGCCTTTGATGAATTTTGCGACAAATGGAAGATACGTAATCTCCGCACTTCTCCATATCATCCACAGGCGAATGGGCAGGTCGAGGCAGTGAATAAAATTATAAAGCATCATTTAAAGACCAAGCTAAGTGAATGTAAAGGGGTGTGGCCAGAACTTCTGCCAGAAGTGTTATGGGCCTATAGAACCACGGCTTGTACATCGACAGGTGAAACTCCTTTCTCCTTAGCATTTGGTGTTGACGCAGTGGTACCAGTGGAAATTCAAGTGCCCTCATATCGGATCGAACAGTATGATCCCGCGAGCAATCAGGAAAATATCCGACTTCATCTCGATCTCTTGGAAGAGCGAAGAAATGCTTCCCAAGTACGAGTGGCGGCATATCAACAACGTATTGCTCGTTATCGGAATGCAAAGGTTCGACCTAGATCTTTCCAGTTCGGAGATTTGGTTCTAAGGCGAAATCTTGGAATTCCTGTTCGTTCATTGGATCCGAATTGGGAAGGCCCGTATCGGGTTATTAGGGTTGTGCGACCCGGTACTTATTATCTTGAAGACATGCAAGGGAAGCCTGTACGTCGCCCTTGGCACGTGGAGCATTTGCTAAGATACTACCCCTAGATTCGATGTAGTTTATCATAACATCTTATGAATAAAGTGAAAGATATCTTTTGGCCGCTACTCCATTTATATGGATCGGAATAGCCCTGAAGAGTGCTTACACGTCCTCTTGGCCAATTGCCTACCTTTGGTAGGATTGAAATCATTACTAGTTGGTCGCTTCTCCATTCTCATGGACCTGAACAGCCCCGAAGAGAATGAATACCATCTCTTGACCAACCTTCTACCCTTGGTAGAATCAAAACCTCAATCGATAGATCAGTCTATCTCAACGCGGACATGGTCTCACTACCCCCGGATTGAGTCTAATTCATTTTATCATGAGTTAGTTACTCGCGATTGGTGAGAGGAGGAATCGCACTCCAAAATGCGAGCACCACAGCTCGCGCCCAAATTAGGGCCGCGAACGGGGTCACATCCTGATCGCGAGCAGCTTAGCTCATGCTCGAATTAAAGGGTCACATCTCTGACGAATCCATTCAAGATTAACAAGCAAAAAATAAAAGATGAAGGGAGAACAGCAATGAAACAGCGACACTTCCAAAAACATCTTTTCATTAATAATCAGATGATTACATATACATTTGTATAAAAGAAAATAAAAGGAAATCAATCGCTAGGAGGAGCCACGCTCTCGACTTCAGGGCCCATTTCAGGAGCCCCTCCAGCCTGCGTGGCTTCGGTCACCTCGTTCTCGGCAGCAGCTTGCTCTTCTGCAGCTATGATGGTCGCGACTCGACCGAATTCCCCCATATCGAAGGATGGGATCATTCGTTGCACTACTCTCAGTGCAAAGTCTCGACCAGCATCGTATGACTCATATCGTTCATCGTCATACAGCTGCGAAGTCCGGAACTCGGAAACTGCCCGAGTACCTTCCTCCGAGAGCATTTTTACAAGGGCGACTCTCTCCTCGTCCCAGTGGATCGAGTCGTCCTTAAGCTGCGCAAGAGCGGTGCGCTCCCTAGTCAGGTTGTCGTAGGCCTCCTTGAGCTGCGACCTGGCTCCCGCGAATTGCTCCTCTAATGAGATCTTGTCCTGTCGGAAGATCTCCCTCTCTCTCTCTGCCTTCTCCTTCAGACCCGTGAGCTTCACGTAGTCTGAGTCCAAGGCCTGATACCTGTCGGTCAGGACTTGGATCTTCTCAATGAGGATCTTTTTCTCCTCATCTCTCTTCGAGATCACTGCCTCACGAGCCTTGAGCAGTTGATCTCTTCCTTGAACTGCCTTTTCCAAGGCAGTCCTCTTTCCCTCAGCCTCCTCTATCGTGCGACGGGCGGCAACGATATCACGCCTCGTTCGCAGAATAAGATCTAAACCCTGCAAAGAGATGAAAAATATAAGATTTCTGGAACGTATCAACAGGTCGAAACAGATCTTGACAAACTCTTACCTGAACCATCCTCATCCCCGCTTCAAGGATAAGGTTCTCAGGGCTTGGCTCGGGGAGAGAGCCGAAGGCGTGAGGCGGGACGTTCTCGAACAAGAACTTACATACAGGGTGGAGGTGGCGTGGAATCGAGTACGTCCCGCTCCCAGACGGTTGGGCAACGACCAAACCGGTCTGCTCGCGAGGCGGAGGCATGGACTCGCGAGCAGGTCCCTGCTCGGCAGCTGGGACCAGTTCCCGAGCAGGAGTTGGCTCTTGAGGCTCTACCTGCTCTCGAGCCTCTTCAGCTGGGGGGCAGCTGGACCCCACCCCATCTGGGGAATTGTCTGCAATGTTGATCACTGGTGGCCCAGGTGCGACCACCAGTGAAGGGATAGTAGGCCCAGCTGGGGCCCCCGCCATGCTCGCGGGAAGGGCAGGCTGATCGCTGCCCGCGCGGATGGAAGATTGAGACGGTTCGGCAGGGGTTCTCTTCTGCCTTTTGGAACCTGTGCCCTTCAGACGGGGCAGTAGGCCTCTCTTCTCTCCAGCCTTCGTCATTTCGACTTCTCTCCTGGATATGAGGCCTGCTGCTGCAAGTCGCGAAGGAGATAAGCAAGCCTCGATATGCCTATCTCCGACAGGCACCTTATACACTCTGACGATCTTCTCGTTGATCCCACCCTTCAAATTCGGTTTCCGCAATGCCGGGATACCTGCGAGCACAAATAATGGTCAAACGAAGCAAAACCCTAAAAATTATTCTAAGGAAACTGCACAATACGGGATTGTGTCTACCTTCACAGAAAAACCGGGTCACTCCTGGACCCCTGGAGGAGGCAGACTCCCAGCTCCCGGAAGCATAGAACCACCGCTTCCTCCAGCCGGGATAGTTCGAGGAGGGTTTACCCAACACGAAGTTATCCCGGTGCCAGTAACATAAATAATACCAGCCTTCGCTGGATGGAGCTTTCTTCAGGCGGAACATACGGAGGAACTCCTCCGCCGTGAGTTCCCCGTTGCCAGCCTGAGCCCAAAGGGCAAAGGAGCCCAACACCACCCTCCACCCGTTCACAATGAGTTGCCCAGGGGCAATCTTGTAACATCGTAATACATCGCGAACAAAGGGATGGAGGGGAAGGCGTACCCCCAAGATGAGCTGGTACTCGTAAAATGCTACGCATCCTGGGGGGGGGGGGGGGGGGGGGGGGGGGAGTCGGGTGTTTCTCCACCTCCGGGCAAGCGGAGAGTTACAGAGTCCGGGATTTGGTATCTCTCCCGTAGCTCAGCCAGCCGGTCCTCCGATAAAACGGAAGGATATCCGGCTGCTGTGTATCTCCCCGCCGAAACCCTTGCACTGCTGGAGGCAGAGGACTCCGGAGTGGCATCGCCAAGGGGGACAGTAGTCTCGTCAGAGTTCCCAGCCATGGGGAGATGAAAATAAAAGAAGACGAAAAAGGAAGTATACCGAGAAAAAGAAAGATTAAGCACCGGAAGAGGAAGAAGAATGGAAAGAAAGGGTTGCAGGATTCTTTCGAAAAACTTCTGTAGAAAATCAAAGAAATGGCGGACTCCGTATATTTATAGGCAATCATTTCGCCGTATCTGATGGCACGTGGCAGTCCCTCGTTGGACACAGCGCTCGAGCAGGCACGCCCATTAACTCCTCAAACACGTGGCGAGCGCCCCTTCATTTTCCATCAGCGAAAAGGCTGCGAAAAGCTGGCGCTCATTAATTTCAGCCCATCATGAGGGGTGTCATTCTCGATGAAGGTAGCGAGCGATTTCGTGTGATAGTGAGCTAAGTCCTTTCCTTAAGAATTCTTGGCGGCAAGGACTTGGGGGGCATCTGTTATAGGCAAAATGATGGAGATAAGATTTCACGCGGAAATGCCCAAAACGTCCATTCGACTCTCGAGATTATCTGATCGAGAGTCGAATGTCGGATAGGTACGAGACGTCCATTCGACTCTCGAGATTAGCTGATCAAGAGTCATAGATTGAAAAATACGGAGCAGCTATTCGCAAGTCCCGAGTCTTCATAACCGATAGTCAAATACGGCAAAGCTCGATCCGCGAGCAGACCTTCTCACAAGTCGTTGAAAGACATTACACCCAAAATATGTACTTGGACTCGCGACCACATTTTAACCTGCGAGCAGCTTTACTACGGGCGTCTCCTTCCTTTTCGGAGGCCGTGACTCCCAGCTACGGGCGTCTCCTTCCTTTTCGGAGGCCATGACTCCCAGCTACGGGCGTCTCCTTCCTTTTCGGAGGCTATGACTCCAACTATGGCTTCCGGCCGGATCCAGTCGGATTTCAAGGGATTACCATCTAGGGGCGTGATTGTTGGAATATATCATTGGGTTGGATCTGACTAAAAAGATAGGATCTTATCCCATGAAATCAGCGGATTCTCAGTATCGTATGCGACATCAACGGGATTTCGACATCTCACGTAACAGATTGGATTGTTTCAGATCTATATAAGGGGATGGCTCCCTTGAATAGGAGGTACGTACTCATCATTCAATCTTGGTCCCGTTTTGCTTGGCTTCTCTTCTGTGGCCTAACTTAAGCGTCGGAGGGCTAACGGCTGGTCCCCAGCCACCCTTATTCGCTGTCTTGCTTCAGGTCTGGTGGTGGAAATCCCTCCTGGAGCGAAGGAGAAAAGCCGGAGGATCTCGTTACAAAATCTGACATTAACACTTGTCCTCCTCAAATATTTATCACTTTAATAAGATCTTAAACAACTGATCAATAGCTATGAAAATGGATGGACCATATTGACTATGCCTAACAAGGCCTAATCGTTAACTTGAGTTGTCCATGAATTGGGTCCACCTCCAGTTACCCATTCCTTCAAAAAGATCACTTTATATGATCATTAGATCAATGTTTAGGAAATTGACAAACCATATTTACTATATTAGAAAAAAGTCCAACCGACAATATAAACCATCCATTTAGTGCGCCCGACTTTTATTATGACCATGAAAAAGAACAATTTAATCAGATAATCACAACCATCCCATTAAAAGGTAAGAAAATGGAGGATTCATATTTATTATACCAGAAAGAGGTCATTGCCCATCAAGCGGAGACAACCTCTGAGTTCTCATCTACCTAAAAAAAAAAAATTCTTTAGTTGGATCATTCTAACAATCCGACCAATGGCTTGGATGCTTGGAAAGTCCATATTTGTATTCCAAAAAATGGTCCTTGATTTAGACCATTCATCGTGTAGGTAGTATTTCGATTGCGCGTGCATCTGAAACATCACTCTAATTTGATGACCCCAAATATTTAACCAATTATGGGAAATGGACATTTCATAATTATTATATGAGAAAAGGTTTGATAATTAAGGAATTGCAGTCTTACTAATAACTGCACTGGTTAAAAAGAGTGAGGCGGTTCATATTAGATGCTCTATAAGGCTCGCGTGAAGGCCAAAAGATGTGGGTGAAGGTAGTAAGAAAAGATTTTCTGAAAAAGCCCAATCATTAACTTCAGTTATCCATGAATTGGGTCCACCTTTGGATACCCATTCCTTCAAAAAGTCACTTTCTATGTTTATCTAAACCATTTGATCAATGATTAAGAAATTGACGGACCATATTCATTACATTAGAAAATGTCCTACCAACAATACAAACCATCCATTTTGTGGGCTCGCTTCTAATCTTCTTTTTCTATAAAACTCCTTTCATCTTTTTTTTCTCTCCATTTTTATCCAAGAAAGAAAAACTCCATATGTTGGTAGAACTCTCTCTAGGCAAAAAAGCTCTTTTTTCTCTCCCTTTTACTTTGCTTAAAAAACTATGCTAAAAAGACTAAAATGCCACCCATATGGGATATAAAAAAAATTAAAAAATTAAAAATTAAAAAAGGCCACTTAAGCACACATGTGCGTCTCACTGCCATATGAGGGACCCCAGCATAAACAAGACTACTTGAGTAGGCAGGTTGACTCGATTGATCAACTTGCAGCGACATGGCTGAGCCGCCACTCTCCTAATAAAGTTGTTCTTTTAATAAAAGGGGTGATTGAATGCATACGATTAGTAAATTCATGAACTTAAAAAACAAATTTTTATTAATTTTCATGAACTTAAAAACCAAAAGTTTATTAATTTACATCTTCGTTAAAATCAAAAGTTAATAATTTAGCAAGTTTGTTATTTGGGCTTTATTGCCAATGTTTTCAATTTTGTTATTTGATTGGGCAAGATAAATTTATCGTTTAGGAAAGAGGTCTACATTGTTTAAAAT
Source organism: Liriodendron chinense (assembly GCA_003013855.2). Taxonomy (NCBI): domain Eukaryota; kingdom Viridiplantae; phylum Streptophyta; class Magnoliopsida; order Magnoliales; family Magnoliaceae; genus Liriodendron; species Liriodendron chinense. Next base: position 2,572,497 of record ML058441.1, on the reverse strand, counting down.
AATATCTTAAAAACTTATATTCATTGTAGTGTGCTAACCATCAAATCAAGGGTTGTCAAAATTGGTGACCTAAATAAATATAACATAAAAAGAGGTCCATCTTAGAGATCCATTATGTGTGCCTTCTTTGATTGCAAATAGCTTTCGGAAAACACTTTGATTGGATGATCATAATAATCTAATGAATAACTGGAAAACATGCCATTTATATGGACGCAGAGCCTGCGACAGCCTATTGTAAGAACTTTTTGTGACATGAAGCTAGGTGAGATGTTTGTGAGAAATATATCCACCAAACCCATCCATTTTTCCATATCATGTTAGGACAAGGACCAAAAAATGAGGTAGATCCAAAAATCAAGTGGGCCACATGACAGGGGAGATTGGGTGGGGAATGTTTGCCATTGAAAACTCCAATGGGCCACATGATGGGGGAAACTGGGTGGGGAAATTCCTACCATTGAAACCTCCCTAGGGTTCATCATGATGTTTATATGCCATTCATACCCTTCATAAGGTCATTCTCACTTCATGTTTATATACCATCCATACGGTTCATAAGGTCATTCTTATCGGGATGAACTTAAAACACAAAAATATTAGCTTGATTCAAAACTTATATGGCCTCATGAATGTTTCAATGGTTGACGTTTAATGCTTACTATTCCCTGTTGTTGAGCATACTCAAGTTTTGGATTTGCCACACTTTTTGTTCCCATGTCTTAACATGATTTAGAAAAACAGATGGATGAGGTGGATTTCTTGCAAACACCTAGCTTCCTTGTCGTAAACTTTTTATGACACATTATAGCAGGCAATCCGCTTCTCATCTATATTCATTATAATAGATAACGTCTGATCATTGATATGGACTATCCATCATGTGGAGCCCACTTTTGATTGCTTATCCTCCTCAAATATTTATCACTTTAATAAGATCTTAAACAACTGATCAATAGCTATGAAAATGGATGGACCATATTGACTATGCCTAACAAGGCCCAATCGTTAACTTGAGTTGTCCATGAATTGGGTCCACCTCCAGTTACCCATTCCTTCAAAAAGATCACTTTATATGATCATTAGATCAATGTTTAGGACATTGACAAACCATATTTACTATATTCGAAAGTCCAACCGACAATATAAACCATGTGCACCCACCTTTTATTATGACCATGGAAAAGAACAATTTAATCAGATAATCACAACCATCCCATCAAAAGGTAAGAAAATGGAGGATTCATATTTGTTATACCAGAAAGAGGTCATTGCCCATCAAGCGGAGCCAACCTTTGAGTTCTTATCTGCCTAATATATATATATATATATATATATATATATATATATATATATATATATATATGATCATTCTAACAATCCGATCAATGGCTTGGATGCTTAGAAAGTCCATATTTGTATTCCAAAAAATGGTCCTTGATTTAGACCATTCATCGCGTAGGTAGTATTTCGATTGCGCATGTATCTGAAACATCACTCTAATTTGATGACCCCAAATATTTAACCAATTATAGGAAATGGGCATTTCATAATTATTATATGAGAAAAGGTTTGATAATTAAGGAATTGTAGTCTTACTAATAACTGCACTGGTTAAAAAGAGTGAGGCAATTCATATTAGATGCTCTATAAGGCTTGTGTGAAGGCCAAAAGATGTGGGTGAAGGTAGTAAGAAAAGATTTTGTGAAAAAGCCCAATCATTAACTTTAATTGTCCATGAATTGGGTCCACCTTCGGATACCCATTCCTTCAAAAAGTCACTTTATATATTTATCTAAACCATTTGATCAATGATTAAGAAATTGACGGGCCATATTCATTATATTAGAAAATGTCCTACCAACAATACGAACCATCCATTTTCGGGCTCGCCTTTTATCATGGTCCTTGGAAAGAACAATTTAATCATATAATCATAACCATCCCATCAAAAGGTAAGAAAATGGAGGATTCTTGTTATAACAGAAATAGGTCATTCTCCATCAAGTGGAGCCCACCCTTGACTTCTCATCTGCCTAAATTTTTTCTTTAATTAGATCATTCTAACAATCCAACCAATGGCTTGGATGCTTGGAAAGTTCATATTTGTTATCCAAAAAATGTTCATTGATCTGGACCTTTCATCATGTAGCAACAATTTCGATTGCCAATGCATTTGAAAAATCACTCTAATATGATATCTGAAATATTTAACCAATTATAGGAAATGGACATTTCATATTTATTATATGAGAAAAGGTTTGATAATTATGGAAGTAGTCTTACTAATAAGTAAGCCGGTTAAAAAGAGTGGGATTGTTCATATTTGATGCTCTATAAGAATAAGGGGAAGGCCAAAAGATGTGGGTAGAAGTAAAAAGATCTATGTAGTTGACCCCAGTTAGTTAGAAAAGGCTTTGATGATGATGATGATGAAAAGGTTTGATCGGGAATTTAAATCATCCTTCATGTGAGAGTCACCTTTCAGTGCCACCCTCCCAAACAATCACCATAATCATATGGTCATTGCCACCTTGATCGACCCACCTCTCGTAGTCTTTAGCTGTGAATGCACATGATATGTGAGTAATTTAGTTATTTTATTTTATTTGTAGTTCAAAGTGATTAAGTAACACATTTTTATTATTTAAAAAATATATTTAATTTTCATATATAAGTGCTGAGTTAAGTAAAGACTCAATTGAGCGATCAGCTAACCTTGACATAGTAGGACACAAAGGGTGCATTTGAATTGTAAGTTACTTTACATAAGATACTTAACCTTCAAGTAACTTATTTTGGCTTCTACTTATTCATCAAATAAGTACGCTTGGTAAACAACAAACTTACTGAAAAGTAATTTTTTTTTTTATGGATGTTTGGTTTCCAATATCACATAAGCACTTAGCCCTGATCAATTTTCTTTGGTCCTAACATGCTAAAGACTTAATCAAGCGCCCATGTGGTGTGGGTATGTATGTGAGTGTGTGGTGTGGGGGTGTGTAAAAAATAAAAAAGTAAAGACTCAATCGAGCCATCAGGTAACCTTGACTTAGTAGGATATTAAGGGCACATTTGGATTGTAAGTTAGTTTACATAAGCAACTTATCCCTCAACTTATCTTGGCTTCTACTTATTTTGCAAATAAGTATGCTTGGTAAACAACATACATATTAGCTGAAAAGTAAAAAAGGATGTTCAATTTTAAATATCACATGAGCAAGTATGCTTGGCAAACAACATACCTATTAGCCGAAAAGTTTAAAAAAAAAAGATGTTTGGTTTCCAATATCATATAAGCACTTATCCCTCAATTTTCGTTGGTCCACTCTTAATATGCACCATCCATCATGTAGGCCAACCTTTGATGTGGGCCATTCATTATGTTGGTCCCACCTTGGCTCTATCTTCAATGTGAATCATCGATCATGTGGGGCCAACCTTCAATGTGGACCATCCACCTTGCAAGACCTACCTTCAATGTGGGCTATCCATCATGTGAGGCCACCTTGGATGGGGGTCGTCATTCAGGTCAGACATTGGATGTGGGTCATTCATCGTTAGGGGTCAACCTTTAATGTGGACCATCAATTATATGGGCCCCACCTTGATGTAGGTCATCCATCATATGGAGCCCACCTTTAATATCCACCATGCATCACATGTAGACCACCTTTGACGTGAACCGTCCATTGTGTGGGCCCCACCATCAATGTGGGTTGTCCATGATCATGCGGGGCCTACCTTAGATGTGGGTCATTCATCATTAAGGGCCAACCTTTGATATGGACCGCCCATTATATAGGGCCCAACTTCAACGTTCGCTGCCCATCTAGTGGAGTCCACCTTTCATATGGACGGTCCATCATGTGGGCCCTACCTTCAATGTGCGTTGTCTATAATGTAGGGCTCACCTTAGATGTGGGCCATTCATCATTAGGGGCCAACCTTTAAAGTGAACCATCTATTATGTGGCCCCACATTAATATGGGTCATCTATCACGTGAGGCTACTTTACTATGGACCATCCATCCTGTGGGCCCCACCTTTGATATGGACCGTCCATAATATGGGGTCTCCTTTGATATGGATCATCCATCACATGGAGAGATGAGAGGGAGAGAGACCTATCGAATGACCAACTTCCATCACTTCAAGTTTCTTTGACAATGATACTTGCCAAACTAACATGAGTTAAAAAAGCAACTTATTAATTTATGTAAGATAAAAATAAAAATAAAAATAAATTAAAAAAAATGGTTACTTATTAGTATCCAAACAGGCCCTAAGCACAGTTGTTGGGTTTTTATAAAATGGCTTATGGCTATTAACAGCACCTGATACTTGAAGTACCTAGCCTGACTCATTCCAATTTGGATTCAGATTTTTGGTTTGATTGATAATAATGTCAGATTTGAGTTCATGGATATGGATATCAGTACAATTTAGATTGGGTACCTAACATTGTACCAGTACTATATTTAAAAGCTACACGAAAGGTGTATTTTTGGTGTGAAGTTAAATCTGGATCTAGACCCTATTATAGACCCAATTCCAGATCAAAATCCGTTTCTAAATTCAGATTAATGCATAAGATAGACCCATAGAACACAATGGGGTATCCAAATCCAATTGAATTGAGATCGGGTATGAATGAACTAAATGGGACCAAAATCCGATTCCTTTATTGAGAATGATAACAGTAACCAAAATGTGACCAGAACTTGACACATTGCCAGCCACAGCCAACCTACGCGACTCCAGTCATAAATTAGGATGGACCACTCATTAGTGAGAAACACATGTATATTGAATGTGGACTCTTGTCTATCATTTTTCTAACAGTTTAGTCTTCTAAGTACAAGTGACCCACCTTATAAATGACCAGCCACTTCTTTGACCCATGGATTGAAGACTAGGCGACTTAGACCAACGTGTTTCATCTCGACCCATGTTGGGGATGACTTGTCCGATTAGGAGGTGAGTTGGGCATATTTTAATGAATACCATCATGGTGCCAGGTCACATCAGACCCAAGTTGCTTGCCAATCAGATGAATTAGCAATCCATGGTTGGACCCGAAGGTCCCTCAAATTACGATGGCTTAAAATCATGGAATAAAAATAATCAGATAATCTTAAGCTCTTGAATGGCAACGGCATTTGGATTGTGCCTAACCATGGTCCATGGATAGGGTGTAGGGGGTAGAAGTCATGAACTCACCATCATCAATTTAGAAAATGAACCGAGCTCCCACTTGAAGAAGCACTTTGACTGTGTTGAGGCAATCGTGTTAAAACAACGTGAAATAACCATTAACGTAGATTTAGGCATATATGAAATGAATGAAGAATGAGATGCGAAGCATGTGCCGCTCATCATATTATGAGTGCTTTATTCACATGGAAGCATTGATAAATCATTCAACTAATAAATAAGTGGAGTACAAGATACAATAAATACAATGTTTGAATATAATGAACATACAACAAATATATATCATCTCTTATCATCATGCATTAAAAAGCATTTGGAAAACCACTCCCTTTTTTTTTTTATGGGTTAGTACACACACCCCACGGTTAGTACACCAACTCACACCCCAATGTTAGCCACCCCCCTTGAGAACGATGCCAGGACCTCAAGTGTTGAAACGAGGTTATACCAGGATATGTAATACCACTCACATTTTCTATTCATTGCCAACACATGAAAAGGAAACCTTGGAGAAAGACCACAAATTTTGTGTGCACAACCACGACTACCAAGACTACTAACAATCACAAGTAGCAAAATGAGAGAATAAAATAGAGAAATTCATAAACACACAAATCCACAACCCACATGAGATAGACAAGATTTACATGATTCATTAAAACAAGCTACATCTACGAGCAAAGCGGCAATTAAATAAATTCATTATTTTCAGGAAGAAACTACAACTTGGATGTAGAGATGGCACTCACTAATCCATCAAAGTACACGTTAAATCACCTTAAAAAATAACCACAAGTAACTACAAGACTCATTTCATGTTGTCGAAAAGCACCGTCGATAAATACATATGTGGTTCTATATGATTTGAAGGAATAAAAGTATAATTCAATTTGTGAAATCTCACCCTAAGGAATATATATATATATATATATATATATATATATATATATATATATAGAGAGAGAGAGAGAGAGAGAGAGAGAGAGGAATGCTCACCTGGGCACTTCTCTCATAGTAGACTCGTGAGCACTTTTTCATGGTTCATCGCACATGATGTAAGCCCAAAATTTGAGCTGTCCATGTGATGTAGCACCCCAAAAAACTCATAAGGCTCATCTTTCAACATGATCCAAAATTCTGGTGGGCTGTAACAGAAAGCAAGAGGCAAATCAAGGGAGGAAACTATTTCCTTCTTTCATGGCCCACCAAAGTTTTGGAACAAGTTGAAATATGGGCCATAGGGGTTTTTTGGGGTATTGCATCACATAGACAGCTTAGATTTTGAGCTCACATCATGTGCAATGAGCCATGAAAAAGTGATCATGAGTTGTCGTGAGAGAAGTGCACAGGTGAGCATTCCCCCCCCCCCCCCCCCGCCCTCCCCCCCCTTCTCTCTCTCTCTCTCTCTCTCTCTCTCTATATATATATATATATATATATATATATATATATATATATGGAAGAAAGAAAGAAATATTCAATTTCTGAATTTGCACCGTAATGGGAAAAAAAAATCTCTCTCTCTCTCTCTCTCTCTCTCTCTATATATATATATATATATATATATATATATATATATATATGGAAGAAAGAAAGAAATATTCAATTTCTGAATTTGCACCGTAAGGGAAAAAAAATTTGTTTTTATCTCTCCCTCATTTTCTCCCACAACAATCCTTTGAGAAATTATTACATGGGCATCTTCTTAGGCCAGAACTTGTGCGCCTTTGCATGTGTCATAGAAACGAAATCCAAATGATCAGTGTGATGCGGCACCCCATGAAATCCCCAAAGCCAACTTTTAGACTGATCCAAAAAATTTGATGGGCCATGACAAAGGAAAAAAATTCCCTCTCTTGATTTGTCTCTCCCTTTGCTATGGCCCACTAGAGTTTTGGATCAAGCTAAAAGTTGGACCCTAGAAATTTAATAGAGTGCCGCATTACATGAACCGTTCAGATTTTGTACCCATGACATATATGTAAAGGTGTGAACAAGTTCTCACCTAGGTGTGCTGGTGATCATTTCTCAAAATCCTTTAGCCCTAAACTCTACAAGTTATGACCCACAGAGGATAGTTAGAAAATCTTAACCGTGGCCATTCTTAAATCTAAGAAACGTATCTGATACCACGAGCAAATGCCACGTTGGCATGTATAGGCACTTAGCATCCCTGGTAGAGAGGTGCTTATACAGGGCATGCATCGACCCAGGCCATAAATGGTGGGTTGGTGAAACAGTCAAATGGACCACACGTTTACTCGAGAAAGCGTCCCCCACCACTATGTCTGGCTGCCCCTTTCTTTAAGATAAAGCCTCTTTCAAACCCCTACAGCCTACTTCCAAGTGGGTCCATGGCCAGATGGTCAGCGTGGAAAGTTAAGTTACCCAAAAGGTTAACTGCTATTGCTTCAACACGTGTAAAAATCCACATGTGTGTATTGGGACCGTTGGATCAGGCCGATCTGATCATGTGAACGGCCACACATGTAATTATTCATTTTCTCTCTATGTACACGTGGCCTACTTTATGATCTGATTGACCTGATTTCTGAGACGTAGGACCTGCACTGGCACGGATCATCTAAGACAATAAATGAACAACTGCCGGTCCAACTCGGCATACACAAGAATGGCCCACTTAGTGAGTTGATCAGCTAACCTGATCTTCCAGAAGGGTGATTTTCAAGGTGGGGCCCACTGTTTTTATCATGCTGATGTTCCACGTTTGTGGTATGTTAGTGGGGGAAGAAGATATGGTACCACAAATTTCGGCACCTTGTACGGAAGGTGATTAGGTACGGCCTCCACCTCACCCATCAAGGACGCGGTTTGGGTGGATCCCCGGATCCACTGAGGTCGGCGGATCCCCAACTGTGGGGCCACTGTAGGTACCTTATGAAAGCTCATTTTAGTTTATTATCTCAAAAACGAAGCAGATCTAAATCTTAGGTAGACCATACCACGTAAAATAGTAGTGATTGAATCCACTCCATTAAAAAATTCATGGGGGTTACTTGGAATGTTTATTTTCCTATCCAGAATGTTGAAAAGGTCAGAAAAATCTGGATGAAGATACCAAACAAATATCAGTTTAACCCAAAACTCCTGTAACGAGAAGCTTTTAATAGTTGAGTACCATTGTTTACTGTATTATGGTCCACTGAGATTTGGAATCTACTTCAATTTTTTGAATCCTGCTCTAAAATGAGTTTTAAAAAATGAATGGACGGCGTGGATGTAATACACACATCACACAGGAGTGGACGGCACGGTAAGGGATCCACCCACCTCGGTGGATCCGGGGATGCAGCGAAGCTGCGCCCACCCATCAAGGTGCGGCTCCGACCGTGGGCCCCAGCTTGATGTATGTGTAGTATATTCACACCGTCCATCTCAAATGGAGCAAAAATGTATGCGTAGCATTTTCATCTGTTTTTTTAGATCATTTTAGAGACCAATTTGATATATTTTTATTTTATTTTTCCCTTCATCCAGATCTATATGATCTTATTAACAAGGTAGATGAGCAAAGAAACATTGAAATGAGTCATTGGAAGTTTTTAATGGTGGGAGTTCAATCACCACTGTTTCTTGGAGTGTAATCCACCTGTGATTTGTATCTAATTCATTTCAGGATAATGCCTTAAAATGTGCTCCCAAAACGGTTGGTCGGCATGGATATACTACACATACATCGAGGTGGGCCCCACAGTCAGGGCTGCACCTAATCCGCCTGATAAAACGCATACGTCATGGGGGGGCTACAGAGCACCGTCCAGTAGCGACTCTAGTACTAGTGTCAGTAGGCAATCCGCGTCTTCTTTCCTGTATATGATGGACGTGGATTAGGTGATGCAGGGTAACAAACTTTCTTGGAGAGTCCCCAACTGTGGGGCCCACCGTGATTTATGTGTTTTATATCCACGCCGTCTATCCGTCTTTCCAGACCATTTTATGAGATGGTTTCAAAAATAAAGCACATCCAAATCTCAGATGGACCATAAAGTGTGTATTGAATTCCCACCACTAAAAGTTTTTAATGGTGAGCGTTCAATCAACACTGTTTTCACCTGAGATTAGGGTCTGCCTTACTTTTGGGTCGTTGTACTCAAATGAGCTGTCAAAATAGATGGACGGTGTGGATATACAATAAATACATCTAGGTGGGCCCCACTGTCAGGGCTACACCCACAAAGCTGTCGCCCCGTCTCACCTAATCCGCGCCGGTATTTTATCAGTACTTCTCGTCCAATAGTAGCACTTGAGCGAGTGCACCTAACCATATCTCGTATTTAAGTGCTTTCAACGCCTGACGTGGCAAGTAGTGCCCATATCACTGCGATCCAGACCGTTAACATTAACTAGGCCTCACTGTAGATAACCCATGCAGCAAAACTCTCCCAGATTGGAAGATCCCAGTAATCGAACTGTTGGCCCATCTGACTTTGGACCATTGATCTGTTTGCTGCTACCAATCAAGGGTTACGATCTTCTCATCAGTGGTATTTCAACGCATGGCCTGTCAGCTCCAAATACCATCATATGCACGATCAGGTCACTGAAAGTGGGCCCCACTTGTAACAATTGAGGACCCGAGCAAGGGCTGCAATACTACAAGAGTGTACGGTTGGTAAAATGGTAAATGATGTGATGGGGCCGTGTTTGTGTGGTCCTGGATTCGAATGTTTCTATCCTGGGCAATAATAGGTTGTCCACCCGAGTAGGAGCACACAGTCCTCGGACTTCCACTTTGTAGCAAGTGGGGCCCACATTTCAGTAATCACCCAGTCGTGAATAAAAGGCTGCTGTTAGTTGGATGCAACCTCTTGTACTCTTATTATTTAAACCGTCCATTTTCTGGTCATAAATTGAAAAGCTAGGATTTTCCTAGCAGAAAGATTTTTGGTCCATGGTCCATCCATATTGGGACCCAACGAACCAATGGTCTGGATTCCAGATCCATAGGTTCATTTGTACAGATTGAAACCTGAGTGTTGAATCATGGAAGATACTACATACATCACCTCTCCTCTCTTCTTTATCTCCAACTACTGTCATAATCCAAAAGCATGAAATGAGAGGAGAGCCGATGATGGGACTTTTTGAGTGATTTTGTTGTAGGTGAGGTTGATAGCTATTTGATACTCTGGCGGATGATGGTAGTTCAATACGCATGCATCTCTAACCCAAAGTAACCAGTCAAAAGAGTGGGACCCAAGAGTTTATAACCTTCAACACTGATTGATTGAATTATCCTAAGCTCAAGGTTAGTTGAAATATTCCTTTTGCTAAATTTTCACCGTTGGCTTTTCTCCATTTAAATAATCCACTGGATTGGTCATCCGTTTAACATTGCGTAGTTTTACGTTTCTGACCGCATTTTAAGTGGGGCCCACATTTTGGGTTTCGATATGAGGGATACGTGTGTCAGTTGTCCAGTTTCATAGTGCACACACCATTGACTTGGGTGGTGTGTTGACGTGGCAAAGTTCTGTGGACCCACCATGATCTATGTGTTATATCCACACCGTCCCATCTATTTTCTCCCCGTCATTTTAGGGTATGAGCCGATACGGACAGTGACGCCCACTGTTGGAACTTTTCTAAGGCCTACCATGATATTTATTTGCTATCCAACCTCTTCACATGGTTACACGACCTGGATGAAAGGAAAAGAGAAATAACAGCTTTATTTAAAACTTCCGTGGACTTCAAGAAGTTTTTTATGGTAAACTTCCAATCCCTCATGTTTTCTGTTGTGTTAGGTCTAGTCAAGCTTTGAACCAGCCTCACTTTTTGTCTCATGCCCTTAAAATAATTTAAAAACATGGATGAACCGTGTGGATATAAGCACCAACATTATGCTGAGACCCACGTTACTTTGCCACGTCATGTGAAGGGACCATCACAAATCACACTCGTCATTCTTCTCGAAGTAAGTACCCTCTGGGGTGCCAATTAGGTGTTATGTCGGGAACAGCTTAGTGGGTGTTACGCTAATTGTGTAGGGCCATGTTGATATATTTTTTTATATATTTATAACTGTCTATCTGTTTTTTCATATCATTTCATGATGTGATCCAAAACCTTAAGAAGATCTAATTCTCAGGTGGATCATACAACTAGAAACAGTGATGAATAACCATTAAAAACGTTTTGTGGGTCACAAAAGTTTTGAATCAATCTTATCTTTCTAGTTTCCCTTCATCAAGACCTTACTGATATTATAAAGAGCTTGGATTGCAAATAAACACTGCTAAAACCATATGATGGTCTCTTTGGAAATTTTAATGCGGGGGAACTCAATCGCACTGTTTCTAGTGGTATGATCCGCTTGAGATTTGGATCTGCATAATATTTGGAACCTCAATCTGAAATGGGCTTTAGAAACGGATGGACGGAATGGATATACAAAATAACATTCGTGTGGGTCATAACGTAGGGGTAACACCCGACTAAGGGGCTCCCGTGGTAACACCTAATTCGCGCCCGTACCTTACGACCGTCCACGGTCTTTTTTTTTTTAATTTTTTTTTTTTTTTTTGAGGGAAAAGGATAGTTAACAACCAAAGGCTCTGGACTACCTTAAGTGGGGCCCACTTTTGATGGAACCTTTCATACAAGTGGTCCACATAGATCCAGCATGCAAAAATCCAGCCATGTGGACACTTGGCTATAACCCATCTAGAGGGCAAGTGGACGGCTAACAGATCACATCCAAGGAGAAAAAATCCAGCAAGTGGCTGGCCGGTGGGATATTCTATTAGCCACAATGTTCGGTTAGTGGACCATCTGTTGTGGGCCCAAACCGATAAAAAGTTCTAACTAGACATTGTGCTCCATGTGCCATGGTCCCACTTTCCCGTGGACCACACTTTAAGTTGGTTCCTCAAACTTCTTAGAAAATCTTCATTTATTCTACTTTTTCTAGATTCCTGTGTTGGTTTTGCAATATTTTAAGGAGAAAAGAAAAATGTAACAAAAATAAATTTATCTTAATTTCGTATTTAAAACTTTTTGCCAAAACACTTACTTTACACTTCTACAAAGTAATGTGTAGGTAATGAAATTGCCCCTCATTTGGGCCTTGACAATAACATAGAGGGGTGAGTTTCACCACAAGATTGTATATTAGATGATGATTAAAATAGTTCATATTTTAATTCTATGCTATAAAGGCCGTTAAAAAAAAACAAAAAAAAAAAAATAGTAAATTGGATTATTGAATATGAAAATAAATTTGTAACCATAAGGAAGTATTGGGAACATCAATGGCTTATAGACCATCATCTGAGATGCAATTTGGGTTGACAACCCACCTTTGGTTTGGGGCACTAGTTCCTATCATAACCAATGGTTGTTTTCCTTGTGCGAGGATAGAAAGAAGGCTGAGAGGAGATATGATCCTGTGCCCCCAAAGCAAGGTAATTTATAGTACATCTCCTAGCTGTATTGGGATACTTGGATAATTTAATTGCTTGATATAGACCATTCGTTAGGTCTAACAGTCTTTTATGTGCTACTATGCAAACATGACACTAATCTATCAATGGCAACTCCATGATCATTCACCTTTAATATGGATAGTGAAGATCATTTATACAAAACTAGGTCCAATTAGCATTGACATCATCATCATCATCATCATCATCTAAGTCTTATCTTAATTAACTGTGCCAGCTACTTAGAATCCTATTTCACCGTTCCACTCTCTCTCTCTCTCTCTCTCTCTCTCTCTCTCTCTTCACTATTCCACCCTTCTTCTTTTTCCCACCATTCCACCCTACCAAGGGTCACACCCTCATCTAGATCATAGCTCATCAAATCTTTTCTTAGCTTCATCTATACTTCTTTGGGCCTTCCCCTTATTTTTTTATAGCCTTCAATTTGTACCAACTCACTATTAACAAATGTGGTTCTTAATCTCCAATTAACCATTTAATCACTTTATTTATTGGAATCCACCATAGACTGTTTATGATTTTGAAGAGTGACTTTTGTTCACCTTCCTAACATATCCATCCATGGTCCGTGAAAATGATTTTTGCAAAAGTTGGGACAAACCAAGGGTGATTAGTTCACCCAACCAATATTATTTTTCATGGTGGCCAATAAAACGTGTTCTAACTTAATAGATTGATTAATTGTTTCATATAACTAACCAAATGCAACTAGGAGCACTGTAACTCATAATGGTTTAATAGCATTGGAGCATTTCTCTAGAAATATATAGAGACTCGTATCCTTTTTAATAGCTTTGTTAAGCCATGCCAGGCAACATTTTCTTACACACACATGCGCGCACACACACACACACACGTGTGTCTGCATGTGTAGATTGAGCTTTTTGGGCCTCAATGTGATGTGTGATGGACATACATCCCATCAATCAGATGCACCCTTCCATGGTGAGCCATGGGCCTAAAAATCAGGCCAATCCATGACTGTGTGGGCCACACTAGAAACAATAGATGCCTGCCCATTGAAACCTTCTTGATTGCATATAAGGCTCAGTGAGGTATGGTTTAGACATCCATGCCATCCATTGTGTGTGTACCACTTGGATAAAGGATCTCACCAAATTTCAAGCCATTCCAAAAGTTAGATGGTCCCCACCAAGTGCTTTGAGATGTTTTAGGCGTGAGTTCCCATGTTTCAAATTAGGGTGATTTTTAGCACATCCCATAACCTAGATTGGACTTATCAAATTCAGGGTGTGGATCTCCGTCACACATCATGGTGGGGCCCACGAAGGTCGACCTTATGGGAAGCTCCCATGAGGTCAACCTCATAGTACCATTTCCCTGCGTAGACACATAAAGAAATGCCCCAATTTTCTTCCAACAATAAGTTATGGTGGTTGCAACAGGTCACTTTAATCCAACTGCTTGGCTTGAAATAGTTATTAATTCGCGAACGTATTTTAGTTCCTACCATGCACAAAATGCACTAATTGGATGATCCAATCCATCCATGATAAATCCCTATTTTATGTAGCCATCCTTTTCAATGGAATGGATAGGATGGTTACGATTGCCTAACAAAAGTGATTCTTTAGAATCATATGTAATCCATGATATTCCCTAACAAACAGATGCATCAAATTGGTGATTTAACATATTCATGTGTAAATAATTTTGACCATCCGTATGAAAGTCCATTAATCAAATATTTATACTTTCAAATCTGTGTGATTTTTGTACTGCAACTCATGAAATGTTCGTTGGACCTATGAATAGTCCAAATCAATGGACTCTCAGAGTATCCAATGCAACTCGAACATGGACACGCCTTCCGTTACATAGTCTGAACATTCTACCTCTCAGTAACATATAAGAGCCCATGCAACAAAAAGCTCTATTTGGCCATTGTGTTTTTGTACATGTACATGCCTTCCATTAATGGCATAGCGTAGATATGTGAGGGATCGATCATCATCTCTCCACTCGGATAACTACTCCGAATCCATGGAACTATCGGGAATCCTCAACCGATCTTCTTCGATCTCTCGAAGGAATGCTCGAATTCACAAGCAAAAGAAACCAAAACTCAAAGAGTATTTTAATAAAAGACGAATAATGTCCTTGTACAATTAATTAAAAGAGTATTTAAAGACTAACACACGTAATAGAAACCCTGGGAGTGCAAATTAAGAATCCTAAACGAACTAGGAAAGAAAAATAATTTAATTTGGAAGTTCCTGTAAAAGTTGCGCAACAGATTTGTGCATGGTCAGGCGCCCAGTCAGGACTGGTCGGGCGCCCGGTGGAACAAAAATCCATCCAGTAAGCTTGGGAAGAGATTCAATCAATTTCGATCGCCCGGTCAAGACTGGTCGGGCACCCGATGACATGGTCGGGTGCCCGATGACCTGATGGTCAGTCGCCTGATATTCAAAGAGTTGGTCCAGTAACTCCCTAGAGTAATCAGACTCATGGTCGAGCGCCCGGTGATGTGCGGTCGGGCGCCTGCTGGGTTGAGATTTCTGAATCTTGGCCATCAGTTTGTCGCTCCGCTTAGCCTCCTTCCGATGGTCCAATTTCTTCATGTAATCTTCAGTGACCCCTTCTACATCAATCCCCTTCACTTGAAAAGAACTCGACCTCGAGTTCTCATTCAGCTCTAACTCATGGTACTTGAACAAGTCCGCCACATTGAATGTTCGTGAAATCTTGTATTCATCCGGGAGGTCCACTACATAGGCGTTATCGCCTAACTTTCTGAGAATTGGTACCGGCCCAATCTTTTTCTATTTTAGCTTGTTGTAAGTACCGGTTGGGAACCGTTCTTTACACAAATGGACCATTACTTGATCTCCTACTTCAAACACCTTGGAGTGTCGATGTTTGTTGGTGTTCCTTGCGTAATTTTCATTCGACTCGATGAGCTTATTCCGTACTTCCTCTTGTAATTCTGTAATTCACTCGGCCATGTGCTCCGCAGCTATGCTTTGCCCGGGATTCTCGGTAACAGAACTAGGTCGAGGGTGTGTCGTGGCACTCGTCCGTAGACGATCTAAAATGGTGACTTCCCCATGGATCTGTTTACTATATTATTGAAGGCGAACTCGGCTTATGATAGTGTTAAGTCCCATTGCTTTGGCTTATCTCCGAAGATGCATAGGATAAGATTTTCCAAGATACGATTTACTACTTCAGTCTGCCCATCTGTCTGCAGGTGGTATGCACTACTGAACTGAAGTCGTGTATCGAATCGACTCCACAAAGTTTTCCAAAAGTGGCTTATGAACTTCATGTCCCTGTCGGAGGTGATAGTCTTAGAAATCCCATGTAATCACATGATTTCTCAGAAGAAGAGATTGGTTACACCCGTTGCGTCATATGTCTTCTTGTAGGAAATGAAGTGATCCATCTTGAAGAACCTGTCCACCACCACAAACACAGAGTCCATGTCACGTTGTGTCCGTTGGAAACCTAGGATAAAATCCATGGAGATATCCTCCTAAGGGCCCTCCGGTACAGGCAATGGAGTGTAAAGGCCCGTGTTTTATGCGTGTCCCTTGGAGGATTGGTAAATTTGGCATGGCTGAACCATCCGACCAATGTCACGGCAAAGATAAGGCCAATAATATCATTCTTCGACTAGAGCCTTCGTCTTGTCTTGACCCAAGTGACCTCCGAGGCCACCCCCGTACAACTTAAGAATGATTTTCTCCCAGAGGGAGTATTGCGGAATAGACAATCGATTTCCATAGAAAAGGAAACTGTCTTCGATGAGGAAATCACTCGGTCTACCTTCCTTGCTTGTTAGCCATATGTCCTTGAATTCATTGTCTTCAGCATAGAGCTCATTGAGATAGTCGAATCCAACAACTTTCGTACTCATATGATGAGAAGGTCGGCACAGTGGCTTAAAGCATCTGCAACCTTATTTTGCTGTCCAGACTTATGCTTCAAAACAAATGTGAACTGCTGTAAAAATGAAACCCACCTGGCATGTACACGGCTAACATTAGTCTGACTATTAATAAATTTCAAGGCTTGGTGATCAGTGAAAATAACAAATTCTCTCTGAATGAGGTAGTGTCGCCAATGCCGAAGAGCCTGTACCACCGCATACAACTCTATTTCATGTGGACCACTTCTTGTGAGCCTCACTGAGTTTCTCACTATAGAAGGCTACAGGCCTGCGTTCTTGAGATAAAACTGCGCCAATACCCACATAAGATGCATCGCAGTCCACTTCAAAGACTTTGTCTAAGCTGGGTAAAACAAGAACAGGTGTGGATGATAATTTGTACTTAATTTTCGCAAAGCTACGATCAACTTCTTTTGTCCACTGAAATAGTCATTTCTTCAAGCAATCGGTGATCGGTGCTACGATCATATTGAAATTTCTAACAAAACAGCGATAAACATGGCCAACCCATGAAAACTGCGAACCTCTTGGATATTGGTGGGGGTAGGCCACTCACGGATGGCCCTCACTTTGTCTTCATCGATCCGAATGCCGGTGGACGATACTACAAACCCCAAGAACAACAGATGGTCTGTCATAAAGCTACATTTTTTTTCAAATTCAGATATAGCTTGTTTTCTTGTAGCAGTTGAAGGACTTACCTAAGGTAATCAACATGCTCTGCTTCTCCCTGACTATATATCAATATGTCGTCGAAGTACACCACGATGAATTTGCCTATGAATGTTTTAGAACTTGATTCATGAGGCGCATGAATGTACTCGGGGCATTCGATAACCCATCTTTGATTTTAAAAGCGATTTATCATTCGTCGCCGGGGCGGATACAGATTTGATGATACCCGCTGCGTAAATCCAGTTTTGAAAACAATCTAGACCCCTTAAGCATATCTACCATGTCATTGAGTCGGGGAATAGGGAATCTGTATTTATGGTGATTTTGTTAATAGCCCTGCTATCAACACACATACGCTAACTTCCATCCTTCTTCGGCGTTAATAAAGCTGGGACTGCACAAGAACTCATATTCTCCCTGAGTAGACCTTTGTTTAACAACTCTTCCACCTGGACTTGGAGAATCTCTCATTCCTTTAGGCTCATTCGGTAATGTGGCCGATTGGGTAAACTAGCACCAGGGATAAAGTCGATGTGGTGCTAAATATCCCGCATCGGAGGTAGCCCGTGAGAAAGGTCTTCATGCCAAATCTCCCGAAACTCATTCAACAATGGTCGTAGGGTTGGTGGAATATTTGATTCTTCTTGAACTTCTCCTTTAACCACTACGACAAAGACTTCACCGATCTCTTTGGATTCATTCATAAATTCTCGCAGGGCAAGGAGGGAACTCCCCTCCACTTTAGAAGCTTTGGGTTGGCCCTCCAGCGCCCTAGGAGATGGAACCCTCTTCCTCTCATCCTTAATGAACATGTAAGTGTTATCACGCCTACGATGGGTTACATCTCGGTCTGATTGCTACAAACGACCGAGAAATATATGGCATGCCTCCATGTCTACAGCATCGCATAAGATTTCATCCTTGTAGCTCCTACCAATTAAAAAAGAAATGAGACATTGTTCGATTACCTTAGTCTCTCCAACCTTCTCGATCCAACCAATGAAATACGGGGCTGGATGTTTTGTAGTTGGAAGACGGAGTTTGTCCACCATAACTTTGGACATTATGTTCTCGTTGCTCCCACCGTTGATGATGACGTCACACACTTTCCCATTCATTGTGCAACGAGTGCGAAAGATGTTGTGGTGCTAGGGGTGTACTTCTCGCCATGGCGTATAACATAATCGCCAAATAACTAAGGATTCACCTCGATCCTCGAATAACCATTCTGTCCCGTCTTCCTCCTCGTCGGCGAATTGATTGACTTCTTCTATGATGGCCTCTCCTCCCACATAATCTTCTTCATGATCTCCCTCATTAGTGGCTAAATTGGCGGTGGGACGCTGAGGGCAAACATTGGATAAGTGACCCAGTTGGCCACGACAGAAGCAATTGTCAGGCCGAGGACGAGCATATGGGTTCAGGGCTCGATTTGGGCCCACTGTTGTAGGAGCGGTCCTTTGTGGCCTAAGTGGACCACTTCCCACGTCGCGGTTCGCGGTCGGAGGTGGTTGCGGGTGCCCACTAACTGGCTCTTTTCCTTTAGACAGGATCGCATCCTGCATAGGACCCGTCGGAGGTACGCGGGTCGATGGGTAAGTTCACACTAGAATTCGGGCGATTTGTGTTTCGGCTCAGATAGCCATTCGGGATGCATCCCCAACGATCCAGATGGGAAGAAGAGGGATCCAATCCTGGATTGTGGGTCGTAGGCCACTAATGAACCTAGCAGTTCTCTGAGATTCTGTTTCAAACAACTCGTTTCGTACTGTCAACCGATCAAACTCGGCTTGGTAATCGGTGACAGTCCTAAATCCCTGCTTGCAATTCTGATATTGTTGGAACAATATTTCGTCATAGTCGCTAGATAAAAACCTGAATTTCAATAACTGTTTCATCCTGGGCCATGTGTGGATGGGCAACTTGTTTTATCGAATACAGAAAGTTTGTAGTTGTTCCCACCATGCAGATGCACCAGATTTTAACTTGTAGGCCATAAGTTTTACTTATTTATCTCTCGGGACACCCACGTAATCGAAAAACCTTTCAATTTCCACTAGACAATCAATGAATGCTTCAATACTTAATGAACCATTAAAAGAAGAAAGATCACCATTACCTTGGAAGCCTCTGTCATAGTGATCCGCACGTGCGTCCCCTTGTGCGGCTTGTCGAACAATGATGTCTTTGATGTCTTCATCGCTGTTTTCATCATCATCATGCTCGGCCCTACGAAGTGCCAGCGGCGGTGCTTGACGAACTACAAGATTGTTCCGTACTGCAATTGCTTCATGTAATCTTCAGTGACCCCTTCTACATCAATTAATCATTGCACTATGTCATTTTAGAATGTGTGGACCCTCGCCGTTTTCGCGCTCCCACATGATGTTCTCAGTCCCTTCCCTTTCGGGAAAAGAAGGAGAGGATGCGTGAGTGCGAATCGCCGTTTGTGCCACTAGCTTGCCTCGTTCTCGAGGGCTTTGTTTGGTTGTCGTGTTAAGCTGGATGTGTTTAAATGAGTTTATATAAGACCAGAGTCGCCACTAGCCAATTACTTCGAATCTACGGTCGGCTAGACCCCGTAGAAACGTTAGAGAAGGGGATCCGAAGATTCCTTCCTCTAAAATGACTCCTTTTGATCTGCGGCCAGAGATTCGAGGTAAGGGATCACGGTTACAGGGTGGGAAGAGGATAAGCACCCCACACACTGCCCATACCGAAGTACGGTCTCTACTTCACAGAATCGAACTAACACTTGAAAGTCTGTTTTAATCCTCGTACATTCTCATAGATGACATGATGCATGAATGCAAGTCTGAACAGTAAGAGTTTCTGATGGGCAGGTTCCACTAACAGGTAAGCCCAGAGCATACGCTCGAACTGACAGGTGCTTTATGCGAGATGATGCATGCTGTGTGTTTGAATAATCAAAGTGCTTGTAGTGATATGTACGTGAATGCAGGTCTGAATAGTAAGAGTTTCTGATGGGTAGGTTCCACTAACAGGCAAGCCCAGAGCATACGCTCGAACTGACAGGTGCTTTATGCGAGATGCATGCAGTGTGTTTGAATAATCAAAGTGCTTACAGTGAAGCAGGGGGGTTGGAAGAAAAGTAAATGTTGCACTTATGCTAGATGCAAATGAGATGATGCTGGAAAAAGAGTAGCTGGATGGACGAAGGTGTCGCAAGGGTTGGCTTCGAGTGGCTGGATCAAGACTTGGATGGCTTGGGAGACTTAGGCCAGTGGTCAGGCTGGGTTGGACTAGGGCTAGGCTCCTCACTCGGGCTCTCCTTGGTGGAAAAATGGGCTAAAGGGTGGAGAAGGAAACTCAGAACGGACGGGCTCTCTCTGGGCTGAGTGCTGTGTTGAAATGAGAAGGGGAGGGGGGTATTTATAGCAGCGAGCAGTAGCAGAACTCGTAAATACGTTCCTCGATTTTCAGCGTGTGGTACGGTTATTTCTCGGGGCTGCTGTTTGACTCGGTGGGTTAACTCGGTGAGTTGACTCAGCGGGTCGACTCGGTGATTTGACTCGGCGGGTTGACTCGGTGTTTTGACTCGACGGGTTGACTCAGCGGGTTAACTCAGCGGGTTGACTCAGTGAGTTTGACTTTTTTAGGATTTTTTGACTGGCTTTTCTTATGGGGGGTTTTTTAGGCCGTTGTTTAGGGGTGGGTTGACTGGGTTCAGGCTTGAGTTGGGCTATGGATTGGGGCTTACAAGGGTGAGTTTGGGTGAGTTTGGACTTGAGATTTGGGGGTATGGTCCTCCATTCATCCAGCTATCTTTACCAACAGTGTAGCTGAAGGTGGGGTGTCTACAGATGCCCCTCTTTGGCAGAGGTTGCTTGCAACCGAATGCCAAAGCGAGTGGACACCCCACTTCTGACCCAGTCATTCATGGATCACAGTCTGAAATCTTTGCTTGCCTTTGCATCTGTGCCAGTTGATCGTCTGGAAATCGATCACTCGCACATACCGCGGAAGTTTGGAGAAAACGTTGCGATTGTCCTTACAGTTTGCTGCAACCTGGGTACCCAATCGCAACCCTTCCATTCCTGATCGGTACTAACATCGGAAAGGTACAGCAGAGCCTCTGCGTCGCTAGTCTTACGAGGTTACTGACCCTGTGATTGATTGTATGTTTGATGTTTTCCCGGATCACTCCATGAGTACTTGTTTCGCTTGACTGTCAAAGTGGTTAGATGCCCTACGTCAGATAGTCTTACGGGATTCTACTACGCCGACTTGGACTCAGTCAAGGTACTTCAGGCATCCACGCCTAGGTATGTGCGGGTGGACTCTTTCCACCCGACCTGCTGGTTTCGATGCTTGGTTTATAATTCATTCTTTCCTCGATTGTGGTCTGAAATCTTTGTTGTCCTTTGTATCTGAGTCAGTTGATTTTCTGGAGATTGATAACTCGCACATACCGCGGGAGTTTGGAGAAAACGTTGCGATTGTCCCTGCATGCGCTGCAACCTGGGTACCCAATCGCAACCCTTCCATTCCCGATCGGTACTAACATCGGAAAGGTACAGCAGAGCCTCTGCGTCGCTAGTCTTACGAGGTTGCTGACCCTGAGACTGATTGTGTGATGTTTGATATTTTTCCAGATCACTCCAGGAGTACTTGTTTCGCTTGACTGTCAAAGTGGTTAGACGCCCTGGGTCAGATAGTCTTACGGGATTCTACTACGCCGACTTGGACTCAGTCAAGGTACTTCAGGCATCCACGCCTAGGTATGTGCTGGTGAACTCTTTCCACCCAATCTGCTGATTTTGATACTTGGGTTACAATTCATTGTTTCCACCTGTTCAAATGGTTTCTTTGACCGAGCCTTTTGGCTTTCATCTTTTCGTATCTTGGCATGTGGTACGATTGCACTGACACTAGAGTTCAGTTCGACCGTACTTTGAGTGCATTGGATCCGATGGTCTCCGGGGAAACCGCGAGACATCGGATCTTATTTGATTTTTTCGTCGGCTCCTACCCAGAGATATGAAAGATCTCTTGGTGTTTTGGAGGCAGGACGCTCTACTGGGAATTTTTTATTTTTTTTATTTTTGAAAAGATACCCACTCTAGGGAGTGATACTCCGTGGGGTTTTTATTTGCAGATAGGAATATTTTTTTGTCTTTTTGAAATGGACATCTGGTTTGCACGCGCCTCCACTAGGGATGCCTGTGGGGTCTTTGGCTAACCAACTTTTATTTTGAAAGCAGGTAAACATGATGATTGATGTGATGGATGCTGATGCATGGAGATGCATATTTGACGATGGATGTATGGCTTAGCTCATTCTTTTTCAGTTTGATGATTTTGCTTTTGCTGGAGATGCAGAGAATTTTGAGCTTATTGCTTTCAGGGTTGTGCTTCCCTGGGGTTTTTCTTTTTTATACGGGTGTTTGGTCAGCGGGTTGGTCAAGATCCCGACCCGTGATCGATCAGGTCCATCGTCCCAAGATGCTGTTTCTTTGCTAATGAGAATGTACGAGGATGTTATTTGACTTTAAGATGTTCTTCTGGGCATAAATGCAATTGAGACGGTGTTTGGTTGCCAGTTTTGGTCAAGATTCCAATTTGCAGGCGATTGGATCCGTCATCTCAAATTGTGAAGAGAGTGGAGTTCAAGACTCCTGAAGTGTAGTGCTGGGGGATAATGACAATTTTTGTGATTTTTATAAATATGTGGTCCGAATCTTTTACCTGAGTAGTCAAGGTAGAGATCGTTATTGAAAACCAAGGAAATATTTTTTGTGTTTTTTGAAAATTTTTTGCTTGAAAGCAAGAAAATCATTTTTTGTGATTTTTGCAAATATTTGATTTGAAAGCAAGGGAAATATTTTTTTGTGATTTTTGCAAATATTTGATTTGAAAGCAAGGGAAATATTTTTTTGTGATTTTTGAAAAGGTGATTTTGCAATGTTTTGGTATTTTCTGATTTTTTTGAAATGTAAGGAAATGTGTGGAATTTTCATCCACTTCCAGCTTCTACTGCTGGTAAGGCACCCGATCCATTTTACATCAGCGAGCAAGACGAGTCTCACACAGTTAAGTGCCGTAGTTTTACATCTTCGGATGAGAAAATTGTTAAGGGTTTTCAGTCAACACACCCACAAAGTTGCCTGTTCCTCATGTGCAATACACATAGACCACGTATCGTCCGACGGACTCCTTCGGCCACAAAATGAGCCTCATCCTCACATTTTCCTTAGTCAATCCAGTTTGGGGCCTTACGTTGCTCACAATTCCGTGAGGATGCGCTCCACCTCCCAACAGCCTTAATCCC
Organism: Liriodendron chinense; assembly: GCA_003013855.2. Lineage (NCBI taxonomy): Eukaryota > Viridiplantae > Streptophyta > Magnoliopsida > Magnoliales > Magnoliaceae > Liriodendron > Liriodendron chinense. The sequence continues at coordinate 2,548,931 of ML058441.1, read as the reverse complement.
CTTCATGAGTTTTAGGAACAGGGAACATCCGTCAGATTCAACAGTGACTTCCAAATCAAGGTTGTCTATCATGGTGTGTTCAACACGAACAGGATTGCGGAGTTCTGTCCGCCTCAGCCCTAACCTGTTTAACAGATTCCAGACACCCGTACGATCAAGTGTCAGCCATGTCTGGAACAGGTTAGGAAAGAAAGCCCCCGAGAAGTTAATCCCAGTGTAGTTTTAGGTCTTCGTACCGCTGGAGATAAATTTGTGCAGTTGAAATTGATGGTGAAATTTTTATATTTTATATTTTATATTTTTTATTTTTTTTAAAAGGTTCCAGAGTTCAACTCAAGTGGTTGAGATTGATACTAGTTTTTATGGAAAACTCAAAAAATCTTTTTGCTATTTTGAAATGATCCAGGTCATCAGATCTTAGCTTGAATGGCTGGGATTGATGCCAATTTTTATTAAAAATCTCTCGGGATGTTGATCCTAACGTAGTTTAAGGTCTTCGGACCAAAACTTTGTACATATTGAAAATACATTCTTTTTTGTGATTTTTTTGAAATGATCCAGGTCATCAGATCTTGGCTCGAACGGTTGGGATTGATGCTGGTTTTTATTAAAAATCTCTCGGGATGTTGATCCTGACGTAGTTTAAGGTCTTCGGACCAAAATATGTATAAGAGATGTGTATGTGTATTTTTTTTTTGGTTTTCAGAAAATGTCCGGGGTCGTCAGATCTTGATTCGATCCAGACCGATGTCGGTTTTTTTTTAAAGTCCCTCGGGATCTTGATCCCGACGTAGTTTAAGGTCTTCGGACCCAAATATATACAAGAGATGCAGTAATCAAGGGCGGAGATTCCTGGGATTCTTCTTGGAATGGTTCATATCATCAGGTCATGACCTTGGATGGTTGAGATCACTGTTTGACCAAGTCAATTTTTTCTTTCTTTTCCTTGAAAATTCCATGGAACTTTTCCACATCATCAAGCCAATTTCTCACCAACTTCTCACAAGATGAGATTTTGGTGAGATTTCTTACTTTTTCTCATCATTCTCTTCCATCACTTCACTCTTACAAGGAGGTACAAGATTCACTTGCAACCACCCTTCCCAAGGAGGAGTTCTTCCCAAGGAGAGAGGAGGAGAGGTCATTTCACCTAGGTGGAGGGTAGGACGGCCCCCTGGGCGCCGCTCGGACCGCCTCTGACCCCTGGTTTCTTCAGTGGGTTGGGTAAAGGGGTGCACCCCCCTTTTCTATATAACATGGGGCACCCCCTACCCCATCCAACGTGCAATTTTTCTCTTCTCTCTCTCTCATACTCTTTCTTTCTCAAACTTTTCTCTCCTTTTGGTGATTCTTTGCTTCTCTCAAGTGGTGGGCCTTAGAGAAGTTTTGGGACAGCAAGGTGGTCCCTCTTTGGTGAGTGGTAAAGGTATGGACCACTCCCTTTCTCTTTCTTGTCCTTTTCCTTCTTCATTATCTCTTCTCATGGTTCCTTTCTTTTCTTCATGTAGCTATTTCAAGAGGAGTGAAGGTGGGCCCAAGCATTCTTGTCCCTTTTTCTAGATCTCCAACCTATTTCAAAGGTGGTGCATGGAGAAAGACATTGCAAGCTTTCCATTTCATTTTTTTCTTCTCTTCTTTTCACACTCCCTTCATGTGTATGTAAAGGGTAACTTTGCCATGTCCATCAAGTGTGCATGGCAAAATATCCTATCTTTCTTTATGGGAGTTGGGCCTCTTTTCATATGTATCAAATGGGCTCAAAGTGAAGTTATGGCCCTTGGTGTATTTGATGGGCCCAATGCTTCATTTTGGGCTCCCTCTTACTTTCTCTTTCTTGTCATTTCCTTTGGAGCTTTCTTTTCTTTTCCATTTTCTCTTCAAGGTTTGGGCCCATGGGAATGATAGGGCCCACCTCAAGTTTTGGGCTCATGGGGCTCACTTTGGGTGGCCCCATCTTTCTTCACATGTGTATGGACCAAGGTGACTAGCCCATTCTTCACTTGGATCTCAAGTGGGCTAGATTTCTTAGTTGGGCCTTTATGGACAAGTAGCCCAAATCTTCCACCATCTCTTGATTATGATGTACATCCTTGTACAAAGTGTGGTGGGTTCCTTGGAGTTTTTCCATATGGATGGGCTTTTGGGCCTTCATTGAAGCTTGGATTTCTTTGAACCATGTGTGCACCACTACGCCTTGTCCATGTAGGCTTTTTTCCTTTCATGCTTTTTCTTTTGATGGATGGAGGACTTGAGTTACTTGATCATCTACAAGTCCCATGAGTGAGTTGTTCCAACAATCTCACTAAGTTCAAATGGTTTTTTCTTGTGGGAGGAAAGTGGTCCTCAAGAGTTTCCTTAGATGTTATCAATCTCAAATCGATGATCCTCCTTCAAGTGAGCTCTCCATGCGACCATAGCTCCTTGAACTTTTCTTGGGGTGCTTAATGGGTCATCCACCATCATTCTCAAAGACGAGTGATTTTTCTTTCAATTTGTGAGAAAGAATGATACCCATAAGTTACCCAATTTTGTCCCATGCTTTGGGGCATTTTGGATTTTGATCTTCAAGTGGGCTATGTATATCATTCTTAGCCATTCTCGTGATGGTTGGGTGACTCATCAAGCCATGCCCTCTTGTGCTCAAATGGTCCCCTTGTTTTGTAAAGAAATTGGTGCACATAGGTTGCCCAAACTTGCCCTTATATGGGCATTTCCAACTTTGATTCTTCATGTGGGCTATGTGCATCAACTTTTTACCATTAGCTTCTTTGATTCATATGTTTGTGGGTAGACCGCCATGTTGTACTCTCATGGTCAAAACTTTCATCAAGATGGTGCACATAGGGGTGCCCATGGTTAACCCATGAATGGGTCCTCATGTTTTCAAGTGGGCTATGTGCTCCCCTCAATCCATTGAGGTGAGGCATTTGGGTTGCTCTTGGGGGCCCACTTCCTTTCTATTCCCCACTTGTCCATGTATATGTGTAAAAAGATGGAAACATCTTAAGTGAGGATCATGGCCTTGGCGTAAAAAGTGGACCAATCCTTGGCCATATATGGACTTTGAAGAGGTATTTCTCATGTGAAGTAGGATTCTTATCCCTTGTTGATCTCATGACACTTGAGTGTATTTGTTGTCCAAAGTATGTCCTTGGATGGTGGACTTTTCTTGCCTAAGGCATGCCATGCAACCTTCTTTAAGGTGGGCCTTGCTTTCTTCAATGGGCCCAACACATAACCTAGGTAACACATGGAGTTGAATTTTAGATCTTGCATTTGAATGTGAGTCCAATCCCATGGGTTTCCTGGATGATAATTTGGATTTTAACGGGTAAGGGATAGGGACTTACCTTGCCAAGCTTGTAGGATTCAATGGCGGACGGTACCAGAGGACGTCGAGTGATTGATGAAGATGATCCTGCCTTCATCATCCGCCGAGGGGACCACATGTGTTCCTTGGCTATGGAGCACCAACCTCTTCCCGCCATCAAGGGTCGAGGTACCAGGGATCACTGGGATAACTGGGTGAAGGATCCACAACCTTTGCTTGAACGAGTATTGGCTGGTAGTCCTTTTGCTGGCCTCCTCACCTTACGTTTTCATAACAACAGTGCCAACCGCATGATGCTCGCGGCCCTTTGCGAGAGGTGGCGGGACGAGACCCACACCTTCCAGCTCCCTTGTGGTGAATGGGGAATAACTCCCCTGGATATTTATATGCAAATAGGCTTTCCATTTCATGGGGCAGTTGTTCCCCAAGTCAGCTCTCTGGCTCCCATCACTTCCACTGACTGACTACGGCTTGTCGGTGATGTCCCACCCGAGGATGAATTCCAAGGCCATCAAGTAAAGATGCGATGGTTCTACAACACTTTTGCCTCCATCATCCCCACTACCAAGCTAGAGGCCCTCCATAAGGCACGGGCCATGATCACTTACGCCTTCGGGTCCTTCCTTCTCTGCCACGCCAATGAGATGGTCGATCCTAAATTTCTTCGCTTGGTTGAGGATCTACACCACCCCTACAATTGGAACGGGGCTATCCTGACTCATATTTTCCAGGGTCTGGATAAGACCTTTCGGAATAGCCGGTCCTACACCGGTTTCTGGCCTGTCGTCGAGGTATTTCTTCATCCACCTTTCTTGGAGACATTTACCTTCTTTCTCTCTCTCTGATCTTTAGGTGTGCCTTTGCCCAGACTTGCTTTTATGACCATTTTCCCCATCTCGCGTCGAGGATGCGGGACGATATTGAGCCATCTTTATATCGCCACATGTACTGGCACCAACAAAACCGTCAGCGGAACTCTCAAGTTCCTGGGGACAATTGGCGTGCTGACATAGACGGGTTGACCGTTGATGATGTGAGTATCTTTCTTTCCTTATCCTTCGCTTTGTACTGTAATTGATCGTGGTGACCTCACTTGCTGTAGCTCGCTCGAATGCCGTATGCCAGCTTCCCTCTCTATTACACTCCTCAGCGTGTAGAGGCATATGATGCTTCATGTCTTCGTATCATGCTTTCTGACGCTGAATCATTTCAGTGGTATCTGGGTGAGAGGTTGCTTCGACAGGTCACTGGGGTGGCTCGGGTCCCTCGTTCTGCACCTCCTCCAGCTGCTCAGATTCCTGCTGACGAGATGGTTGATGCTTTTGCGGGCCAGCCCGGGTTTCATTTCACGATCCCGGATCGTGACTATGATGAGTGGTATTTGCTGTATGGCCAGGGGCCTCTGCTTCCTTCGCTCTATGTTCTAGGGGGCCGTCGCAAATATGCTGGAGGCTCAGTGACAGCTCCTTTGATGGATCTTCACCGTCGGGAGCGGGACGAGAGGAGGGACGATGACGACTATGTTGGCGACTTGTAGCCTGCTTTTGTATTCAGCATGCTTGATGTATAACTTTTTGCTTTTGGCTTTTACCTTCTTTTGTAAAAAATCTTCTGAATGAATATACAATCTTTGACTTGTCTCAAATTCCTTGATGATGTCTGGATGTTTTGGCTTTTGACTCATTCCTTAATGATTTGTGGAAGATGAGACTTCTTAACTGCATGGATGATGACTTGAACGATTCAGATTGCTTGATTTGACCCTGTGGACCCACTTGATGATCGGATCTTGGACCTGGCCTTCTTTCTTGATGATCAAACCTTTGATCTTGCTATTTCATAACTTATGTAGGCTTTTCCTTGGTTTAGATCATGCTGATCTGGTCTTCGAATGGCTCAGATTGTTTGATTCGGCCCTGCAGGCCCACTTGAGACCTCGGCTTTATTTTGGAGCACCTCTTTTGATGATTTGTGAGGCTAAGAAGGCTTCTCATGGTGTGGATGATGACTTGAACGCCTCAGATCGCTTGACTTAGCCTTGTGGGTCCACTTGATGATCAGATCTTGGATTCTGGCAATCTTTCTTGATGATCGGGCCTTTGATCCTGCTATTTGATGGCTCATGTAGGTTCTTCCATGGTTTAGATCATGGTGATCTAGTCTTTGAATGACTTGGATTGCTTGTGGCCCCCTCTTGATCATCTTTCCCTCTCTTTGACTTGATCAGATCCCTTCTGGCCGCAGTGCTTCGTGATTGGACCGGTGGGGTACCTTCTAGATGATCTTGATCAACCTCAATCGAAATCTAGAATGGATTGGGGCCTTGGGCGGCCCTCAGGATGCCATCTGCTAATGTGGACTGTTAGCCTCACCTACCAACGACCATGGAGCCAATCCCGCAGAGAGAGAGGGAGCGCGTCCGTACGGGCGGCCTAGAGCGGGCCGCCCAAGGCTCGCCTCTTGTGCGGCCTGGGCTGGCTCGTGCTCGGACATTCTTCACAGTCCACTGTCTTTGTCCCCTCATTCCCTGCACGTCCGGGTTACAGCCATGAACATTCTCCTTATCTCATCTTCCCTCCTCCTTTTGTCTTTTTCTTGGTTTGTCTTTTCTCAAGCAATGGATGGTGGAGATTTAGGGGCTGTGGGGGTTGTCCATGGTGGGTCCCACACTTCAGAAAGTGTTGAAGGCTTTAATGATGAAGGGATTTCTTTAATGGATGGTGGGGATGGTGCATTGATGAGGGGTTAGGGATGGTGGTTGGTGGAGCTTTGAATGGCCCCATTAATGGCAGCCATACTGAAATTTCAGATTGGAATGGGTCTTTGATTGTGGGAGAACTGGATGGTATGGATGAGATGAGGAGATGGGACATAGGTGAGGCTATGCATCCCTTGAATGTGGGCCACCTAGATGTGTGATTGATGGTGGTGATGGGGGTATGATGGACATAGATGGGCTGATCTCATGTTTGGACGGTATGGATGGTTCAGATGATACCTTTGATGGTTTGGATGCTCTTGATGATGGCCGAGATGTGCGTCACACTTGTTTGGGTGGACTTGATGTGATCATTGATGATGTCCCCCTGATGATGGATGGTGTGGATGCCTCGATGATCCCTTTGATCGGCCAGGATGATGACTGGATTCATGATTTCCTGTTGGAGAGGGCCGCAGGTCCAAATCTGACCGTTGATTCTTCGATCGGCGTGGCCGAGACCCTTCTCGATGGTTTGGATGTATTTCTTGATGGTCAGATTGGCCAGGATGCCACGATGTGTGGTGTGATCTTCACCGATAGCCCTTTTGATGGAGAGTATCGTCCTTCTCCTGATCGTCGGTCCTTCGCGCACTCTGTTCATGAGGTGGGCGAGTCTTCCCATGCGGCTGAGGTTATGACAGTTTCGGACAGTGATGCAACTATATCAGACATAGTCGTTACTGAGGGCCGGTCAGGGGCTGTCGGGTCTGCAGAGGTTCCAGCTTTTCCTTCTCCTTCGCCCGTTGATCTCCCGGTCCTCGATAAGCTGTCATTGATTTCTGGGCCTTTTGTTCTGGAGGGGGTACCAGTGAGGACTTGTCAGCTGCTTCCTCGTCCTTCTTGCTCGCCACGGCTGCTTGCTTGGCTTGATAGTTTGTCAGCTTATGAGATTCGGGATTTGGAGTCCTATGGCTTCGGCAGTCTGATCCATATGGCTAGAGTTGACATTGATTGGAGGATGCTCGGAGCTACCTTGATTGACTGGGTCCCTTCGTTGAACTTGTTCGCATTCAACGATATGGAGATGGGACCTTCTTTGGAGGAGCTTGCACGCTTGACGGGCCTACCTTGGGATTATACTAAGTATTTCTCGCCGAAGACATGCCGAAGACTGCCACACCGCAGAACTGGTTCGGGATCCCTTATCTTGTTCGGCCTGCAGCTGCCGGCCAGGATGCTGTAGTGTTCTCCTTGGACTTACTGTATGATCTTTTTTCGGGTCCTTGGAGTGTGGCCGATTCTATCCTTGCTCAGAACGCACTGATGTTCTGCTTGATAGCTAAGGTGCTGTTCTCTGGATGGCGTAGGTCCTAGACTCCTTTGCTTTTTGAGGTGATGAGCTGAGCTATCCGACGGCAAGGGATCATTTCTCTCATCTTGGCCGAGCTGTTTGATGGGCTGACTGACTGTGCCCTGGGCCGCACTCGTGTCCTTCGTGGCTGCTGTGCATTTCTTCAGGTATATTTTTTGTACATTTTCTTTCTTGCTTTTTAGAAATTGCTTTGCTCTAGCTGAACTTCTTTTCCTTCTTATGATCAGGTTTGGCTATGGGAGCATCTTTCGCTGACCGTTCCTATACCTTTTCCTGACACCCGTTGCCCAGACCTTATGCGGCACATCATGGAGTTTCTTCCGCATACAGCTAGGATGAGCGAGCCTTTGTATCGCAGGATGTTCGCTGAACTTCGTGACTGGAATGCTCGTTGGGAGTCATCTTGGCTTTCACTTCCTCCTAGTGCTTTGCGATGCACACTGCCTTCCTCTGATGTTGGTAGGCTTTAAATCTTACTTTTCTTACCACCCTGTCCGGTTCCTGCGGCAGTTTGGGTAGGAGCAGGACGTTCCTCTTTTCGCTTTCACGGGTATCGGGCGTCGAGCACTTCCATCTAGATCCTCTGACTTTAGGACTCGGGTTGATGGATCCTGGGCGAGTTACCTGACTGCTGATCTGCTTGGTTTTGAGTTGCGGGCCTTTTCGATGGCGACCGCCCCATATCAATATGGGTAGCTGAGCAGTCATTGTATCGACGTATCCCTTGCTGGCACCAGACTGTTGATGAGGATGAGCAGGATATTCTTGGAGATGCTGGCTCTTCATTTGGTTCATATGAACCTTTTGAGGAGCGCCCATTCATTGATCCTTGCTTCCTTTTGGCCACTCATGGCCATCTGCTGTCTGAGATTTCTGCACTTCGGTATCATTGTGAGATGATGTCGAGGAGATTAGCTGCTGATCAGAGGTTGTCTGATGAGGAGACAGCGATCCGTACCCTTGAGCGGGATGAGGTGCATTACCTGCGTATGGAGGTGAGCAGGTTGAGAGCGAGGCTACTTCATTATGAGTCAAAGGACTTACCTAATGTGGCCGAGGAGGAGGGTAGAGATTGATTGCGTTGGCCACCCACACATTCCTTTTTTGCATATATGATTCATGATGATGCATTTTTTTGTATTTTTTGAAAAAGATGTCACGATATGTGTAAAAGAAATATGATGCTTTTAATGAAAAAGAAGAAAACTTTTTTGAGAATCTATTGTGCCATGAGTTGCCTTGTGAGTGTGTCTGGATTTTGTGTCGGGATATAGGAATCAGAGTTGGGGCTCAGCCAATGCTTTGACCGATGTCTCAAGATTAACTTGCGTGATCCTTTGGTTCCCTAGAGGTGTAGGCAACGGAAACTATTGCCTCTTGAGATTGTCAGAATTTGCAGAGCTCTTTGCTTCTGACTGCACTTCTTCTTGTTCTTGAACTGTGACTGCTTGAACCGATCTGGACTGTCTGATTTCCTGGTACCTGCACTTTTATTTTTTTCTTTTTTCTTTTTTTTTCATTCGAGCCATTTTTGTCCTGCAACGCTCTTTCGAGTTTTCACCGCAGCCGGCCTTTTCCCGTCATTTTTGCCCGTGGCGCCCTTTCAGGTTTTCACCACATCCCGGGTGTTTGATCTTGCCTGCCCCTTGGCAGCTATGCTATTTTTACCCTCGGTGCCCTTTCGGGTTTTCATCGAGTCCGCTGTATGCCCACTGTTTTTACTCGGAGCGCCCTTTCGGGTTTTCACTCTGCCCTCTTTGTTTAAGCACACATTTTCTTTTTTTCTTTTTTCTTTTTTTTTCTGGATCTTTGGATAACTGCGGCGGCTAGAGGTCGGGAATCCGTCGTTGCCGGCCAATGGCAGTCTTTCAGCCCTTATCCTAAGTTACGATGATAGAGCTGTCAGGTCTTTGTTACCAACCTTTCTGAGATGGGTGGATGGATGACTGTGTTTTCTTCTTAGGTTGATTTTTTCTCGGGTGCCTTGCTTTGGCTTCTCTTTTTCTTTTTCTCTTTTTTTTTCTTTTGTATCCTCTCTCTTTTTTTTTCTCTTCTTTTTTTTGTATTTTTTTTTTTTTGAATCCCCTTATTTGAAACACTTGTTGGTGGACGGAAATGATTTCTCAAAGGTCTTAGCTTCGTCCTCTTGACTTCAGCTCTATTAAAGTAACTCTTGATAAGGTCAGAATAACTTACCCGTGAAAGATCTTCACGTTGTCGGCATTGGTTGGCTCAGGAAGATCCACCCCTCTCATGCTGGTGAGTCTGAGGGTGCCTCCGGGAAGTACTTCTCTGAATGATTAGCAGCCCATCCCATGAGGGTTTGAACTTTCCTCTGGGATCCGGAAGGTGCGACGGTAGAATCTTCTTCATGACCATGTCGCCTACCTTGAAACTTCTTTTTCGGACTCTTTTGTTGTAAGCCCGAGCGATCCTTTTTTTGATAACACTAAGAATGACTTAGCGCACGCATGCGCTTTTCATCTGCTAGCTGTAACTGATCGAATCTGGCCCGTTGCCATTCTCCTTCTTCAATTTCGCTTTCGAGTAACACTCGTAGTGATGGTATTTCCACCTCGACTGGCAAAACTGCCTCCATTCCATAAGTAAGCTCGAAAGGAGTAACGCCCGTAGCAGACCGTAAGACGTTCAATAGGCCCAAAGTGCATATAGGAGCATATCTGACCAATCCCGATAGGTCACGACCATCTTCTCGAGTATCCTGACGATTGTCTTGTTTGCGGCTTCTACCCCACCATTCATCTGGGGACGGTAGGGGCTTGATCGATGACGTTGGATCTTGAATTTGCTGAGGAAGTCATCCATCTTTCTGTTGACGAACTGGGGTCTCATTATCTGTGATGATAACATTGGGGATTCCATACCGGCATATGATGTTGTTCTTCATGAATTTGATCACCTAAGATGCTGCAATCGTGGTGTAGGAGGCTGCCTCTACCCACTTGGTGAAGTAGTCGACTGCCACAAGTATGTACTCATGACCGTTTGATGCTTTGGGACTGATCTTGCCGATGATGTCGAGTCCCCACATGGAGAAGGGCCAGGGGGTGGTCAGGTTATATAATTCTGATGAGGGGGCATGGATTTGATTCGCATGCTCCTAACATTTGAAGCATTTTCTGACGTGCTGGCACTAGTCTGTCTCCATAGTGAGCGAATAGTAGCCAAGTCGTAGAATCTTCTTTGCAATCATGTGCCCGTTCATGTGTGGGCCACAGATTCCTTCGTGTATTTCTTCCATGATCTTTGCAGCTTCTGTTTCATCGACGCATCGAAGGAGGATGTGATTATAGGATCGTTTGTAAAGAACTTCGCCACTGATGGTGAACTGGCCGGCCAAATGCTGGATGGTTCGGCGATCTGTTACTATTGCTGACTCTGGATACTCCTGGGTTTCGAGATATTGCTTGATGTCGGCATACCAGGGTTTGTCAGGGACAGCTTCGGCTTCTTCTATTTACAGGTAGAAAGCAGGTTCATCTTGAATTTCGACTGTGAGCTCCCATTCTGAAGCTCCTTTCGGGATCTCGAGCATTGATGCGAGTGTGGCGAGAGCATGTGTAAACTGGTTCTTGGCTCTGGGCATGTATGAGAAGGTGACTTCTTTGAATTCTTCGATCAGATTTTCAAGATACACATGATACGGTATCAACTTCTCATCCTTGGTTTTTCATTCGCCATTGGTCTGATTAATGATAAGCTGTGAGTCTCCAAATACTCGCAGCTTCCTGACGGCCAAGATCATGGCTTCCCTTAAGCCAAGCGATGCATGCTTCGTACTCTGCCATGTTGTTGGTGCACTCGAATACTATGCGCCTTAAGATAGGAATAGGAACATCATCTGGAGAGTAGAGGATTGCTCCAATACCACTTCCTTTAGAATTTGCTGCGCCGTCGAGGAATAACATCCACTCATCTTTTTTCTTCTTTTCTTCTTCTTCAACAAGCAAGAGATCTTCATCAGGGAAGAACGTCTTAAGCGATTGATAATCCAGGAGGGAGTGGGCTGCAAGATGATCGGCAAGGGCCTGCCCCTTGATTGCCTTCTGAGTGACATAGGTGATGTCGAACTCAGACAGGAGTAGCTGCCATTTAGCTATCCTTCCAGTGAGTGCCGGTTTCTCGAACAGGTACTTGAGCGGATCCATGTGAGCGATGAGGAGAATAGGGAATCAATCATGTATTGACGGAGTCGCTGAGTTGCCCAGACTAGGGCGAGGCAAGTCTTCTCGATCGGGGAATACCTGCTCTCATAGTCGGTGAACTTTTGGCTCAAATAATATATTGCTTGTTCCTTCTTCCCGGTCTCGTCGTGCTGGCCGAGGACAGCCAATGGCTTCTGCTGCTACTGAGATGTATAACAATAGTGGACGTCCAGGAGTAGGGTGGCACTAGGACTGGAGGATTCATGAGATACTTCTTGATGCGATCGAAGGCGACTTGGCAATCATCATTCCATTCTTTTGGAATGTTCTTCTGAAGGAGCTTGAAAATGGGCTCACAAATAGGTGTGAGCTGTGCGATGAAGCGACTGATATATTGAATTCTGCCGAGGAAGCCACGAATTTCTTTTTCTGTTCTAGGAGGGGGCATCTCGATGATTGCTCTGGTTTTGGTCTCGTCGACCCTGATGCCATCCTCGCTCACCATAAAGCCGAGGAGCTTACCTCCCATTGCATCGAAGACACATTTCTGAGGATTGAGGCGGAGCTTGTACTTTTCTAATCTGTTGAATAACTTCTTCAGATCTTCAAAGTGTCCTTCAATTGTGCGAGATTTGACGATCATATCATCCACATATACTTCAAGTTCTTTGTTCAGTCATGTCATGGAATAGTGCTGTCATTGCTCGCTGATATGTTGCTCCTGCGTTCTTCAGACCGAACGGCATTACCCTGTAACAGAAGGTTCCCCAGGGAGTGATAAATGACGTCTTCTCTCGATCCTCGACGGCCATCTTGATCTGATTGTAACCTGAGAACCCGTCCATGAATGAGAAGACCTTGTATCCAGCAGTGTTGTCGACTAGAGTGTCGATGTGTGGCAAAGGGAAGTCATCTTTAGGACTGGCTTTGTTGAGATCTCGAAAGTTGATGCACATTCGAACCTTGCCATCCTTCTTTGGTACTGGTATGATGTTGGCGAGCCATTCAGGGTAGTTGGAGACTACCAAGAATCCCGCATTATACTGCTTGATGACTTCATCTCGGACTTTCAGAGCCCATTCTGGCTTCATTCTTCAAAGTTTCTGCTTCACTGGCTTCATATCTGCCTTGGTTGGCAGATGGTGTACAACGAGCTCTTCATCGAGCCCCGGCATGTCTTCATATGAGAACGAGAAGTTGGACAATCTTGGAGCTAGGAACTCTATCATTTTCTGTTTCATCTCAGGTAGCAACGATTTTCCAATGCGTACTTCCCTAGGGATCTCAGGTGTCCCCAAGTTTACTATCTTGAAATCATCGGCTACAACATTGGCTTTGGATTCGAACTTTTTGAGGAGATCCTCTAGTTCGGGAGCCGGATCATCATCTTCCTCGTCCCGAGCTTCGTCCAGACCCATGAGCTCGAAGTCTAATTTGATGTCGAAGTCATATGTTTCGACTTCAAACTCATGCGACTCTTTAGACGAACTTGGCACACTATTGAATGCAAGAAAAGAAATGTTTTTTGGTTTTTGAAATTGTTCTGAAATGGAAATGCTAGATGTCTTTGACTTTTGAAAGTTTTTGATTTTTTTGGATTTTCGAAATTCACTGGACTTTGAACAAGCGGGCATTGCAGACCATGATTGAACCCAACTTGTCCCAAAGTTCCGATCGCTACTTAAACAGGCGTTTTTTTTAGAAGCCAGAGCCCTCAGATGGCTCTTTGGCTGATTCAAAAGTTAGGGGAATGGATGACCATTCAGGACCCCACACTTCCTCCCCTGAAGAGGTGGGGGTTGATGATTCGAGCGAAGAATCACAATCTGGCCCAATGACCATGATTTCTCGCTGGTCGGGTTCGAGATCTGAGTCATACTCAGTCCCTCCCGGATCACTTACCTCGCATTGCAGTTCGTCTGGTTCTACGGCTAGACACAAGTTAGGAATCTGGACATCGGACCAATCCAGGGCTGGCCATTTCCCTTTCTTGGTCCAATGGATGGGCTGCTTCTGCCCCTGGCTGACGATTGATGGTGTTGATTCTGCAGAGATGGGCAGGTCATGCCCTTTGCTGATTGATGTGGAGATGGGCAAGTTGTGCCCCTGGCTGGCTGAAATTGAAGTGGGCAGGTTGTGCCCCTGGTTGATTGATGCTGAAGTGGGCAGGTTGTGCCCTTGGTTGGGAGCAGGTATCAGAGTAACCTGGTCCTGAAGCTGCTGTATTTGACTTTCTTCTTCATCTTCATCATTTCCTTCTTCTTCTGGAGGTTTAGATGGTTCGAGAATCTGATCCCATCGAATGGGGGGCCATGTGGCCCAAGCTAGGCTCATCGGGAGGCCTTTGTGTAGTGCAGTCGGTTGATTCCCTCCTGGATCTTTGCAAGGTTCTCCTGGCTTGGATGGGTGAGCACCGAAATTTCTTCCTTCTTTTGTCCATGAATATTGCCCTGCATCCGAGTCCCCATTTGCGTTGGTTATATACCAGCGGTATCTTTCTGAACTTGAAGTGATTCTTCATTCGATATTTGAGGCTCAGACGCTCTGCCGGTGAAAAGACACGGTCCACCCTTATCGGTTCTGGATTGGCGATAGAGTTCACAGTCTCGAATTCGAAACTGTGAAACGGGATGTCTTCCTCAGAGTGCTGGATATCGATGACCGGGATGTCTAGTTCAGTGGCAGCAACATTGGAAGGAATGATGAGCTCCTTCTCTGCATGGATAGAAATCACTTGATTTCCACAGATGTATTTCACTCGTTGATGCAGGATTGATGGCACAGCTCCAACCTTGTGCAGCCAAGGTCGTCTAAGCAACATGTTGAAGGAGGCTGATATATCCAGGATTTGGAATGTGATGGTGGAGACTTCTGGACCTATCTGTACCTCTATGTCGACTTCTCCTTCCACTGATCGGCGGGTGTTGTCGAATGCTCTGACGCATATGGTGCTGGGTCGAAATGAAGAGGGACTGATTCCCAGACGTTCCGCAGTCTTGAGTGGGCAGACGTTTAAGCTTGAGCCATTATCGATAAGGACCAGCGGGACGCACAAGTCTTTGTATCGTAAGGCTATGTTGAGGGATCACCCATGATCTCGTCATTCTGGTGGCAACTCATTATCTGTGAAGGTGATGGCGCGCAGAGCCAGGAGTTGTCCAATCATCAATGCTATCATCTCTAGGTGCCGTATCGGAGGAGACGTGAGCATCGCTCAAGGTTTTGGCAAACATTTCTCGGTGTATGCGAGATGTGCAGAGTAGCTCCCATACTGAGATTTGTGCAGGGATTGACTTGAGCTGAGTCGCCACATCGTATGCGGCTTCATTTTTGTTGCCGAGGCCTGAGAGAGCACCTTTGGGATCTCCTCTGTTTTGATTATCTCTTCGGATGCAAAGCCCATTGGGATTCATGTTTCCCACTTCCGCACATTCTGGATAGTGCCATGGGACCTCCTTATAATCTTCCTCTCCTTTGCCTTCTAAGACCACCGGTTCTTGCAACGGTGCTGGTGTGGGTACCAGATCTTCCTCGTAAGGAGCTTTTGCCTTGAGGACTACATTGTTGCCTGTGCTGAAGGGGTAATATTGAGGCTTGTCTTCATAGATTACATAAGGTTGCGGTCCTGGCTTGACCGTTCCTGGAGCAGGAGGCTCCCATGGAATGAATACTGGTCCTCTTGATATGGCAGGAGGTTTCTTTGTTCGTCCCAGCTGCCGT
Source organism: Liriodendron chinense (assembly GCA_003013855.2). Taxonomy (NCBI): domain Eukaryota; kingdom Viridiplantae; phylum Streptophyta; class Magnoliopsida; order Magnoliales; family Magnoliaceae; genus Liriodendron; species Liriodendron chinense. Next base: position 2,533,641 of record ML058441.1, on the reverse strand, counting down.
AGTGTGATTGACACACCTTCGGGATTTGCCCCTTGCAATATGACTGGCTCAACTGGAGGAGCTCCTTCCAAGACAATGGGCTCTTGCTGCTGACAAGTGTAATCCCTCCATTGCGGATTGGATTGTTCTTGAACTGGAGTGGCCCCTTGCAAGATGACAGGCTCGTATGTGGGCTCGATGTATGATTGTGCTCCTTCCAGAATGACTGGCTCCCAACATGAAGGGCTATAAGATGCCCCTTGCACAACTGGCACATCATATGGAAGTGCTCCTTCGAGTACTACTGGCTCGGAGACTGAAGGAGGAAAGGGACTTGCCCCTTGCATGATCGGAGGAGGATTTGTTGGCCCATAAGTGTAGGCATGAATGGACTGGATAGGGGAGAAGAAGCGATCGAGGCATTCTCCTTCTTCTATGCTGTTGACGGTGGGGCCTCGAGACGAACTGGGGTCCGTCGGATGTTGAGGCAGAGGATTCTGAAGAATATTGGTGGAAGCTGCTGCAGGAGTTCCAGGGACCGAAATGACAATCTTTCGGTCGTCGATTAGGTCTTGTATGGCATTCTTCAAAGTAAAGCATCGGTCAGTAGTATGACCACGTCCTTGATGGTAGGCACAATACTCATTTTCCCGGTAATTCGGAGGCAGAGGATGAGGAGGAGGCCTGGGTGCCATTAGAGTGAGTAACTGCTTCTGTACCAGCATAGTCATGACTTGACTAAGTGGTTGAGTGAGTGGGGTGAACTTCCTGAGTTCCCTGTAATTCTGCCTGTTCTGGTATAAGTATTGACCATTCCCTCTGAAATGCTGCTGCTGTCGAGGTTGTTGTGGCTGTGGTTGAGGATTTGGTCGTGGTTGATACCTCTGAGGTTGATGCTGAACTTAATTCTACTGATGCTGTTGATGTCCCTGTGGGGGAGCGCATTGATTACCCTGAGCAGTGGTGCTGATGTTGTTTACCTCTGTCGGACAGGGAGGAGAACCGCTGCAGGTTTTCCGTTCCCATATCCGATGGGTCTTCCCTCCACTCTGTTCCTCTTGACTGGAGTGGCTTGATGAGGCCATGGGGAGATCGTCCCGGCACGGATTCCTGCTTCGACTTGCTCTCCAGCACGGATCAACTATGAGAAATTCGCGTATGGATGCGAGATGAGATATCCAGATATGCCCGGATATGAGGAGAACCGCTGCGGTTTTCGTTCCCATATCCGATGGGTCTTCCCTCCACTCTGTTCCTCTTGACTGGAGTGGCTTGATGAGGCCATGGGGAGATCGTCCCGGCACGGATTCCTGCTTCGACTTGCTCTCCAGCACAGATCAACTGTGAGAAATTTGCTTATGGATGCGAGATGAGATATCCAGATATGCCCGGATATGTTGAATGAACAATCATGGAGATTTGTTCTTCGTCGTCGATAGGTGTTCGCATTCGGGCTGCCATAGCTCGCCAACGTCCCACGTAAGCTGATAGTGTTTCATCACTCCTTTGCCTGAGAGCTGCGAGGTCGGCTCTTCTGGGTGCCATGTTGAGATTGTACGCGAATCTATCAACGAAAGCCTGGGAAAGCTGTTCCCACGTCCTGATGTGGTGGCAGTCCAATGAGGTGTACCAATCTAAGGCATCGCCCTTCAGAGATTTTTGGAACAAACGAATGAGGGCCCCTTCATTTCCTGAGATTGCACTCAGCTCTCCACAGAAGGCCTTGAGATGTGCTGTAGGACAACCGCTGCCATCGTATCTTTTGAATTTTGGTACCTCAAAGTTTTGAGGTACTTGAGCATCTGGGAAAGGACACAAGTCTCTGAACTTGGTCGAAGGTAGATCGATTCCTTGTTGTCGCTGAAGCTGATTTTGCAAGATCTGGAACTGCTCCCGCAACTCGTCCAGTCCTGAATGATCTGTTCGAGCGACTGGTGCCTCTTGGAGTAAGGCACGTTCTTCTTTGGCATAGTGGTCGATGTCTTCAACCCTATGGGTTTGTTGAAAAGCAACCGCGGGCTTACTGAAGTTGATTTGATGATTGAACTAGATTTGGATGAACTTGTGCTTGAAAGGATTGTAACTGAACTGGAGACTGTACTGAAGGTTGAACTGGAACTTGCTGGAAATTAACTGGAGATTGCTGAATTGAAGATTGCTGGAAATTAACTGGAGTTTGTTGAATTGAAGATTGCTGAAAATTAACTGCAATCCCATCGGTGGGGATGTGCTGGAATTGAAAAGTGCTCCTGTTTGCAGGAGGCTGAGATGCTGGGAAGTGATCCCCTTGTTGGGTATTCGCCACTGTCTGCTGATTGATGTGGGCTTGACACTGACCCCCATTGTGGGCATTCGCCAGTGTTGTCCCTGTTGCTAAAAATTGAATTGAAATCCCATCGGCGGGGATATGCTGAAATTGAAAAGGGGTCCCATCGGAGGGGACATGCTAAGATCTACTAAGACTGTTGTTTGTAAGATTGACTGGAAGCTGACTGGAAGTCCCTGCGACAGGAGTGCTTTGAGATGGCCCTGTCGTCGCGGGAAGGTATTGAGGAGGATGCCCCATAGCGAAGGGCTGAGACGGCTGCTGTTGGTAGTCTTGGGCAAACTCCGACGGTTGTACTTGATTTGAACTGGAGGCCGGAAGGACCCGGCATGGCTGCTGAGATTGCTGAACTGGGCCAACCTGATTGTTGGCTGCTGCGGTGGCTTGTGCTTGCATGAATTTCAAGAGCATTTCTTGCATTGCTCTCATTCCTTGTGCTAATTCCTGTATGATTGGCGTATTCTCAATTGGCTGTTGCGCTGGAGGTTGCGCTTTGGTCATCTCAAGAGCAGGGAAGAGATGAGTTTCTTCTTCTTGGTCGGACATGGCTTGCTGTGCCCGAGTGCGGATTATGCTGCGGAAGGGAAATTGTTTCCAAACACGTTGAACCCGAGGAGGTGCAATGGTGAGGACTATACTCTACTCTTTTTGGGTTTTGGAATTTTCTTTTTTTTTTTTCTGGTTTTGGGATTTTCTATTTTTTTTTTTTTGGGTAGAATGCTATGCAGATGAGATTGTATGAGGATTAGTGACTTTCAAGTACGGGAAGGATTCTGTTTTTCAAGTCGGATCATGACTAGTGGGACTAGCTCATCCCCAGCAGAGTCGCCATTCTGTGGACCCTCGCCGTTTACGCGCTCACACACAACGTTCTCGTCCCTTCCCTTTCGAGAAAAGAAGGAGAAGATGCATGAGTGCGAATCGCCATTTGTGCCACTGGCTTGCCTCGTTCTCGAGGGCTTTGTTTGGTTGTCGTGTTAAGCTGGATGTGTTTAAATGAGTTTATATAAGACCAGAGTCGCCACTAGCCAGTTACTTCAAATCTACGGTCGGCTAGACTCTGTAGAAACGTTAGAGAAGGGGATCCGAAGATTCCTTCCTCTAAAATGACTCCTTTTGATCTGCGGCCAGAGATTCGAGGTAAGCGATCACGGTTACAGGGTGGGAAGAGGTTAAGCACCCCATACACTGCCCGTACTGAAGTACGGTCTCTACTTCACAGAATCGAACTAACACTTGAAAGTCTGTTTTAATCCTCGTACATTCTCATAGATGACATGATGCATGAATGCAAGTCTGAACAGTAAGAGTTTCTAATGGGCAGGTTCTACTAACAGGCAAGCCCAGAGCATACGCTCGAACTGACAGGTGCTTTATGCGAGATGATGCATGATGTGTGTTTGAATAATCAAAGTGCTTGTAGTGATATATACGTGAATGCAGGTCTGAACAGTAAGAGTTTCTGATGGGCAGGTTCCACTAACAGGCAAGCCTAGAGCATACGCTCGAACTGACAGGTGCTTTATGCGAGATGCATGCAGTGTGTTTGAATAATCAAAGTGCTTGCAGTGAAGCAGGGGGGTTGGAAGAAAAGTAAATGTTGCACTTATGCTAGATGCAAATGAGATGATGCTGGAAAAAGAGTAGCTAGATGGATGGAGGTGTCACAAGGATTGACTTCGAGTGGCTGGATCAAGACTTGGATGGCTTGGGAGACTTGGGCCAGTGGTCAGGCTAGGCTGGACCAGGGCTAGGCTCCTCACTCGGGCTCTCCTTGGTGGAAAAATGGGCTAAAGGGTGGAGAAGGAAACTCAGAACGGACGGTCTCTCTCTGGGCTGAGTGGTGTGTTGAAATGAGAAGGGGAGGGGGATATTTATAGTAGCGGGCAGTGGCAGAACCCGTAAATATTTTTGGGCGGCCCGCTGTGGGCCGCCCGTACGGACGTTCCTCGATTTCCAGCTGTATGGTACGGTCATTTCTTGGGGCTGCTGTTTGACTCGGTGGGTTAACTCGGTGAGTTGACTCAGCGGGTCGACTCAGGTGATTTGACTCGGCGGGTTGACTCGACGGGTTGACTCAGCAGGTTGACTCAACGGGTTGACTCAGCGGGTTGACTTAGTGGGTTGACTCAGTGAGTTTGACTTTTTTAGGATTTTTTGACTGGCTTTTCTTATGGGGAGTTTTTTAGGTTGTTGTTTAGGCGTGGGTTGACTGGGTTCAGGCTTGAGTTGGGCTATGGATTGGGGCTTACAAGGGTGAGTTTGGCTGAGTTTGGACTTGAGATTTGGGGGTATGGTCCTCCATTCATCTAGCTATATCTACCAACAGTGTGGCCGAAGGTGGGGTGTCTACAGAATGTAATCTTGAAAATCTGCTAGATTTGAAACTCAAGTAGGCCACACCACAATAAATAATGGGGATGGAGATGCCCACTAATGAAACCTTCTTGGGGCCATAGATGTTTTGGATTAGATTGATGTGTGTTTTCCCTTTATCCTAGTGAGAAACACCATGTAAGGGGGTTGGATATAGTATATAAGCATCATAGTGGGCCCTGGTGGAAGAAGTATTTAGTTTTGGTCATTTCCAACCCCACTTTTTTTTTAATGGTGTAGCTCACTTGAGTTTTAAATCTACTCATTTTTTGCTCATGTTCTTGCTATAAAAAACACCTGCACATAATCAATGCAACCAAAGTCAAACCATAAAACAAAAGAAATAAATAAAAATATAAAAGGCAAAAAAAAAAAAAAGAGACCAGAGGCACAAAGATTTGTGTTTCAGAAATGTAACTACATCTACAAATAACAAAAGATAGCTTTCTTCTTCATTAAAACAAGAGATCTAAGAAATTATCCACTAGAAAGATGCCTCTCTTTCTACATACATTTTCTTTTTCCATGATTATAAACAACATCATAAGAGAGTGTATTGCGTAAAGCATACCCCAACAAGGCTTCATACATATATTGTTTAAGATGAGAGGGAGGAGAGATGTTTCTTATTTGAGAACATTCTTATGCATCATCTACCTCAGTAGTACTATGAACAGTCATTACCTTAATATTCTCTCACTTGAAAGATTAATTTCTCTTATAGTGCAAAAAAAAAAAAAAATCGTAATAACACCAAACACCAAATAACAACAATCCCAAAATAAGTACTGCACCATACGAACTTTTTCCTTACAATATGGTTCATTAGCATATCCGTTATGTTGCCATTATATGAATATTTTGTAATAAAATTTATCTATCTTCCACCACATTACCAAAAAAATGATATTGAATATCAATATACTTTATCTGAGCATGAAATACTGAATTCTTAGCCAATTATAATACACTCCGACTTTCATAGTGAATCACCGCCACTTTTTATTTAATTTTCAATTCTTTTAATAATTTCTTCAATTAAATATCATTTTGTATACATTTGTAGCTGACTTTCATAGCAGACAAGGCCACCACTGATCACAATCTTAACATCCAACTAATTGCAACACCGGCTAAAGAGAAAATATAGCCTATGATATTTATACATAATTGCACTCACAAAGCCAACTAAATCTAAATTTTGGCTACTATAATAAACATCCGCCTTAGAAATACCCTTCAAGTAACAAAAGATCCACTTCACAATAGTTCAATAATTTATATCCAAGTTTGTCATGTATTTATTAACTACTCTAATTTCTTGTGCAATGCTAGTCTGGTGCACACAATGATAAACATAATGCTCCTACCACTGATAAATATGGTATTTGAAACATATTTGCTTTCTCTCATTCTGTGCCAAGACACTGATTTGAAGACAACTTTTAGCCGAAGGAAAATGAACTACTGAGTATATCAGAATTCTGCATATTTAAGCAGAACAAAACTCTTTTAACATAATCCTTTTGAGTTCTTCATACTTTTCTATTCTTTCTTTTTCTAAATAAGGTAATATCAATCTAATTAACAGCATTCTAATCCTTCATATTGAATTCCTTGGCTAATGGGCTTTTAATATTATAATAGTATTTTTCTATTACTTGCAACTAACATGTCAACTATATACAATAACAAGATAATGAAACTACCATTATCATTGTTAAATATATAAGCACAATGATATGTCATATATCTCTAAAATTACAAGTACACAATGAAGGAATCAAATCACTTATACCCACACCTTAATACCTGCTTTAAACCGTAAAATGATATGCTTAGCCAACAAATGAGATTCTTCTTATTTACTTCAACAAGACCTTCAAATTGAGTCATATAAATTTCTTTATCAATATTTTCGTGTAAAAATATAATTTTTACATCAAATTCCTCAAGTTTTAAGTTAAGCAATGCTGACATACTCAACACAATATAAATAATACTTAATTGGACAATTAAAGAGAAAATCTTTTTAAAGTCAATACCTAATTTTTTATTACACTCTTTTACGCTAATTGGACTTTACATATTCAACATTTCTTTCAGTATCTTTTTTCAACTTCTAAACCTATTTGCAATCAATGACATTTCGTTATTTTAGTAATTCAAACAAAAGTATGAAGAAATGAATAATTAATAAGTTTTAAAACTAAATCTCTATAGTAATCATGCAATCTAATACGTTAATAAAAAAATAATTTACCAAGTAATAATTCATGTTAATGACTTCTGTCTAAAACACTTGTTAAGCCTAGTTGAATTCAGCATATTCCTAGCACGATTCATAAATGTATGGTTTATAAATTCAACGGATTGTGTCGTGCTTCTAAATCATACACACTACATTTTTTAAAATTCTTTCGAGATATACTTTCCTTCAGTTATCGCTTCTTAAACACTTAACATATTGAGGTGTGGAGCCAGCACACCATTTATTTTGCTAGCCTTGGGTGGTGAGGCACTCGGCCGGTCATGATCGGGCGATCAAAATTCACTTAGAGTGACTAAAAGTCATTGGACTGTTGTCAACACAGTTGGGCGCACTATGGAATGTTGACCGGGCACCCGACCATGCTGGGTCGGACGCCCGAAATTAGGCTATTTTTCTCTTCATCTCGCTGGACAGATTTGGGATTTGTTAGGTGCCTGACCAAGTCTAGGTGGGCGCCTGACCGTGCGCGAACTACTCATGCGCAATTTTCTATTTTATCTCCGATTTCCATTGTATACTATATAATGGGTTGTAATTCGATATTAGGGTCTGGTATTAGGGTTTTTATACGTCCAAGGAGGGAGAGAGAGAGAGAGAGAGAGAGAGAGAGAGAGAGAGAGAGAGAGAGGTTTAGCAAAAGGGTCATCTTTGTGCATGAGAAGCATAATAGAAGGTAAGATTGCATTGTAACTTCATTTTTATTCATAGTAGAGATTGAATCCATGGTTTTTTACCCTTGGTGGAGTTTGTCCACGTAAAACATGTCTTGTGGTTTGTTGGTTTGCTTTAATTTCGTTTCTGCTTATTATTTCTTTATGTTTATCATTTGTGGGTGATATTAGAGATTCGATCTCGATTCACCGGCGTTGTTGGCTTGCTGCGCAACAACTAGTATTAGAGCTATTGGTTTAGTTTAAGTGGGAGCGATGATGGAAGAAGGGAAGACACTAGATTAAGAAGTTTGATGGATCAAACTTTGACTTCTGGAAGATGTAGATGGAAGACTATTTGTATCAGAAAGATCTCTATATTCCTCTAAAAGAAAAAAAAAGAAGAAATTGGAGAAGATGATCGATGATGAATGGTCACTTATGGATCGAAAGGCATTGGGAAAGATCCGACTCTCTTTATCAAAGAGCATCGCCTTTAATATATCCAAGGTGAAGACCACAAAAGACTTGATGCATGCACTAGCTACGATGTATAAGAAACTCTCAGCGTCCAATAAGGATTCATCTTATGAAGCGATTATTTAACATGAAGACATCAGACGGTGGGGGCGTGACTTAACATATAAATAAGTTTAATACAGTCACGAGCCAGTTGAAATCCGTTGGTGTTAACGTCAGATTCTGTAATAGGATCCTCCGGTCGTTCACCTTCTCTCCAACAGAGATTTCCTCCACCAGACCTATAAGAAGGTAGAAAGCAACTAAGGGTGGCTGGTGTCCAGCCGTTAGCCCTCCGATGCTTAAGTCAGGCAGAGCAAGAGAATAACCAGGCAAATCGAGGCTAGAGATTGATGGTTGTGTACCTGTATCTTAATGGAGTCTTCTCCTTATATAGATCTGGAAGGGTCCAATCTGTTACGTAAGATATCGAGATCCCGCTGATTTCGTGTACGATACCGAGATCCCGCTGATTTCGTGGGATAAGATCTTTATCCTTAGAGAAGAGATCTAACCCAATGACTTGTCTTGACAATCACGTTACTTGATAGCAATCCCTTGAGTTTCGGAACCATAAGAGAAGATAAGCCCAAAATCGGCCTATACGGGCTACTAGTACTGAAGGCTAAGGGGTGTCGTCACAGAGAGAGAGATGTTCGCATGTTGGAAGATGGTCGCGAGTCCAAGTGCTCGCTCATTTAGATGTAACACCTTTCAACGACTTGTGAGAAGGTCTGCTCGCAGGAAAAACACAACTTCTCGAAGCTTTGGTAATCGGGCATCGTTTTCCTAATATACGAGCCTCGAGTGCGCATCAGAACCTGAAGAGGAAGATAGGAAGAGAACCTCGAACAGACGTTCTCGATAGTCGGATAAGGATGCTCGCGAGGTCGGAATATCTTTAGAATATGCAAGCCTCGAACAGACGTTCTCGATAGTCGGATAAAGGTGCTCGCGAGGTCGGAATATCTTCAGAATATGCGAGCCTCGAACAGACGTTCTCGATAGTCGGATAAAGGTGCTCGCGAGGTCTATCTCCAGCAGATGATCTTCGCTATTTTAACTATAACAGCGACTCTTGAGCATATGATCTCGAGAGTCGAATGAGCGCCCCTTACTCATCCAACCTGCGACTTTCGAGCATATAATCTCGGGAGTCAAATGGGCACTTCCGTATTTACTCGATCTGCGACTCTCGATCAAATGATCTCGAGAGTCGAGTGGGCGTCTGCGTAATCAATTTAGTAGCTAAGTTGATCTCCATCATTTTGCCTATAACAGATGCCCCCCAAGTCCTTGCCGCCAAGAATTCTTAAGGGAAGGACTTAGCTTACTATCACACGTAACCGCCCACTGTCTTCATCGAGAACGGAACCATACATGATGGGCTGGAATTAATGAGCGCCAGCTTTCCGCAGCCTTTCCGCAGACAGAAAGTGAAGAGACGCTCGCCACATGTCCGGAGAGTTAATGGGCGTGCCCGCTCGACTGCCGCGCCAAAGGGGGGGGCAGCCGCGTGTCACCAGATGCGGCGGAATGATTGCCTATAAATATACGGAGTCCGCCATTTCTCTGGTTTTCTACAGAAGTTTCTTCGAAGGAAAGAATTCTCCCGTCATTTCCCTCTCCATCTTCTTCCTTTGGTGTTCCTCCTTCCTCTCTTTTTCTATACTTGGTATATTTCCTTTTTTCTCTTTTTCTTCTTTTAATCTTCTCATGGCTGGGAACTCTGACGAGACCACCGTTCCTCTAGGTGATGCCACTCTGGAATCCTCTGCTTCTAGCGGTGCGAGGGTTCCGGCAGGGAGATACACAGCATCCGGATATCCTTCTGTTTTATCGGAGGACCGGCTAGTTGAGTTACGGGAGAGACACCTGATCCCCGACTCAGTCATTCTCCGATTGCCCGGAGATGGAGAGACACCAGACTCCCCTCCCCTAGGATGCGTAGCTTTTTATGAGTACCAACTCATCCTAGGGGTACGCCTCCCCCTCTATCCCTTCATACGCGACGTTCTCCGATGTTACAAGATTGCCCCTGGGCAACTCATCGTGAACGGATGGAGGGTAGTTCTGGGCTCCTTTATTGTCTTTTTTCTCACGTTTTTTTTTTCATTTTGCAGGGCTTGGACCTCATCTTGCGGACGAAGCGGGATATCGTCGCTGCTCGCCGCGTGATTGATGAGGCAAAAGGGAAGAGGATCGCCTTGGAGAAGGCGGTCCAGGGTCGAGATCAACTGCTCAAGGCCCGTGAAGCAGTGATCTCGAAGAGAGATGAGGAGAAGAAGATCCTCATCGAGAAAGTCCAAGTCCTGACCGACAGGTATCAGGCCTTGGACTCTAACTTCGCGAAGCTCACGGGTTTGAAGGAGAAAGTGGAGAGAGAGAGGGAGATCTTTCACCAAGACAAGATCTCGTTGGAGGAGCGGCTAGCGGAGGCCAAGTCGCAGCTCAAAGAAGCCAATGATAACTTGGAGAAGGAGCGCTCCTCTCTTGCACAGCTCAAGGACGACTCGATCCACTGGGACGAGGAGAAAGTCGCCCTTGTAAAAATGCTCTCGGAGGAAGGACCTCGGGCAATTTCCGAGTTCCGGACTTCGCAGCTATATGACGATGAAAGATATGAGTCATATGATGCTGGTCGCGACTTTGCGCTAAGAGTAGTGCAACGAATGTCCCCATCCTTCGATATGGGGGAATTTGGGCGAGTCGCAACCATCATAGCTGCAGAGGAGCAAGCTGCTGCTGAAAATGAGGTGACCGAAGCCACGCAGGCTGGAGGGGTTTCAGAAATGGGCCCTGAAGTCGAGAGCATGGCTCCTCCTCCGAGGGATTGATTTTCACTTTTATTTTACTTTCTCTTGTACTTGCGAGCTGATACTTGTAAACATTCGATATTAATGAAAAGTTATTTTTTGGAAGTAGTGTGGTTTTTGTTTACTCTTTCCCTTTCATGCAATGAATGCCTTCTTGTTTCAATGAATTATGCTCAACCCGAGGAGTCGTAGTGACTATGCCCTCGTGGAGATAGACTATCGATTGAGAATGAGTTGTGCTCAATCCGGGGGGTCATGAAGACCATACCCTCGTGGAGATAGACTGATCTATCGATTGAGAAGAGTTGTGCTCAATCCGGGGGGTCGTGATGACCATACCCTCGTGGAGATAGACTGATCTATCGATTGAGAAGAGTTGTGCTCAATCCGGGGGGTCGTGATGACCATACCCTCGTGGAGATAGGCTGATCTATCGATTGAGACTCAAAATTTACCAAGGATAGGATGGTCGAGAATACAAACAAGCTCTTCTGCAATGTTGTTTTTGATCCATAAAATGGAAATGCAACCATCCTGGGTGAATTTAACCCTACCAAAGGTAGGCAATTGGTCAAGAGATCGTATGCATCTTCTTCGGGCTATTCAGGTCCAAGTTAATAGAGTAGCGACCAAAAGATATCTTTTTACTTTATTCACGAAATGTCGTCATGAACTACATCGAATCTAGGGATAGTATTGTAGCAAATGCTCTACGTGCCAAGGGCGACGTATGGGTCTTCCCTGCATGTCTTCGAGGTAATAAGTACCGGGTCGCATAATTTTAATAACCCGATAAGGGCCTTCCCAATTTGGATCCAGCGAACGAGCGGGAACTCTGAGTTTTTGCCTCAGGACCAAATCTTCGGGCTGGAAGGATCTAGGTCGAATCTTAGCATTTCGATAACGAGCAATACGTTGTTGATATGCTGCCACTCGTACTTGGGAGGCATTTCTTCGTTCTTCCAAGAGATCGAGATGAAGTCGAAGGTCTTCCTGATTACTCGTGGGATCATACTGCTCGATCCGATATGAGGGCACTTGAATTTCCACCGGTACTACTGCGTCGACACCAAATGCCAAGGAGAAAGGGGTTTCACCTGTTGATGTACAAGCCGTGGTTCTATATGCCCATAGTACTTCTGGCAGAAGTTCTGGCCACACACCTTTACATTCACCTAGCTTGGTCTTTAAGTGGTGCTTGATGATCTTATGCACTGCCTCGACCTGCCCATTCGCCTGAGGATGATATGGAGAAGTGCGGAGATTACGTATCTTCCATTTTTCACAAAATTCATCAAAGGCTACGTTGTCGAACTGTGTTCTGTTGTCGGTAATTATAGTGTGAGGAAGTCTGAAACGGCATATGATATTTCTCCATATGAACTTAGTAGTTTATTTCTCAGTAATCTTAGCTAATGGTTCTGCCTCGGCCCATTTGGTGAAGTAATCAACCGCCACAATTACGAACTTATTTTGTCCCTTTCCCATGGGCAAGGGCCCAATGATATCGACCCCCCACTGAGCGAAAGGCCAAGGGCTATCAATTGGAGTCATCCGTTCAGATAGTACATGAGGTATAGGTGAATGTCGTTGGCACTTGTCACATTTTTAGAAAATTCAATTGCATCTGCTTTCATAGTGGGCCAATAATATCCTTGCCGCATCGCCTTATATGCTAGGGATCGCCCCCTGGGGTGATTACCACATGCCCCCTGGTGTACTTCGTCTAGAACACGAAGTGCTTCTTCTGGATGAAGACACCTTAAATAAGGCAAGGAAAAAACTCTTGCGCAACAATATTCCGTTTTGCAAGATATACCTGGCAGCCCGAAGGCGAATTTGTCTTGCAGCTTTCTTGTCCTCTAGTAGGTATCCGTCTCTGAGATAAAGGATGATTGGATCCATCCAGCATAGAGATGATTGCACCGATATTACTTGCTCATGAGTCGCTTGGTCAATACTCAAGTTCTGACGATGCTCGATGGGGACCGAATGTGATAACTCAGATTCTGGTGCAGAGGCGAGCTTTGCCAGGGAATCGGCAAGTTGGTTCTTCTTGCGAGGAATATGAATTATTTCATAAGTCTTCAGTTTTGCGAGCAGGATGAGGACACGAGACTTGTATAAGGCCATCCTTTCTTCTTTGGCCTCGAATTCACCAAGAACATGGTTGACAATGAGCTGGGAGTCGCTATGAATTAGCAGATTCTGAATTGCGAGGACAATGGCCAGTTCGAGACCAATGATCAGGGCCTCATATTCTGCTTCATTATTTGAGACGCGAGAATCGAAACGCAGAGCATACTGGAAATGTGACCCGTCGGGAGCCACTAAAATCAGGCCCGCTCCGCTGCCAGAGGCCCACGACGACCCGTCCACGAAGAGTGACCAAAGAGGCTGGTCGCTGGTCATGGTATTATCATTGGAGGAGTATGTGAATTCGGCGATGAAGTTAGCCACGGCCTGGCCCTTGACTGCGGTCCTAGGACAGAAAGAGATATCGTGCTCGCTGATCTCGACCGCCCATTTGGTTAAGCGTCCGGAAGCCTCAGGTTTTTGAAGGACTTGCCGTAGTGGATGATTTGTTGGTACTAGAATAGCATGGGCTTGAAAGTATGGTCGCAATTTCGAGCTGCCGTGACTAAGGCTAGGGCCAGCTTCTCCATATCAGAATACCTAGTTTCTACATCAACCATTGCTCGACTGATATAATAAACGGGCCTTTGCACCGCGAAATCTTCTCTTATCAAAGCGTCGCTAATGGCTGTAGTGGACACAGAAAGATAAAGAATGAGTTGCTCATGTGCTACAGGTTTAGATAAAATGGGAGGTGTGCTCATGTATTGCTTCAATTGTTGAAAGGCTTCCTCACACTCTGGCGTCCATTTCCAATCAGACTTGGCCGTTGCACGGAGGAGTTTGAAGAATGGTAAACACTTGTCGGATGCTCGCGAGATGAACCTATTCAACGATGCGATGCGAACAGCCAGACGCTGGACGTCCTTTAGAGTGGTGGGGGATTTCATCTCTACCAATGCTTTTATCTTTTCGGGATTTGCCTCAATTCCTTGCTGACCGACCATGAATCCGAGGAACTTTCCAGCAGATACCCCGAATGCACACTTTTCTGGATTCAACTTCATTTGATATTTCCTCATCAGATCGAATGCTTCTCGAAGATCAGGGAGATGATCATCTTCCACGATGCTTTTCACGAGCATGTCATCGACATAAACTTCCATATTTCTGCTGATTTGGGCATTGAATATTTTGTTGACGAGGCGCTGATAGGTGGCCCCTGCATTTTTAAGACCGAATGGCATTACCTGGTAGCAATATAGTCCCCGATCTGTGATGAAGGCAGTATGCTGGCTATTAGGTGGATGCATCATGATCTGATTGTAACCAGAATAAGCATCCATAAAACTAAGCAGAGCGTGACCAGCTGTTGAATCGACCAACTGGTCGATCCGTGGTGTCGGGAAGCTATCTTTGGGACATGCTTTGTTCAAGTCTGAATAGTCGACGCACATTCTCCATTTGCCATTAGCTTTCCGGACGAGAACTACGTTCGCGACCCACTCTGGGTAATCAACCTCTTTTATGAAATTGACCGTGAGTAGCTTCTCCACTTCAGCTTTGATCGCCATTTGCCTTTCTGCTGTGAAGGCACGTCAACGCTGGTGCACGGGTTTATGCTTCGGGTCGATATTGAGACGATGTACGATGACATTGGGGTCGATGCCTGGGATATCTTTATGAGACCAAGCAAACACGTCCTGATATTCGATGAGGAAACGGACCAAATCTTCACGATGGACATTGGTTAAAGAAGACCCAATGTACACGACCCTAGACGGGTCGTCTTTGGTTAGGTGAATCGCCACTGTTTCTTCCCCAGGAGTTCCTGATTGGAGAACGTTCTCTCTCAGATCCAGCGAGGTGTTGGTGGAAAAGTTGGGCGAATCTTGTGCTATCTCCATAACGGGTGTCGCTTGAGCCTTCTTTCGATCTTGTAGGGCTATCTGATAGCAAGACTGTGCCTCCTGTTGACTTCCTCGCACGACTCCGATTCCATTTAGGGTAGGAAATTTGACACATAGAAATGAAGGGTGCAAGGCTGCCCCAACCTTAGTAAGAGACGGTCGCCCCAAAATGGCGTTATATGCTGATTTTTGATCCACCACGAGGAAGTTTATGAAGACGGTAGTCTTCGTTGGATTTTCTCCAAAAGTAACTGGGAGATCAATGCTTCCTTCAGGTGTTACTACCTCACCTCCGAAGCCGACAAGGGGGGTCGAAACTGGCTTGAGTAGGCTTCTGGCAAGTGCCATTTTGTTGAAAGCCTTTAAGTATAGAATATCAGCTGAGCTACCTGTATCCACCATAATTCGATGAGTCAGATAATTTGATACCTTTAATGTGACTACAATGGAATCTTCGTGAGGGAAGTGGATTCCCGCTGCATCTTCGAGGGTGAAAGAAATTGGAGGATGGCTGGCTTTTGACGAGTTGGGCGTCTGCTCCAGCCAATAGATATGCTGGGGTTCTTTAGACGCCTTCCGAGTGTATGCTTTCCTTGAAGCTTGAGAATCACCCCCACAAGCTGGTCCTCCGACGATGGTGCGAATTTCTCCAGTAGGCTCAGTATCCTCTTGGGCAGTATGATGATGAGGCGGTTCCTTTTGGCGTGGTGAGGCTTTCGCCCTTTCTGGTGATCGATTTTTAAGAGCGACATAATCCTGAAGATGGCCTTTTCGAATAAGGGCTTCAATGTGATCTCATAGAGAGATGCAATCTTGGGTTCTATGACCGTGATCTTTGTGGAAGTAACAGAACTTGCTCTTGTCTCTCTTCTCGGGATCGGATTTGATCTTTGCAGGCCACTTCACATATGGCTTGTGTTTAATCTCCATTAGAACTTTTTCATGAGATCGATTAAGAGGAGTGTAGTTATGATATTTACCAGAATAAGGTTTCTTGGGGGAACGTTCGCGCTGATCACGACGATATTTTTTATCTACAGTAGAGGTTCCCTCTGGCTTGCGCTTCTTACCCTGTACTCCATGGCGTGTCAATGCGACTTCTTCTGCATTGATATATTTCTGAGCTTTGGTTTGGAATTCTGCCATAGTCTTTGGAGGGCTCTTATCTAAAGCAAACCTGAATTTCTCGCTCGTTATTCCGGCTATGAGGCCTGTAAGACCTTTTTCTTCAGTATAACCCTCAGTTTGAACGGCTTCGGCAGTGAATCGTACTGTGAACTCCTTTATTGTCTCCCCATGCTGCTGTTTCAGATCCATCAGATGGGAGGCTGGCTTCTTAATGCGAATGCTTCCCATGAATTGAGAAAGGAATATCTCCGATAACTGGGAAAAGGAGCTGATGGAACGGGGCTTCAACCCCCGGAACCATGTACGAGCTGCTTCCTTCAATGTTAGGAAAAAAGCCCGACACATGATTTCTGAGCCATGTCCCTCCAACTCCATGAGAGACCTGTATGTTTCTAGGTGTTCAAGAGGATCACCAATACTTGTATACGGGGTGATAACAGGAGTTCAATACTTTCTGGGTAACGGCGCCCCCATAACCTCGCTGGTAAAGGGGGACTCGGATTGATGTATCGCCGCCATGATGGCAGATGGCCGATTCGCCTGATACTGCTGTTCCATGACGTCAAAACGATCATGGATTCTTTTGAGATCTCCTTCCCATGGTAGGGTATAGCCTGATGTTTCGGCGGTGGAGCCTTGAGGTTGAGGTTGTCGAGACGAACTAGAATGTATAGAATGTGGCGACGGCACAGGGAGATGGTTGCCAAGTGGTGGGACCTGTGGTTCGTCCATAGAATGTCTGGAAGCCACTGGTATGGGTTGCGGTGGTAACCCTTCGGAGGGTTGTCTCTGCGGTTCGGGGAAATGTTGATCAAGTCGATTCGACAGGGCCTGAACTCCGACATTTAGAGTTAGAAGAGTATTTCCGAGGAAACGCAGGACATTGTCTTGATTTCCAGAAGCCCCCAATAATGGGTTTGCTGATGGCATATTTGGGGCCTCCTGAGGAATATTCGACGAAGTGGGTGGAAGAGCAGGTATGGATTCCGTCTCATCGGGTGGTCGAAGGATGAACAGCCTTTTTTGGAGGCATCACAGAAGGATTTTGATCGGTGGTTAGAGCGATTGATTTTGACGATCAAGTCGTTCCCACAGACGGCGCCAAACTGTTAACGTCAGATTCTGTAATAGGATCCTCAGGTCGTTCACCTTCTCTCCAACAGAGATTTCCTCCACCGGACCTGTAAGAAGGCAGAAAGCAACTAAGGGTGGCTGGTGTCCAGCCGTTAGCCCTCCGATGCTTAAGTCAGGCAGAGCAAGAGAATAACCAGGCAAATTGAGGCTAGAGATTGATGGTTGTGTACCTATATCTTAATGGAGTCTTCTCCTTATATAGATCTGGAAGGGTCCAATCTGTTACGTAAGATATCGAGATCCCGCTGATTTCGTGTACGATACCGAGATCCCGCTGATTTCGTGGGATAAGATCCTTATCCTTAGAGAAGAGATCTAACCCAATGACTTGTCTTGACAATCACGTTACTTGATAGCAATCCCTTGAGTTTCGGAACCATAAGAGAAGATAAGCCCAAAATCGGCCTATACGGGCTACTGGTACTGAAGGCTAAGGGGTGTCGTCACAGAGAGAGATGTTCGCATGTTGGAAGATGGTCGCGAGTCCAAGTGCTCGCTCATTTAGATGTAACACCTTTCAACTGACTTGTGATAAGGTCTGCTCGCAAGAAAAACACAACTTCTCGAAGCTTTGGTAATCGGGCATCGTCTTCCTAATATACGAGCCTCGAGTGCGCATCAGAACCTGAAGAGGAAGATAGGAAGAGAACCTCGAACAGACGTTCTCGATAGTCGGATAAGGATGCTCGCGAGGTCGGAATATCTTCAGAATATGCGAGCCTCGAACAGACGTTCTCAATAGTCGGATAAAGGTGCTCGTGAGGTCGGAATATCTTCAGAATATGCGAGACTCGAACAGACGTTCTCGATAGTCGGATAAAGGTGCTCGCGAGGTCTATCTCCAGCAGATGATCTTCGCTATTTTAACTATAACAGCGACTCTTGAGCATATGATCTCGAGAGTCGAATGAGCGCCCCTTACTCATCCAACCTGCGACTTTCGAGCATATAATCTCAGGAGTCAAATGGGCACTTCCGTATTTACTCGATCTGCGACTCCCGATCAAATGATCTCGAGAGTCGAGTGGGCGTCCGCGTAATCAATTTAGTAGCTAAGTTGATCTCCATCATTTTGCCTATAACAGTTGGTATCATCTTTAATGATGAGGTGAGGGCGTTGTTGATCTTGTATAGTTTGCCAAACAGTTGGGATGGTTTGGTGATTGCCGTCAGCAATTCCATAAGATCTTCAAAATTGAAATTCGATGATGTAGCAGGTATAATTCTTAGTGAAGAATCTAAAAGGTAGACATTGAAAATTTCAGGAGAATCTGAAAATGCTCTAAATGTTAAAGGGAGAAGAAGATCATCAAGTAAAGGAAGCAATAAATATGGACGATCTAAGTCAAGAAAGAAGTCCAAAGGGCTGAAAGACAAGGACGGGTGTTAACATTGCGGGAAGAAGGGACACATGAAGCGTGATTGTAGGACGCTTAAGAAGAAGGAAAGAAGCTCTCAAGGTGGGAAGGATTCGGTGAATCTATCCAAGGAGAGTGATATGGAAGTGTTGATCTTGTCTCTTTATGCGCGGAATGAGTTTTGGGTTATAGGCTCGGGTGCTTCGTTTCATGCTACTTCGTCAATAGATGTTCTTCGTGATTATGTGTCAGGTGACTTTGGGAGAGTTTACCTGGGTGATGATGGGCCATGTAGTATTGTTACCAAGGGGGATGTTCAGATAAGTCAGAAAGACAGGACACTCTTGAAGTTGAGGGATGTTTGACACGTACCAAACCTGATAAGAAACTTGATCTCAGTAGGGCAGCTAGCCGATACTAGACATGTGAAGACATTCACTAGTGATTATTAGAAGGTCAAAAAGGGTACCTTGGTGATAGCTCACGGCACGAAAGAATGTACTATGTTTGTGACTTCGGATCATATAGTTCACTCACAATCACATCAACTGGAGTGAATGGGCAATTACGACATCAGAGGTTGGGATATATAAGTGAGAAAAGGGATGAAAGTTTTGTTGTCAAAGTAGAAGCTACCGGGCTTAAAGTTTATCGACTTGAAATTCTGCGAGGACTGTGTGTATGGCAAGCAGAAGATGGTGAGCTTCAAGAAAACAAGACGAGCTCTAAAGACGCGTCTATTGAAGCTTGTACACATTGATGTGTGAGGATTGGCACAGGTATCATCTCTTGGTAGATCACATTATTTTGTTTCTTTTATTGATGATGCTAGTAGAAAATTATTGGTTTACTTCTTAAAGTATAAATTTGAGGTATTTGATGTGTTTAAGAAGTGGAAGGTTTTGCTAGAAAACGAGACAGGTAAAAGAGTAAAGTTTCTCAGATCCAATAATGGGGGAAGAGTATTGTGATAAGAGGTTTGAGGAGTATTGTATAGCACATGGAATCAAATATCAGAAAATGATTCCAAGGACACCACAGCAGAACAGTGTGGTTAAGTGCATCAATAGGACTACCCTTGAGCATGCCAGTAGCATGAGGTTGCATGCAGAGTTGTCCAAGACGTTTTGAGCAGATGCTGTGAATACTGATGTCTATCTCATTAATAGAAGTTCTCTAGCACCATTGGATGGAGGTTTACCAGAGGAGACGTGGACTGGGAAAGAAGTGAGTCTTACACATCTCAAGGTGTTCAATTGCACTTCATATGTTCACATTGATGTAGAGCACAGGAACAAGCTAGATACGAAGTCAAGGAGGTGCACGTTTCTTGGCTACGATCAGCATGATTTTGGTTACCGATTTTGGAATACAGAGAATCGAAAAATTATCAGGAACATGAACATAGTTTTCAATGAGAAAGTGACGCATAAAGACAGTTTGCAGCAGAAACAGAACAAGGCCGATGAGAAGGAATACATAGAGTTAGAAGAGTTACCGGACACAGGTGTTGCAGCACTATAGGGTGAACATGCATAGGAGCATCATGAGGCAAAGCTACAGATACAGGTTGTGAAGAGGTGTACTCGGGAGAGGAGACCCAAGGTCTAATACTCACCCTCTTTACATTATCTATTGCCGACAGATAATGGTGAACCACAATGTTTTGAAGAGGCGTTATAGTCAGATAACCAAGTTAAGTGAGAGCATGCTATGGATGAGGAGATGAACTCCCTTGAATCCAATCATACGTGGGATCTCATCACTCTACCTAAGAGGAAGAAAGCTCTTCATAACAAGTGGGTTTACAGGCTGAAAGAGGAGCATGATGGTTCGAAGCGGTACAAGGCCAGATTGGTAGTGAAATGTTTCCAACAAAAGTCAGGTATCGATTTCACTGAAATATTTTCATCGATGGTGAAGATGTCTATGATACACACGGTCTTGAGTATAGTGGCTACAAATGACTTACATCTAGAGCAGCTAGATGTTAAGACGACCTTTCTTCATAGGGATCTTAAAGAATATATATATATATATATATATATATATATATATATATATATATATATATATATATATATATATCTGCCGACAGGATACGTGACACCAAAGGAAAGGAAAACAAGATGTGTAGGCTGAGAAAGAGACTATATGATCTAAAGTAGGCCCCGAAGGTAGTGGTATAAGAAGTTCGACAATTTCATGTCAGGAGACGAGTTCAAGAGATGTCATGTAGACCACTGTTGCTATTTAAAGAAGTTTGATATGCCATACATCATTCTTCTTATGTATGTTGATGATATGCTTGTAGCCGATTCAAGCATGAAGGACATCTCGAATCTCAAAAGACAGTTGTTTAGAGAGTTTGTCATGAAGGATTTGGGAGCTGCAAAACAAATCCTAGGCATGAAAATAAAGCGTGGCACGAAAAATAAGAAATTGATGTTGTCACAGGCAGAGTACATAGACAAAGTACTCAATCGATTCAATATAGGAGGTGTTAAGACGGTTAGCACTCCATTAGGTAGTCACTTCAAGCTTTCAAAGGAGCATAGTGCGAATACAAAGGAGGAACGTGACTATATGGTTAAAGTCCCATACACGTCGGTTATAAGGAGCCTCATATATACTATGGTGAGTACGAGGCAAGATATTGCTCAAGTAGTGGGAGTTGTTAGTAGGTTCGTGAACAACCCCAGGAAGGAACATTGGGAAGCTGTGAAGTGGATCCTCAAGTACCTAGTAGGTAATGTGGAGGTAGGGTTGTGTTATGGAGGGTCGAAAATCAAGTTACAGGACTATGTTGATTCAAATTTGGAAGGAGATATTGACAGCGGAAGGAGCACTACAGGATATGTCTATACTCTGGGTAGTGCTGTATGAGTTGAGTCTCTCAGTTGCAGAAGATAGTGTCCATCGGTACAACGAAAGTGGAGTATGTTGCAGCTACAGAAGATTTCAAGGAGATGTTGTGAATGCAAGGTTTTATGGAAGAGTTGAGAAAGAAGCAAATAGATTGCAAGCTATATAGTGATAGTCAGAGTGTAATGCACTTAGCCAAGAACTCAACCTTTCATTCAAGGACCAAGCATATTGACATCAGGTATGATTTTATATGTTCGCTGCTGGAAGATGGATCGATCATTCTGGAGAAGATCTATACAAGCGAGAATCCTGCAGATATGATGACCAAGGTGGTCACACGGGAGAAGCTAAAGTTCTGCTCAGCTTTGATTGGTCTTTAGGTGTGAAGACAGGGAGGTGATGCACTCCGGATGTAAAAGATGAAGGGATCTTTGGTGATCTGTCTCCAAGCGGGAGATTGTTGGGATGTAGAGCCAGCACACTATTTATTTTGCTAGCTTGGGCTAGTCGGGTGCTCGGCTAGTCTTGACCGGGTGACCGAAATTCACCTAAAAGTCACTGGACTATTTTCGACATAGTCAGGCGCCCGATGGTATGTTAATTAGGTGCCCGGTGCCCAGGTCCGGCGCCTAACCATGCTGGGTTGGACGCCCGAAATTAGGCGATTTTTCTCTTCATCTCACTAGACAGATTTTGGATCTGTTGGGCGCCCGACCAAGTCTGGGCGGGCACTCGACCGTGAATGAACTGCTTACGTGCAATTTCCTATTTTGTCTCTGATTTTTGTTTTATACTATATAAAGGATTGTAATTCGGTATTGGGGTATGGTATTAGGGTTTCTATACGTCCAAGGATAGAGAGAGAGAGAGAGAGAGAGAGAGAGAGAGGAGGTTTAGCAAAAGGGTCATCTTTATGCATGGGAAGCATATTAGAAGGTAAGATTGCATTGTAATTTCATTTTTAATCATGGTGGAGATTGCATCCGTGGTTTTTTTTACCCTTATTGGGGTTTTTCCACGTAAAACATGTCTTGTGGTTTCCGTTTCTACTTGTTATTTCTTTCTATTTATCATTTGTGGGTGATATCAAAGATTCGATCTCGATTCACTGGCGTTGTTGGCTTGCTGTGCAACATAATATTCTTTTCATTTTATTCTTCAACTAATACTTTAAATTTGATAAAACAGACAAAAGTATCACCATTCTTTTTTAACATATAAAACCCATACTTTCTTTAAACAACCATCAATAAAAAAATATATAATACTTTGAATCTTCTAAAGATTTGATAAGAGCCTTCGAAGTATCAGAATAAATTATATTTAATACATTTTTACTTTTAGTAGTAGAAGAGCAAAAACAAGCTTTATAGAACTTCTCAAATAAAAATTAATAGATTTTAAATAAAAAAGTAACTTTCAATCAAGAAGTAACTTTAGTCTTTGGGCTAACCGTCTATACCAGATTGTAATAAACTTTGTCACCTTATTGGCAATAATAGCATCATGAACTATAATATCTCTAATCAACCGATATGAATCACCCATGAACTTTCTCTTTGCAACTATCATCATCCCTTTTATAATGTTTAACTTATTATTTTTTCTAAAAATATTTATAGTTATCTTCATTAAACTTTTCAAATCACAAAAGACTCTTCCTCAAGTCCAATATGTATTACACACATGAAACTATATGTATGATACGATTAAATATAACAATTTTGATAACTTTATTTTTCATAATTTTACACGTGCTATCATCGCCCATATAAACTACGATGCTATCACATAAACAATGTGTAAAAGTAATCCCTATATGTGTCATATGATTGAAGCATCTGAATTCACAATCATAAATGGCTATTTGATTTTTCTCCTTAAAAGCCTCTTTTTTAAACTCTATGGACTATGAGTTTCTTTTCTTTTTCTTTAATCGTATTTACACAACTTTCCTTCACCAATGCTACATTCATTTTCGGTTTCCAAGTGTAATTGGACCCGTTAAACTTTGGTACCTTAAATATGATAGAACTCAATCTAATCATCTGAAACACAATTACAACATAAATGTCGACATCGATCTTATACTACCAAACTTCTTAACTTTAGCATTGGTACCAATTGTTGTAAGAAAACATGTGCACGCAACCGATGCAAATAAAGCAGAACCACAAAAGAAAAGGGCAAATCCAAAATTCAAAATACAAAGACAAAAATAAGAGATAAGCAGCACAAAGATTTACATAGTTTAACAACATACCTACAATAAGGAGTTTTCTTCTTTATTAAAACAAGAGAAATGAATAGTACAAGGTTTACCTTTTTCTCTTTTATATTTCATTATACAACCCTAACTAAGAAATCACAAAGATTTACATAGTTCAACAATATACTAGAAATAAAGAGTTTTCTTTTTTATTACAACAAAAGAAATGAATAGTACAATGTTTACCTCTTTTTCTTTTATCTTTTATTTTACAACCCTTACTAAGAAATTACCCGAAAGGAAGACACATCTCTCTCTACACGCACTCTTTTTTTATAGACAATTCCAAAAGTGAAAGCATTGTTTAAAGCCTACCCAACTAAGCTTTATATGGGCACTACTTAAGAGAAAAGGGAGAGGAGACATTTGCGCCGCCTACCTCGGTACGATGAACAGCCACCACCTGAAAGGTCCTATCCTCAACAACTATAATTTCGACCTAGGAAGTTGTTGAAATATTTTAGTTAAAAAACATTTTTGAAAAAAAAAAAAGAAGAAAAATTTCTTCCAACAGTCAGAAAACGGCTAGTGCCATTATGGTTCTGGAACAAAACTGTCAGCCACTCTTGCCTATATATAATTGGACATGTCTGTTTCATTTCATAATAACAATCACAACTATTTCGAGTCATCTACTAAACCAGCATCTTCCAAGCAAAGTAGCCTCACGGTTTGGTTCATATAAACCTAGCTACTAAGACCAGAAAAGTGGTTTACTCGTTGCAGAAAAACGCCAGTCTTTTTCTCTCCTTCTTTTTCTTTTCTGCCAGAGATTGTGTAGCTGAGTTCTATAGTGGTTTCTTCGTTTTTTGCTGAACGCAAAACCACATAAGGCTCATCGTATCCTAGAAGCAATTCGCCTACAACCTAACAACAGACTCAAAGTATTTTGAGTAGGAGCGAATTATGCTTTAAGAACAGCGTGTTTTCACGTGCTTCAGTCTGTCCTTTAAATTCAATTTTTTTCAATTTTATTTATTTTATTTTTGGATATCAAAATTCTCAATAGAAGTTGGTTGATAATTTCCACCATGTTAGTTGGTGGATGAAGTAGATATCACATACACATCAAGGTGGGCCCCACAAATTTTTGTTTCAGGGTGCTCCTTTAAGAGGTCTTGTAGGCAGTACTGCAGGATGGTGGGGTATTTTTCTATCAAAGCTGAATGATCATAATACACAAAATGGAAGTGTAAAGAAATGAATTTACATAAAAGAAAATTTGTGAGGGTAGTATATTTTATTAAATCTTTAATATTTGAGTAGTGTTTGAGTGTTGATGGAGCATTATGGAAAATTTACACAGATAGAGAAAGGGAGTCATTCGATTCATTTGAATCTGAACCACTCTCTATAGTTTTAATAAACCGTTTGATAGCCCATTAATTGAATGGTCATAATTGCTTGATCATACTGACCTTGAGAATGGGATGGCTATATTAGTGCCACATCATCCATATATAACGGGACCCACAGTTCGGATGGTGTAGATAGCTGTTTATATGTGTCATATATGAGGAGGATGAGTTGCTACTGCTTTTAAATGGTGCAACTAATGGACGCGGACTAGCTGCCACCCCGGATTCAGCCAGATGGGTGCCACCCTGGCCCTGGGGCCCACTTCGATTTATGCGTGATATATCAATGCCGCCCATCCGTCTTGACAGCCCATTTTAGGGAACTATCCCAAAAATGAGTAATATCCAAATCTTAGGTGCATCACAGAGTTTGGATTGAATTCCCACCATTAAAACTACTTAGGGGTCACAAACATTTTGGATCAAGCTGCTATATGTTTTTTTTGTTTTGTTTTTTTACCTTCATCCGGGTCTTCTGACCTTATCAACA
Source organism: Liriodendron chinense (assembly GCA_003013855.2). Taxonomy (NCBI): domain Eukaryota; kingdom Viridiplantae; phylum Streptophyta; class Magnoliopsida; order Magnoliales; family Magnoliaceae; genus Liriodendron; species Liriodendron chinense. The sequence continues at coordinate 2,508,112 of ML058441.1, read as the reverse complement.
GGTTGGATGGAAAATACACATTAAAGTGGACCCTAGATAGTTTTAAATTGTGCGCATTCACTCACCATTGTTTTCGTGTGGTGATCCATTTGAGATTTTTTTCTGCCTCATTTTCTAGTATTTACGTAAAATGATCTGGAAAAATGGATGGACGGCGTGGATATACAAGACATACGTCAAGGTGGACTCACGGTCAGGGTCGTACCCAAACTGTTAGATCCCGGGTCGCAGCTAATCCGGTCCCGCAACTAGCATAGAGCCTTGAAAATGGGAGGAGAGTTTGAATAGGTGAATTGCCCCACGTGTTGCAGCGTGTTACATGCGCGAACCACTCGGACTTATCTCAGCTGAGGAGACTGTGAACATACCCTCTACCGTAAATCAGGCCAATCAACAGTCACCAGGTGGGCCACCATCAACATGATCAAGTCATCAGTTGGGCTACTATTTGTCATCTTTCTTTTGAACCGTCCATTTTTATCGTACACTCTAATTGGACCAATGAGTCGAATTGGTCTGATTTTCATCATAGACTGACTGCACCACTAAATGGATGACCCAGATCTCGTACAAGTACACAACCTCACAATCTGGGCCGCGAATCGCCCTTCAAAATTCAATCTCGCTTCATCAATTCTCTCATCAGTTTCATCACTGCGGATGAAAGTAGATTTGACTGAATTCATGGGACTTTGCGGTGATAGGAAATTTCCAGTAGACCGGAAATCTACCATTTATATCCTCTTTTTTTTTTTTTTTTTTTTTTGAAGAAACGACTTGTGGGTGAGGATCCAGCATGGTGGCCCCACATAGACTAAGGCTCCGCCACGCCACTCCTTTGCTCCCATTGGATATTCCCATTGACAGGGACCGAGGATAATTGGAAAAACATCGATTCTCTGGTAGGTTTGGAACTTCATATACACGTTCACACAGTAGTTGTACACGTGGCAAGCATTAACCTCGGTTTTAAAATGCAAAGGAGACAACCGTTCAAATTCAAACGATAAAGGCCATTAATCTGAGGCGACGACTGTTCACACATTTGGCTAGAGCCCTTACACAGGGGGGAGCTGCTTTGGTGGATCCTTAACTGTGGGCCCACCTTGATGTATGTACCTAACATCCAGGCCGTCCATCCTTTCTGGGATATCATTTGAGGGCAAGTTCCAAACAATTGAAGCAAATCCAAATCTCAGGTGGGGCACACCACAGGAAACAGTGGTGATTGAATACCGACCATTAAAAACTTCTTGGAGGCCACGGAATGTTTATTTGTCGCCAATCTGTTTATAAGGTCACAAATATCAGCTTGATACAAAAATTTGGAGGCACACGAGAAGATTTTAATGATCAGCCACCACTGTTTCCTGTGGTATGGTCCACCTGAGATTTGGATCTGCTTCCGTTTTTTGCATCAATCCCTAAAATGAGCTGACAAAGCAGATGGACGGCGTGGATGTACGTTATTTACATCAGGGTGGGCCCCCATAGTCAGGGATCTACCAAAGCTGCATTGTGCATTTGCCAGTGCCACGTCTACATTCTGTGTGTGCATGTGCATGGAGCTTCATAATCCGGCAGAGTATAAAATAACCCCTAAAGGCTAAAAGGTAAAATCGCGGCATCAATGGTAGGTGGTACCCTCGGGGTTAGGATGGAGTTATGGGTGGGACCCACAATAAAAATTCTAATCCTCATCACATGGGGAGCGGATTAGGTGAGACCCCGGATCCACAAAGGTGGGTGGGACCCCTTACTGTGGGGCTCACAGTGATGTATGTCCCTTAAATCTCCACCATCCAACCATTTTGAAAGATCATTTTAGGGCATGATACAAGAAAACAAGCTGACCCAAATCTTAGGTGGACCACATTACAGGAAACTGTCGTGATTGAATCCTCACCATTAAAAACTTCATGGATTCCACAAGAATGTTTATTTGCCATCCAAACTGTTGATAAGGTCACAAACACCTAAATGAAGATACTACAAAAAATATCATCTTGATCATAAGCTTTTATGACCCACAAGAAGTTTTTAATGGTAAATCACCACGGTTTCCTGTACTATGGTCCATCTGAGATTTATAACTGCTTGATTTTTTGGATCATAATCTAAAATGAGCTTTCAATGCGGATGGACGGCGTGGATATAGTCAAATACATCACAGTACGCCTGACAATGAGGGGTCTCACCTAATCCGCTCCCCATCACATGCTGTACAATGATGGTGTCCTATCGTACGTACTGAGATGCACCCATGTTCTCTCCCTGTTTCAACTCCTCAATAATAATTAATAATTCACCTCACTTTTAAGACAGTTGATTTGACACCATTCTCATCTCTCCCACCCTAAATGGTGAGGCCAGATCATGCTCATCCGTACGCATGTTCAATGGTCTGTACACGTGGCACCTTTTTACATCAATCTCAACTGTTCCAAATTCTTCCAACCACAGTTACAGGAACATTGGTGGATTGTGAATGATTAAAGGAAATCAGCTTTCCCAAGCTCTACGTGGTTCCCATTTTAGCCGTCCCTTTTGTTTCCAGTCCATCCCTTGGTTAGAATCAGTCTTTCACCGTGGACCAGGCCACGGGAAGTTCCTGTGATTGGAAGCTATGTGGGCCCCACATAGATTCCCTGTGACAAATCCACTCTGTCCATTACATGAATTTAGAAATCATGCAGAAACAAAGCTCAGGTGGGCCACACCACACGAAAGTGCGGGATTGAACGCCCACCATTGAAAACTTTGTGAGGGCCACAGAAGTTTTTATGAGGATGATATTTGTGCCTACAGTTTATCTTAGTCGTAACATATTATATTTTATGAATGGTTTGGATGGCATCCATTTAAACATCATGACCGGCTTTAGGAAGGTTTAAACGGTGGACGTTTCCATTCTCACTGTTTCGTATAGAATGGCCCACCTGAATATTGGTATTGTACCCTATTCTTACATAACATGTAACAAACATTCAAGAAGAGCCGCTGATTGCATTTTGCATCTGCAAAACAATGGTGGATTGTGGTTTATACCGTGACCGAATGAGGTTTGCGTCGGCAAATTGAGGTTTACACATCGACTAAATGAGGTATGCGTTGGCCGATTGCCGTTTACAAGCAATGCACATGTCCGGAGACGAGCGACCGATTAAGTTTGCTTGTCAACTAAATCCGTTGAGCGTTGTTTCTACGTCAGGAAATAGTGGCCGACTATGTCAATGACCAGCAGAAGTGGCCAACGCGCTTTGCAATAGGCAGTTACCATAGGTGGTGTCAAAGCAAGTAGGTCCGTTCAGCAGAGTTGCCGTAACCACATTGAAGTGGTGCGTTACATTGACAAGTGTTGGCAATAGAAATGATAGAAGTGTCTGGAAAGATGATAGTGCTTAAATAGTTGTTGTAACTGTCTAGAAGGAGAACCATATAGATGATCGAAGTAAGTTATAAAAGAAGAGAGATCTCAGCATTGTAGGTGGTCCAGCACCAACCAAATTAAATCTACATTTCATTCTTAAGCTTATCTTGTTTTTCATTTTATTACTTACGTTTCTTATGGCCCGTTTGGGAGCTTAGATTTGGAATGCATTGGAATCCAGATCACAATTACATTGGAATCAAGGTGATTCCAAATTCTCATTTCTGTTTGGCTGAAATGCTCTGAATCTCTTATTTGAGAGCTTGTATTCGGAGGGCATTGGAATTTTTTGGTATATTCACATGACTTAGATTTGGTTAACTAAATTAGCTTTCATACTCTAAATTAATATATATATATATATGGAGTATTTGATAAAATGGCTGTAATAAGCCCATTAAAATATATACTTTGGCCAAAAAAGAAGAAGTTTTGAGCATTGGGTGGGCCACAAATACAAGGATCACAAATAGGCAACTTACCAACAATTTTTAACCGTCCATTTAAATGTCCAACATTTGGATGGTTCAGATCATTCTATTGATATGATTTTAGTATTGCAGCTGATAATTGAATTATTTTGGGGTATCATAAACATGCCATGTGTCTAATGGATTAGTAGCTTAAAAACATCTTTGTTACATATGTGACTCTCCTCTCCCTTTGAAAGGGAGGCAAAAAAGGTATTTCCTCTCAATTCCATCCAAATCTCAGCATTTTGCTTGGATTTCAAAAAACACAAAAAATGAAGAATTGAAATACCTCTGATTCCAACTGCGTCCAAATCCAATGCTACCAAATGCAAAAAGCAACTATATGGATTCGAAATACAATCATTTACCACCAAATCCAAGGTGCCAAACGGGGTGTTAGTGTAATCAGTTTTCTTTACTATCCTTAGCATAATCACACTGTTCAAGTTCCGTAGTATAATTCTTGAGATTATATTTCATAGCAGTAAGTCTGTAGCAAGAGTTTCATAATCAGTAAAGTTTTCTTTTTCATAATTGCATCTCTTATTGGTAAAGAAGAAGTGGGGATCATCCACGCGACGAACTGTAAGTTCTTCTTTTCACTACTTTAATTTTATATCATAAGAAGTCCTTTCGTTTGGAAGGCAAAGGTGCAACCCACTTTTGGAGGACGAACCCCACCTTCCAAAGATCGTTTGATCATTATTATTAAACAACTGAGCGAGTGGCTAATTAAGCGACCGATCTTTACAGATCTTGGTCATATACGATCGATCATGTACGACGTATGTGCCCTTCTTGGCACTCGAGGGTCATCGTTTTTCGGTTGGAATCGAGCTGCGAAATTTGGTTCTGGCACGCCCGCACACACATCACACGTATGGCCGATGAATAGCTTGGCAACAATTAGATCTACCTGATTTCTGTAATCCTGCCTTATTGTGGTCTTTCAAGTACACCTCTATGGGTTCCAAAGCTTCCGACCACAGGAACTTCCTTTGGGCGAGTTATATGAAGTCAAATTAAACCCACTGTTGTTTCATAGCCTTAGAAGTCAGATCGGTTGACAATCCTAGCCTCTGATTCGAAGACGCTTGCTTCTCAAAATAAGAAAAATTTCATTGAAAACCGTCCAATAAATTATAAATGTTTACTAAATCAAATGGTCAAATAATCAATGAAGCTCAATTTTTTTTAAGAGACAATGCCATATAAACGCCTATATTTTGGTTCAATTCCAAAAAACAGTTTGCTTTTAAACTCTTTCCTAAAACCTGCTTAAGTTTTCCGCCGTTAGCCAAAAGAACGCCTACCAATTTATACCGTTAAGTATGAGCTACTGTAGTTTTTAAAAGCCAATTTTACCCTCTAAGGAAACCAAAAAAAAAAAAATCTCCCGTGCCTAAGGTCGGGCCCCACCCACATCACTGGTTCCCATAGCGGCTTCTGTGGATCACTAACTGTGGGGCCATCATGATTCATGTAGCTTACATCCACGCGCTCCATATGTTTTTACATATCATGTTAGGGCATGATCCAAAAAATGAAGCAGTTCATATCTCAAGTGGACCAATTCATAGGAAACAGCGTTAAAAAATTCTTAGGGGCTACCCAAATGTTTATTTGCCTCCAACCTTTTGTAAGGTCACAAAGACTTGGTTGAAAGGCTCACACAAATATTGCTAGTGCACTTTTCTGTGGCATACTAGTGCACCTTACTTGTCAATCACTTACGTCAGTGAGTCTAGTGTCAGTTGAGCTTAATGAAGACGAAGACTGAAGACTAAAGTGCTTCCGCTGCATCAAGGAAGAAGAATCATGTAAAAGTGATGCCTTGGTGCCTTAACCTTGACCAAAACCCAACCCTTAACCTCCTTGATGACCTTGGCCACATTAGGAATCCTTTAGTCATCATAGATTGGCCTTAGGTGTCCCAAAAGATTACCCAAAACCTTGGCCTTTAATAAGGGTTGTGATATGGATAGGTCAGCAATCAGAATGGCTGAACCCAGGCTTGTCCGACCGGTCACGACCAGTCGTGGACCCCTAGCCGATCGGTCAAGACCGGTCGGATAGAAAGTCCAGTTTGGACAGCAGCCTTTAGAGTGGGAAGGCCATTGGGCCGACGGGTCAAGACCAGTTGGCAGGACTGGTCCGATCGGTCACGACCGGTCGGGCAGATTCCTCCGCGAGATAGCAAGCCTTCTACCTTCATTTGGCCTATGGCCGACCGGTCAAGACCGGTCGTGGACCCCTGGCCGACCGATCACGACTGGTCGGCACTAGCCGTTTTATGCTCGTTTTAGATCCGTTGCACATTTTTCTATAAAAGGGCTCTGCTCATTTTGAGGGGCAAGGAGAGGGATTTCGAGAGGAGTGAAGCCACCATTGTTGGAGACCATTTGATGCTCATTCCCAACCTACGCAAGGCATCTTCCTTGTGCTTTAACACAAGATTGGAGCATTCCAAGCTCATGAAGAAGATGACATTCATCCCCTCTTGATCTCTAGAGTTTGGAACCTTCTTGATTGGCATATCCTTGTCCAAAACTCTAAGATGAGATCATTGTAGGAGAGAACCTCTAGGCAACCTATTCACATTAGTTGTAGAGTTCTCAAACCTACCCTCCTATCACCTTGGGCATCTCAAAGGCATCACATGTAAGGTGTTTAATCAAGCGTGGCTGAGGCATTGGCAACGCAACGGCAACACGATCGTGGGACCAAGGGAAGCTGATTGAAGCACGGGAGAGCGGAGATCAAGCAACCCAAACCGGCGCTAAACAAGGGGCTCATCCGACAAGTAAGGTTGTCATTTTTTAGAGTCCATTTAGAGTTTGTTTGTCAAGCTCGATCTAGGGACGTTAGCCGTTCCTTGTCCCGTTAGCCGGGCCTAAACTAAGTCTCCAAGGGAGAGCCTCCGACACGGGAGTGAACGTGTGTAGGGTTGAGAGTTAGCCTATGTCCAAAACTCCGTTTGGGTTGAGAGTTAGCCCTTTGTCCAAAACTCAGGTTATGGTTGAGAGGTGAACCGGTAAAACCTCCATGTACAGGTTGAGAGGTGAACCTCATTTAAAACCTCCGATAGTGAATGCCGGTGTGCTCAAAGGAGTTGAGTACTTGAACCGGGAGTGGAGTAAACCTAAAGTCGAACCACTATACATGCTTGTGTTTGTGATTGATTTGAGCACATTGATATCTTAGCATTTGATGTTTAATTGTTCAATTATGAATGCTTGATAGGAATGTATGCTAGGCACTAGATTGGCACATCCACACACAAGATGTACTTTCACTAGTAGTGTAGACTTGAGCTTATTGATCCATTCTCATAAGTCTACATATGTTGCATAGGTTAGGAGCTTGATTAGTCATATCATTTGTTTACCTATGCATGCTTAGACTATGATGTTTATTGCTCAAAACCATATGCTAGTCTTGTGATTGGACCCACTTAGGCTTGGAAGCCGAAGTGTTCTTGCTTACTTAGTTTAATTTATTCAATTGTATAAGTAGGCGAAAAGAATTTCAGAAAGGTCCATATCACCCCCTCCTATAGGTTTAGCCATAATTCTAGTTGCTCTTTAAGCTTCTGCACATACGTAGGTGTCGTGTTAGACGACCGACGTACTTTCAAATATCAGATTGATAAAAAAAAAAATTGTGGCCCATTAGAACTTTTCAATCACCACTGTTTCATGTGATGTGGTCCAATTGAGATATGGATCTGATTTGTTTTGGAATCATGCCCTAAAGATGAGCTGTCAAAACAGTTGGAAGGCATGGACGTAAGGAAGATACATTAAGGTGGGCCTCACATCGAGGGATCTCACCCACATGGGTGGATGGGGATATCAGAAGCCGCACCCCAAGCGGATTGCATGCTGAGTAACTCAAAACCCTTAGCATACTTAGTAAACTATGTAGGGCCCACCGTAATTTCTTTATTTTATCCACTCCGTCCATCTATTTTAACAGATAATGTTATGGGTTCATCGGAAAATTGAAGCATATCCCAAGCTCAAGTGGACCACACCACAAGAAACATTGTGAATTGAACCTCTATCATTGAAATTTTTTTGAAGGCCACAGAAGTTTTTGGATCAAGCTGATATTTGTGTTTTAGCTTCATCTATGTCTTTGTGATCTTATGAACGGTTCAATGACAAATAAACATCACTATCAACCCTAGGAAGGTTTCAACTGTGGAAATTAGTATTCCCACTGTTTCCTATGATATGGTACACTTGAGCTTTGGATATGCTTCAATTTTGGGATTAATCCCTAAAATGATTGGGAAAAACGGATGGACAGTGTGGATAAACCACATACATTCACAGTAGGCCCAACTGAGTTTACTCGGTACGATAAAAGCATACCGAGCCGAGTAACTCAGTTTGCAATCCCATTTTGCGCCCCTGATTCCGGAAGCGGATCCCACCCACCCTTTTTGGGAGCTCATTTAAGGACATGAGACGAAAAAAAAGAGCCAGGTCCAGACTCAAGTGGACCACACGAGAGGGAAGACTTGGAAAGTATATGTCCACCATTGGGATGAACTGAAAAGAAAAGAAAATTAACCTTGGTACAAAATTTTTGTGGCCATACAAATATATCAACAGTGGACGCTCAATCCTATTGTTTCCTCTCAAGTCTTGTATTAGGAACAGTTTTTGTAGCCTATCCTAAAATGAACTTGCAAAATGGATGAACAGGGTAGATTTCTCACGAAGATCGTGGTGGGTGCCCACCTACCTTCCATGTAGGAAAGCCTTTTCTAAGAAAATCCGAGCGCCTCCTTTCCCTTTTGGGGTTTTGAAAGCTGTAGCCCCTGATGTATATAGTACATCCATACCGTTTATCAATTTCTTGAGGTTATTTTGGGGTACATGGGCCTTAATACGAGGCAAATCCAAATCTTAAGTAGACCATACCATACAAAACGTGAGGGATTGAACGCCTACCCTTGGTAACTTCTTATGGGCCAAACATGTTAGATGAAAAAAAAAAAAAAAGCATTACTGTGGGCCCTTTAATTTAGGTCCACATCACATAATGAAGAAGTTGGATGAAAAAAAAACAAAAGAATTACAATAGGCCCAACGATTTTTAATGTGGGGTTTAATTGTCACTGTTAACTCTTGTGGGCCCTCAGATTTAGATCATTTTTAATTTTGGGCTCATGACTTCTAATCCTCATCCACAAAGAATAAATGGCATGGTTCAAACAAATGAATCATTGTGGGGCCAATAGCATAGTCCACCTTTGGAGTGGAATCCGCCACCTTTGTACAAGTGGCAAAGGTGGGTATACGTGCTTTCTTTTTTTAACATATTAGACGGAATTTGGTGACGTCCGTTGGTCAAAGTTAAAATCAGTAGTTTTTTTTACTTATTTGAAAGCCTTAAATAGTTTTTAGGAAAGGGTTTGAAAGCGGATGTATTTTTGGAATTCAACCCAACATGGAGGCATTTATAAGGCATTGTCTCATTTTTTTATTCATTGTACATTTAACTTGAGAACCTAATCTGGACAGTTTAATTAACTTACTCTAGATGCCACGTATGCAATCTCTAAATAATATCTAATGGAAGCAAGATTGTGTACTAAGTAAACTCTGTAGGACCCACCATGGATGCATGTCTTATCCACACCATCCATCCGTATTTCTAGATCAATTTAAGGCATGAGCCCAAAATAGAAGCATATCCAAAGCCCAAGTGGACCACACCACAGTATATAGTGGTGATAATGACATCTACCATTGAAATCTTTCTAGGGCTCACAGTGATGCTTATTTGTCTTCCAACATTTTCATAAGAACACATAGATATGGATGAAGTAAAAACAAAAATATCAGCTTGATTCAAGAAGTTTTCAACCGAAGGAGTTCAATTCATGCTGTGTGGTGTGGTCCACTTGAGTTTTGGAGTTGATCATAGTATCATCCATCACGCCAGAGTATCAAACGTTTTTCTTGTTAGTGCGGAGTTGTTGAGGCGGCGGTAACAGTTTAGCGTGTAAGGTCTTGACCGTGGGTCCCACCTCCTCGGTGTATCCATTGTATATCTACACCGTCCATCAGTTTTACTAGATCATTTTAGGCATGACCCAAAAAAAAATGAAGCAAATCTAAGTCTTAGATGACTACACTACAGGAGAACAATGGTGATTAAATGCCCACCATTAAAAACTTACTAGGCCAACTGTAATGTTTGTTTGCCATTTAGGGCATTGCCCCAAAATTGAGGCCGATCCTAATCTTAAGAGGACCACACTAGTTGTGATTGAATGCCTACCATTTAAAACTTCCTTGGGCTCACTGTAATATTTATTTGTCATTCACCGAGTGGGCAATGTCACACATGCTTGATGAAGGGAAAACATAACTGGCAGCTTGATCCAAAACTTTTGCAGCCCCAGGAAGGCTCCAATGATGGGGATAGAATCCCTACTGTGTGGTCCACCTGAGATTTGGATAACAGATGGACCGCTTGGATTCGATATACAACAGACGCATCAAGCTGGATCTCACGGTCAGGGCGTCACCGCCGCTAGTGAGTCTAGAACGACAAATGATCAGATACAGCCGCTGTATCACGAGTTCTGACTGCTTACTTGCTTCTCACTTCGTTTCATTGTACTGACCTTTGTCGATCATGTCTAGGATTTGGACGCTGTCCTGAAGACTCGTCGGGGTATAGCCCAACAGCTTCTCTCCGAAAGGAAGCGGGCCATTGCCAAGGCCGAGGGGAAAATAGAAACTTTGGAAGCCAGCGACCGGGAGAAAGATAAGCTGGCTAAGGCCCAGGAGGACCGCATAAAAGACTTGGAAGATGAAGTCCGAACCTCCATTGGTCAAGCCCGACAATTTTAGTCTCAACACAAGGCCTCGGAGCAAGAGTGCCTTCAGCTCAAAAAGTAGAGAGATGAGTTGGAGTCTGAGCACCTCCCTCCAGGCTAAAGTCGATCAACAGGCTGAAGACTGGAAGAAAGAAAAGGCTGCACTAGAGGGAACAAATTCATCTTTGGGGGTTGAGCCTGAGGAGGAAGGGCCTAGAGCCGTGGATGCTTATAAGGACTCTTAAGGAAAGTGTCGATGATCGCTTAGAAGTCTATGAAGCCGAATGCTCTGGGAGCTTAAGGTGACCAAGAGGTTGCATCCTGACATTGACTTGTCAGGATTCGATAGTCTGGAGCTCCAGGTTGCCGAGGAGGAGAGGAATGCCCCTGCAGTGACGGAAGTGACTGTAGCAGAGGGGCAAGAAGAGGTCGACGTAGAGATTCCAGTCATGTCGAGACCCCTGCTCCATAGGCAGAGACCTTCGTCCTTGACGCTCCTGAGGGACTGTTGTAATGCCTCTAGAAAAAAAAGGGCTTAAATATTTTTCTATTGTAGGACCTTGGCTTGAGTAAGCCTAAATTGAGGTTCGGTTGTAGGACCTTAGCTCGGTTGTAGAGTTTAAAATCATTGAGGCTCGGTTGTAGGACATTGACTCATGAGTGGAGTCTAAATTGAGGTTCAGTTGTGGGACCTTGGCTTGATTAAGCCTAAATTGAAGTTCGCTTGTAGGACTTTGGCTTGGTTGTAAAGCATAAACAAGTCTCAAAGGGGAGCCATCAATACGGGTGTGTACGTATAGGTTGGAAGGAACTTGTAAACTTTCGGTTGGGTGGATTCGATTTAAAACACCTTGGTTGAGAGGAACCAGATTTAAACTCCCTAGTGATTGCCGGTGTGCTCAAAGGGGTTGAGTACTTGAATCGGGAGTGGAGTAGGGTGACCGAACCACTATACATACTTGTGTTTGTGATTGAGTTGGGCACATTGTTATCTTAGCATTGTATGTTTAATTGTTTAATTATGAATACTTGATAGGAATGTATGCTAGGCACTAGATAGGTACATCTACACACAAGATATACTTTCACTAAGTTGTATAGACTTGAGCTCATTGATCCATTCTTATAAGTCTACATAGGTTGCATAGATTAGGAGCTTAATTTGTTTAATCATTTGATTATCTATGCATGCTTAGGTTAGGTTGTTTAATTGTTAATTATATGCTAGCCTTGTGATTCGACCCACTTAGGTTTGGAAGCCGAAGTGTTTCTTACTTAGTTTGATTTGATAAAACTATGAAGTAGGCGATTTTTTTTAAAAGGTCCTAATCACCTCCTTTCTAGGACTTAGCCAGAATTCTAGTTGCTCTTTAAGCTTTCGCATGCACATACGTTAGTATCGTGTTAGACTATCGACATAATTTTAATATTTCTATCTTATGACATGTAGGAGATGACTGCATTGTTATTGGTAATAGTGACTAGAACATTAAAATCAGTTGGGTGCAATGTGGACCGGGCCATAGTGCAAGGTTGTTATCTTCAAGCTTTACCTAGAAAAATAGCATGATCTTATGTGAATTCATTCATTTTTTAAAGTATTATAGGATGCTCAACTGAAAGGAACAACATACTTTTGTTGGACTAATCAATGATATGAGTGGACCCCACCTTTTGGTGACCTTATATTTATGCGATGTTGATTTTTTTTTTTTTAATTTACATATCTATAGGTACCGTAACAGATTCAACAAACAACAAAAATCATCACCTCTTTTGAATTTGCAGTAGTTAGTGACGAACTAAAGCCGTCGCTAATTTCCAAAGTCCGTCGCTTATCTAGAACAAAATCCCTGTCTAAATGGCTGATTTTTGCGACGGATACTTTTGGATTTGCGACGGATATAATTCGTCGGTTCTTGGCGACGGACTAAAGCCATCGCAATGTAGCGACGGATCTCTTTCGTAGTAAGAACGACGGTCAAAGTTCGTCGCTAATTATGATTTGCTTGTCTTTCTGCTGTTTTAGCATAGTGTAGGGCGCTGAGAAGGAACCTTCACCTTCATTATAGGGGCAACGTGTTTTTTTCCTTCCTAAGCACCATTTCGTAACACGCGCGCGCCTCTGCTTAGTTTTCTCAGACTATGCCTACCTCATTAGGTGTTGGGAACTTGATGCAGAGGTAGCTCGAAGCAAGGACTTCCTTCAGATTGGTCATGGATGGTCGGCCTAGAATAACATTGTAGGTCGACTTGCGATCCATAACAAAAAAAGTTAACCATCACATTGATTTTGTTAGGAGATTCACCGAAGATGACAGAGAGGTCGATGCTTCCTTCTGGCTCGACCATTTTCCCTCTGAAACCTACCAATGGTGTCTCGACTGATTTCAGATGGCTCCTTGGTAAGTTCATGACATCGTACGCGGATGTGTATAGAATGTCATCCGAACTTTCAGTATCTAACATAACTCTGAGTATCGTAGTTTGGGATTCTTAACGTAACCACAATTGCATCGTCGTAGGAGAAATGAATCCCTTTAGCGTCTTCTTCCAGAAAGGCGATGGGCTGATGCTCCAGCCGAGGCTGTTTAACAGGCCTCGCAGTTGAGAGTACTGACTGCGGGGGATCCTCAGCCTTTTTGGTATGAGCTTTACGAGCTCTATTTGAATATCTAGCACCACCAGGCCCTCCAAAAATCGTGCGGATTTCTCCAGTGGGCTCAAACTGCTCGGGGTGCGCTTCTAGCTGGCGGTTATGCCGCCATTACTCTCTTTTTTGGTAAGGTCGATCCTGCTGAGGTGGAGACCTGTCACGTTTCCTAGGAGATTGGCCTCTATTATCAACATAAGCACGCAGATGGCCTTGGAGAATCAATGCTTCGATCTCATCTTTTAAGGCCACACAGTCCCGAGTGTTATGGCTATGATCGCGATGAAAATCGCAATACTTACGCCTATGTCTCTGATTGGGATCCGTCTTAAACCTGGGCGACCATTTAGTATATTTTTTGTCTTTGATATGCATAAGGATTCATTCCCGAGTAGTATTAAGGGGGTGTAACCTGAATACTTCCCTTCTGGGGGACCCCTTCTCGTTGACCTATCCCTCCTTGGGGACCGACCACGCCTATCATCTCCTCTTCTTTTTATCTGAGGAAGTTGCCTCCTCGAGCTTTTTCTTTTTCTCACTGGGGCAGCTTCAGCTTCCCGTCATGCTCTTACTCCCTCATCGACATTGATATATTTTAGTGCCTTGGCCTGGAGTTCGGCCATTGTCTAGGGAGTGGATTTGTCAGGGGCAAAATGGAACTCTTTGTTCCTGACCCCACCAAGTAATGTAGTTAATCCGACCTTGTCAGTATAACCTTCAGTCTGGACTGCCTCAGACGTAAAACAGACCATAAAGTCCTTTAAAGACTCATCTGGTTTTTATTTTATCATGGCCAGATGGGCCACTGGTTTCTTCATCTTCTTACTTCCGAGGAATTGAGATACAAAAAGAGTACACAACTCTGAGAAGGAATTAATTAAGCAGGGTTTGAGGTTACTATACCATGTTCGGGCAGAATCCTTGAGAGTAAGTGAGAACACTCGACACATAATTGCTGGAGTTACACCCTCTAACTCTATATGTGACTTGAAGACTTCGATATGCTCGATGGGGTCTCCGACTCCAGTGTAATGTGGGATGTTGCTAGGTACCCAGAACCTTTCTGGTCGCGGTGCCTTCATAATTTCTTCTGCGAATAGTGGATCAGCTTGATCCACTATTGCCTGAACAGAGGGCATCATGTTGGGCATATATTGTTGTTCCTTGGTAGCGAGTTTCTCTTTCAACGCTTGTATATCTTACTCCAATGCCGGTGTACAATGGGGGCTAGAAGTTTTAAGAACTTCAATGTCTCCTCCATGATTCTGATGTTGAACTTAACGCCTAGCATCAAGGGTATAGCGCAAGTCTCTAGCAGGGAGGTGAGTTACCGCCGGATGGGGCGGAGTTCGAGCTGCAGGCCTTACTTGTCTCATAGTTAGGTTGGTTATGTCTATCTTGTGGAGAGGGATGACCAAAATATGAGGCTGTATGGTGGTCCGACTGCACATGCTGTTCATGATGCCTTACTGGTCCTTCTACTGGTTGGTTTTGTACTTGTTGAGGGGAAGAGTGATTAGAGTGGGGAGGCGCATGAAGTTATTGAGGAAGATTGGGAGAAGGTTGGGGCTATAGATTTGGAGGGATCATCTGCTCTATGCGCCTGGTCCAGGTACTAAGCTCTGCCCGTATCACCTGCATGTTCGCCAGGTCTCATGCGTCCTTTTCAGCTTGAAGCTTGATATATTCATCAAGCAGGATCGTTGGTGGATGAGTAAAAGGTAGGGGAAGATGAGCCTAGACATGAGCTTGAGCATCTTGGGGGGCAGGATCATGTTGTCCATTTTGCTGGGACCCTGTCGGTCCTGATGCTCATGTGGCAGTAGATCCACCGGCTGCTCCAAGATAAGATTTCTCGGGAAGCATTGTGATTATAGGAAGCGAACGTCAGGAGAATCGTAGGATGAAAAAGGAGATGGAACGGAAATGATGTTGTTGTTCCCACAGACGATGCCAATTTGTTAACGCTAGAAACTATCAATAGATGATGAGGATAAAAATAGGGATATCAGAAGATAAGCCTCTTGATGGATGGCGTAGATCACACTAGATGGACAACGAGCCTCTTGAAGGATGGTGTAGATCTGGGACCTGCAACCACAATGGAACAGTGAGGGGGCTGCCAGTCGTACTGGCCGATGGCCCTCCGATGCTTAAGTCAATCAAGGGATCTAGAAATCTTAATGACTAGTAGATTGTAATAGATGTTGCGTACCTTACGAAATTGAGAATACCTTTATTTATAGGATCATCGGAGAACTTTAGATCGAGTCATATACGAATGTGATACCCAGATTTCATGGCTAATCGCGTCTGGATCTGGAAATAATCCTCATCAAGCTTGAGTTTTGCAGGATCAATCGTTGTCGTGTATGTTGTCGTAACGGTGATGCGGATCATGCTCAGCTTTGAGGACGATAGGAGCGTAGCGCTCGGGACCCAAAGACTTTGGCCAAGCGCAATGATCAGGAGGAGCCGGTCACATTGATAAGACAGGATGGGATGATTGCCTTGTGGAGACCTGAAGATGAAGATTTGCATCGGTTGGATAATTTTATAGGTAACACAGCCAGGTCTAACTGCATTAGGCTGAGTGCTATCTTAGACTGAATGTACCGAGGCTGAGCGCTGAGCTCCACTGAGTACCAACTGAGGCTAAGTGCTACTGGGCGCTCAAATTTCTTCGAGTGAAATGAGCATCAACGGCTGTGATCCTTCCATGTCATGATCAAGGACACGCTCAGATTTACCCATAACAACCACTGTTTGCTATGTTGTGGTCCAACTGATAAGTGGACCTGCTTCCTTTTTACGGATAGTAACCTAAAATGATCTAAAAATCAGAAGGACGGTGTGGATAAAGAATTCATACATCAATCGATGAAAGCCACAATGCCTCTATCACGTGATTGGTGGTTGGTGGACTTTAGGCCCAACCATGATGTAGGTGTTTTATCTCCAACATCCATCCATTTTTTCGGATCATTTTAGGAATTCGTCTAAAAAATGGGACAGATCTAAAACTCAGGTTGACAACACAACAAGGAAAAGAGTAAAGAATGAATGTCCACCATTAAAAACATCCTAAGCCCACTGTGTCAAACTACAACCCAGATAACTCTCCGTTTTTGGACCCCGACCAGGGAGAACATGAACAATCTTATGGACGGTGTTGATAACATAAATTAATGAAGGTGGGCCCCAATTCTCGTTTATGTTGGGAAATAAAATAATGATGGTAATACTGTAATTAAAAGACTGAAGAGGGGAATTATAGGTGCCAATTATGAGAATGGATAAATGTTGGGCATTCTCTTTGCATATGATGTGGCCCACGTTATATTTGGATTTCAACGGTTCTTATAGACAGAAGAATATCCCAATGTATAAATGTAGTAAAAGCTTTAGTTTACCAAAAAAAAAAAAAAAAAAAAAAAAAAAGAGGAAAGATGCCAAATATAAATTGCTTTGCTTTGTAGTTTTTTA
Organism: Liriodendron chinense; assembly: GCA_003013855.2. Classification (NCBI taxonomy): domain Eukaryota; kingdom Viridiplantae; phylum Streptophyta; class Magnoliopsida; order Magnoliales; family Magnoliaceae; genus Liriodendron; species Liriodendron chinense. Next base: position 2,491,226 of record ML058441.1, on the reverse strand, counting down.
GCCTATCTTACACTGCTTTGTAGTAGAACCGGCCCCAAAACATTTTTGAACATGGAAGTTTTGATTGCTCCTGTCGAAACTGGTTCCAAATCCAAGAGACTTCTTCCCCATCAAATTTTGACAGATCTGGGTCACTTTTATCCGATCCAAACCGTCCATCGTTTAGACCAGACGAGTGAACACTTTGTGGACAATGTTCATGATCTAATTCAGCTAAGCCGTCCAAAACTTGTGCTCCATTCAAAAGCTGGAACCTGGTTCCAGCGCACGCCAAACCTTGTTAAATGAAAATATCCTATTATCTCTCCCGGCCGAAGTGGGTTACGAAGTCCAGTTGAGTCGAGTTGCAGCGTTCCTTACTGGACGTAGAAAGAAAGGAAGAAAGAAGATCAGAAGAAGAAAAAGAAAAAGACAAAAGAAGGAAGATTTTCAACTAATCAACTCGCTGAGTTAAATCCCAGTTAACTCGCTGGTCATATTCAAAATACGAATCCAGATTCCAACCAGAATTAACTTGTGAGTTGTCTCTCATATCGTTTACACCTTGTAATTCTCCAATTTGATTTCTCTAAAGAAGTTGAATAGTAAATTTATAGCTTCTTGTATGGAATTTTGATTCTCATATCAGAATCTCAAATCAGAATTACGAAATCCTGTTGGTGAACCCTTCGACATCAACCAATCCTAAGATCACACGTGTCTACCACCATGGGTGTTATATAGCTGTCACCAAACTTATTGGTGCATGACACCTATCACCTGTGACCTCAAGGACCGATCACATTGCACCACGTGGTGCCTGTTTCCCTCCAGATTTTCCTATAAATAGTGGACTTTAATGCTTCACCAAGAACTTTTTGCCAGATTTTACCAATAAGGGTTAGTGTTGGGGGCGATTCTCTAACTTTAGAAAATTTTCCAACGCACCAAGTTTAGGTGCTAGCGCACCTCTTCTTCATGCCAATGCTCCAACATCTTGTGCCTCTGCACAAGCATTTTCCTATGCACCCAGTGTTGTTGCCTGTGCACCCATGATGTCATCTATGTGCCCAGCACTGTCACATGCACGTTCAACACACCCGAATTCAGAGTGATTCTAGTAGTGTTATACATTCTCTATGGCTGCCAATATGCCCCTTCAGAGGTTGGCATGCCCCATTTTCTAAGGGAAGGTTTTACCTATAAATTCCCATGTCAAGGGCACACTAAGGTGATCGAACCAAAGGATAGACAACTCCAATTGTAGGGCTGCAATGTAGTTTTAACTCGGTGAGACTAAGATCGATCAACAGGGAATTGGGTTAAGAACACACTAAAAACTAAATTAGAGTTATGAATTTGATGGGTTGGATTACTCTAACGATTTAGAAAGAATTAAAACAATAATATTAAAATACTAAGGTCCAGAAATTCACTTCTAGTAATCACAATGTTAAGTTCATCAATTTAAGTCGATAACTCAATTGGAATTGAAGTTTTATTCTATCCAATCAGAAGATTAATTCAATTAAATTATAATTCCAAAACCAAAAGCGATATGAACTTCAATTGATCAATTCTGTATCAAAAAATAAGTTCTGAACTTGTAGAGATTACAAAGCATTCATCGTATTCGAAAATAACGATGGATCTAAGAATTCTACAAATTAATACTCTCGCAAACCCAAGTAATCACTTCAAGAAAATTGAAAACAACCCATGTAACCACATTCATAAGGAATATAAGATTACTTTAAAACTATCACATTTATTCAAACCGACCAATTAAAAATTCATCGTTTAATCTAAACTACTTGAATCAAATAAACCTAAAACATTGAAATAAACTAAAAGCTTTATCCCTCAGCCTTAGCTAAGAGATTAGCCTAGCATGACTAACTCAAAAATAAAGGAAAAATAACTAAAAACAAACTAGGAAGAAGAAAAATGCCGAAGGAGAGCTTCCTCCCTTGCTTCCTCTCCAATTTCTTGATAATCCTAAAAAACAAGCCTAGAACCCTTAAATAGCCTTTAGAACTGACTTTGCGCCGCCTTGGGTGAGTCCCATAAAAAAATGGAAACAAATTACGCACTTTCCCCATTTCCCATAAAATTATCGATCAAAACACTTGATCGATCGAAAAGCATCAAGAAATCATAGGTCAATCGAGGTAAGTTGTCGATCAACCAAACTTGCACAAAAATTTCCAGTGAATATTCTTCAAAATTCAGCCAATTTTCGATTGATCAAGCTCAACACTCGGTCGACCGAACTTGTCAAAAAGTGTCCAACAAAACCGCGAAGTCATTTTCTACATTTTCTGGATTCTGACTTTCTAACCTCGCATTTCTACATTTTGAATTTTATAGCCTTCTTTAGATCTTTTCTTGTTTTCTTCCTGCTTTTTCTTCATAATTTCTTTTAGGCTATAATTCCTTCTTTTTAACATTAATTTAGTCTTGATTTTCAAATCTTTCCTTGCAAATGAAATCCATATAATTAGGACTAATTAATTTGATGTATATGATAAAATCAATGCTAAGTAGAGGATAAGTATGTAACATTTAAGCATTATCACACCCCCAACCAACATATTACTAGTCCTCGAGAAAAATATGCAAAACATATTTTCAAAACCAAGATCAAAATTCATTTTAGAAGAGTAAATTTTATAAACTCTTATAATCCTTTAAGTTATCCAAACAATAGACTTTCAAGGCTCAAGATTTTGAAAATCATACCCACCTAGATTCTAGCACTTAGTAAACAATCTAATTGAGTTAAAAGCATTAATCAATTTGTAGACACATTCCAAACACTGAGTTTTATGTAGTATAGTGAAATCTAACTCAACACAACTAAAGGTTCAGTTTTCTACATTCATGTTAACATTGATAATCACAAGAATTGTCAAATCAACCAAGTCACTGATTTCAAACCTTACTAGTGTTTAATAACTATTTTCCAGCTTTTGATTTTTCCATCGACGACTTTTACACTATTTTCATTCTTTTTGTGTTAATAGTTAGCCCTTTTTTATGTCGTTGTTGTTTTAGCTGATTTCTATTCAAACATTCTTCTTTTTAATTTTATAATTCATCATTTTTTTTAATACTCTTCTAGGGACATGGTAGACAAGGATCTTCAGGCTTGGTTCATAGAACTCTCAATGATCATCGAGTCAACACTATAGTATCAAACTTAAATTCTAGTAATGTAAGCTAGATGTGAATTGTGAAAATTCATGACTCAATTAATGTTTAAAACTTTCTAATAGAAAATAAATGAAATGAACTCAATTTTGAAATTCATTAAGTAACTAAATCCAGGCTTCAACAATTCTCATCACTAAGTGCCTTATCATTCTAACATTCAGATTACCTGTCAAATAATTCAAATTTACAGAAATTATACCTTAAAAAAAATTCTTAGCTAAAAAATATAAACAATTTGAAGAAATTTCGTAAGAATTCACACCCCTAAGCCTAAATTCTACATTACCCTCAATGTTGAAAAATAATGCAATTAATATGAACATGAGAGCAATACACAATAAATAGGAGTCGGTAAGATAGTATCTGAATCAATGAATATGAAATTCTAAATTTTCCAGGTCGGTAAAATGACTAAATAAAAGACTTCTACACTAATCCTACTAATGCAACTAAACTAGGAAAGAAAATAACCTATGAATGAAAGAAAACCTAAACTAAATTATCTAAAGGCATAGGTTCTTCCTCTGGCAGGTATCTCAACAAGTTTCTTAGTAAATTCCTTAACAAGATCATCCAAAAGCCTATTTTATAGTAGGCTTGGATATCATGGAGCATGAATGTCCAGAGAAATCTATAAACCTCAGCAAAAAATATTTTTTTATTATCTTGAGGTGTCCAAAGAGTGTAAAATTCACCTGTGGAAGATAAATTTTCAATGTCAGTGTACCACAGTGAACAAGAGACTACAATTATTTAAAAATCTGAAAACATATTTTTAATCAGTGTAATGTCAATAAAATCTAAAGTTTCAAGCTTCTGTTCAAATTGCATCTCTATATTAGAATGTAAAAATTTAGATTCGGTGGAGGGAAGCTTCTCAAAATAAATTTCCTCCTAGTTAGTATGAGGCACTAGGGGAGTATCTTGCAAGGCATTCACTATATCTCTAATCACAGGATTGTCAGAATTCTTAAAGTGTGCCAAGCAAACTTTTAGAGAGTCGGAACATTTAGTAAAAAGGGACTCCTCCACAATGGAATCAAGCATGTCAATTTGGTTGATTATATCATCATCACCTTATTTGAAAATTTCCAGCCTTTCTTTATCATTAATTGGAGACTTAGGTGAGATCAACTTTTGGGGAAACTGGACCACAGGCTCATAATCACACCCCAACTCTTCATCAACTTGAATATCACTAATCTTATCATCACCCTTAGATTTTATAACTTCCTCAAAATTTTCAACTATCCTTGAAATCTCTTTATTGATCACCACATCACATTTAAGGATGGTGGTAGGTTCAATTTGCTCAACAAGCCTGTTGGGAGAATTCAGATCACTCACCTCGCATTATGCTTCTAGGTTGGGCTGAGGTTGGGCTTGAAAAGTCCCTTCCTCACTATCGAGGTATGACTCAATTTTCTCAAGTGATATTATCATTTATCGTATGCCCTACGAAATGTTTTAATTAAATTCAAATTATCCTTGCATAAAAACTTGAAAGGTATCCTCAAGGGTCTTAGTTGGTGGCGATGCGTAAGTAGAGGTCCCTTGGAGATAGTTGTTAGCATTCATGGTTGGTCCATCCCTCCAATTGAAATTCTAATGATTCCTCCAATTAAGATCATGCATATCATATGTTGGAGCACTCAATGGTTGTTGATAAGCATTACTACTAAAATAATTGTGCATCATCCTAACCAGTAGAATATCATATACCTCGTTCTTATCATAAACAGGTTGATTCTCAAACATAGTTCCAATTACTTCGTAAGACATAGGGAATTTCCTAACAAAGTGGTCTAATAACCCTTCAACCAATATCTATTAAGCTTTGAATTGGGCATATTAATCCCCAATTTCATAGCATATTTACATAGATTATACTGAAAATAGACTGATGTATATATGTTTCCATGCTTGCAGGAAAAAGAGAGAGTTTTTAGGAATTCATGTTAAAAAGGAAACTCTAGGATGCTGAGAAGACAAGCCTCAAACAAGCCAAGGAGTGGAAGAATCAAGTCACCGAAGATCGGAACTGAGCATTCAAAGTGCAGAAAAAAACAAGGTTCAGCCTGTCGACTGGCCTGATTAGCTGGTCAACACCCACCTTCGATCGGCCAATGACACAGGTAGACAGGTTAGAAGCATGCCAAAAAATCAGATTTTGGGACCTATTGTTGCTAGATAAGTTTCGGCTGGCCAAAAGAACTAGTCGACCGGTCGAATTTCTCCAAAAAATCTACAATTTTGAAGCTAAACTCGCTAGACTAAAAAAGCCTATTTTGGCTGGCCGACAAATTGTGTCGATTGGCCGATCCGATATGAAGAAGTTCAAAAATCTTTTTATGTTGATTACACAAAGGATGTCGACCGGCCGGCCAACAAGCGATGTCAGTGTGGAAATTCTTATGCAACTCAAAGGCGATGCTTAATTTTTCTTATATAAAGAGGGTTCCATTGCATGTCCAAATCATCCATGAGGAGTCCTAGAAGCTAAGGAGCGAGAGAGATTCGAAGTAGAGCTTCTACATCGAGTTTTTCGGGTTTTCTAAGTTCTAGTTTTCTAATTTTTCTATTTTTCTAAAAGATTTTAGTTTTATCATGTCCTTAGTTGGTTAAACCTCTTAGCTACGGCTAAGAGGTGAAACTTGTAGTCTTTTATGATGCTTTAAGTCGTTTTATTTAAGTACAATGGATTTTAATATTGAATTTTTAGATAATAGTTTGAATAAAGTTAATAGTTTTTGATAATTCTAAATATCTCTTATGGTTAAGGTTTTATGGGATGCTTATGAGTTTTTTTAGATTGATCATGATAATTTTATGAGATTTGATTGATGGAAACCCTAGATTCATTGTGATTTCTGGATACGGTGAATGCTTCGTAGTTCTCCATTAGTTCAGATTCTTCGTTTTAAAGTAGAACTAATCTTTTAAAAGTTTAGATTCTATATTGGGTTCTGAACATGCTTTTACTAAATTTATCTTCTGATTTGATGGGATAGGACTTTGATTCCAATTGATTATACACTTGAATTAATGGATTGGCATTATAAAGTGATTACAAATGGATCCTTGGCACTCTAGTGTTCTTATTTCTAAAATTTCCTTAATTTATAAATAGTTTAATTTGACTTATACACCAAGTATGCAAGGGGTCTGATCATGCTGATCAAGGGGTCTGATCAATTCGAAATTTCGCCTCTTTTTTTTTATTACCATCGATTTTCTAAGTGATGGAAGGATGGTCTAGGATTGCCCTATTAGAATGATTCTTTAAAACCATAAGTAGTCCATGATGGAACCCACCATATGGATGGTCCAAAACATCAATTCATGCTTTTCTAGAAACAATATTAATCGACTATCTTTAGTCCATTGATCGGATGGTTAGATCCATCCTATTGGTTTGACTTTGAGATCCAAGTCGTTCATCAAGAATCCTCAGGTGTGAGTGGGACTTGGACAAACAAGTAGCTAGTTCGTTCATCGGGTGGGCCAGACTTATTCTAAAAAAATGGAGGATCCAACTAAAATGATCAGAAATTGAGAAATTATAAGGTCTTGGTGCATCAGAAATTGATGCGTCATCCACGGTTGAATGATCTAAACCATTGATTTGATGGGTCCCATTTGGGATGAGATTTCCCAAAAAATGCCCCAAGTTAAAAGATTGTAATGTTCTGTTCAATTGCTGAAAAGACTGGTTCAAAGAAAAGGCAAGATAATGGATGGTAGGATCTTCTAATCTAAAAGATATCGTGGGCATCTTCCACCAATGATAGCACATTGTTGAGCTCTTAATTTATACATATTCTAACCCCATTTTATCACATTTATGCACGATTCCTATGGTTTAAGACTTATCTAATGCATGTTTTTTTTTTTTTTTATTGTAGGAATGAGAGAGAGACTTCACCTATTTGAAGGCTAAAAGAATACTTTTAAACCCACTTGATGATGAAGGAAGTTGAGCCAAAGGAATGGAAGAAGCAAGGAGAGAAGAGAGATTGAAAGAAGAAAAAAAATCAAAAAAATTAGTGTGACCAACCGGTCATGACCGGTTAACCATCCATTTGCACCCCACTCCAGCATGTGCTGGAGCTTGTTAGACCAATGCCCAGACTCATCTCCGACCGGTCATGGCCATGTGCAAAATTCAGGAAATTCCAAGATTCCAACAGCTTTCACTTCAAGCTTCGATTTTCCATGCGCTGCATAAGTTTTTACACACTTGTGGAAGATTCTGAGGCGGTGGCGCTTCAATGTTATAAAATGACACCTAGGGCTCGATCTAAAGGCATTATAGAAGGCTTGGGAAGTTGTGAGAGGTGAAGAGGATCATCGTGGAGTGTTTCTAACTCCTCAAATTTTAATTTTTTATGCTTTTTAGTAGTTTTTCATTGTTTCTAGTTTAAGCATAATGATGCTCGGCTAGAACCTCTTAGTTAGGGCTAAGAGGTGAAGCTTGTAGTTAGTTCTAATATAGGATTCATTTAATTCAAGTACATTTACTAAAGTGTGGATTTTTAAGGTTCTAGTTTGAATAAAGTTGGATTTTTAGATGTTTTATGAGAGTTCATGTACTTCGGACATGAGTTCCTTGCAATTCTCTGAGATTACCATGTTTGGATTGATTAGAATTGAATTTTAGTAACCTTAGAGCTTGTCATTATCTCTTGGTATGGCTGTTACTTCGAAGGCTACAAGTTCAAGTTTATGTGATTCATTAAAACTAGAATTTGATTTTTTGACTTAAGTGGGATTGTTTGTGTTTGAATGCGTTATCTTCCAACTAGATGAGAGATAGAACTTCAAATCTAGTTGTGTTTATGCTTGGATGAATGAATTTTCATTGGACTACTACAAGTGGATCCTTAAGGGCTTAGTTCCATTCATTATCAGATTTTTCTTGAAGTTACTATTTTACTTAATTCATAAAACTAAATTACAAATTTGCTGAGATTGAAGCTATTAGAATGGTTTAAGTTTGTTTACCCTAATTCCCTAAGGATCGACCTCGGTCTTATCGAGAATTATTACTACATCGTAGCCTTGCACTTGAGGCAAGCGAACACACATATCAAGTAAACGGTCTAGATCATCTAACCACGGTCCCATGTGTAACATCTGGCCACTTCTTGACATTATTCTCATGGTGATGCATAAGGACCTTGTTATGTCTCCCAAAAAATCATGTTAGTGTGGCCCACCTGATGTGCCAAGGCGGATGTGAAATCCGTGATCAAGCACTCACAAAAAAGAAAAAAAAATCAATCTCTAGGGATTGAAGACACTAGCAGAAAATCGAGTTTTGCTGACGGTCCTGCCTTTTTCACCGAAACCGACGGCCTAAAGCCGTCAGGGTTTCCCCCACAACGGTATGCGAATCAATACTAGAAAAAATTTCCCCGACGGTCCCACATTTTTTTCCGACGACTTTTAGCCGTCGAAGAATCCCATTAATCCGTTGGCTAAGGCAAGGAGGTTTTTAACGGTGGACATTCAATCACTACTATTTTCCTGTGGTGTGGTCCACCTGAGATTTAGATTTGGCCATTTTTGTGTTTAAGTGCTAAAATGATCTTAAGAAATTGATGAACGGCACGGATAAAACACATATATCATGGTGGGGCCCATAGAGCACTAACCACAAGTCACCTGGCCAGTGGCAACAGGTGTGGATTAGGTGTTACCTGCATAACAGTTTAGTGGGTGTTACCCCTACCGTGGGGCCCACCTTGATGATTTTTTGTATATCTTTATTGTCCATCCGTTTTTGCAGACGATTTTAGGATGAGGTATCAAAACTAATGCAGATACAAATCTTAGGTGGACCACACCACAGGAAACAATGGTTATTGAGTGCCTCACCATTAAAAATTCGAAAGGGCCCACAACAATGTTTTATTAATGTTTTTTTGAAATCCAACCTATTGATAATGTTAAGAAGACCTGGATGAAGGCAAACTAAAATGATCAGATTGATACAAAACTTTTGTGGCCCATAAAAGTTATTGATGACAATTCATCAATTTTTCTAGTGGTATGGTCTATCTGAGATTTGGATTTTCTTAAGGTTTGGGGTCACGTCCTATAATGAGATGGGAAAATAGATAGACGGCGTGGATATACAACAAATAGATCAAGTTGGGCCCCACACGGTTAGGAAAACACCTACTAAGGAGTTGACCGAGTAACAGCTGATCCACTCTCCATTCCATACCGATGCAATTGGCGAGTGACCCTGCTCGGTGCTCCGTGGGCCCCACACTCATGTATGTGTTTCATCCATGCCGTCCATCCATTTTTCCATATCATTTTATGATATGAGCCCAAAAATGACGATGATTCAAATCTCAAGTGGACCATATCACAGTAAACAATGTTAATTGAACATTCACCATTAAAAACTTGTTGGGGCCACTTAAGTTTTGAATCAACTTGATATTTGTTTTTTCCCCTTCATCCAGGTCCATATGACCTAATCAACAGTTTAGATGTTAAATAAACATTACAGCGGGCCTTAGGAGGATTTTAATGGTGGACATTCAATCATTACTGTTTTCCTATAGTGTGGTCCACCTGAGATTTATATCTGCATCATTTTTAGTATCCATTTGTAAAATGATATGGAAAAATGGATGTGTGGTGTGGATAAAACACATGCATCATGGTGGGGCACACAGAGCACCGACCACTAGCCACCTGGTTAGTGGCAGCGTGGATGGAGGGAAACAAAAATTCCCAAATCGGCTACCCCTGCCCTTAGGGGACATGGTTTGGCTATGACCGTGCCACTAGCCGGGTGGCTAGTGGCTGGTGCTCTGTGGGTCCCATCCTGATGTATGTATTTTATCCATGCCATCCATCCATTTTTCTAGATCATTTTACGGCATGATACAAAAAATGAGGCAGATTTAATTCTCAGGTGGACCACACCACAGGAAAATAGTAGAGATTGAATGTCCACCATTAAAAACATCATAGGGCTCACTGTAATGTTTATTTGACATCCAACCTGTTGATTAGGTCATACAAACCTGGATGAAGGAAAAAAAAACAAATATCAGATTGATCCAAAACTTTATGGGCCCCAAGAAGTTTTTAATTGTGGGCGCTCAATCACCACTGTTTTCTGTGATGTGGTTCACTTGATATTCGGATCTACGTCATTTTTCAGCTCATACCATAAAACGATATGGATATATGAATGGACGACATGGATGAAACACATACATCATAGGGCTCACTGTAATGTTTATTTGACATCCAACCTGTTGATTAGGTCATACAAACCTGGATGAAGGAAAAAAAACAAATATCAGATTGATCCAAAACTTTATGGGCCCCAAGAAGTTTTTAATTGTGGGCGCTCAATCACCACTGTTTTCTGTGATGTGGTTCACTTGATATTCGGATCTACGTCATTTTTCAGCTCATACCATAAAACGATATGGATATATGAATGGACGACATGGATGAAACACATACATCATGGTAAGGTCCAGTGGTAGGGTCACTAGCCAATCCACGTCCGCCCTTAAGGCAAATCCCCCCCCCCCCCCCCCCCCCCCCCCCCCACGCTCTCTCTCTCTCTCTCTCTCTCTCTCTCTCTCTCTCTCTCCGCGCCCCAAACTCCTCTACCTCGACCCTGATTTCATTGCCGATAAGGTTAAGATCGATGATGGATGGCTCATCGATTCCAAGCTTCTCTACCTCTGCCCCAAGATAAGGCGGCCATGCCAAGGTCTACGAGTGCATGTAATCTCTCTAATCTCTCTCTCTCTTTCTTTGTTCCACTATCTTTTGGATGAAGGAGTGGAGATGGCACAAAAATTATGGTGGGCCCAAGAGTTTTCAATGGCAGCACCAATCCCCATTGATTCATGCGATGTGGCCCACTTGAGTTTTGAATGCAGTGTATCATGCCCACTCATGTAGAAATTTATGGGAAGTGTGGGATTGTGTAACGCCCCGAGATTTTTTACTCTCGTGGATATTGCGATGAGCTGAGTTCTCAGGTGTTATTTAGAATGCACCAAGGATAAATTCCTCTGCATTCCATTAATTATTCATTTATTTAATATTTTGTGACATTCAAGCACAATGACGGAAAATAAGTAATCTTATTCCATTAATTTCTACACTAAGTTATCAACAAATGTCCTTAAAATATATCAAATAAAACATTTAATCATTATCTTTATCATGAAAGACTTATTATAATTTTCAAATAAAGCAGTAAACTATTTTAAAAATGCATAATAAATAAAGTTTTCATGACACCGCTCTGGCTACGTCATCCATCATCTGTTGCCACAAATCTTCGAACACATCGCTTTAGTTCTCGATTCGCTTACTTGATCTTCACCTGGATTATATGAGATGTAGTTGGATAGCGTTAAACGTTATTATAGTGGTGAATATCCCTCCAAGACAATCATGATAATAATAACACAGAGATAGTGTAAGCATAATAATTATAATCGACCAAAACATCCAATAGAAATCTTATTAATGTAATGCATGATATGCATGCTCTGGCTAAGGCACCCTAGCTAGAAATCATAATAGACGAAGTGGGAGACTCCCTGTTATAACTTCACACTAGCCAATAGTTACCAGAGGTTCATGGGACGCATAAGTCCATAGTTTTGCCTGACCACGTGAGAAACGGGATACTCATAGCCCAAATCTACACATGACAGTGTACGGGAGAAGTAGGACGATCTAGCCTATTCGCAATTTCGTACACCCACATGAAGCCAAGTGAATGCATGACTTTCATTTCACCTTTATTTAAGTAATTTCACATCCAACCATATTGAAAAAAATTTAATGGTCACTATGAGGAGTTGTAAATAACCCAGCATAGGCCGACAGCATGTGATTAGTGTCCATAGCACCAACCCCGGCTCATGAGATAACATATATGATTAATGTCCACTCCTTATCTCACTTATAGTTCAACTAAGTCTCATGAATAGTCATTAATTTCTAACGTGGCCAACCAAAGGAAACATACATATACGACACATAGATCTATTCCAACATCATGTAAATGCAATGATCTCTTAACAATACTCAACACATAAACATAGTTATGCTAAGATCATCTTTCCAACATGGACACCTCTCACGGGCCCATCTCTCTACAACAACTGATCTCGTTAACATGGGGACAAAGGTGTACATAAGCGTAATATTCACATGAAAATCATCATCCATATGATGTATACATCATCATAACCATCTTAATCATACATAAATATAAATCAAAGAAATTAATACATGGTTCTCACAATAATGTGGAAAAATATACATGATTTCTCACATATACATCTAAACATGAAATCATAACATCACATAATATCATTTCAACATAAATTTAACATTAATCATGGTCTAATATGGATCATACATTCAAGCTTAAGATACTTAATTAACAATAAAGAAAATCTAGGAAATTACACTTTTATCCATATTGGCTTGAAGGAAAAATCTTCACCTTAGATTGTATCTAGATGGAGGCCGTAGAGATTGATTTAGTCGCTGAAGAAGCTAAAGGAAGTCTCTTGTATAGTCTCTCTCTCTCTCTCTCTCTCTCTCTCTCTCTCTCTCTCTCTCTCTCTCTTTTCTCTCTCATTCTCTCTCTCTCTCCAAATTTGTGCATGAGGGCTCCCTTGCTGAGAGAGGGCCTTATTTAGGTTAGAAGAGTCGAATTTTAGGGTTTGAAGACGATATGCACGGCTACATGTGCGCGGTTGCAATAGAAAGTAGTTTAAAGTGAGATTTCAGGCCGAATTTGGAAAGCGTATACACAACAAATGGGAAGGAGGTTTTGCACGTGAGCTATGATGAGTATGGGACACAAAATGGACGTGGTGGATTTTAAAATGGGGCCCACATGTGATCGAATGGGTCGGTGTGAAGTTTTAAGGAAAGAATGGTGATGAAAATAGAAAGTCGCAAACGAACGGTTTATTTGACAATCAGATGTTCGCTCACCTTAAGTGTAAGGCTACAATGTAGTAATAATTCTTAGGAAGACTAAGGTCGATCTACAAGGAATTAGGGTAAACCAATTCAAATTATTATAACAACTCCAATCTCAACAATTTTAGATTTCAAATTCAAAACTAAGTAAAAACAGTAACTTTATAAAAATCTGTAATTAATGGAACTAAGGCCTCAAGGATTCACTTATAGTAGTCCCATGTGAATTCATTCATCCAAGCATAAACACAACTAGATAAAAAGTTATATCTCTCCTCTGGTTGGAAGATTTAGCATTCAAATACAAACAATCTCCACTTAAATCTGAAAATAAGATTTTAGTTCTAATGAAGCACATAAAATTCAAATATGTAGCATTCGAAGTAACAACCATGCTAAGAGACTATAGTATGCTCTAGGGTTACTACAATTCGAATCTAATCAATCCAAACATGATAATCTCAGAGAATTGCAAGGAACCCATGTCTGAAGCACATGAACTCTTATAAAACATCCAAAAATACAAACTTTATTCAAACTAGAACTTAAAAAACCAAACTTAAAGTACAGTACTTGAATCGAACAAATTCTACATGATAACTAACTACAAGTTTCACCTCTTAGCCTTAGCTAAGAGGTTCTAGCCAAGCATTATCATGCTTCAACTAAAAACAATGAAAAACTAATGAAAAACATGAAAAACTGAATTCAGAAGAGTTGTAAACGCTCCACAACGATCATCTTCACCTCTCAAGAAGTCTCAAGCCTTCTATGATGCCTTAGCTACTATCCCTAAGTATCCTTTTATAATGGAGGAGTCCCACCAACTTAGAAACTTTCAGATTTACGTAGCCACTTATGCAGCCCATGAAAAACGGAGCTTGTAGAACAAGCCTGCTGGAATCCTATTCAAGTTACACTCGCCGACCGGTCTTGACCAGTCGGACCTATCTGGATTTGGCCCAGGGAGTGTAAGAGAGAGGTTAGGCCTATGGCTGACCGGTCTTGACTGGTCAGACCTATCTGGTCCTTTGTCCAGTGAGTTCAGAGGGGGCTGGTGTGGTGGCCGACCGGTCTAGCCTCATTTTTTCCTTTCTTTCTTTCTCTTCTCTCCTTCTTTCTTCTTCCTTCTTTGGCCCACCTTCAAGTATCATTGAACTGGCTTCTAAATGCTTCTTTTAGTCATCAATTAGGTGAAGTCCCTCTCTCATTCCTACAACCACAAAACATGCGTTAGATGGTCTTTTAAACATGAAAACTATGCATAAAATGTGTGTAATGGGGTTCGAAGATCAACATCGGACACCTAGGATGGGTTTAGATTGGTCCATTTCGGTAGGTGGAGTCCACAAATTGAGGCTCCATGGACGTTTGGTAAATCTCTTGCACAAGAGTAGATTCTAGAGAAAAATTCATAAAATTTTAGAAAGCTCAGTTTTGGAGGGTATTCTCTATGTTGGTTAGCTTGGAGGGATCTTCAGGATCCTCTAGAAGCATCCCTAGCTTCCCATGCGAAGAGGATTCTCAGAATGAAAGATCCGAGTTTCCAATGGTTGAGAAGGAAGGAGAGATCGTCTTTGATTCGAGATGGAATGAGAAGATAATTTATAGGAGGGGGTTTTGGAAGGCTAGAAAGCTGATAGACGGTTCAGATCATCAATATGGAGTCCAAATAGTGGACAACAGGGAGGACAGTGGTGGCAACGGTGGCGTGTCTGTGAAAGAAATGGAGTTTCTGTTTTGGGTTCGTAGATTGCACGGTCAAACTTACTTTGAGCATGCACTATTCATGCATGCGGTGCACATGGACCACACCATGATAGTTGTGAAAAATCCAGCTCAGTCATCATGTTGAAAACTGGTATTTTAGGGGTTGGCATAAAAATTGGGACAGATCCGAGATCAGGTGGGCCATCTAGGGGATGTTTTCCAATTCGACTATTTGTAGGATGATTGGATGGCAGTAAATTGACGTGTACGGCTAAAATCTGCCCAAAAGCTTAATTTTAAGGTCTTGCATCAAAATAATCGTCGAAAACTATCATACTTAAAAATGGTAAGTTAACTTAAGTTTAACTAATGGCATTTTTGTAATTATCGTAAATTTTTTAGTTTAGCAGAATTTAACCTTTTTACGTTGTTTATGGGGCCATTCTATGTAACTTTAATAAAGGGTACTCTATCGGATCTCCTACGGATGTCTCGTTATTCATTTTTCAATATCAACGGTCGGTATTTAATTAAAAAAATTAGGAATGAATTTTAGAAAAAATAAAATAAGTATGGTAAATCTGGGGTGTTACAATTCCCCCCACCTTAAAAACAAACTTCGTCCCTGAAGTTTCCTAAGTGTCGAGTGTGGACATTCTCCTTCTATTTTTCCGTGTCTCTAGCTATCGTTGACCTATCCTCCTTAAAACAAGATTTTCATACTCGATGTTGATGTTTACTAGCTCCCCTAAAGTTTCTGGCTTGGCATGCTTCCAGTGCGCACTCTAATTCCTAGATGGTTCTCTATATATCGATGGGTCTCTCAAATCAATTAATTGTCTAGCACCCTAATATTTCTCAAGTCTGGGGGAAGTACTCCTATAGTCAAGAATCTAGGAGGATGATTACGTTGTATAATTTTCAAGGATCTCTGATCGCTAATGGAATGACTGATCGAGAGTTTAGAGGATAGATCTGAGTTGGATTAGGTCAGCATGATTAAATGGTCGAGTGAAAGAGTAGATAAGCGATCGTGTAAGTACGCGAATGAGATATCATCGACGATCGTTGAACGGCTAAAGGTGCGATGGAAAGATGAGATTAGGGGTACTGTATTCTAGCTCTTAATAGGATCTAAACAGCTAAGTTTCTATATCCTAAGGTCGTCTATACATCTATCTTATTCTAGTCATCCAAAGAAAACAATCCCAAGTTAGAATAAGGATGCGATTTGTATAGTGTCGGTATCACAGGCAAACAGTTCAAGTAAATTCGAATCCGATACTTAGATCTCTACTCGCATTTGAGCATTAAGTTCTTTAGTATTCATTCGAAATTTCGAGTGACACCCCTCGGGATTTGAACTTAGATCCAATCGCTTACATATCGCATAAGGTACGGTTCCGTCCTCCCATGTTGTCGGTTTAGCCTAACATCGTGGGGACCTTTATACACTCTCCCACAAAGCAAACATCAAAAGATAAAATCCAAAAGAAATTCATCAATACAAAAACATCACAACCTTAAGAGGTCCTATTTACTTCCGTCGTAAGTAATGGTCAAAGGTCTATGTGGGGGTTGGTAAGTAGCATTCTATGGTCATGATAACCTACCTAAGGTAACTAAGTTGGGCCTAAAATTCATAGGAACATATAAGAAAATGCCAAGGAACACTTCTAAGAGTGCGTGCTTACAAACTAGGTCTAATCAAAGGGGTCTCAAGGCGAAGGACTAGGGTAGCGCCGAATCTGGAACGCAGAACCTACAAGCACTCCTGGAATTCTTTCTCTCAAACTAGGCATTAGTTTCTCCTAAATTTGGAAGGTACGCTATAAGTTAGGTTTGGAGCATACTTAATTTTTCTCATATCAATATTCCTACGGTAACATATGTTTCTACCCTAATTAAGTCCAAAACGTGTAGCAGGTTAGCAAGATTTTATGCCAGATTTTTACTACTGTCAGAATTTTCCTGATTTATTTACATATCTGATTGATCTAAAATTTTATGGAGATTTTGAGAGATAAATTAAAAATGTCCATAAAAATTTACAAAAATTTACCAAGTCTGAAAGTACATTTTCTAATGGTGGTATTGTTACTAGATTTGGAAATCTGGCCTAACAGAAAAAATTCAAAATAAAATAGATAGTTGTAAGATTCGAGTAAGATATTTCACACAATTCAGAGAAACGTTGATCTAAACATGGAGAATTTATGAGAGCCACAAACTTCAAGCAAAAAGTGGAAATTTACTTCCCAAAATTCCTAAAGTTTACAAATTTCTACGTTTATCGACTACCCTAATGATTTCAAGGGGCCAAAGTTTGGGCTTCTAGGTTCATAACATCATATACAACTAGGAGGGGTTGAACCAAGGTGCTTTGTTTCTAGTTCATGGGGATCTAAGCCATAGGGTGTGTTCATTATGATAAAGCTCAGGCTTCACACCCAGAGGTCCTAATTGTGCTCTAATACCATCTGTAACGCCCCGAGATTTTCGACTCCCGTGGATATTGCGATGAGCCGAGTTCCGAGGTGTTATTTAGAATACACCAAGGATAAATTCCTCTGCATTTCATTAATTATTCATTTATTTAATATTTTGTGGCATTCAAGCACAGTGACGGAAGATAAGTAATCTTATTCCATTAATTTATACACTAAGTTATCAACAAATGTCCTTAAAATATATTAAATAAAACATTTAATCATTGTCTTTATCATGAAAGACTTATTACAATTTTCAAATAAAGCAGTAAACTATTCTAAAAATGCATAATAAATAAAGTCTTCATGACACCGCTTTGGCTACGTCATCCATCATTTGTTGCCACGAACCTTTGAACACATCGCCTTAGTGCTCGATTCGCTTACTGGATCTTCACCTGGATTATTTGAGATGTGGTTGGATAACGTTAAACGCTTTCATAATGGGGAATATCCCTCCAAGACAATCATGATAATAATAACACGGAGATAGTGCAAGCATGATAATTATAATCGACCAAAACATCCAAGAGAAATCTTATTAATGCAATGCATTATATGCATGCTCTAGCTAAGGCACACTGGCTAGAAATCATAATACATGAACTGCGAGACTCCCTGTTACAACTTCACGCTAGCCACTAATTACCAAAGGTTCCTGGGACGCACAAGACCGTATTTTTGCCGAACTACGTGAGAAACGGGACGCTCATAGCCCAAATCTACATGTGACAGTGTACAGGAGAATTAGGACGCTCTAGTATATTCTCAATTCTGTACTCCCACATGGAGCAAAGTGAATGCATGACTTTAGTTTCACCTTTATTTAAGTAATTTCACATCTAACCATATTGAAAAAAAAACTTAATAGTCACTATGAGGAGTTGTAAACAACCCAGCATAGGCTGACAGTACGGGAATAGTGTCCATAGCACCAACCCCAGCTCATGAGATAACATATACGATTAATGTCCACTACTTGTCCCACTTATAATCCAACCAAGTCCAACGAATAGCAATTAATTTCTAACGTGGCCAACCAAAGGAAACATACATATACGACACATAGAACAATTCCAACATCATGTGAACACAAGGATCTCTTAACAATACTCAACACATAAATATAGTTATTCCAAGATCATCTTTCCAACATGGACACCTCTCAGGGGCCCATCTCTCTACAACAACTGATCTTATCAACATGGGGACAAGAGTATACATAAACGTAATATTTACATGAAAAATCATCATCCATATGATGTATACATCACCATAACCATCTTAATCATACAAAAATATAAATCAAAGAAATCAACACATGGTTCTCACAATAATATGAAAAAATACACATGCTTTCTCACATATACATCTAAACATGAAATCATAGCATCACATAATATCATTCAACATAAATCTAACATTAATCATGGTCTAATATGGATCATACATGCAAGCTTAAGATACTTAATTAACAATAAAGAAAATCTAGAAAATTACAATTTTATCCATATTGGCTTGAAGGAAAAATCTTCACCTTAGATTGGATCTAGATAGAGGCCGTAGAGATTGATTTAATCACTGGAGAAGCTAAAGGAAGTCTCTTGTACACATACACTCTCTCTCTCTCTCTCTCTCTCTCTCTCTCTCTCTCTCTCTCTCTCTTTCTCTCTGTCCAAATTCGTGCATGAGAGTTCCCTTGCTGAAACAGGGCCTTATTTAGGTTAGAAGAGTTGGATTTAGGGTTAGAAGAGGGTATGCATGGCTACATGTGCGCGATTGCTATAGAAAATGGTTTAAAGCGAGATTTCAGGGCGGATTTGGAAAGCGTATGCACAACGAATGGAAAGGAGGCTTTGGACGTGAGTTATGATGGGTATGTGATACAAAATGGACGTGATAGATTTTAAAATAGGGTCACACGCGATCGAACGGTCGGGGTGAAGTTTGAAGGAAAGAAAGGTGATGAAAATAGAAAGTTGCAAACGGATGGTTTATCTGACGATCGGACATCAAGGATGGGTTTAGATTGGTCCATTTAGGTAGGTGGGGTCCACAAACTGAGGCTCTATAAAAGTTTGATAAATCTCTTGCACAAGAGAAGATTCTAGAGAAAAATTCATAAAATTTTAGAAAGCTCAGTTTTTAGGGGATTCTCTATGTTGGTTAGCTTCGAGGGATCTTCAGGATTCTCTAGAAGCATCCTTAGCTTTCCATGCGAAGAGGATTCCCGGATTGAAAGATCCGAGTTTCCAATGGTTGAGAAGGAAGCAGAGATCGCCTTTGATTCGAGATGGAATGAGAAGATAATTTATAGGAGGGGGTTTTGGAAGGCTAGAAAGCTGATAGACGGTTCAGATCATCGATATGCAGTCCTAATATTGGACAATAGGGAGGGCAGTGGTGGCAGCGGTGGCGTGTGTCTGAAAGAAACGGAGTTTCCGTTTTGGGTTCGTGGATTGCACAGTCTAACCTACTTTGACCATGCACTATTCGTGCACGCGGTGCACATGGACCACACCATGATGCTTGTGAATAATACAACCCAATCATCATGTTAAAAATGGTATTTTACGGGTTGGCGTAAAAATTGGGACAGATCCGAGATCAGGTGAGCCATCTAGGGGACGTTTTCTAATTTGACTATTTGTAGGATGATCGGATGGCTGTAAATTGATGTGTACAGCTAAAATGTACCCAAAAGCTTAAGTCTAAGGTCTTGCATGAAAATGATCATCGAAAACTATTATACTTAAAAATGGCAAGTTGACTTAAATTTAACTAATTGCATTTTTGTAATTATCGCAAAATTTTGAATTTAGCATAATCTAACCTTTCTACATTGTTTATGGGGCCATTCTAAGCAACTTTAATAAAGGGTACTCTATCGAATCTCCTACGGATGTCTCGTTATTCGTGTTTCACTATCAACGATCGGTATTTAATTAAAAAATTAGAAATAAATTTCAGAAAAATTAAAATAAGTATGGTAAATCTGGGGCGTTACAGAGTGCGAAGGATGCCTCTCAAGTGTTCGATAGAATGCCTGTACGGCTCATGTATTTGACATTTGATGATAAATGAGTTTGTTATTTATGTGTTGATTTCGTTGGAATTTTGCTTTGTTTGGGATCTAGATTTATCTATTTTAGTGAGAAAGAGGTTTGATTAGATTTATCAGGATATTTTTTTTACTCAGTTATATATCTATATATATATATATATATATATATATATATCTATATATATATATATATATATATATATATATTTGGAATTGTTACCTATAAGTCATTTTGGTAAAACATGCAACCTTTAGTCAGTAAGCTGATGCTTGTTGGATTATGATAATGCTACTTCTCATTTAATTTTGGTGCTCTCTCTCTCTCTCTCTCTCTCTCTCTCTCTCTCTGTGTGTGTGTGTGTGTGTGTGTGTGTGTGTGTGTGTGTGTGTGTGACAATTATAGTATTTATATTTGTAAGCAGCCAATGCATTTGCCTACACAAATAATTATGGGAGGGGTGGGCCGAGATCTTCACACAAACTTCAATGCTCGTTTTAAATGAGACGCTCTAAAGGTATGCTTTTTTTTCCTTATTTTTCTTTGTGGGGTGTGCCTGAAATAGATTTCTGACAGTTCTCAACTCAACTCATTTTTTCAGCTTGCAATGGTGAAGAATCAAAGACTGCCATAACTCATTTTTCAACTGGCAATGATGAAGAATCAATGACTGGCTGAGAAGTAGGTTAAATTAGTGGACAGAGCCATATTCACTGAGCCATCTATGTACTAGTTTCAGTCTCTAGGCAAGTCCCCCTACAAAACTGCTATTATAAACCATAATTTGTGGGCAAACCTAATTAGCTTTCTGGTTCCTTATGCACCTTCTCTTGATTTCCAGGATAGCATATATAGGATTGCATTGCTTGTCTTTTTCATAACAATAGGATTCCATTGCTTGTCTTTTTCATAAAAATATAGGATTCCATTGCTTGGCTTTCTGGTTCCTTATGCATCTTCTACTGCTTAGAAATTTATTTTCATCTCTTTCTAAATCCACTTTTATATGATGTTCATTTATTTTCACTTTTCTCCTGTAGGTTTTCAACAATTGAGCCATCAGCGTTTGAGCTTAATGACTATAGCAACATATGGCTGGCACACAGTCTCTTATTAATCGACTATTAATGTTAGGAGAGATGGAAAAACGATTGCTTGGCATTCTTTTTTGGAGCACATTTATCTTTTAATGTCAACATTCAATCCATAAGAGACGGCCAACTATTTGCTAATGTGGCCATGCTCAAAATGCTGATGGCTTTTTTTTTTTTTTTGTATGCTAAAGCAACGCCGACGGTCATGAACCGTCGTTATTTACGACGGCTCACCGCTTATCCGTTGGGAATTTTCCACGGTGTCGGCAAAGGGCTTTGCTGACGGATTTTAGCCGTCGGGAAAGGTCATTTTTCTGGTAGTGAGACAAAATACTTTGATATTAGCACAGAGTGATGGATGATATGCAAGCACTAAAAAAATATTTAGAAATTTCATACTTGGTGTTTAAGTCAAATTAAACAATTAAATTTGTGGAAGCCTTTGATTCATCGGATATGATGAATGCTACGGGTTCTCTATGGATCAAAACAGTTGGATTTCTATTAAAACTATTTAATAAAAAGTTCATGTATCTTGTGTGTGTAGATCTGAGATAGGTGATTTTGCTTGTTGATATAGGTTTAATTAGAGTTCAAATCATTGGTTCTTGCCAAGTCTAATGATAGGATTTGATGAAGGCTATGGTTATGATCTCAACTAGATTAGATAAAGGATTGGTCTATAAGATTGAGTGTGCCCAAGGACTAAACTTTATTGAGGGAATCAAATCAATGAACAACCATCTATTTTTTTGTGGTTTAACTGTTTATCTTCCAGCCGGATAGAGATATGACTTCGATTCTAGTTGTGCATTGAATCAAATTATTGAATTAAGCATGGTTAATAACTGAAAGTGGATCTTTAATGCTCTAGTGTTTGCTTTAAATTATTTTTCTTCTAACTTAAAATAATCTTCTTTTAAAACCAAATTTAGATTATTTTAGTTCTAGAAATTAGGTAACCTTAGAGTGTTTGGATCTAGTTTTTCATATTGCTTCCATATGGATCAACATCGGTCTCACCGAGTTATTACTGCATTGCGGCCTTATACTTGGGGCTGGTGAACACAAAATAGATAAGAGTACTATTAAAATTCATAAAATTGTTGGTTCAAAGTAAACAGAATAGTTCACAACTATGTATAGAGTTATTTGACTAAGTACTCGGTCAAATTTACAACGTACCTGGTGAATGTTTCACCTAGTACAAAGTAATTTGACTGAGTACTCGGTCAAAATTACAATGTAATCGGTGAATTTTGTCCTAGTACATAATGAATTGACCAAGTACTTGGTCAAATTTACAACATACTCAGTTAAAATTCACCATGTGCAGTGAAATTTGACCAAAATTACAATCATAGTCAGTCAATGTTTCACCGAGTGTAGAGTAATTTGACCAATTAATCGATCAAATTTACAATGTACTCGGTTAAAATTTACTGAGTATAGAGAAATTTGACCGAGTTCTCAGTGAAATTTATAAGTAATATCACAAGTAATATATCAGTGACACATCACAAATATAATAAGAATTTTAAAACATATATCACAACATACTTTCACAAAATTTTTATCATAACAGACTTCACAAAAGCTATATCACAAGTAAAGAAGATGTTGTATATTATATCACAACATACTTCATAAAACAGTATATTGAATGTTATAGTTTACTCATAAACACACCTAGTCGAAGCCTTCTTTCAACTTCTTCCTCTCCTTCTCTCCTTCCCTCTCCTTCTTCAACTCTTCAATCTCCTCCTTCATTTTTAACCACTCCTTCTTCAGCTCCTCCCTCTCCCTCCTTAACTCTTCCCTCTCTATCTTCAACTCTTCCCTCTTATTTTTCAACCCTTCTCGTTCCTCCTTCAGTTCTTCCCCCAATTCTACCATTCCCTTCTCCTCTCCCTCCCCTTCCCCCTCGCCCTCTCCCTCACCCTCCCCTATCTTCCCGATCTTCTTCGTCCTCCTTATCTTCTTCCTCATCATCGTCCACATCTTCTTACACATTGAGTGCCCTCTTCTTTCATACTTTCCGACTCCTTTCAATAAAACCAGCGTCAATACCTTATAAAATAAATGTAACGTTATCAGAGATGTAATAAATCAGCGATGTATATGAAATTACTAATCTTTAATAGTAAAAAGAAGATTGCATGACATCTTACCTTTCCCAAATAAGACGAACAGCCTCCATCTCCAATTCTTCACTAGTGGGTTCCAGGCTAAGGATTATATTGGTCTACAAAAGTAACACATTTCAAGTTCACATATAAAAACCTATATGATAAAATAAGCGACCAAAGATTGAAAATTAAGCTTTCGTCTTCACTCTCGAAGATGTCATATATTGTGTTGTACCTCCAACCCTTCCAGTCTCGATATTAAATGAAGCGTGAAATTTAGAAGGGAACAAATGAGACCACACTTTCTCATAGGGTTGGCACTCTTTCAACGGCCCATATCTGTTACAATGCCATGAAATTGCACAAGGTTAAAATATTATAGTTTAATAAATGCACTACCTATGTGGAATAAAGAAAGAATCCTTACTTGCAATAAAAATATGCAGTCGTAGATGTTGTAGCTTTTTCCACCTAAACGTAATGCCTTGGCCGCTGCTAGTAGAGGTGGGCAACGATCTAGGCCGGACCAAGTTAGCCCTAGTTTGGTTTGGCTTGTTTTTGTACCATCCTAGTTTGTGGATCGGTCCAGTTTGGATTTCGGGCTGACCCATGCGGTTCAAGTTTGGTTTGCTCTAGAAAAATATGGTTCGAGCCGGGATTAGTTTGGTCAAAAGTTTTGAACCGGGCCGGGCCGAGTTCAAACAGGTAGTAACTCTTTTTTTCATTTGTTTGTTTAAATAGAAAAGAATTAAAAAAAGTTAGAAAAATACAAAATTATCTTACTACATGATGTTTAACATCCTCCAAAGGAGGAGTTCAACTTCAAAATAGACATGTAAGAGCCTTTTTCCAAACAAAAGTATATAAGAATAATTTTACAAGTGCAAGAAAATAGTGTGCATTCATGTATATGTATTTTGTATTATCTAGGTCGTCCATCCATTTTTACATTTCATTTTAGGACATGATCCCAAAATGGAATCATATCCAAAGTTCAAGTGGATCACACCAAATGAAACAGTGTGCTTACAATTTACGAGTCAAATCAAACCAAGCTTCGAGCTGAGCCAAGCCGGTATTACCCTAGTTTGAGCTTGATTTTTTTTATAAACGAGCTTGACTCCGAGGCTTGGTTTGGTTTAAACTTCTATTCGAACCAATTCAAGTCGAGCTTTTTCAAACCAATTTGACCCAAGCTTTCGAGCTGGCTTGGTTTGTGCCCAGCTCTAACTGCTAGACCCCTTGAGTCATTGTTTGGAATGCCAGACTACCCCAAGGATACTTGTTGAACTCTTCTAAAGAGTTAATAAAGTCAATGAATTCGGACTTGTAGTAATACTTATTATCTATCCCCCTAACGAACCACTCAACACACATGAACAAGGCAACCTTGACCACATCTCCATGCCTATTATAGTAAAAAAAAATTCTATTAAACGCATCTGTTAGATGTTTATTTAATATGGGGTATTGCTTCTTCAAGTATTTCTCTCTTGTCGACTTCTTACTTGTCCCTATCTTAGGAGTAGAAAGGTCTTCGATCTTAAGCCCTGTTATAAGTGTGAAATCCATCTCAATATACTTCAACAGTTTTCTCCTTATTTTAAATACAAGTTCACCAACCTCACCTCTGTGTCTTAAAAAAAGACTATACACTAGGGCTCTTATATATCTAAATAATGGAATGTCTAACAAAAATGAAAATTTAGACTGCCTAAATAGATCTAACCTAGTTTTATTCTTACACCCACACCTTTGGGACAGTGGTAAATTGAGTGAAGATAACCTCGTTTCAACACGGAGGTCCTGGTATCGATTCCCAACTTGGGCGGTGGCTAACATTAAAGTGTGACTAACAGTATGGGTGTGTGTATTGTTGAGCTCCGAATTGTGCATATTATAACCCCAATTCATCACACATTATGTATAGTTTGAATGTTAAAAGACTAATCTTATGAGTGTATTTGTGTTTGTAGCAAAGAGGGAGAGACTTTATGAATTTGAAGCTAAAAGGATTCCTTTGGACCACATTGAAGATCAAGGAGAGAAGCCACCAAAGAGGAGCCTTGAAAGAATCACATCAAAAAATCCTGAATTAGCTAGAAAGAAAAGAAATAAAAAAAATTGAATTTTCGGCCACCGGGCGCCCGACCATCAATTGGTGGGGCGCTCAAAATTCGAAGATTATATGCTGAACTTGTTGGACACTTTCTGAACATGACCGGGTGCTTGACCATCAGTAGTCGGGCACTCGACCCCGTGACGGGGCACCTGATGAGGAGGCATTGAGCGCCCGAAATTCAAAGAACAATTCAAGTTGGTTGCTGGATAGTTTTGTGGTATGGCCGAGCGCCCGGCGACCATAAATCAAGTGCCCAACCATCGATGTAAGTGCATAACTTCTTACGCAAATTGAAGCATTGGACGGATTTTGCCATATAAGGACACCTCTACGTTCTTCCGATGTCATCCTAGAAGGTTCCTAAACGTGCTAGAGGTGGAGAATCATGGAGTGGAGGATCTACAACTCGATTTTTCTAATTTTCTTTTTAGTTTTCATTTTTTCTTAATTTTTCTATTTTGTTCTAATTCAATCATGATAATAGTTGGCTAAACCTCTTAGCTAGGGCTAAGAGGTGAAGCTTGTAGTTGATTTTGATATTTAATTCGTTTATTTAAGTACTCTAAGTTTGATTTTGAATTTTTAAGTTCTACTTTGAATAAAAGATGATATTTTTAGACAATTTTGAGAGCATGTGTACTCCGAACACATGTTGCTTATGAGTTTCTGAGAATTGTCATTATGGTTTGAAGGGATTTGAATTGTAGTAACCCTGAAGCATGCTATGATCTCTTGGTATGGCTGTTACTTTGAAAGCTATAAGTTCATCTTCTCCGTGCTTCATTAGAACTAAAAGTTCTGATTTCCAGATTGAGTTTGGACTGTTTGTGTTTGAATGCAATATCTTCCAATTAGATGAGCGATAGGACTTTGATTCTAATTGTGTTTATGCTTGGATGAATGGATTGACATTGAGCTACTACAAGTGGATCCTTGGTGCTCTAGTTTTCCACTTAATCCTCAAATTTTCCTTATTTAATTTATTATTTCTGCTTAGCTCTAAATCCTAAATTTCCTAAATCTTTAGTACTTCAAGCTATTAGAATAGTTGGAATTGGTTTATCCATAATCACTATGGATCAATCTCGGTCTCACAATCGAGTTATTACTACTTCGCAACCTTGCACTTGGGGCGAGCGAACATGTACAAATAGTGGCATGTATATACTAACCAAAAAAAAAAAAAACTAGTATTATTCTCTAAACCATTTTTTACTTTCTCAAACCACTATGTAAGTGAACATTTGGCGGACAGGTTTGGGATATCAGTTCCCTTCTTAAGAGATTCTTCAATTTCTACAAAATGAAATGAAATGCAAAATATATTAGAAATAATTCACAAGAAAGAAACAGTTCATAAGGGAGTTCACGAATGATGTCATCTATAAATGAGAAGTAAATAGGACACCACAAACTCACAAGTAAGTAAGTTCAATAAATAAGACAACAATACATCACAACTTTGTACTCGGGCAAATTTAAAATGTCATCGAGTAGAAAGTACATTCACCAAGTACTCAATGAATCTTACAACGTACTCGGTGAATATTCACCAAGTATGTTATAAGATTCACTCTATACTCAGTGAATATTCACCGAGTGCAAATACATTCACCGAGTCCTCGTGATTATTCACCCTTCTTTCAACCATTCACCATTCCCATTTCCCATTTCCCATTTCCCATTTCTCATTTTCCATTTCCCATTCACTATTCATATAGACCATTCACCATTCACATTTCTACAAAACCCTAATCACATTTCAACCAAACCCTAATCAACATTCAAGAAAAAGATATTCCCATTCCCATATAGTCATCATTCAGAACACACACACACACACACACACACACACGCGCACACACACACACACACACACACACACCTGTGTGAGGCTTCTTAGACAGAGGAGCCATCTTCACCCTCTAAATCTGGAGATTTTAGGAGAAAACAAAGAGAAGAAAACCCTTAACAATACCCTAAAGACAAAGACAGGTTTGAAGTGGAGATTTCAGGAAGAAAAATGAAGAGAAGACGATGGGTTTTCGGAAACAAAGAGACAATGGTATTTTCGTCCGAAAAATGCCCCTACGTTTAGAATTGGAAACTAAAGTTTTGGGGTTTACTTAGGGCCTGTTTGGTTGCAGAATCTAGATTCTAAAGAAAGTCCAAATTCCAATCTTGGAATGCAAAATTGCAAAAACTGAATTGGAAACCCAGATTCCATCTGGAACTTGTTGTTTGGTTAAAAACTATGCAATCGAGAGTTTGTTTAGTTGAAAATTGTGTAATCCAACCGTTGCTTGCGGCATGGCCCACTTGGGCTTCGGATTCGGCTGAGAACTTAACCCCTGGCCTATAGTAGTCTAGCAAGACAAATGGCCAGTTTGGATGGCAAATAAGCATTATAGTGGGCCCTAAGAAGTTTTTAATGGTGGACATTCAATCAACATTGTTTTCCCGTGGTGTGGTCCACTTAAGATTTAGATCTTCCTCATTTTTTGTCTAATGCCCTTAATTGAGCTCTCAAAACGAATGGACCGCATGGATTAAAATGCATACATCGAGGTGGGCACCACCCTAGGGGTATTATCATCAATATTGAATGACACTCACGTTCGCCTTTTCCACTTCCGTAAAAAGGGTCCCCCACATCATTTCCACTTATCTCGATTCCAGCCAATTTAGGTTTCCAAATGGAATCCTGTTTAGCTGGAATTTGAAATTACGTTGGATCGTCTAATACGACACCTTACGCTATACGTAGAAGCTTGGTGGAGCTACTAGAATAATGGTTAAATCCAGAAGGGGGGTGATTAGGACCTTTTGAAATTATTTTCACCTACTTAACTAATTTAACAAGTTAAAATGCGTAAGCAAGAACACTTCGGCTTCTAAGCCTTAGTGGGTGCAATCACATAGACTAGATAAGATATGCAATTAAGCAACCTAGTCTAAATGCATAGAATAACAAATCATTTAACTAATCAACTACCTAATCTATGCAACCTATGTAAACTATATAAGATGCAATCATACAAGCTCAAGTCTACACAATTAGTAAAAATACATCTTGTGTGTGAGTTCTATCTAGTGCCAAGCATATATTCTTATTAAGTATTCATAATTAAGCAATTAAACATACAATGCTAGAGTAACAATGTGTTTAAATACATCACAAACACAAGCATGTGTTAACGTCAGATTTTGTAACAGGATCCTCCGATCGTTCACCTTCTCTCCAATAGAGACTTCCTCCGCCGGACCTGAAAGAAGACAGAAAGCAACTAAGGGTGGCTGGCGTCCAGGCGTTGGCCCTCCGATGCTTAAGTCAGGCAAAGCAAGAAGAAGAATAACCAGGCAAAACGAGGCTAGAGATTGATTATTGTGTACCTGTATCTTAATGGAGTCTTCTCTTTATATAGATCTAAAATGATCCAATCTGTTACGTAAGATATCGAGATCCCGCTGATTTCGTGGGATAAGATTCTTATCCTCAGATAGAAGGGAAATCTAATCCAATGACTCATCCAATAGTTTCGTTCCTTGATAGCGATCCCTTGAGACTCGGAACCATTGAAAAAGATAAGCCCAATCTCGGCCTATACGGGCTGCTGGTACTGAGGGCTAAGAGATGTCACCACAGAAAAAGCTATTCGCATGTTGGAAGATGGTCGCGAGTCCAAGTGCTCGCTCATTCAGATACGACACCTTTCAACGACTTGTGAGAAGGTCTGCTCGCAGGAAAAATACAACTCCTCTCGCCTTCCAGTATTTGACTATTGATCACAACTTCTCGAAGCTTTGGTAATCGAGCATCGTTTTTCCTAATATGCGAGACGCGAACAGACGTTCTCGATAGTCGGATAAATGTGCTCGCGGGATCGGAGCATCATCAGAATATACGAGATGCGAACAGACATTCTCGATAGTCGGATAGACATGCTCGCGGGGTTAGAGTATCATTAGAATATAATAAGAAGCCTCCAGCAGATGATCGCCGCTATTTTTTACTATAACAGATGCCCCCCAAGTCCTTTCCGCCAAGAATGCTAAGAGAAGGACTTAATTCACTATCACATGTAACCGCCTGCTGCCTTTATCGAGAATGAAACCGTACATGATTAGGCTAGAATTAATGAGCGCCAGCTTTTCGCAGCCTTTCCACAGTCAGGAAGTGAAGAGACGCTCGCCACGTGTCCGGAGAGTTAATGGGCATGCCTGCTCGACTGCCGCGGTGAAGGGGGGGCTGCCACGTATCAACAGATGCGGCGGAATGATTGCCTATAAATATATGGAGTCTGCCATTTCTCTGGTTTTCTACCGAAGTTTTTCGAACGAAAGAATTCTCCCGTAACCTTCCTCTCAAACTCCTTTCTCCGGTGTTCCTTCTTCCTCTTTCGATGTTTCTTCTTCTTCCTTTCTTCCGTACTTGGGTACATTTCCTTTTTCCTCTTTTTCTTCTTTTACTCTTCTCATGGCTGGGGACTCTGATGAGACCATCGTCCCGCTGGGAGATGCTACACCGGAATCCTCTGCTTCTAGTAATGCGAGGGTTCCGGCAGGCAGATATACGGCGGCCGGATACCCCTCCATTTTATCGGAGGACCGGTTGGCTGAATTACGGGAGAGATATCGGATCCCTGACTCCGTCACTCTCCGATTGCCCGGAGATGGAGAGACACCAGACTCCCCTCCCCCAGGATGCGTAGCTTTTTATGAGTACCAACTCATCCTGGGGGTACGCCTTCCCCTTCATCCCTTCATACGCGACGTTCTCCAATGTTATAAGATTGCCCCCGGGCAACTCATCGTGAGCGGATGGAGGGTATTTCTGGGTTCCTTTGCCCTCTGGGCTCAGGCCGGTAACGGGGAGCTCACGGCGGAAGAGTTCCTCCGTATGTTCCGTCTGAAGAAGGCGCCCTCCAGCGAAGGCTGGTACTACCTGTGCTACTGGCACCGGGATAACTTCGTGCTGGGGAAACCCTCCTCGAACTATCCCGGCTGGAGGAAACGGTGGTTCTATGCTTCCGGTAACTGGGAGTTTGCTTCCTCCAGGGGTCCAGGGGTGACCCGTCTTTTCTGTGAAGGTAGGCACAGTTCCACATTGTGTTGTTTCTCCAATTAAGATTTTAAGGTTTTCACTTCATTTTTTGACCTCTGTTTGTGCTCGCAGGTATCCCGGCCTTGAACAAACCAAATTTGAAGGGAGGGATTCACGAGAAGATAGTAAGAGTATACAAGGTGCCTGTTGGGGATAGGCACATCGAGGCCTACTTGTCCTCCTCGCGACTTGCAGCAGCGGGATTAATATCCAGCGAAGAAGTCACGATGACAAAAGCTGGAGAAAAGAGGGGTTTGTTGCCTCGACTAAAGGGCACAAATTCGAAAAGGCAGAAGAAGTCTACCGGACCTACTCAACCACCTGTCCGTAAGGGTGGCGACCAACCTGCTCCTCTCGCGAGCACGGTGGGGGCACCAGCAGTGCCCAACATCCCCTCACTGGTGGTCGCACCTGGACCGCCAGTGATTAACATTACTGACAACTCCCCTGATGGGGCAGGATCCAGCTGCCCCCCAGCTGACGAGGCTCGCGAGCAAACAGAACCTCGCGAGTCGGTGCCTGCTCGCAAGCTGACCCCTGCTGGCGAGCCAGGACCTGCTCGCAAGTCGGTGGCCCCACCTGTCGCGAGCACGACTGGGTTGGTCGTCGCCCAGCCATCTGGAGGTGGAACATTCTCTATTCCTCGCCACCTCCATCCAATTTGTAAATTTTTGTTCGACAACATTTCCGCCCAAACCTTTGGCTCTCTTCCCGAGCCAAGCCCTGAGAACCTTTTCCTTGAGGCGGGGGTATGGATGGTTCAGGTAAGACCTCGAAGATTTTGTTTAACTTCCTTATTTTTGGGCTCTCAAGTATTTTTCTCACGTTTTCCTTCCATTTTGCAGGGCTTAGATCTCATCTTGCGGACGAGGCGTGATATCGTCGCCGCTCGTCGCGTGATTGATGAGGCAGAAGGAAAGAGGATCGCCTTGAAGAAGGCGGTTCAGGGACAAGATCAACTCCTCAAGGCCCGCGAGGCAGTGATCTCGAAGAGAGATGAGGAGAAGAAGATCCTCATCGAGAAAGTCTAAGTCTTGACCAATAGGTATCAGGCTTTGGACTCTAACTTCACGAAGCTCGCGGGTTTGAAGGAGAAAGCGGAGAGAGAGAGGGAGATCTTTCGTCAAGACAAGATCTCGCTGGAGGAGCGGTTTGCGGAGGCCAAGTCGCAGCTTAAAGAAGTCAGCGAGAACTTGGAGAAGGAGCGTTCCGATCTCGCACAGCTCAAGGACGACTCGATCCACTGGGACGAGGAGAAAGTCGCCTTGGTAAAAATGCTCTCGGAGGAAGGGACTCGGGCAATTTCCGAGTTCCGGAATTCGCAGCTATATGACGATGAAAGATATGAGTTATATGATGCTGGTCGCGACTTTTCTCTAAGAGTAGTGCAACGAATGTCCCCATCCTTTGATATGGGGGAATTTGACTATTGATCACAACTTCTCGAAGCTTTGGTAATCGAGCATCGTTTTTCCTAATATGCGAGACGCGAACAGACGTTCTCGATAGTCAGATAAATGTGCTCGCGGGATCGGAGCATCATCAGAATATACGAGACGCGAACAGA
Source organism: Liriodendron chinense (assembly GCA_003013855.2). Lineage (NCBI taxonomy): Eukaryota > Viridiplantae > Streptophyta > Magnoliopsida > Magnoliales > Magnoliaceae > Liriodendron > Liriodendron chinense. Next base: position 2,458,749 of record ML058441.1, on the reverse strand, counting down.
CATTCTCGATAGTCGGATAGACATGCTTGCGGGGTCGGAGTATCATTAGAATATAATAAGAAGCCTCCAGCAGATGATCTCCGCTATTTTTTTACTATAACAGCATGTATAGTGGTTCGACTACTTGTCTACTCCACTCCTGATTGTCGTATTCACCCATTAAGTATACCAAATTTCACTAAGATAGTTTAAATCAGGTTCCTCTCAACCTAGGTATTTTAAATTGGTTCCACCCTACCGAGTTGTTTAATAGTTCCACCCAACCAAGGAGTTTAACAAGGTTCCTCCCAACCTATTAAGATGTTTAATGGTTCCACCCAACTAAGGAGTTTAATAAGGTTTCTCCCAACCTTTACAACATACGTATACTCCCGCCGAAAGCTCCCATGGAGTTTGGTTCAGCCCTTTCACAAAGGCCTACGTTTTACATCCAAACCTATCAAGTTTCGCAATTCAAACTCTCATACTCAATCTTACATAAGGAAGAAGCATGTAGACTCTATAATTTGACAACTTTACTTGTCGAATTTGAGCCTCATTGATGCGCCGCCTTAGGTTACTTGATCTCCACTCTCCCGTGCTTCAATCAGCTCCCATTTGCTCCCCGAATCTTGTTGTCGCTGCATTGTCAATGCTTCAGCTCCAATGATCAATCTCCTTGCATGAGATCTTCATGAGATGTCCAAGGTGATGGCAGGTGGTGAATCCTTTACAACTAGTAGGAAATGGTTGCCTAGAGGAATACACCTAATTGGATCTCTAGGGGGTGTTTAGACTAAGGTGTCTAGACTTCTAGAGATCAAGAGAGAACAAGTTCATTCTCATTTGAGTTTTAAATGCTCAATGCTTGTGATGAATCACAAGGAGAATGACTTAAGTAGCTTAGGATTAAAGCTTAGTGATATGGGCAATGATGGTGGCTTCTAAATCTCTAAAATCCCTCTCTTGAGCCCAAAAACTAATTCCCCTATTTATAAATGAAACTCCAATGGCTATAAAACGGTAGAAAACGACTACTTTGATGGCATCGAAATATCTTCGATGGGATTGAAGAACTGTTTAGAGAGTTTCTAATGTTCCTTGACATCCAGTTCGACAGCATTGAAATCTCTTCGATGGCCTTGAACATCACACTTCGATAGGATTGAAGGTATGTTTGATGGAATCGAAGAAGTGTCCAGAGAGTTTTGCAATGTTGCTGGACACATTTTCGATTGGATCGAATTAGTCTTCGATGGCATCAAAGACCCATCGAACACCAATCGAAAACTATTGTCTGGGACAATTTGTTAACAGCAGTTTGCACCTCTTTTATTAGCCTAATTTATCATGTTTTTCCAAGTGTTCTAATGCTAATGAAAATAACTAAGTATTTTACTATATGGTCCAAGTCATCTAAAGGTTATGATTGTTTTGGTTCTAAAGGTTAGGGTCACCAAGGCATCTCTTTTACCTTTTCTTATTCCTTTATGCTTCTTTTCCACTTGAATCTTCGGTCTTTAGCTTGTAAAGGCTCAACTGACATTACAACACATGGGCACATGTGATTAACAAATAAGATGCACTAGTATGCCACATAAAAGTACACTAACAGAATTTGCCGCCAAACGCACCAGTTGGAATTGAATTTCACTAGATACAGATTTTAAGCTGGAACAGTTTCCAAATGCCAACCAAACAAGCCTTTAGGCCGGTTGGTTAAAACTGAAGTCTACGTAGGGAAATTTCTCCAACTAATATTTGGATCTGACCCATCTGATGGTGCGGCCCACCTGAGATTGTGGTCCCACTTGATGCGACAAAGTACATGGACGCTGGAGATACAACATATATATCAAAGTGGCGTACACAGCGGGCCTACTTCTCACCAGATTGGATGGCAAATAAACATCATAGCGACCCACGGGGTTTTAATGTCGGACGTTCAATCTCACAGTTTCCTACAGCGTGGCCCACATGAGATTAGGATCTACTATATCTAAGGAGCCATGCCTAGTGGGTGGGTCTTACTGACGTGGTGGGCCCCACCCCAGACGAGCAGGGAGAAACAGATGTACGGTGTTGATAGAACACATAAATCACGGTGGTTCCAGCGACGTGCAAGTCCCTGATTCCCCATGATAACTATAATTTTTTTCTTTTTTTATATATAATATATAATAGTGTTTTCTTTTTTAAAGATAAACAGTGGGAATCAAACCCTCAGTTTCCTCCTGTGGAGTCCAGCTGAAATTCGGATCTGCCTCGAATCTGGGCACATGCCTTAAAATGTTCTGAAGAAAAGGATGGACGGCCTGGATGAGACGGATACATCAGGGTGGTCGACAGGAAGTTTTCAATTGCAAGTGTTCCATTCTCACTGTTGCTGCATGGTGCGGTCCATTTGAGATCTGAATCCGTCTCGTTTTTTAGCCCTAGGCCTCAAATAGCCTGGAAAAATAGATAGACGGCATGGATTAAACAAATGCAACATGGTTGAGTCCCACGAGGTGGGCCACCATCCAACCCCAGACCCAAAGCGGCGTCATTGGCGCTGTGGGCAACCAGCGTCTGACATTTTTATTTATTTATTTTACTTGTGCAGGTGGGGTCCACGTGAGAGATCCGCTCCGTCCATTGGGTTGGATATGCCGTGGTGGACCCAAAGAGCTTTGGATTCACTGATTTTGGTGCTTTTCCTTCATCCAGATCTGTGGACCCTATCTACATATTTAATGGCCAATAAACAGTAGAGTGGTCCACAGATCTGATCACCTGAGTTTTGAATCGGCCTGACTTTTGGACTCATACCCTAAAATGAGCTGTTAGAATGGATGGACGGTGTGGATTTCACACAAACATCATGGTGGCGCCTGCGCTGGGCCACTCAGCCTTCTGCCCAACACAAAAGCAGGAGAGACGCTGCTTGTTGCAGCGTCCCCAGGACGCTGACAACAAAAGCGTCCTCTGGGGCTGTTGTTCTTCTATTTTTATTTATTTATTTATTTATTATCATATTTTTTTTTTCTGTGAGCTCACGGACAGGTTCGAGGTGGACGACGGTGATCCACCCAGGGACTGGATCAGCCTCTAGATGTTTGGGTCTATCCTAAAATAATCCGGGAAAATGAATGAACGGTACAACACAATATTCACCCTGGTGCGGCCACCTGCTTGCCGTTGCAGCATAACGCACGTGCAGCTGACATAAGCAGCGTCTGTTGCTCATACTGCGCCTCTCTGTTTTTTTTTTTTTTTTTTTTTTTCTTTTATATTGTATAGCTATATTTAATATGTGTGGTTGTGTGCAGGGGTTGCATAGTCCAGTGGGGTCCATATCCCGGACGGTCTGGCTAAAACAGGCTCATCACAGTTGCCCGGTTGGGCCTGATCAGTCTGATATTTGTATGGTCTCTTTGTCCAGGCTTTTGTGACCGCATGAACAGGTTTGATGGCTGATAAACATCATGGTGGGGCCCATAGTTAGTGGGTCCCACACAAGCACTAAATCAAACTGATTTTTGTGTTTTCCCATTCATCCGGTCCGCTAGGGTCCACTAGACATGATAAACGGTCCGGATGATAAACGGTCTGGATGGCATGAAATCCTCAAGGTGGAGCCCACTTAAGTGGGTCCCATAGCTACACCACAAGAAAAAAAGCAAGGAAATAAAGAAGAGAAAGTGTGAGAGGGTGTACTCACTTGATCAATGGCTGAGACGAAAGGATAGATGGTGTTGATGGCCCACTAAAATCTCTCTCTCTCTCTCTCTCAATTAAATGAAAAATTGCTAAAGGAGGGGGGTTATATAGGAATAGCTAAAGATGTGGTTAGATTGAGTTAATGAATCATAGTTGTTTTAGGCTACCTTAATCCATCATCAGGACTTAATGCTTGATTAAGATAGGCATAGGATGGTATGGCTTACTTAGGTAATGCACATAGAGGAGAGGGAGGAGGTATGAAGGTAATGATGAGAAGTGAAGGAAGAGTTAGACTTCTCTCTCACGTGTGATGATGAGAGGCATGGGAGGATGACATTATGCACATGGGTAGAGATTCTCTCACCCATGTATAATATGGTGCATGTGTGAAAAGAATGTGTGGCCCACATGTGTGAAATGAAAAGTACAAAGACATGCGTACATGAAACATGAAGGATTCTTCACGGCGTATCTCGTCGACGGAGTGTCACAAGGATGCACGAATGATACTTTTAGATCGCGGCAATGGGGCGGTCGATATGGCAGGGGTCTTGGGGTCTCGAGGTTCTGGTCAGTCAGGTGCATACTACGCACAGCCAATTAAGGGCCAACCAAGGTTGTCGGGCATCACACACATGCGGAAAAGGGTACGAAAGGGATATGGTCTTACAGTTCCTCCCATTGCTCATCATGTGCTCCATGTGATAGCGGAAGTCTTCACGTGAGACAGGGGTGTCTATATCGGTAGCGAATGTGGCAAAAACCAAACAGACCCTTGTCCACTCCTAAGCATGAAAGTGGACCAAGATATGGCAGTTGCATCCTCCCCTGTTGGTACCACCGCTGCTAACACAGAACCTATTTTAGTGGAGGGCACCATCATCGCTCCTTCAGTTGCTCCTCCTATCGTTACTTCAACAGTAATCCCAGAACCGGAGGCGGCAACAACTCTAAGGATGATGGATTCTAGTACAGCCATTAGGGGGCCAACTCTTAACATTACTCCCCCCAACTATAATCCCAGAAGCTCCCATTGCCCCTAGCGCAACTTAGTCTTCTGTTGTGTTTGTTCCCCCTCCATTAGTACTGTCGTCAGCAGGTATATTTACAAATCCTCGAACCTTTTTCTTGTTCTATAATTCCTTTGTCATCTCATATTTTAATATCTAATTATCTCTTTTTCAGCTGCACCAACCACAAGTCCCTCTACCGGCCTTGGCTCCATGGTCTAAGCCTTCAATGCCCTGTCTTTAGAGACCGTACCCACATGCAAGCTTGCTTTCTTGAAGAATACGCTTGTATTAGTAGTTTGTATGTTCAAAGATTAGGAACAATGGCCCAACCTTAGCGACGCTTTGGATATGTTGGATAATGTTGCTAAGTTAGCTAAGGTGACCATTTCTCAACTCCGTAACTTCTTGGCTCAACTCTGTGACTCCCTCAAGCATCTCGAGTCTGTCCAAAAGATGGAGATTGCTTTAGAGGTCAAAGGTCGACAGGAGTTATTGTTCCTTAATAACGACATATCCAACCAATCATCCCTCATTGTCGGATATCAAACAGAATATATATCTCTTCACTGAACAGACTTTGTCCACTCTCATTGATCAAATCGCTACTCTACAAGCCCTGAAGCAAATAGATGAGCAAAACATTAATAGAATTCGAACAAGCATTGTTGAGACAAGAGCATAATAAAGCTCGAGGAATTGGAGTTATCCAAGAAGGCCAATGCGACATCTTTAAAGCAGGAGCTTGGGGGAATCCCGAATCGCGCCGAGATCAAAATCATCAGGGCTCAAGTGCAATTTAATCAAGATCTACAAATTATATATTTATTTTGGGTATCCGAAAATAATATAATAAATCCATGTATTGTTCCGACACAATTTCGTGATGTTGAATGATATATAGATTTTTTCATACTTGTCATGTTCTATTTTGATTTAACATATGCTTCACAAATCATGTTGCAACTGCATATATACAAGTTGATATTTGCATTTTTTTTATCTTCGGCCATAACTATAGAGCATCAATATGATCTAATCTAGTCATTTCAATTTGGCATTAATACTTGGTTGCTCAACATTCAATTAATCAATATACTTCATGCCATTTATTTTCAATACGAGAAACTACCTTAGGGTCCTATCAGTAGAACCTAAAGGCGCCTTGTTAATATAGACATAGTTTAGGCTCGTAAGTAGTTATAGCAACCACAGTTTAGGCTCGTAAGTAGTTAGACTGAATAGGGCTTATGCGCAAGCCTTCATATAATTCTCTTGAGTTCGCGTGGCATCCTCCACTGCCCGGGGAATTCACACTGTTTATGCACAAAATGCGTTTGGTTTCAATTTCTTTCGGTTTAGGTTATTGGGATTAGAATTTTTTTATTCTAATGAATAGCAACGGAACTACACATGGAAGAATGTCCATCATTGAGAATTTTATTCATCTGAGTTCTTTTACATTTCTTGCAATGCCCTTGATTCTAAAAGAAGATATATTTTGTAATATGCAAATTGAAAATATTCAATGAAATCATTTCGTCAACATTTCGCCTTTTGCTGGGGGTCTGTTGAAATGATAGAAAAGTTTTGAGGGTTTGAAACCACGCGAATCGATCTTTCGTGCTCCACGCTTTAAAGGAACTAGAGTTGGTTTGTCCTAAGCTAAAACATAGAAAATGTGTCATCTTGACTCTTCAATAGTGAAGTTAAGCGGGTTACGCAACTTGACATGAGTTACGCAGCCGTGCAACTCGTCCGATCACGTAGTCCACTTCTTTCTTGGCCTTCTTACTTCTCCTTCCTGGGGTACTACTGATAATGGCCAATGCATGACTCCTAGGAAGGTAAGTTTCACGGCTACAGTGCTGAAGTTGCGAGGCTACAGTGCTTGGAATTGCGAAACCACTCTGCTTGGAGTTACACGAAACCACTCTACTTGTAGTTACACGACTACACAACTCGTTGTTGGGAGGCTATTCTTCTTGGAGTTACGTGACCACGTAACTCACTGTTGGAAGGCTACTCTGCTTGGAGTTACATGACCGAGCAACTCGATGTTGGGAGGTTTCATTGCACACCCTTGTAGGGTTGCGCTAATGCGTTGATGGCAGTTCCGCGACTACGGAACTTGTAGTTACATTGCTATAATGCTTGTCGGTGTTCAGTTGTGTTGCTCGTAGTTATATATACTGCTATGTTGACCATCCGCTCAAAACCTTCAAAAGTCACTCAAAACTTTCAAAAACCGCTCAACACCTTTAGAAGCCGCTCCATCTTATCCTTAAAAAAAATTGATGCCTCAACAGATGCCCCCTCAATCCCCTTTAATTTTTGTGACTTTCGCCTATTCTTCTTCAAATTTCAGCTAGGATATCATCTTAGGCAAAGGTGACGAGTCCTTTTATACTTATTTACAATTAGAGTTGATTTTCTCTCAAAAGTTAGGAATTGTTGGTTTTGCTTGATTGTTTATTTTTTTAATTCTTAAACCTTTAATTATTTTCTATTTGATTGAATTCAATGGCTATAAAATTGATGTTGGATATTTGAATTCATGTTTGGGTGAGGTTTGATGGAGGATTGAACCTTGTTTGGGTGTAAACCCTAACTAATTCGTGTAGGGTTCATAACTATGATGTATTGATGATGGAATCTCTATCTAGTTTGGGCGTGTGAATTATGAGACCTAGATGATTATTCCATTATGTTGGAATTCATGGAATTAGATAGGTCAGCGAGTTAACTCATGAAGATGAGCCAACCCGCCAATCCTACAATGTGCGCCCACTAGGTTAACCGATATCAACCCTACCCATTGTAGTATAGCTAAGCCTACTTTATGTGATAATTGTGGATGATTTAATGATATTTGACACAAAGAATTCATGATGTTAGATTGCTGGACTTTTTTATTTAATATTAGAATAATTCATATTTAAAGAGATGAATGTGGATTTGTGTATAAAATTATGCATATGATGAACCTATGAGAAACTTATGAACGTTTTATGGTGAATAACCTATGATGATGAACATGGCTTGCCCATGATATTGGTGATGATGGAATTCTGTTTTTTTTAATCCAAGATAAAAAAGAAACCCCTCATCCCATGTGTTTTGGGAAAAATGTTGTGGAAACCCGTGTGGTTTATATTATGGACTTGTGGAAACCCGTATATTTATGTTGATGAGTTGATATGGAATAACCTTATATATGGGTTATGGTGAATCATGGAGGATCTCATGATTAGATTATTTTACCTAAGTGGTACTTGTTCCTTGTGCCATGGAATGGGGAGAGGTGGTGACCTGTTTAGTGCGAGTATTATTATATTGACTGGATGCATCCATTGTATTATGATCACTACCTACAAATGATGCATTGAAATGTTGTTTGCTAAAGTCTCATGAGTCAGGCATGGTGGTATAAGATGTTAGTGCACTTTTCTGTGGCATACTAGTGCACTTTATTTGTCAATTACGTAGGTTAGTGAGTCTAGTGTTGGTTGAGGTTAAAGAAGATGAAGACCGAAGACTCAAGTGGACCTGCTGCATCAAGGAAGAAGAAACAGGTAAATGAGATGCCTTGGTGAAGCCTTGAACCTTGAACCAAACCAAAACCCAAACCTCAAGATGATTTGACCCAAACAAGCCGACTTATAATCATCTAAGATTGGCCTTAGGTGTCCCAAAAGATTACCCAAAGGATGATGAAAGAGGTTGCATCAGTTGCTGGAAATCAGACAAACCAAACAGCAGAACTCATGTGTCTATCGACCGGTCGCAGCCCCTGGCTGACTGGTCGTCAGATGTTCAGAGAGGTCAGCAAGCAAAAGCCTGACCCAGGCCATAAATCAACCAATTTGAGACCGGTCGTCTAGATTGTCCGATCGTTCTGAGGCATATGCCCGACCGGTTGTGACCAACTCCAATTGGGACAGTAAGCATCATCTTGTCCCAGGCCTAATTCGACCGATTTGTGGCCAACGGCCGACCGGTCGGTGTTGAGCCACGACCGATCGAAAGATAGCCATTTTCTAGCCATTTTGAATCCGTTGAAGCCTTTCTTATATAATGGTTAGGCTCGATTTTGGGTCTTACGAGAGAAATTTTAGTGCATTAGAAGCCACCTTCATTGCCCATACCATTAGGCTCTAATCCTAAGCATTTCAAGTCATCTTCCTTATGTTTGATCACAAGATAGAGCATTCAAAGCTCATGTGAAGATGAACTTGCTCTCTCTTGATCTTTAGATGTTTAGGCACCATGACGATAGGTAGATCCTTCGTCTAAACCCCTCTAAAGATCCTATTAGGTGGAATTGCTCTAGGAAACCAACTCCTACTAGTTATAGAGAATTTACACCATCTCCTATCACCTTGGGTATCTCAAGAGCATCACATGCGAGGTGATTGATCAGTAGAGCTGAGGCATTGGCAATGCAGCGGCAACACGATCGAGGGAGAAACAGGAGATGATCGAAGCAAGGGAAAATGGAGATGAAGCAACCCAACAAGGCGCTGAACAAGGGGCTTATCCAACAAGTAAGTTTCAAGTTGAGAGTCCAGTTAAACTCTTTCCATTTGGGTGGTTAAAGTCTAGAGTTTGTTTGTCTAACTCATCTTAGGTTCGTTTGTCGATCCTTGACTTGTTAGTTGAGCCTAAAATTCAGGGGCGTTTATCGATCCTTGACACGTTTGTCAGGCCTAAACAAGTCTCCAATGGGAGCCATCAACACAAGTGAGTACGTATAGCTTGGGAGGAACCTAAAAACTCATATGTCGTGTGCAACCTGTCAAGCACCTAGGTTGAGAGATGAACCTTGAAAATCTCTATTCATATTGCAAGGTGAACCTATGCAAAAAACTTTATGTAAAGGTTGAGAGGTTAACCTGATTTAAAACCTCTGTTATAGTGAAATCCAGTGTGCTCAAGGGATGAGTACGTGAGCCAAGAGTAAAGTAGACAAGTAGTCTAACCACTATACATGCTTTTATTTGAGATTTTCATTTGAGCCATTTTTATTCATGCATTGTCTTTAATTGTTAATTACATGAATGCTCGAATGGAATGTTTGTTATGCATTGATAAGTAGATTCTCATACACATCTTGTAGTTTCACTTCTAGACTAGGTGCTTGTTTTAGTATATCATTTGTAGTCTAGACATGCATATGGACTTGATTGTTATATCTTTATAATTATATGTTTAGGCAAGGTTATTTAATTGCTTATCATTGCTAGCTTTTGTGATTGGACTCACTTAAGCTTGAAAACTAAGTGTTCTTACTTTAATTAGTTTATAATTGCTCAGCAGTTAGCGTAGGGTATCCCCTGATGCAATTTCATAGGACACTATGTTCGAGCTATCAGCCTATACTGTTTGACGAGTCCCCCATAGTGACCTTAAGCTTTCCTAATATGGTTGTTTGTTAATTTGACTAATTAAAGGTTTATACTAATCATGCATTCTCTTACACTTTGGGCGTTACAGTAGAGAAAGTATTGAAAGATCATGTTTCTCTCATTGTGCGTTATTTACTAAAAGTGTTAGAAGATCCTGTTTCACTAGTTGGGTTTTTTCAGTATATGGGAGTGTTGGAAGATCCTGTCCCACATCGGCTCGGAACCTCTAGTGACTAGTGGCTAATGAGATTGTTGGAAGATTCTATCTCAGTTAATCAGGGGTCCTTTCACCAGAGCATGCATATCATGCGTTGTATTAATCAAGATTTATCATGGATGTTTTGCTATGAGATTCTATGTGTGAGATGATTATACTGTATTTATGATAATCCTGAGGGGGAATATCCTCATTGAGTTGATTGCAGCAACTCACTCCCTCTTGGGATGGTGTTTTAAAACACCTACCTAGTTAACGCAGGTAACAATCAATGACTTAGCTAGAGATACAAGGCGAGAACTATAATGGCTCGTGGTAACAGGTTGTGGATGATGAGGCCTAAGCAGCTTAAAGAGGATTTCTTTTTTATCTATTTTATTTGTTTTATTAGTTATGACTAGTTTAATTTGTACTTAAAGTTGTAATAAGCACTCATTGTGAGGACAAACACTTGAACTTTATTATTTACTTCGTCTAAAGACTTTATAGTTGAGAACTTATGATAGAAATCATATTGAATGAGAATTTACTTTTCCATCATTTATGCAATGAATGCCATCAGAATGAAAAAGGTGTGTGAATAAAAGGAATATGTAGGATTATGTCCTTAAAATATTCAACTTAACACTCGGAAACTCGACTCTTCATATTGTCCACGAGAGTGGAAAATATTGGAGCGTTACAAATGGTATCAGAGCTAAATACGGGACCTTGGGGCGTAAATCTTAACTTTTGCATAATGAACTCACCTTAGGGTTTAGTTCCCTGAACTAGTGACAAATACCCTTAGGTGCATCCCTAAAATTTGTTGTATGTAATGCTTGAACATAGAGACTCACATTTAGCTTTCCCTTACAAACTTTAAGGTAGCCGTTAAACATAGTAACGTCATTCTAATGTATTGGTAAGAGAATTTCCATTTTAGATTTCTACTTTGAGGCTCCCATCTATTCCCATTGGTTAAGTCAGTGTTCTCGATGAGTAAAATGGTACATCTCTATCGAAAATCCTAATTCCCCAATTTCTTTAATTTTTCCTCCATATGACAGATTTTTAGACCTATCTGTAAAGACATTGTTAAAAAGTACAAAAATAGACTGAGAAAAGTTTAAAATAAAATTGTAGACTACCGACCCAACCTTTAAGCAACCTTGTAAAAGTTTAGATCTATTGGATAAGGAGAAAAATCAGGAAAATTCAAACAATGGTAAAATTTGTATATAAAATTGCGCTACCTGCATCATTTTTCGACCTTAAGGAAGGTATAACTCTAAGATATCTTATGAATTTAGGTATATTAGGTATGTTACACATCTATTTAGTGATCCACATTCCAAGTTTCAGAGGCATTGGACATTAGGATTAGGAGATAAAATTTCGAGAGTGTTTGTTGGTCCTGAGTTTCATATTTTAATTTGCCCTAGTCCTAGCATGGTAATACTTTGAACCCTTTTGTTTAGGCTCAGTTTTGCATGCTTGCGCCCTTAGAAGTGTTTTCTTGATGTCCATTCATACGTCTCTTAGAATTTTAGGCCCCACTCTATTATTTTAGGTGGATTTTTATAACTATACGTTGCTACTCACCCACCCTTACTTGGATTGGCATGTTTGGTGACGAAAGTATATAGGACCTCATAGGTTTTGGCATTTTGTTGTTGATTGGTTGTTATTGCTTGTTTTGGGTGATTGATTGTTAATGTTTTCTTTATATGTGTTTTGAGATTGTACATAATGACCCCCATAATATAAAATAAATCGACCACATGAAATAGTGGAACCATACTTTATATGATGTATAAGCGATTGGATCCAAGTTCAAATCCCAAGGGTCGACACTTAGAATTCTGGATTGATACTAATGAACTCAATGCTTAAATTTGAGTAGAAGATCTAATTATCATACCCAAATCTACTCAAACTGTTCTTTTGTGATGTTGATACCATATGAATCGCATCTTTATCTTAACATGAGAATATTTATGCATTCTCCTGAAATTTGTATAGGTATATTTTATTTATGATGACAAGAGTGAGGTAAACATATAGGTAACCTTAGGGCGATAGATTGAGTAACTTATAATCTAATGAGAGCTAGATTATAGTATCCCCAACATCATTTATCCGTTAAACTTCTCATTATATCTTTAGTCATTAAGGGATCATCAAATACATCTAACCTTTTAATCATCTACTCGTGTATCTCTCCCCTTACTTGATTGAGCAATCATATATTATTTTGTTGAATGGCCATTGATTCTATCAAACAAACATCAGAAATATCTTATCATTGAAAAAACAAATAATAATAATAATAACTATCCACATCATCATCTAATCAACATCCCACCCATACATCTAGTCGACCATATATACACCTAACATAACCAAAATCCACCCTTTTAAGCTCTTGATCAATTATCTTAGACATCAAACAAGAATCCTTAGTAATTATTTGTTCCTGAATATCCTTTTAAATCACTCGACTATAGGACAATCTCCATATCTGAACATATGATTAAAGAAAGACCTCCCTAGTAGGTTGTTACCCTTGACTTAATAAGAAAGCTTGAGAGGGATACCCTATTAAAAAAATAATAATAAATAAAAAACCAAGACCTAGCTCAATTCTAGAAGATCTAAGGTGTGGTTGAGGATTAAGATGATATTTAAGATAGCCGAAGAGTGGATAAAATAAATTTATGGATTAAAAATGTAGTTCATCTAACCTTAATTTAGTCCTTCTACCTTACCTCTTTTGAATAGTACGTTCCCCTATAGAGTACCGCATAAGAGGATTAGATTTTGCCCAAATTGACTAAATGATGATAAGGTGACATGTGATTAATTATGACTAAGTAGTTCGTAGCTAATATAAGGCCATCAAGGAATCAGAGCGCATAGTGGAAGCATGTTAAACCAAAACAAAATGAAGCTCATAGAACCAATTTCAATGACGAAATTTTTTGTAAGGGGCTGGAATGTAATGACCCCAAATTCTTTTAATAGACATCGAAATGGATCAAAGATAATTAAAGATCAGAAATATATCACAAGCTCTTGTTTTAAATTTTAATAGTAACAAGAACGATTTCTTTTCACTCCCTAAATCCTACGGTAAAGCATTTTGGACGTTCTTATCAGGCATTACATCATTAGGAAAATGTTAACGAGAAAAGTTAAAAGGATTGAAAATTTTGTAAGCCACCCCAAATAAGACTAATATCAGCTAAAAGTATCATTGGGGCTCTTAAAGCAGAAAATTCATGTTTATATTAGAAAAATGGAGTCAGGAAGTACAAGTGAGATGATTCTTATGTGATTTAGTAGGAGTAGATCAGGTTAAGAGATGATACATCGCATGCGGAGTGCCAGTGCATGTTGAAAAGAGAAGTTTCATCGTATCAAAGCCATTCCCCTAAATAAAGTCTCCTGGTCGTTCCATGAAAAAGAGGAAGCGGCGTGGGAGACTGAAGATGTTATGAGAAAGGAATACACTCAGTTTTTCGAAATCACACATCAAGTAAACTTCGGAGATGAAGTTTGTTTTTAAAAAGGGTGGATTGTAATGCCACACATCAAGTAAACTTTGGGATTTCGGCCCCGTCTACCTTAGCACAGCGTTGCCGCCCCGCCTCGCCCCGTCTACCTTAACGCAGCGTTGCCGCCCAGCCCCGACTATGGCCCGCGTGCACGGATGAGCCGCGCATGGCCTCACGCGGCCTTGCCCCGGCTTGGCATGGCGCAGTGCGTCGCTCGCATGCCCTCGTGTGGCAGCACGAGCATAGAGCCCGACTTCGACGCCCGGCGCAGCCCTGCCCCGCCCCGCCCCGCCCATGCCCGACGTGCACGGAAGAGCCGCGCATGGCCTCGCGCGGCCTTGCCCGGCTTAGCATGGCGCAGTGCGTCGCTCGCATGCCCTCGTGTGGCGACACGAGCACGGAGCCCGACTTCGACGCCTGGCGCAGCCCCCCGCCCCGCCCCGCCCATGCCCGACGTGCACGGAAGAGCCGCGGATGAGTTGCTTAAGTTCATTATATTGCTCGTTAGGTGTGTTTCCCTTAATTAATGTAAATTTTAACTTCATTTAAGAATAACTTCTTATCTGTGATGACTTAGATATAGGTTCTTTTGTAAGAATTTCTTCTAAACATGCCTAGAACCAGGTAGAATCATTATATTTTCCAAAACTCTTAGATCATAAATAATTACGAAAGTGTCACTAACCTAGACTCTTGATTTTTAGATCACATGGTTCCCACTGTTCGTTTGACTTGAAATTTTATTCTATGCCTATTTATCATAAATGAACCATACACATTGAAATTTAGTCCTTAAATTAGCAAATCAACCCCTTAACCCTTTATTCAGGTAGTCATTGTGAGAGAAAACTTGACCATTACTCATAGTCACCCATTCCTCATCTAGCGAGAATCTTATATCCTGAAGATCCTGAAAAAATTCAAAGAATTACATAGCCATAGAACAATCGTTGCATGATTAGGAAACTAATTCTCAAATTCACCTTAAGTTGACATGAATTTACTTGGTCCCCAAGTTACTTATGTTTCCACCATCAATCGCAATTCAAATGTGCACCGTACCTTAGCCTCATATAACTATGAGAATGTTAAAATTTTGAACACCGATTTATGATCCTACACCTTTGAGCAATAAAGTCAGTCATTCCTTTTTCCGCCAAAAGTTGAAATTTTAGATCTAGACCTTTTCCACCATCAATTAACCACCAATTTTTTTTCAAATTATTTGCATATCATGACTACACTGTTGGGGTCACAAAAGTTAGGATCCTCAAAACAAGGATTATAAGTGTACAATCCATCACATTACTAGCTTTAGGGGCAATGCATCAGCAAATTCAACAGAATTCACAACGCACATCAGACTTTACCAAAAATAGAAAGTTAACCCAAGGGGTGGGCCCCACCATTCATCATGATCAAAACCCTTCAGATTTGGGGGGGTAAGTTCAATAATGAACAAAAACAGCCAGTGCATCAACATTCATTGCAAAGCGGGCCCCACAAACCATTATTTTCGCTAGATAATCACAAATACGTATGTCAGCGCATCACTAAATTCATGGTCAGCGCATCATGAAATTCAGTCATTTTAAAAATAAATTTCATGATGTACTGACCCTCAGCGCATCAAGAAATTCAGACAGTTTTACAAAGTGAATTTCAGGACGCACCGATGGCCAGCGCATCGAGAAATACAGACAGTTTTCAAAACTGAATTTTAAGACGTACTAACGTCCAGCGCATCCAAAAATTCAGGAATTTCAGGGCGCATCGACCCTCAGCGCATCCAATAAATCAAGCATTTTTAGTGAATTTCAGGACGCACTGACAGCTAGTGCGTCCCAAAAATCAAACACTTAAACTAAGGCATTTTACGATGCGTCGACTGATTTTTTCGACGCGCCGACCGATTTCCTCAACACGCTACACGTGATAGCCTCCTATTGGCCGACTTTCGATATTTTTACATACAAATACCCCTCCGTTACTGTTCATTTGGATGGATCCAACGAGAGGAAACTTCGTCCGTTGGGTATTTGAGAGATCGCCGGAATCCCTTGCCAGAATCCCTTTTCCAACCACCGAAAACCTTTTCCAATCGCTGGAATTCCTTTCCGACCGACGGAACCCTTCACCGGAATCTCCACTTCCGACCATAGCAGGTCCAGCTAAGAAATAACATAAAAATGTACAAGTACAGTAGTGCATCACAAAAATACTTGGAATCTAATTTGGCTTATTTTAAGGATGCACTGACCCTCAACGCATCAGAAAAATAGCCCGGCGCATCATGAAAATCAACCATTTTCAAAACAAGTTATTTTTCGACGCACTGGCCTCAAGCACATCAGAAAAATAAACCAACGCTTCATGAAAATCAACCATTTCCGAAACAAGTCATTTTTCGATGCACTGGCTCCAGCGCATCAGAAAAATGAGGCAAGCGGATCACAAAAATATACATTTTAACAAAGTCATTTTTGGATGCACTGACCCCAGCGCATCAGTAAAATCAGGCTAGCGGATCAGAAAAATCAGCACTCTGAACATTAAATTCAGCACCCTTAAAACTTCATTTCGTGATGTTTTTAGCCTCGTTTGGGCCTACTTTGGGTATTTCGAGCGTTCCGAATGCAATGGAGCAGTCAAATAACTCATCTAGTACACCTAATGAGTAGAATACAAGCCTTCGAAGTTCGATTCGATCCAATACGATAAACGAAGTAATTTCTCGGAAAGAACCGCCGGTGTCTACATTCATACCGATGTATTATCATTATATGTTCTATCATATATGACCCGGATTCAGGTCCAGACTAAGCAAATGGGACTATGGTTAACACAATAAACCATATCAAGAGAATTTTAAACTATTATACGGAACTTGTTAAAGACTGACAATTCAAGAACAGTCGATGCTTTACCCATTCAAATGGCATCCGCTGGTTAAGCTGTTCAAGTACATACAATTGCAGATCGGTCTTCCCGCGGTCACCCGTCACAAATGATGGGCGCAGGCCCAGAGTTGCACCCCTCGGTTAAAAACCCTAACAGTCTCAACCCGGATCTCCAATCAAAACATAGGACATAGACATCTGACTCGTACAAAGATGGATCAGTCCATGACAAAACACAACAAATATAGGTCTCTTTGACCATACAAATATAGGTTTCTTTGACCACACAAAATACAGGTCTCTATGACCATGAACTCTAAGACCATAGTCCCTACTGACTAGTCTTCTGCCTTTTAATCAAGGGTCATCAATCATTCGATGTAATTAAGGGCACATGCCAGATCACGGCCTGGAATATACAAGATCTCAGAATCTCTGAAATAAAATTCGTCTTGCGATATCTCTTCTCTTGTGTACTTTTGTGAATGCTTGTGATTATCTATAAATGTTTGTATTATTCAGAACCCCAGAACAACAAAACATAAGAAAACTGGGTCGAGCATTTTTTTAATTTTAACATACACATTTTATCTAATTTTGGATCTTGATCATCATGCGTGGACCATTAATTGATATCAAGTCCGTTTTAGCAACCACGAGGCCATTTTTAAAAATTGGTCAATCTTGGTCATGGATCATGAAAAAAATTATATATCACAAATCTACTCTGTTAGTGCACTTTTCTATGGCATACTAGTGCACCTTATTTGTCAATCACGTATGTCCATGTGTTGTAATGTCGGTTGAGCTGAAATTGAGTCACTTTAATTACACTTGTGGAAGCTTAGAGGAGCAACTGGAATTACGGCTAAGTCCTAGGAGGGGTGATTAGGACCTTTGAAAAATCATTTCACCTACTTAACCAATTTAAAAATTCAAACTAAGTAAGCAATAACACTTCGACTTCCAAGCCTAAGTGGGTCCAATCACAAGATTAGCATATGATGTGCAATGAGCAACTTAGTCTAAGCATGCATACATTAACAAATGATTAAACTAATCAAGCACCTAATCTATGCAACCTAAGTAGACTATATGAAAATGGATCACAAAGCTCAAGTCTACACAATTAGTGAACATACATCTTATGTGTGAATGTGCCTATCTAATGCCTAGCATACATTCAAATTAAGCATTCATAATTAAACAATTAAACATAATGCATATTAAGCAATGTGCGCAAATACAATCTCAAACACAACGATGTAGTGATTCGACATTAGGTCTACTCTACTCCCGGTTCAAGTACTCGCCCCTTGAGCACACCGACATTCACTAAGGAGTTTAAATCAGGTTCCTTCTAACCTAGGTGTTTTAACTAAGATCCAAACTACCAGGGAGTTTACAGGTTCCTCCCAACCTACACGTTTACACCCATGTTAGTGGCTCCCCTTGGACACTTGTTTAGGCCCGACAAACGTGCCAAGGATCGCTAAACAACCTTGAAATTTAGGCTCAAGAAACGAGCCAAGGAATAAAAAAAAATGCCATTAGACTTTTAGACTCAACTAACAAGTCAAGGATCGACAAACGAACCTAGATCGATTTTGACAAACAAACTCTACACTCAATTCTAAGTGAAAATAGAGTGGATGGACTCAACACAAATTGTCAACCTTACTTGTTGAATTTGATCCTCGTTGATGCTCCACTTCGGGTAGCTTCTTCTCTCTCTCTCTCGTGCTTAAATCAACTCCCATTGTGCTCCCCCAATGTTGTTACCAATACTTTACTAATGCTCCAGCTCCAACGATCAATCGTCTTCCATTTGATCTTCTTGAGATATTCAAGGTGAATGGGAGGTAGGTTTTGAGATCTCTACACCTAATGGGAATGGGTTTCCTAGAGACTCTCACTTACAATAATCTCATCATAGAGTTTAGATAGGAATATAACTATCTAGATCGGTCCAAACTCTAAAGATCAAAGAGGGACAAGTGCATCTTCTTTATGAGCTTGAAATGCTCCATTCTTGTGATGAATCACAAGGAAGATGCCTTGCTAAGGTTAGGATTTGAGCCTCTAATGGTCTTCAATGATGGTGGCTTCAAACTCTTCAAAATTCCAATCTTAAGCCCAAAAACAACTCCACCCGCAGTTATAGAAAAATCTTCAATGGTTATAAAATGGGCAGAAAAATGTCGCTTCGATATATCGAAATACCATTTCGATTGATCGAAGCGATCTTCGATATATCAAAATAGTCAATTCGATATATTGAAAAATCTGTCTAAAGATTTGGTAAGATTGTTGGACATATTTTTGATATATTGAAATGAGTTTCAATATATTAAAACACTCATCTCGATATATCGAGATGATCAATTCGATTAATTGAAGAAACTGTCCAGAGAGTTTCTAAGTTTGCTGGACATACTTTGATATATCGAAAAGGTCATTTCGATCTATCGAAGACCTATCGAAAACTGTTGTTTAGGTTGGTTTAATTACAGCAGCTTCCACCTCTTTTATTAACTTAATTTATCATATTTTTCTATATGATCTAAGGCTAATAAGGATGACTAAGGGTTTTCGTAGTTGGTCCAAGTCATCTAAGAGGATTTGGGTGCTTTGGTTCAAAGGGTTAGGATCACCAATACACCTCATTTACATGTTCTTCTTCCTTGATGCTTCTGCTCCACTTGAATCTTCTATGTTCAGCTTGCCAAGGCTCAACCGACATTACAACTTAAGGACACACGTGATTGACAAATAAGGTGCACTAGTATGCCATAGAAAAGTGCACTAATAGAGCCTTGACAAGCTGAAGACCGAAAATTCAAGTGGACAAGCATCATCAAGGAAGAAGAAACAGGTAAAAGAGATACCTTGGTACCCTAACCCTTTGATCCAAAATACCATAAATCTCTAGATGACTTGAACTAACTAAGAAAAATATGATAATTTAAGCTAACTAAAGAGGTTCAAGCTGCTATAAACATAATAGCACAGACAACAGTTTTTTAATGGACTTCGATACATCAGAGTTCAATTTCGATAGGTCTTTCGATCAATCGGAGAACAAGTTCATTACATCAAAAATATGTTCAGCAACTTGCTGAACTCTTCGATCAATCGAGCACATCACTTCGATACATCAAAGTTGATGTTTCGATCAATCGAATATTAGTTTGATCAATCGAAAATATGTCCAACAACATTACTAAACTCTCTTGACAGTTTTTCGATATATCCAATGGTATTTTCGATCAATCGAAGTTAATTCTGATCAATCGATGATGCCGGTTTTTGCACGTTTTATGACCATTGGAGCTTTATCTATAAAAGCAGGAGAGACGTTTTTGGGTAGATAGAGAGGGATTTCGATGAGTTAGAAGCCACCGTTGTTGAACACCATTGGGAGCTCTAATCCTAACCCATTGCAAGTCATTCTCCTTATGATTCATCACAAGCATGAAGCATTCAAAGCTCAAAAGAGAATGATCTTATTCCTTCTTGATCTCTAGAGTTTAGAACCTAAACTAGATAGTTAAACCCATATCTAAACTCTATAGAGAGATCATTGTTGGTAAGATTCTCTAGGAAACCATTTTCTATTAGCTGTAGAGATTTCAAACCTACCTCCTAGCACCTTGGGCATCTTTACGGAGCATCTCATGCAAGGTGTTTGATTGTTAGAGCTAAAGCATTATCGATGCATCGACAACAACATCGAGGGAGCACAAGGGAAGCTGATTGAAGCACGGGAGAGCAGAGATCAAGCAACCCGAAGTGGAGCATCAATGGGACTCAAATCCGACAAGTAAGGTTGTCAAATTTGTAAGAGTTCAGCCACTCTCTTTTCATGGGGAATTGAGTGTAGAGTTTATTTATCAAACTTGATCCAGGGTCATTTGTCGATCCTTGGCTCGTTAGTTGAGCCTAAAAGTCTAGATGCGTTTATCGATCCTTGGCTCATTGTTGAGCCTAAATCTCGGGTTCGTTTGTTGACCATTGGCTCGTTTATTGGGCCTAAAATAAGTCTCCAATGGGAGCCACCAACACGGGTGTATATGTGTAGGGTGGGAGGAACCTGTAAACTCCCCGGTAAGGTAGATCCGAATTAAAATACCTAGGTTGAGAGGAACCTAATTTAAAATTTTTAATGAATGCCGGTGTACTCAAGGGGTGAGTACTTGAACCAGGAGTGGAGTAGACATGTAGTCAAACCACTATACATGTTTGTATTTATAATGCATTTTAGTACATTGTTAATCTAACATTATATGTTTAATTGTTTGATTATGAATGCTTGATAGGAATTTATGCTAGGCACTACATAGACATATTCACACACAAGAAGAATGTTTACTAATTAGTGTAGACTTGATCTCATATGATCCATCCTCATATAGTCTACATAAGTTGCATAGTTTAGGTGCTTGATTTAATTAAACTATATGTTAATCTATGCATATTAGACTAGGTTGCTTAATTGTTAATTATATGTTAGTCTTGTGATTAGACCCACTTAGGCTTGGAAGCCAAAGTATTCTTCCTTACTTAGTTTAAATTGCTAATTAATTTAAGTAGGCAAAAAGAATTTCGAAAAAGGTCTTAATCCCCCCTAGGACTTAGCCATAATTATAGTTGCTATGCTTTATGCTTCTACACGTATAATGCTTACAAGTGTGACACTAAAAGGCGCAATTTCATACACTTCATACCCAACATGATGAATGGATTAGTATTCAATAAAGATCAGCCCCATATGCATTTTCGGAATGCCCACTTGAGTTGGGAGGAGTGGACGCTCACCCCTCTTATTAGGAGGGCGTACATGTCCCTTATCACATTCCATCTCATAACTCTCACACCCCCACTCTAATTTCCAGACTTCACATTTTTAAGAGAGAGAGAGAGAGAAAGAGAGAGAGAGAGAGAGAGAGAGAAGAGAGAGAGAGAGAGAGGACGCCCACCCTTTCATGCGGCCATTCTCCTTGCACTTATAAAGCTTCTCACTCATATAGATCATGATTCTCACCTATTCTTCTTCAAATTTCAGCTAGGGTATCATCTTAGGAAAAGGTGAAGAATTGTAACTCCCCAATTTTCATAACCCGAATTTAGAACTCGTTTTCCGAAAACCCAAGAGTTAATCGTTGAAGTTAGCCGAATTTGCACTATAAAAAAATTATATCGTAGTAGAAGAAAATCAATATATGAATAAATAATGTCCAACATAAGCTCCAACTGTCCGAGTGGCACCCATAGGGCCTTACACAAACCAAATGCTCATTAATACAATAATTGGAAGAAAATAAAAAGTAAATCAAACTATAACTACATTCGTGTTGTATCGTTCATCTAGCTCCTCATCCAAGCCACCTACAACAACTGATATGCTTTAACAATGCCAATCGCTATCATAGTGAGCTAAAACCCTCCAAGATTTACTAATTACATTAATAGAGGCAACAATATCAAAATAAATGTAAGTAAATCAACTAGAGAAGTAGTAGAAATTCATGTAAGAAATTAACCAATATGATATCAATATCCTCAGGTTATAGCACCACCAAATGGAATAGTAAAATCTCAATGGGGCCAGCCATCAGGGAAAATATCAATAGTATATGCTTACGATGACCAGCACATAAATATATTAATCAATGGTGGTCTGGGAGCCAACGAAAATACCACAAGGGTACGTGCTAACACAGCATGTAGATTAGCCACTTAAAAATTCAACCACAGTGGTCTATGAGCCATCGAAAATACCACAAGGGTACATGCTAACACAACATCCAGATTAGTCACCTAATAAATCCAACAACGATGGTCTGGGACCAGCGAAAATACCATAAGGGTACGTGTTAACATGGCATCTAGATTAGGAGCACAATAAATTCAACAACAGTGGTTTGGGAGCCAGTGAACATACCACAAGGGTATGTGTTAACACAGCGTCCAGATTAGCCACCCAATAAATTCATCATTTTAACCAATCATACATTTTTATAAGCAACAATGGAGTAATGATTCAATTCAACTTCCAAATGGCAACCAAACCAAACTCCAAATTATCTAAATCTCCAAATGGCAACTCAACCAACTTAACCAACAACTTAACTCAAATCTCTAAATGGCAACTCAAGTAACTTAACCAACATCTCAAATCAAATCTCCAAATGGCAACTCAACCACATATAAAGTCCATTCAACAAAATAGATCAACCATCATCAATTTAAAGGTAACTCGCAATTTAAATTCAAATCGATACAACTAATTTCATTTCAAGTAACATAGAGCATGTTAGGTTTATAGTATGTAAGATTGCATCAATTTATATCAAAATATCAACTATGTATCAAGAGGTAATCCACATGCAATATTTCATGTAATTTATTCCATAATTAAACTCAACATGAATATCATACTAGGAAGAAATGAAATCAAGAAACTACACTAAACTATTAAAATAATGTAAAGCTTGAAGGGTGAAAACATCACCTCAAAATAGGATCTCCCCTTGTAGAAGGTAAGAAAGAGAGAAGTTGAGAAAAATCTCCAAACTCCTACAACAAGAGGTAAATACGTTAATAAAACCTACTTTAATCTACATAGATTTTAATCTAGAAATATTGAATAAAATTGGAGCTAACTTACCTCAAATTGGAGATAACTTGGCTCTAACCCAATTCAAGAAGTTCTAAACCACTTAAGCCACAAGATTATCAGTAATAACACCCCAAGACGCAAAACTAAGAGCTGATTTAAGATTTATTTTTAAAAAAATTAGGGTTTCTACTCAACTAGCCAAGCCAACTCACCTAGTCTAAGACTCAACTCAGCTCATTACTATAACTTGGGTTAGATCCCAAAGCTTAGATCTTAAAGTGAAACTCCTTAGAAATCTTAATCCAAGAAGACATGCCTCTGGTTTATATCAACACAACCATCAATCTAATGTAAGGAGTTACTAACTCAGTGACTCAGTGAAGTACAAATAGCTTGGTTGTATCAATTTCTGACTGTGACAGCTACTTAAATGTCTCATAACAGAACATTAATCAAACCTACCACAACCACCTAAGTTAATTGTAACTCAACAATCCACGCAAGGTACTCAGCTATTAGGTTAATGCAACTCGATGATTAACTGAGTTAAGTCAATTTACTTATTAGCTACAAATGAGTTAACTCAGGTTGACTCGTAGTCAAGCATCATCCCCACAAGCAAACGCAACAACAAAATCATAAAGAGACTCACCAACAAATCTTAGGGCCCGTTTGGCATCTCTTATCTAATTCAAAAGTAGCTTTTCAAATAAGAGTTTTTCTAACAAGAGTAGCTTTTCAAATAAGAGTTTTTCTACCAAGACTTTTTATTTCAACACTTGGTGTAAAATAAGCTTGTTTGGTAAAACTTTTTGAAGCTTGAAAAAAGCTCTTATTTGGAATAAGAACGGTTGGTAACAGACCCAAATCAGAGCTTTTTTTAGGGGTAGTTGATGTCATTTTAAAAATTATAACAACTCCATCAATGGTATGGTTTTAAATGAACTTTATGCAATGGGTCAACCCACTTTTTTTCTTTTTTCTTTTTTTCAAACAGCCAATGGTCCACTAAAGGTCATGAATTCTTCATCTATCAGATAGCATGGGTATGAAAGTAACCATGCTGTGATTAGTAGACATTAATGGCATGACACATCAGATGTTACAAACCATGGGCCCACATGTTCTCCTTCCTATCAAAGCGATAGAAACACAATAATTTTTTAAGAAAAAAAAGGCCATGGCCCAGCCAAAATCTACTATATATTTATGTCCGTCTACTCAAAACAAAACTAAAAAACTACTCAACGTCAGATCGAAAACTACTGCGAATGGAAGATGTGTATGGCCCAGTAGATGTCATAAATAGTATTAATTCCCTTATACATTGCCACCCATTCTCATTAAGACATCACTATGCATGGCCTAGTAGATGTCCTGAATGGTATTAATTCTCTTATACGCTTACGACATTGATGTCCAGTATAAATAACATAATGGTGGGAAAGGTTGTATGGTATTGCAATTTGTGGTGTGAGAAGTTCCAAAGTACACAACCCAAACAATCGATTATTCTAAAACATACAAAATGTATAATATCAAAATGCATGGATCAAAATCAACATAATCGATTTAAATTAAATCGAACCCACCATCACATTAAAAAAATACTATATTGATCCAAAGAGGGCATCTGCAATTGCCTCTCCAATAGTGGACATCTTTATTTGTTCACGTACTTCTGTATCCACATCTGTTGAGAGGTTAATATTATTTGCATCATGATCACTACCATCAACCCAATCTTCGAACTCATAGTGTGAAAACAACGCGTCTATAATGGCCTATTTCCTCATAAAATTATGCATTGCCATCACAGCACATACTATATTTCTCTATGTAGCAAACGAGTATAGAGCCATGTAACGCCCCCAAAATTCGACACTCAAGTATATAACTCAAATCTCGAAATCAAAGGTGTTATGTAAATAATGAATGAACTCATCACATTCTCAACTGATACTTTTCTCTTTTCCATTCACATGGTACCAAAAATATATAATCAAAATAAACCAAACCTGAAATATTAAATCATAATTCCATGAGTTCACTACATTATCCCAAACTATCTAAACTAATGGCCATCTAATGGGCCTTATTACATCAATACTTTCAACTAAAATAAAAATAGATCAATTCTCAAAAATCTTCTAAAGTATTTCCTCATCTGGAATCTCTTCCTTGAAGTCTTCTAAACCATCACCTGTCACTACAGTTAATCGCATAACACTGCGTCAGCTATAAAAGCCGGTGAGTATTCTCATATAGTTTAACACATGTAATTCGATATAGAAAATTCACTTGATCATTAAATTACAAATCATTACAAATCCAATGACAATTTTATCAAACCAAAATCTCTTAAACATGCACGTGATGCATGGTATGCAAGTATGCCTCAACAATCTCAGTACGATTATCAGTAGAACATCCAGGGCCAGTTTATAGTCGGGCCTACACTGTTTCACAACTGCAGAGTTGGTCTCTTGTACACACCAGGGAACTCACCCAACCTGCCAAAATCATCTGATATCCACCGGGTACGCTAGTATGGTATCTTGCACACACCAGGGAGCTCAACCAACCCGTCCACAATCGATGGACTATCAGAAGGGTATATTGCACACACAGGGCGCTCAACCAGGGACTGTTGCACACATTTGGGCGCTCACCCAAACAATCATCAATGGGTCTATTGCACACACCAGGGTGCTCACCCTACGGTAATAACTGGAGTTCACAAATCGTGCTATGCATGAATCAAATCAATATCCCAAACATCTTTCCAGAATAATTCCAAATCGGCTCACACATGTACAACCCTAACCAAGTATTAAAGTCATATGAAAACACAATTTGTAGAGAATACAACATGGAAATCGATATAATTCTTAAATCAATCCATATAAAACAATTCAAACCTCTAAATGAAGAAATTCAAAATATAAATAAAAGAATTCAAAATTCGAAACAAAGTGAAAAATATATGAGAAGAACACTCACAGTCCCTTCTTCTTCTCGCTTTCTTTCTTTCTTTCCTTCTTCTTTTCCTTTCTTTTCCTTTTCTTTCTCTTTCTTCTTCTTCTTCTCTTTGCTACTGGAACATTGCTCCATCAACGTGAATCCGCCCTTGAAATCTCTCTCTCTACAAAACCTCTCTCTCTCTCTCTCTCTCTCTCTCTCTCTCTCTCTCTCTCTCTTTCTGGTTGTGATTTGAACTATTTCCTATAAGGAGAAGAATTTATATGGAGCCACAGCCCTTTCTAGATGGTTCTTACGTAAGGAGTAGTGTCGAGCCGACATGATTTTCGTTTTACATGAACAGCGTGCGCAATAGTGTCGGTAAGCTCCCGTGAAAACTAGAGGTCGAGCTATTGGAACCGGCCATCCTAGATTCTTAGCGGGAGTCAAAAATCCTCATGGTGGGGAATGGATGGTCTGGATTAACGCCATACAACAAGGAGTCGGAGGTTTGAAAGGTCGGCGGAAGGTTTTATGGATGCTGTTTGAGTTGGAGTTGGAGAAGGAAACCATGACATGAACAGGAGATTCTTAGCGCATGAGGCCCATTGGGGACCTAGGTGGGGTCCACACGAATGGCCGGAAGAAATTTGGTCCATCCATGCAGGTCAGATCCACCGATCTTGGGATCTTTATTATCGGGCGGTGATTTGTAGAATCTCCATCACTCGACTGATGGGAGAGAAATTTAAGAGGAGTGCCAGCGTTGGGGAGAGCAAATCAATGGACGGGTTGGATTTTGCACTGGGGTCCACCTGATGGACGACGTGGGAGGTCCAGAGACGAACAGCGCCCGCAGCTGTCGCAGTGCTGGAGAGAAGACGATCCGTCTTCTGTAATGAGCAAACGCACGGTCAAACGTGTGTTTGACCGAGCCCAACACGTGCATGCAGTGCACGTGGGTCCCATCGTGATGCATATACAAAATCTACTCCGCCTAGCTGATTCAACTCGGTCATGTTGATCATGAACTAAAAACTGAAATACATCAATTGATCAAGTGGGCCGTAACATATTAGAGATGGATCATGAGTCACATTAAAACGTTACTTATGCTACAGCAGCAACAGAGGCTAAGGTAGGTATATATATCATTAATTCCAAGTTTACCCTTTTCTTTAGTATCGACTTCCACTACCTGTAGCGATCGCGTACATCGTCAATTTTCGGTGAAACTTCACCAAGGCCTGTCATTTTTCGCGCTCTTTATACAGGTTAAGTTTGGGCCTCGATCTCTTACAGATGACCAAGATGCTTTTTTAGTGATCCATCACACTCGATGATCCAAAGTAACATTTGTACATATCCAATAGAAAATTTAACCGGTAGCCATGGTATATATCCTATGATCTTCGAAATGATCGGTTCAGTTTGTTATTTGGGTGGCCCAATTAGCGGATACGAATTCGATGGATGGTTACATGAAAGGCTAATTTTTTTTATAATTAGATGTTTATGTTCTTAAGCACAATTATGAGTTATTGCACGGTCTGTTTCTTAAATTGATATTCATAATATGGTCTTTGGATGACCTATTGGTGAGACATATACACCGTCAGATTTTAATGACTTGTCCACTCATGAAATTTCATCATATCACAATTTTGATGGTCGGTTAAGCATATCAATGTATGATAAATAAGATGAACAGATCAGAATGTTAAATTGATTTGTGTATGAGCAGCTATGGGGATCAAGGGTTTAGTTTACTATGATCGGCTTGTCCAAATTTGAAGTGGATGGTCAGATACCTTTACCTAGTGATGAATAATTAATTGAACGGCTGGTTTTGATGAACAAGTGTAATTGATGGTTCATCTTGGAAATCAACGGGTTGATGAATTTATATATATATATATATATATATATATATATATATATATATATATATATATATATATATACTTGAACTAATGTAGTGTGCGTACTCACTTGCGTATCTACACGCACTCAAAATCTTGGGTCATTACAAGCCATTTGCTTTAAAATGGGAAAACGGGCTTTCAAGACACTAAAGCTACGCTCAATTACATTCCTTAAAGATGAATGAAAGTAATTAAACGCCTCATGCTTATCACGTGGGCGAACACCACCTCAATAGTCATTTAACCAATACCGAACGTTTCGATATGGTGTAAGGAAGTCACATGTGTTGGCGTAACTAGCATCGGCTATATATTATTTATCTGAAAAATGAAAAAAAAATACTCAATATGAAGATACTGAATGAATATTGTGATGTTTGTAATTTACTAGGAGGGGATGTGGAAAATTATTTCGAGGGTCACGAATAGTTTCCAGTAAGATTTGTGAATCATGAGTTGTGCCTTCCCAGCTAGCAAGCACAAAAGTGAACAACATATCAAATGAACAAACTGCCAAAAAATTCTGTGTGCATTCTCATTTTCGTCCTTTATAAGGCACTTACTTATTTGTAGGAATGATTGCATGTACGAGAGTGCCATCTATTGCCCCAATGTCACCCTTCACAAAATATAAATATTTTTAAATTATGCGTCCAATGTATAAATAAATAAATAAATATTAAGAAAAAAATTAGAAAAAATAAAATATGCAATGTACCTTAATATATGGATAAAATCGAGGGTCATGCAATATCTGCTTTGGGATCTCATGATATGAAGGAGGCCTTATGATATCTATCGAGAATTTCAATATAGCAATAAAAAAACATCATGGAAGTGTCGATGTATTGTTTCTCCGGAATGTTGAAATATGCCTTGGAGAACTCTATTCCATGAATTCTGTCCAATTGTCATTATAAAAATAACCAATTTTCCTCCACGCACATATACCGACTATCTTCAAGTAGCCCCTTCTCTTTAAATAGTAAGGCCATTCTAAGAAACACATGTTTCTCCATTCGGAATAACTCCAAACATATTCAAGGATGACCATTAAGAATGTCATAAACAAAACTATGTCTAAAAAGTACTAACACTCTACATGGCTCCTTAACCAAGGTTAATTGCATTCTCTTCTTAATAAGCAAAAGAGTTAGAATAGCTCTCAATAATCTTTTACATTTTTATAATGTCATAATACTTACAATTCAATCCAACAACTTTCATAAAAAAAAAAAATTAACAACTTTCATAATTATAAGTTAATATATTTGCATAAATATAAAACTTCCAACAAAATAAATAAAAACCATCAAGTTCTTATAGAAATAAAACTACATAAATGACCACTTTCAAAAAAAATATATCTAATAATTTAACAATAAAAAACCACATAACAAGTTATGCAACAAGTTTTTATCAATTTGAAGTAAGAAAAAAAAAATCATTAACGTCCATCAACAAAAATTATATGTAATTCAGGATCTAAAATGAAACGCGTCTCATAAGTTCATCCCAGTGGACCATCAGCCATATTTTTCTTTAACCATTCAACGCGGGCTAAATGATTGTCCTCTGACATTCGAATCTCTCTATTTTCCTTCACGCGGAATATGTTTAAAGAAAATACGTATAATCTACTCCCAACCCCAACCTCTAGCATATTTTTAAGAGGTGCAATACACTCAGCAATAGAGGGACCTTCGGGCTTAGGAGGGGCATCAAGGGAATTGAGTGAAGAAATGACACGGTCTATTTGTTCGTCTACCACATCAGTCCTTGAGTTTCCTTTTTTCGAGAAGGATAAGGGCATTTGTGCCTTAGCTCCACCATTTGATCTTCTAAAGCAATTTCTTCTTCTCTGTTAACTTATGTATCCACCTAGGTATGCGATAGCCCTGGTGAGACTGGTGATGGAGTCTCACCTTCCATACTCAAGTCGATACTACTTGTAGATGCTCTTAGGATATCATCTGGCAAGCTACCACAAGCAGGGCACCACATGGCTTCTCCTCTAGCATTTGTTCCCTCAAATAAGATTTTCATCTCCTCAGGAAATTTCAACGGTTTTGTTTTGAAGACTCATGCATTTGGGTTCGCTTGTATTAAATGAAATTAACTTAAGACACTTTAACAACAAAACATTCAAACTTATGTAAAATCATATCATACCTTCAAATATTCGTCCCACCTTTCTTTGCCCATTGTCACTACATTGGTGATAGGGTTAAATCCAATACTTGTTTGACCCGTTAGTTTTACCCAAGCATTGTACTGCTTCTTCATTAAGTCCCATTGATTCTTAAATTGTTTTTGCTCATAGGACATTCCCGTCTTTTGGTTAAATATATCTATCACTTTTCTCCATGCAGATGATTTCAAGTTAGAGCCCAACCTACCTCCTAGTCTGACTTGTTCAATACATAAGTCAATAAAGATTTTCTTTATCTTGGGTGACCAGATCACTCTACCTCTGTCAGAAGAAGCCATCCCTATATAGAATTGTCATTAGTTTTCCTATGGTAAATTCATTAGTAAACATCCAACATTTATTTCAATTATTTAAGATTAACCAGAAAATTAAGATGTACTAAAACAAATAGTTGAATTACTTCAATTCCAGTGTTAACAAATATATTGCCTATTAGACCTTCTCAATACAACCAAGCAACCAGCCAAACAGAGACCACAACCAGACATTCATCCAAACAACCTGCAGACAACATCGGTAACCAAAATTGCCCCAACAACACTACTCACACCACAAATTTGAACATCTAATAGGGAGCTAGAAACTCAATAGCAAAGGCCTCTAATGTTAGATGTTTAATGATGATCTGAACACACCTTGACATCTTGCCTCCTAGCTAACACTACTATCTCTAGCGGGCATCAATCTCACCCCTCATCTCCAAGGTTGCATAATCTTCCCACAACGAGGAATTCGCAACAATGAAGCTCCACATGTACAAAAATACAATGCACAAATATGCTTAGATAACCCAACTGTTGGCTCCACAAATACAATGCTTATATAACCCAACCATGCTTCTAAATCATTCTCAAAGGCTTGGATAACCCAAGGGCCCTACATTTACCAACCCAATACATAAGAGGAAAGCTAATTTTCAACAGTAACAACTTCAAACGAATTCGTTAGGTGCATATTCATTACAACGAATAAATCCATCACAAAAACACTCAACAAGAAGCATTTGCACAGGAGGAAATATACAAAAATATTTGATCATGCAATTTGCACTTTTGCAATAATGTACACATGAGACCAATCTTTTGGGTATAAAAACTGCTCATACAGTGAAACAATTTGGATGGACGAACCCAAACCAAAAAAAATCACCCATTAATGGTCCTAGATATGCAATTAATGATGCAAATGGTCTACTATGTTGTTGAGTGTGGAGCCAAGTCACATCAGACATGGTCGGGCGCATGAACGGTCTGATGACTGGGCGCCCGATATTCATGTGTTGTGAGACACATATCACTAGACTGTTCTATGAACAGTCAGGTGCCCGATGGTCAAACTGACCAGGCGCCCGAAAATAGTCTGAATTATGCTGTTTCTTGCTGGACAATTTTTATAATGGGCGGGCACCCGACCCAGTATGACCGGGCGCCTGACTGGCCGCGAGCTTAAGTGGGGGGTTTCCTATTTTAAGTTGTATTTTCCAGTTTTACTATATAAAGGGGTGTAATCCGGGATTAGGGTTTCTATACGTCCAAAGTGAGAAAGAGGTAAGAAGATTAGCAAAAGGGCCATCTCTGTGCATGGGAGCATAGGAGAAGGTAAGTGTATTGCTTGTAACTTCGTTTTCTTCATAGTGGAAGTTTGCACCCGTGGTTTTTTACCCTTGTTAGGGTTTTTCCACGTAAATTATGTCTTGTGGATTATTGGTTTGTGTAAATTCTACTTTTAGTTATTATTTCTTCCTGTTTATCGTTTGTGGGTGAGACCGGAGATTGGATCTCCGTTCACCGGTATTGTTGGTATGCTGCGCAACAACTGGTATCAGAGCTATTAGTTTAGTTCAAGTGGGGGCGATGACAGAAGAAGGAAAAACTAGAATTGAGAAGTTTAATGGTTCAAACTTTACCTTCTAGAAGATGCAGATGGAGGATTATCTGTATCAGAAGGACCTCTACATTCCTCTAGGAGGAAAAGAGAAGAAACCAGAGAAGATGACATATGATGAATGGGCTTTAGTCGATCGGAAGGCTTTAGGAACGATCTGACTCTCTTTGTCTAAGAGCTTCGCCTTCAATATATCCAAAGCAAAGACCACAAAAGAATTAATGCAGGCTTTGGCTACGATGTATGAGAAACCATCGGCGTCCAATAAGGTTCATCTTATGAAACGGCTATTCAACATGAAGATGTTAGATGGTTAGGGCGTAGCTGAACATCTAAACGAGTTCAATACTGTCACGAGCCAATTGGAATCCGTTGGCATCACTTTTGATGATGAGGTCAGGGCACTATTGATCTTGTCTAGTTTTCCAAACAGTTGGGATGGTTTGGTGATTGTCGTGAGCAATTCCTCAAGGTCTACGAAGTTAAAATTCGATGATGTGGTCATCTAATTCTAAGCGAAGAATCTAGAAGGAAGGCATCGGGAGCTTCAGGGGATTCAGGGAATACTCTAAACGTTGAAGGAAGAAGAAGATCTTCAAACAAAGGTAGCAATAAACATGGGCGTTCTAAGTCGAGGAATAAGTCCAAGGGACCGAAAGACAATGACAGGGGTTGGCATTGCAGGAAGAAGGGGCACATGAAGCGTGATTGTAGGGCGCTTAAGAAATAAGAAGGAAGCTCTCAAGGTGGGAAGGATTCAGTGAATTTATCTGAGGAGAGTGACACAGAGGTGTTAATCTTGTCTCTTGATGCGCGGAATGAGTCTTAAGTTATAGACTCGGGTGCTTCGTTTCATGCCACCTCGTCAAAAGAAGTTCTTCGTGATTATGTGTCAGGTGACTTCAAAAGAATCTACTTGGGTGATGATGAACTATGCAGTATTGTTGGCAAGGGAGACGTTCACTTAAGTCAGAAAGATGGAACGGTCTTGAAGTTGAAGGATGTCAGACATGTACCGAGTTTGAGATGAAATTTGATCTCAGTGGGGCAGTTGGCCGATAACGGATATGTGACGACATTCACGAGCGATGCATGGAAGGTCAGAAAAGGTGCCTTGGTAATATCTCAAGGCAAGAAGGAAGGTACCTTGTACGTGACTTTCGGATCGTATAGTTCACTCACAGTCGCATCAAATGGAGTGAACGAGCAGTTATGGCATCAGAGGTTAGGACATATGAGTGAGAAAGGGATGAAAGTGCTATTGTCAAAGGGGAAGCTACCAAGGTTGAAGGCAATCAATCTGGAATTCTACGAGGATTGCGTGTATGGCAAGCAGAAGAGAGTAAGCTTCAAGAAGACAAGACACACTCCAAAGACACATATGTTGGAGCTTATACACACTGATGTGTGGGGACCGGCACAGGTATCATCTCTTGGTGGTTCACGCTATTTTGTTTCTTTCATTAATGATGCTAGTAGAAAACTGTAGGTTTATTTTTTAAAGCACAGGTCTGATGTATTTGATGTATATAAGAAGTGGAAAGTTATGGTAGAAAATAAGACCGGTAAAATCGTGAAGTGTCTTAGATCGGATAATGGGGGAGAGTATTGTGATAAGAGATTTGAGGAGTATTGTGCAGTAAATGGGATCAAACATCAGAAAATAATTACAGGGACACCGTAACAAAACGGTGTGGCTGAGCGCATTAACAGGACCATCCTTGAGCGTGCTAGGAGCATGAGGCTACATATAGGGTTGCCCAACACCTTTTGGGCAAATGCTGTGAATACTGCCGTATATCACATAAATAGAAGTCCCTCAGCACCATTGAATGGTGGGCTACTAGAAGAAACGTGGACTGGAAAAGAGGTGAACCTTGCACATCTCAGAGTGTTTGGTTGCACTTCTTATGTTCACATTGATGTAGAGCACAGAAACAAGCTGGATACAAAGTCCAAAAGGTGCACGTTTATAAGCTACAGGTAGAATGATTTTGGCTACCAGTTTTGGGACACAGAGAACCGAAAAATTATCAGAAGCAAGGACGTAGTCTTCAATGAAAAAGTGATGCATAAAGACAGTTTGCAGCAAAAGCAGAATAAACCCAATGAGAAGGAATTCGTAGAGTTGGAAGAGTTACCGAACACGGGTGTTACAGTGCCACAGGATGAGCATGCGCAGGAGCATAATGAGGCAGAGCCGCAAACACCTGTTGTGAGGAGGTCTACTCGGGAGAGGAGACCTAAGGTCCGATACTCACCCTCCATACATTATCTACTATTGATAGATAATGGTGAGCCAGAGTGTTTTGAAGAGGCGTTAAGGTCAGATATGCGGGTTAAGTGGGAGCAGGCCATGGATGACAAGATGGACTCTCTTGAGTTCAATTGTACATGGGAGCTAGTCACTCTACCTAAAGGTAAGAAAGCTCGTCATAACAAGTGGGTTTACAGACTGAAGGAGGAGCATGATGGTTCAAAATGGTACAAGGCTAGACTGGTTGTGAAAGGGTTCCAACAAAAAGCAGGTATCGATTTCACAGAAATATTTTCACCTGTGGTGAAGATGTCTACGATTCGCATGGTCTTGAGTATAGTGGCTACAAAGGACTTACATCTAGAGCAGCTAGATGTTAAGAAAGCCTTCTTCATGGAGACCTTGAAAAAGAGATATATATGTATCAGCCGACAGGATACGTGGCACTAGGAAAGGAGAACAAGGTGTGTAGACTGAAAAAGAGTATATATGGCCTGAAGCAGGCCCCAAGGCAGTGGTACAAGAAGTTCGACAATTTCATGTCGGGAAACGGATACAGGAGATGTCATGCAGACGACTGTTGTTACTTGAAGAAGTTTGATACGTCATACATCATTCTTCTTCTGTATGTTGATGATATGCTTGTGGCCAGATCAAGCATGAATGATATCTCAGATCTCAAAAGACAATTGTCTAGAGAGTTTGCAATGAAGGGTTTAGGAGCTGCAAAATAAATCCTAGGCATTAGGATAAAGCGTGACAGGGAAAACAAGAAGCTAGTTTTGTCACAGGCAGAGTACATAGCCAAGGTACTTGATCGATTCAGCATGAGAGGTGCTAAGCCGGTTAGCACTCCATTAGCCAACCACTTCAAGCTTTCTAAGGAGCAAGGAGTTAAGATGCAGGAGGAACGGGACTACATGGTTAAAGTCCCTTATGCGTCAGCTATAGGGAGCCTCATGTATGCTATGGTTAGCACGAGGCCAGATATTGCTCAAGCAGTGGGAGGTTTTAGCAGGTTCGTGAACAACCCCAGGAAGGAACATTGGGAAGTTGTGAAGTGGATCCTCAGATACCTTGTAGGTACTGTGGATATAGGGCTGTGTTATGGAGGATCGAAAATCAAGCGACAAGGCTACATCGACTCAGATTTGGCAGGGGATATCGACAGTAGGAGCAGTACAGGGTATGGCTTTACCCTGGGTAGTGCTGCAGTCAGTTGGGTCTCTCAGTTACAGAAGATAGTATCCATCAGTACAACAAAAGCAGAATATAATGCAGCTATAGAAGCGTGCAAGGAGATGGTATGGATGCAAGGTTTTATGAAAGAGTTAGGGAAGAAGCAAGCAGATTGCAAGTTGTACAGTGACAGTCAGAGTGTAATACACTTGGCTAAGAATTCAGCGTTTCATTCGAGGATCAAGCATATTAACATCAGATATCACTTCATACGTTCGTTACTGGAAGATGGATCGATTGCTTTGGAAAAGATTTATACAAGTGAGAATCTTGTAGATATGTTGACCAAGGCGGTCACACTGGAGAAGCTGAAGCTTTGTTCAGCTTTGATTAGTCTTTAGGCTTGAAGACTGGGAGGTGGTGCACTCCGGATGTAGAAGACGAAGGATAATGTGGTGATGTGTCTCCAAGTGGGAGATTGTTGAGTGTGAAGCAAGTCACACCAAACATGGTTGGGCACCCGGACGGTCTGATGACCGGGCGCCCGATATTCATGTGTTATGAGACACATATCACTGGACTGTTCTATGAACAGTCGGGCGCCCGACAGTCAAACTAATCGGGCGCCCGAAAATAGTCTGAATTATGCTGTTTCTTACTGGATGGTTTTTGTAATGGGCGGGCGGCCAACCTAGTATGACCGGGCGCCTGACCGGCCGCGAGCTTAAGTGCGGGGTTTCCTATTTTGAGTTGTATTTTTCGGTTTTACTATATAAAGGGGTGTAATCCGAGATTAAGCTATGGGATTAGGGTTTCTATACGTCTAAGTGAGAAAGAGGCAAGAGGATTAGCAAAAGGGCCATCTTTGTGCATGGGAGCATAGGAGAAGGTAAGTGTATTGCTTGTAACTTCGTTTTCTTCATAGTGGAAGTTTGCACCTGTGGTTTTTTACACTTGTTGGGGTTTTTCCACATAAATTATGTCTTGTGGATTGTTGGTTTGTGTGAATTCTACTTCTAGGTATTATTTCTTCCTATTTATCATTTGTGGGTGAGACCGGAGATTAGATCTCGGTTCACCGGCGTTGTTGGTGTGTTGCGCAACACTATGTAACATTGCCAAGTGGCTGTAGCTATCTAGCTATAAGCCACCAATCAAATTGACTGGATAATCTGCCTTTACCAAGTGTAGGATCCCACATGCACCATTGCATGGTTGAACACATGTCATTTCATCCATACAAACACAACCTTAATTTCCAATTGTGCCTTTACCAAATAGACCCTAAGCTTTTCAAACAGGTTGTAGATTATCAAGCATTTTTCAGGGCAAAATGAAAATTGGTAAGACATAGTATGGGAAACATTTCAGTAGCAAAGAAAACATATGATTTTCCATCTATCAAAGCATCTTAAAAAAGGAAAGGTTTTCTATGGCGGCCATTGATGCAAAACAACCAATGGTAGAGACAAAGACAGAGACAAAGACAGAGACAGAGAGAGACGGACAGAGATAGAGAGAGAGGTGTTGGGTGGAACCTATAGTGTTGGTAATGTTTAGAACCGATGCTCGTGACGGCAGGGAGAATGGTGCTCGCGGCGCAAGTGCTAGAGATGGAGGGTTGCAACGGTGAGGGTGAGAGAGAGAGAGAGAGAGAGAGAGAGAGAGAGAGAGAGAAATATGTCCAAAAAAACATATCAGGGCATTATCGGTATTTTAGAAAAAATTTAAAACTCTAATGTCTACCCACATAAGCCCAAAAAGAGCTTTTTCAAAAAGTATTCCCTCCGTCGCTTTTTCAATCGGTGCTTATTTGCTTATTGAAGCTGAAATAACAGGTAAAAAAGTTATTTACCAAATAGAGCTTATTTTTAAAAATGACTTATTTTTCTAAGAATAAGCCAATAAGCTCTTATTTGTAGAGACGTCAACTGACCCCTTACTAAAAGGAACGCTAGCCACAACTCAGATGATTGAGTCGACTCAGCTAAAAGTGGTGTTGTGAAGAGATGAGAGAGAACAACCCCACTTCTACTTCTTCTTATCTTCTCTTCCATTCTGATTCTTTCTCTCAATGTATTCTCTCTCTCTCTCTCTCTCTCTCTCTCTCTCTCTCTCTCTCTCTCTCTCTCCCAATCCTCATATCTTCCCAGCAAAGACAACAAATTGATCCAACCCAACACAACCAAATGACTCGAACAAGTGGCAAGATATGGCAGCAGACTCGAACTAACTTATCCTATTCATAGATGGATCCTGGTTGAACTTTGAGGATTAAATGAAAAGTGGATAACTACCTAATGAATGACTTTGATCTCAGATCAGAGGTCGACTCGGCAGCAGTTCAGACTCGGCATCCAGCGAGTTGACTCGAGGCAATTGGTCGAGTCAACGACCTGATTCCCTCTCTATCTGACTTCTTCTCCTTTCTCTATCTTCTACCTCCTCTTTGTTAAAATGTCCAACCAACTGCTGAACCGAAAATGGACTCCACTCGTCATCCGATCTCTACTCGACTCGACCCATCGAGTTATAGAACTCGATTTCTCGACATCTCTCTTCTTCTTATTACCTTCTGCCTCTCCATTGAGGACTGCTACAGAGTAAAAATCCAGTCCCAGATTAAATATAAGGAGCTTAAAGAACGATCAGGTCAAAGCTTCAAGAAGGTTTTCTGGTGGGTTTGCGAGAAGCAAGCTATGGCAGATTTCAAAATGAAAAATTCCAAAAAAAAAATGTTAGAAGCAATCTCTTTATAAGGTCACCCTAATCCGAATGAACAACAGGTGAACGGCTAAGATAATTCCTTCGACTAAAATAGGAATGGTAGTGTTAGGGTAGAAAAAGTACGGGCATATACAATCGCAGGACAGAGCAAAGGCATGAAAATTGAGGTAAAATGGAGCCCAGTGCATGCACGTGCACCGGACCCGAACTCAACAACCCAGTACATTAAATATGAAATATCCCAAAAAAGGGAATAAATGACACGTGGACATGCTCAAGGTCCCATGAGTGCGACGCATGCAGCCACGTCGGCAAAGGACACCTACAAATGGCCCAAACAAGAAAGGGGCCCACCGTAAGGTCCTACGCATGACCATGTGCAGGACATTTTCCCAACCAAAATTAATTGGACAAAAAACCCGGCGCACAATCATGCGCTGGACCCGAAAGCCCAGCGCATAGTCATGCGCTGAACCCGAATGCACATTCCAAATAGAAGCAGGAAAAGTCCTGCGCATGGTCATGCGAAGGACCCCTTTTCAATAAAAATCATGCGCTGGACCCGAAAGATCATGCGCTAGACTCGATTAGGCATGCGCCGGACCTCTTACCCCAAGATTTTGTCTATAAATAGCCCAGCCCACTTCATTTGTGAAGATCAGACTTCCAGAAGAGAAACCAAAGAGATTTCTAGAAAACCCCGAGATATCGTCAGATCATTCTCAGATCCGAGTAGAGTATCTGATCGAATTCCTACCTCAAACCAACACAGGTGCGGTCTATTCCTTCATTCCGAAATGCCTCAAAAGTAGTTTCAGAGTTATTCCTAGGTTTCAGAACAAGCCTGGGACTTGGCCTCTGAATATCATTCCACATCACAATGATTGATCAACAATCCTTTTCAGGAAAAATATATCGGACATCGATATAAACAGCAAAAAGAAGAAAGTGATAGCCTCTAGACTATCAAAAGGTGTTGCTCCAAAATTACTATCTCCCGACGATCGATGTACTATTTATTAAATCGACTATCGCTGGCCAGACTACTTGATTTCACGGTCGTAGCTTGGCTTTCCCGCGATCCCCGTCTCTACGACGGAAGTAGGCCCAGTGTTACCACTCGACTATCGCTTAACGGTCTCCTAGCTCAAACTCAAGATTACATGGGACATAAGCATGTGGTCCGCCGACAGTACAGTCTACTTACGCAAACAGATAAACTCATCTCTTGGGATCCAAAACACACATATCAGAAACACATACTCCTACAAGATAGTCTTTGTTGTTCAATCAAGGGTTATTGATGATTCAATGTAATTAAGGGCTTGTGCCAGATCACGGCCTGAAACGTGCAAGATCTCAGAACCTACGGAAATAATAAAGATTCTCTTTACGCCTTGTCTCTTTACGCCTTGTCTCTTATATATTTATTTGTATTATTTGTGAATGCCTATGAATCCCCCTCAACTCTACTAAATGAAAGCAAGCATCGAAGCGAATTTCACACCATCGTCGAAATTCAGTTTTAACAGGTAGATATCAGAAGAATGAGCTATAAGCGGATTTGTACAACTGGCTATGAAAGGAATAAAAACAATTTTCATTTTCAAAAATGAAATCTAGTGCACAAGGCTAATTTTGGCCTGATTTCCAACACGCATGCGCGCCCGCAAACGAGTGAATCGTCAGGGTTTTGTTAAACACTATATTCTCCAAAAAATGAACGGTTTATATCCTTTTAAGGTGGATCAAGCTAATCATAATCGAGAGATTACTAAGCCGCCGAAAACATAAAATCTGGTTTAAACAACCCTCTTTGGCTTAGAACGACACTCACAGACACACTTGGAAATGAAAATAACTACCTAGGTTATGGTTCTTACCTACATCTGAATCAAATGGAAGGTTCAGATCTACCAGAATGTTACTCAAAAGTGGCTGCACTCAACCAAAATGGACTCTCGTCCATTCGCCCATTCGGCGGGAACAGAAAAGAGAGAGGGAAACCTCCTTATTTTTTGTGAATCCAGGGGTCAAACCTGGTTTGACCAAGTCATCAGTTCAGTGCACAGTGGTGCACAAACACTGTGTACGCACACGATTTAAAAGTGGGGTCCACAGTGAGTTTTTGTGAAATCCACCCCGCCGCTCATATGTTGTCTAGTCCCTATAAAACAATACATAACGAATGAAGCAAATCCATCAATTAGGTAGACCATACATAATGATTTGTCCTTAATTATGGTATTTTACATAATCCAATGGTTGGATCGATCTCAAGTCCATTTTCAACAGTTTGAAAGACTCAAGAACTTATTTGGTCCTTAATATTAGGTGTAACAATACTTTTTTAGTTAGTTCACACACCCCCATTGTTGGTAAACCTACCCACCCCTGTTAGTCACATCACAATTTTAGCCACCCCCAATATGGGAGTCGGTGCCATGACCTCAGTGTTGAAATCGAGGTGTAATAATACTTATTACTATTAATGTTCCACTTTCCTAACAAAATAATAATATTATTATAATTATTATTATTTTAGTAAAATAGCAGGATCCATGCCCAACTAACACCATTCATATAGATAGGTCGACAATATGAGCCATCTAATTAATTCTTAAATGATTTTTTTATTAAATGGTTGTCCTCATGTATGTATGTATTTATTTCCAGAAATTTTTACTTTCTGGTTGTTAATTAAAACTTAATTATAATGATTCTAAGAAGTTCAAGCAAAATTTACCCAACCACTTATCAATTACTTGGCTTAATAGTAACACCCGAGTACTGAAAAGTACGGGTGTTACAATCTACCCCCCGTAAAACAAATTTCATTCCCAAAATTCAATAGAAAGTCAATACTTCTACATGAATATAAAGCAGATGATTCATTACATGACGTTTAGATTTCCACTGTTATTTTAGTGAGGTAAATTTGTGTTTACCGGTGTAACTAAATGCATGTAACTAGCTAACTGAACTGGGTTATGACAACTTACCCCCTTAAAAGAAATCTCACCCCCGAGATTTTTCCTTATAACTATGCATATGAACCATGATACTTAAAAATTTTATCAAGGCAGTTCGACATGAGTGTAAGTGTATGAGTTAAACTCTACTAACTTGGAATAATACAACCTCTACCCCCCTAAAAAAATTAATGTTCGGTAAACCCGGAGAAACGGTTGTAGTAGATCTGAACTCAATACTATGTTCTCAAACCTAAAGTTGGGCACCAACTGAGACAACTCGTTTAACTCAGCTCGAATTAACTCAATTTGGCTCGACTTAATGTCCAATTCTTCTTCTACCTGTCCATGATAGTGAGTTCATTAGCATCATTTCTTAATCCAAGTGAATCCGATCTTCTGCTTGATCAGAGCATTGAGTTTAGTGGAAACTTCTCAAGATTTAAAAATTGATTCAGATCATATATACTTCACTTGAATATAGTTTTGTAAATCCATGGATTTCAATTTTTTAAATCTTTTGAAAAATGTCATGTAAATTTTTCTTTTCTTTTTTTTTCTTTTCTTTTCTCTTTTCTTTTCTTTTCTCTTTTCTTTTCTCTCCATTTTGTTTTTTTACCAAATATCCTAGTTCATGAAAATATACTCCAATTGTTTAATCTTAGGTTAAACCTAGGTCTAGTGAAATTAACCCATTGGAGAATTCAAATTGAAATTCTTGACTAACTAGTGGTATAACGATAAAATATTAAAGATTAGACCCCACATTTAATTAGGGTTTTCACCTATTAAAACTGGGTTTCAATCCTGGGCCTGGGGTTACGGGCTTAAAACTACACAACCCTGATTGCTTTCATTTACTGAAAATTGTGACCAATATCATGTTTAACTAGGGAAAATTTAAAAAAAAAAATAATTTTCAGATTTCTAAAATTTTCATTTAATGGTGCAATTCAAAGAATGTTATCATTTGATCTATTGTACATCATGGTGGCACTTATTCTCCCAAGGAACCTAATTTTGTTTCTAAGTTGCAACGGCTATCCAAAGAATTTTCAGGGAGCCTAAGTTGGTGTCTCTAGTACTCATTTCACCCTGAATCTAAAGGAAACTTCACCTAAGCTCAAGTCTCTAATTTTAACATTACTACTTGAGACATTTGAATTTGTATAAATTCCTTTTCCCAAGGCTTGGTTTCCTCAAAACGGGTCTTTGATACCATCTTGTAATGCCCGATTTTTGTAACCCGAATTTAGAACTCATTTTTCAAAAATTTGTGAGTTAACCATCAAAGATAGCCCAATTTAGACTAAAAATTTTATATCGCAGCGAAAGCAAATCAAGATATGAATAAATAATGTCTGACATAAGTTCCAACTGTCCAAGTGGCACCCATAGAACCTTATACAAACCAAATGTCTCATTA
Organism: Liriodendron chinense; assembly: GCA_003013855.2. Classification (NCBI taxonomy): domain Eukaryota; kingdom Viridiplantae; phylum Streptophyta; class Magnoliopsida; order Magnoliales; family Magnoliaceae; genus Liriodendron; species Liriodendron chinense. The sequence goes on along the minus strand of ML058441.1, from coordinate 2,415,826 downwards.
ATACAATAATTGTAGGAAAAAAAAGTAAATCAAACTACAACTACACTCGTGTTGCATCATCCATCTAGTTCCTCATCCAAGACACCCGCAACAACTGATATGCTTTAACAATGTTAACCGCTATCATAGTGAGGTAAAACCCTTCAAGATTTATCGATTACATTAATAAAAGCGATTATATCAAAATAAACTGTAAGTAAATCAACTAGAGAAGTAACAGAAATTCATGTAAGTAATTACCAATATAATATCAATATCCTCAAGTTATAACACAGCCAAATGGAACAGTAAAATCTCAATGTGGCTAGCCATCAACAAAAATATCTACGATACATGCTTACAATGACTAACACAAAAATATATTAATCGACGGTGGTATGGGAGCCAACAAAAATACCACAAGGGTACATGCTAACACAACACCTAGATTAGCCACCCAAAAATCCAACAACGGTGGTCTGGGAGCCAGCAAAAACACCACAAGGGTACATGCTAACACAGCATCCAGGTTAACCACCCAATAAATCCAACAACAGTGGTCTGGGAGCTAGCGAAAGTACCATAAGGGTACATGCTAACCCAGCATCCAGATTAGCCACACAATAAATCCAATAACGGTGGTCTAGTCACTAGCAAAAACACCACAAGCGTACATTCTAACACAGCGTCCAGATTAGCCACCCAATAAATTCATCATTTTAGACAATCACAACCAATCATACATTTTTATAAGTAACAACGGAGTAGCGACTCAATTCAACTTCCAAATGGCAACCAAACCAAACTCCAAATTATTTAAATCTCCAAATGGCAACTCAACCAACTTAACTAGCAACTCAACTCAAATCTCCAAATGGCAACTCAACCAACTTAACCAACATCTCAACTCAAATCTCCAAATGAAAACTCAACCACATATAAAGTCCAAACAACAAAATAAATCAACCATCATCAATTTAAAGGTAAACCTCTCAATTTAAATTTGAATCGATACAACTAATTTCATTTCAAGTAACGTAGAGCATGTTAGGTTTATAGTATGTAAGATTGGATCAGTTTATATTCAAATATCAACTAGGTATCAAGAGGTAATCAACATGCAAAATTTCATATAATTTATTCCATTAGTAAACTCAACATGAATATCATACTAGGCATAAATGAAATCAAGGAACTACACTAAACTATTAAAATAATGGAAAGCTTGAAGGGCAAAAACCTCACCTCAAAATAGGATCTCCCCTCGCCAAAGGTAAGAAAGAGAAAGAGAAGTTGGAAAAAATCCCCAAACTCCTACAATAAGAGGTAATTAGGTTAATACACCCTACTTTAATCTATATAGATTCTAATCTAGAAAGATTGAAAAGAATTGGAGCTAACTTACATCAAATCCGAGATAACTTGGCTATAACCCAATTTAAGAAGTTCTAAGTCACTTAAGCCACAAGATCTTCAACAATAACACCCCAAGACTGAAAACTAAGAGTTGATTACAAAATTAGGATTTCTACTCAACTAGTTGAGCCAACTCACCTAGTCTAAGACTCAGCTCGACCCATCACTATAACTTAGGTTAAATCCCAAAGCTTAGCTCTCCAAGTGAAACTCCTTAGAAATCTTAATCTAAGAAGACTTGCCTTCGGTTAATATCAACACAACCATCAATCTAACGCACTAAGTTACCAACTTGGTGACTCAGTGAAATACAAATAGCTTAGTTGTATCAATTTCTGACTGAGACGGCTACTTAAATGTCTCATAACAAAACATTAATCAAACCTACAACAACCACCTGAGTTGATTGTAACTCAACAATCCATGCAAGGTACTCAGCTATTAGGTTAATGCAACTCAGTGATTAACTGAGTTTTACTGAATTAAGTTAATGAACTTATTAGCTACCAACGAGTTAACTCAGGTTGACTTGTAGTCAAGCGTCATCCCCTCAAGTAAACACAGCAACAGAATCATAAAGAGACTCACTAACAAATCTTACTAAAAGTAATGCCAACCACAACTCAGAAGATTGAGTTGACTCAGCTGGAACTGGTGTTGTGAATGGATGAGAGAGAACAGCCTGTTCGCTCACCTCAAGTGCAAGGTTTGCGATGTAGTAATAACTCGGTAAGACCAAGGTTGATCCACAGGGAAGAGGTAAACGAATTCAAACTATCCTAATAACTAGAATCTAAGAAGTTTAGGAAATTGATTTTTAAGAACTAAACATAAAACAGGAAAAATCTGAGAATAAAAAAGACTAGAGCATCAAAGATCCTCTTCTAGTCTTAATCATACTCAGTCCAATGATTCAATTCAAATACAACTGGAATCGAAATTGTATCTCTATCCAATCGGCAAATATAACAATCAAAGCATATAAACAATCTGGAATAGATGGATGTTTACTGATTTAGTTCCCTTGAACAATCTCAAGCCTTGGGCACACTCAATTGTATAGGCCAAGCCTCTTTCCAATCTAGTTGAAATTCATAACCATAACTTTTATCAAATCCTGTCACTAAACTTGACTACGACCAATGAATTGAACTCTAATTATATCGACTTCAATAAGCAACACCAACTATCTCAAATTCCACAAAGGATACATGAACTTTCCATCATGGTTCTAATAGAGATTCCACTGTTTGAATTATGGAGAACTTGAATCAAAAGCTTCCATTAATCAACAACCCATAAACCATTCTGATTAATCTCAGAAATCCAACAAGAACTCATGTACTTGGCACACAAACTCCCTAAATCATCTAAAACTATCAACTTTATTCAAACCATAACGAAGTATTCAAGCATTAAACCATAATTCAAAATCAAAATATTAAACCATGACTAAAAACTAGAAGATTCACCTCTCAGCTCTAACTAAGAGTTAACTAAAAGAAAGCATTAAAAGAAAAACTAAAACTAGAACTAGAAGAAGAAGTAGTAGTTTTAGGAGGCTAGGAAGCCTCCTAGGTCTTGATTTCTTTGCTCCTCATGTTGCTAGATGCCTTAAGAGGAAGGTGTAAGTGTCATTTTATAACTTAGAAGCGTCATCGCATGCGAAAAATCGTGAAACCGCGTGTCCTAGCTGCACTAGGAAACTAAAAATCTGAGTTTAGAAGTTGCAGAAAAATCTGCAATTGCTGCTGTTTGCATGTGGCCGACTGGTCTTGACCGATCGGACCCACCTGGGCCTTGGTCCAGCGAGCTATCGAGGTGGCAGCCATAGCGACCGACCGGTCTTAACCGATCGGACCTCTACAATGGCCTGATCTCTCTCTTCTTTCCTTCTCTTCTCTCTTGTAACTTCACTCCTTTTCTTTAGCCTTTCTTCCTTAGTCTTCAATAATGTTTAGAGTGGTTTTTAAGCATTGATTTGGTGTTCTCTCTCTCTTGTTCCTATACAGGAAAACATACATTAGATGGATCTTTTAAGCCTAATAACCACGCATGATGAGTGATGAAAATGAATTAGAATGTGTATAATTGAGAGCTCAACATACCCCCAACCAGCTTTTTGCTAATCCCGAGCAAAATATGCGTGAAACAAATCCAACTCTCCAAAACCCAACTCTCTTTCAAAAACTATACTTCTATAATCTTCAAGATATATGAATACAAAGTTCAGAAAAACTTAATGATGAAAATTGAAATCTTAAACTCCCTAAACATAATAAGTTGTTCACATAGAATCCCCACCAATCAATTGATAAATAGAAGAATCCAAACAAGTATTATCTAGTGTGCATGGTGAAAGATCATCTCATGAATTTCCAGGATTACCTTCTTCATAGACTGACAAGACTAAAGATCTAAAGGTGTACAGATTAACAACAAGCCTATGACAAGAATTTGCCTTACCGTTCCTTCGACGTCTTTCATACTACTTCCCAATTCCAGCTTTGGTTATGGGTAGACCATCCCCTGGTTGGTAATAGGTATCCCTTTCCAGAATTTTTCAACATATATTCGACAATATTCATTCTTTTCTTTTTCTTTCACTATAAACATAAATATAACTTTTAGAAATTCATATCTTTCATTCTTTTTCTTACTTCACATGAACAAGGATCGACAAAGTTCTCCCGCTTGGTTCCTCAACACCATAAATCTTAGTCTAGCCAATTTACAAAACTACATAATCCCTTCAAACCATGAGAATCGTGTAATGTGAACTAAACTCAAAAGGTCTTCAAACTTTTTATCGATCATCTCAATAGGGGAATTCATATAGAAAACTATCATGTTACAGGTAATTCAATGGTTTCAAAATCAATCATTTCATATATCTTCCTTTTCTACTCATAACATCTCAAGTGCATAAAAATAAAGTTTTCTAAAAGAGTTTTGAATTTAGAAAAATCAAAAATTGTCTACATAATTGCTCGAAATGTCACAAAAACTAGCTAGATTCATTTGAGAAATATCACCCCCAAACCAAAATCTTACATCGTCCTCAATGTAACAAGATATGCAATATGCATGACATGAGAGCAATGAAATGAAACAAATGAGAGTGAGAACGAGAGTACCTGAGGTAGCAAGTTGATCAATTCTAGCATCTTCCATTGTCTCCATGAGACTTATTCATTCCTAAATGCAGAAAAATAAATCCTAACCTACTTATCTTTGATTAGTCTGATCGACTACATAATTAAATTTGAGCAGGATCTTTATAAGTTTCAATAAATTTCTCATGAGGACCATCCAAGGTCCTCCTCAACAGTAGACATGGGTGCTTTCCTTCATTAAGGTCCAATTGTAATGTGCACCACATGTATGAAAGGAGGAGATAAGAGCAGCAAAAAGATATCTCCTCAAATTCTGGACTGGGTTGAGATTGATTAGAAACAAGTCCTCCCAATCAGAATTTTCAATGGACTGAAGAAGCCATGATGGTGGAGAGATGTTCATCAAATATTCATCAATTAGGGTTGTCTCCTCCATAATTTCTGAATTGCATGATGCTTCCACAAACAATAGTAAGGAGTGTAAATCAATGGAAAGGTGTTCTTCAGGCACCAACACCGTGTCTAACAAAATATCCAACTCCTTAATCATCTCATCATCCAGATCATAGGAGTGGGCCAAGCATTCCTCTAGAAAGTCGAGATAGTCGAATGAAGGGTCCTCGTCCTCCCTTAATGATTGAAGAAATTCATTTTCAATGGAAGGAAATTCCTTCTCTATAGAGAGAAGGTCTTTCAAGGATAACTCTTCAGATTTAGTGGTAAGCACATCATCTCATATTGGTTGATCTTTAAAATTTTCACATCATGCCACCTCATCATCCAAAGAAACAGAATTTTCAATCAAAGAGAGGTCTTCCATAATAGAATTTGTCATGTGTTGTTGATGGAAGAACTCAAAAAGATCGACTTCGGTCATCTCTCTAACATACATATCCTTTAGAGACTCAAAATCATTATGCCCTTGGAAAAAAGAAATCATAGGTTCATAAGCATCCACCGAACCTCATTATAGGTAACCCCACTATCGCTTTCAGATTTTATGGATTCCTCAGGTTCAGCAACCGTCATTGAAATCTCTTCATCATTAAGTTCAAATCATCCAAAAGAGATAGTGGACTCACCATAATTGATAATGACATTGCGATCATCGAGATCGATCTCCTCTAAAATTTTATTCATTAAAATTGAACAAGGTAGGACTTGGGTATCTTCATCCTCCTCATTAGAAGGGATTGATTCGATGCCTCCAAATTCGAGCTCAATGTCTTCACAAGATGGCGAGTAAGCTTGATTTGATTGTTCATCTTCATACTCTTTCCATAATTCCTCAAGTATTTGTGTATACATGTCATCACAATAGAAAGATGTTTTAGGGTGATTGTTAATAACCATGGTTGTTGATTCCCTTAAATAAGGGGAATGGTGGTTACCCCAATTAAGACCTACGCATTGTAGGATGAAGAGTTATGTGATGGTTGATAGGCATATTCATACAAGTGATCACGCATTGGCTTAACTAGTTGACCATTATTCACTCGTTCCTTTTGATGTTGCACACTTCCTACCATAACCAGTAGAACACTCATATTATTTTCAATTCGGTAATCACTTATGTTTTCCCCGAATGATCATTATTTAATTTTGCTTCATTCTGGTACTCCCCCATCGTCTTACGCCGTATCTCAACATGTGTATTGCTTTCATTAATGTAATCACGTAGCATCTTACTTGGGGGGTAGTGGAGGTTGTTTGAATCTCAAAAAAAACACTCACATTTGGAAGGATCCCAATAACAATAATTTTAGATCCCATGGTCCGGCTTCTCATCTTCCAAAAGGTATGTAAAAGCACTACCCATCCAATTAGTCATAATGAGATTTTAAGGAATTGAAAACTACCCTAATTTAGGAAAAAGAATAAAAAGAAAGGAGATGGTAAGATGTTACCCGATAGAGTGAGATCTATGTCGGAAACAACTAGTCCTACAAAATCAAAAACAGAAAATTGTTAGTAATCTAGAAAAAAAATCAGAAAATCTACTTCTAGAAAAACTGAAAATCCTACCTAACTAAGACTACTCTATAGCTACTAGAACAATTAGAACCGTTTAACATTGTCCCTGGCAACGACGCCAAAAACATGTACGCTCGCCTCAAGTGCAAGGCTTGCAATATAGTAATAACTCGGTAAGATCGAGGTCGATCCACAAGGAAGAGGTAAACGAATTCAAACTATCCTAATAACTAGAATCTAAGAATGTTAGGAAATCAATTTTTAAGAAGTAAACATAAAACAGGAAAAATCTAAGAATAAAAGAGACTAGAGCAACAAGGATCTTCTTCTAATCTTAATCATGCTCAATCCAATGATTCAATTCAAATACAACTGGAATCAAAGTTCTATTTCTATCCAGCAAGGAGATATAACAATCAAAGCATATCAACAATTTGGAATAGATGGATGCTTACTGATTTGGTTCCCTTGAACAATCTCAAGCCTATAGCCAAGCCTCTTTCCAATCTAGTTGAGATTCATAATCATAGCTTTCATCAAATCCTATCACTAGACTTGACTACAAGCAATGAATTGAACTCTAATTATACCAACTTCAATAAGCAACACCAACTATCTCAAATTCTACAAAGGATACATGAACTTTCCATCATAGTTCTAATAGAGATTCCACTATTTGAATCATAGAGAACTTGAATCAAAAGCTTCCATCAATCAACAACCCATAAATCATTCTAATAAATCTCAGAAATCCAACAAGAACTCATGTACTTAGCAAACAAACTCCCTGAATTATCTAAAACTATCAACTTTATTCAAACCATAATGAAGTGTTCAACATTAAACCATAATTCGAAATCAAAGGATTAAACCATAACTAAAAACTAGAAGATTCACCTCTCAGCAAGCATTAAACTATAATTCAAAATCAAATGATTAAACCATGACTAAAAACTAGAAGACTCACCTCTCAGCTCTAGCTGAGAGTTAACTAAAAAAAAGCATTAAAAGAAAAACTAAAACTTGAACTAGAAGAAGAAGAACTAGTTTTAGGAGGCTAGGAAGCCTCTTGGGTCTTGATTCCTTTGCTCCCCATGTTACTAGATGCCTTAAGAGAAGGGTGTAGGTGTCCTTTTATAGCTTAGAAGCGTCACCGCATGCGAAAAATCGCCAAACTGCGTGTCCTCGCCGCCCCAAGAAACCAAAAATCTGAGTTTAGAAGTTGCAGAAAAATCTACAATTGTTATTTGCATGTAGCCGACTGGTCTTAACCGGTCGGACTGGGCTGGCCGACCAGTCAGACCCACTTGGGTCTTGGTCCATCAATCTCTGGAGGTGGCAGATAGGGGCCGACCGATCTTGACCAGTCGGACCTCTACAATGGCCTGATCTCTCTCTTCTTTCCTTCTGTTTTCTCTTATAACTTCACTCCTTTTCTTTAGCCTTTCTTCCTTAGTCTTCAATAATGTTTAGAGTGGTCTTTTAAGCATTAAATTTGGTGTTCTCTCTCTCTTGTTCCTACATAGCAAAACATGCATTAGATAGATCTTTTAAGCCTAATAACCATGCATGGTGAGTGATGAAAAGGGGTTAGAATATGTATAATTGAGAGCTCAACACAACCCCACTTCTACTTCTTCTTATCTTCTCTTCCTTTCTGATTCTTTCTCTAAATGTATTCTCTCTCTCCCAATCCTCCTATCTTCCTAGCAAAGACAACAAAACCGATCCAACCCAACACAACTAGATGACTCAAACAAGTCGCAAGATACAGCAAGAGACCCGAACTAACTTATCTTATTCACAAATGGATCCTGGTTAAACTTTGAAGATTAAATGAAAAGTGGATAACTACATGATGAATGACTTGGATCTCAGATTGGAGGTCGACTCGGTAGCGGTTTAAACTCAACATCTAGTGAGTTGACTCGAGGCAATTGGTCGAGTCAACGACTCGATTCCCCCCTCTCTATCTAACTTCTTCTCCTTTCTCTATCTTCTTCCTCCTCTTTGTTGAAATGTCCAGCCAACTGCTGAACCGAAAATGGACTCCACTCGTCATCTGATCTCTACTCGACTCAACCTAACCAGTTACAGAACTCAATTTCTCGGCGTCTCTCTTCCTCTTCTTACCTTCTGCTTCTTCATGAAGGACTGCTACAAAGTAAAAATCCAATCCCAGACTGAATATAGGGATCTTAAAGAATGATTAGGTCGAAGCTTCAAGAAGGTTTTTCTGGTGGGTTTACGAGAAGCAAGCTGAGTTGGATTTCTAAAATGAAAAACTCCACACACAAAAAAAGTTAGAAGCAATCTCTTTATAAGGTCACCTTAATTCGAGTGAATAGCAGTGAACGGCTGAGATAATTCCTTCAACTACAATAGGAATGGTAGATATCAGAAGAATGAGCTATACACGGATTTGTATAGCTAATTGTGAAAGGAATAAAAACAATTTTCGTTTCTAAAAATGAAATCACGTGCACAAGGCTACTTTCTGCCTATTTTCAGCACACATGCGTGCCCGTACATGAGCGACTCTTTTGGGTTTTGTTAAGCACTATACTCTCCACAAAATGAACGATTCAGATCCTTTCAAGGTGGACCAAGCTAATTACAATCGAGTGATTACTAAGCCGCTGAAAACATAAAATCTGGTTTAAACAACCCTCTTTCGCTTAGAACCACATGCACAGACACACTTGGAAATTAAAATAACTACCTAGGTTATGGTTCTTACCTACATCTGAATCAAATTGAAGGTTTAGATCTACCAAAATGTTACTCAAAAGTGGACTGCACTCAACTAAAACAAACTGGTTCATTCGCCCATTCGATGAGAACAGAAAAGAGAGAGGGAAACCTCCTTGTTTTTTGTGAATCCATAGGTCAAACCTGGTTTGACCACGTCATCGGTTCAGTGCACAAACTCTATGTACGCACACGATTTAAAAGTGGGGTCCACAATGAGGTTTAGTGAAATCCACCCTGCTGCTCATATTTTTGTCTAGTCCCTATAACATAATACATAACGAATGACGCAGATCCATCGATTAAGCGGACCATACACAATGATTTGTCCTTAATTATGGTATTTTACATAATCCAATGGTTGGATCGATCTCAAATCTATTTTCAATTGTTTGAGAGATGCAAGAACTTATTTAGTCCATAATATTAAGTGTAATAATACTTATTACTATTAATGTTCCACTTTCCTAACAAAATGATAATAAAATTATTATTATTATTTTGGTAAAATAGCAGGATCCATGGCTAACTAACACCATTCATAGAGATAGGTCGACAATATGAGCCATCTAATTAATTCATATTCAATTAAATGGTCTTCCACATGTATTTATATATTTATTTCCAGAAATTTTTACTTTATGATTGTTAATTAAAACTTAATTATAATGATTCAAATAAATTCAAGCAAAATTTACCCAATTAATTATTAATTACTTGGCTTAATAGTAATACCCAAGTACTGAAAAGTATGGGGTGTTACAGGAGTCCATTTAGGCTTATTTACAATTATAGTTAATTTTCTCTCAAAAGTTAGGAATTGTTAGTATTGTTTGATTATTTATTATTTTAATTCATAAACCTTTAATTATTTTCTATTTGATTGAATTCTATGGTTGTAAAATTATTGTTTGATGTTTGAATTCATGTTTGGGTGAGGTTTGATAGAGGATTGAACCTTGTTTGGGCGTAAACCTCAACTACATCGTTTAGGGTTCATAACTATGATGTATTGATGATGGAATCTCTACCTACTTTGGGCGTATGAATTATGGGACCTAGAAGATTATTCCATGATGTTGGAATTCATGAAATTAGATAGGTTAGCGAGTTAGCTCATGGAGACAAGCCAACCTGCCAAATCTATAAGGTGTGCCCACTAGGTTAACCTATATGGACCCTACCCATTGTAGTATGGCTTAGGCTACTTTATATGATAATTGTGGATGGTTTAATGATGTTTGACATGAAGAATTCATGATGTTAAGTTACCGAATTTTTTACTTAATATTAGAATAATTCATATATAATAAGGTGAATGCGTGAATTTGTGTATGAAATTATGCATACAATTAACTTATAAGGAACCTATGGACGTTTTATGGTGAACAACCTATGATGATGAGCATGGCTTGCGCATGATATGTGGTGGTGATGGAATTATATTTTTTTAATCCTTCATGACTTTTTTTTAATATTAGAATAATTCATGTATAATGAGGTGAATGCATGGATTTGTGTATGAAATTATGCATACGATGAACCTATGAGGAACCTATGGACATTTTATGGTGAATAACCTATGATGATGAACATGGCTTGTGCATGATATGTGGTGATGATGAGATTATATTTTTTTTAATCCATCATCACTAGGAAACCCCTCATCCCATGTGTTTTGAGAAAAAATTATGGAAACCCATGCGGTTTATATTATGGAGTTGTGAAAACCCGTGTGGTTATGTTGATGAGTTGATATGAAGTAACCTTGTATATGGATTATGGTGAATCATAGAGGATCATATGATTGGATTATTTTCCCTAAGTGGTAGTTGTTCCATGTCCCATGGAATGGGGTGAGGTGTTAACTTGTTAAGTGCAAGCATTATTGTACCGGCTGTTCACCAACCCCAAGTTTAAGGTTGCAATGTAGTAATAACTCAGTGAGACCTAGGTCAATCCACAATGAAGGATATAGGTTCAAACACTCAAAGGAACAAGGATTTAAAACTAGCTAATCTGAAATTAGTTTTGAAGATGTATGAATTCAGATTTAAAAAATAAATAATGAAAATAAATACTAGAGCATCAAGGATTCATTTGTGGTAATCTTAATGCTAATTCATTCACCAAGCACAATCACACAATTGGACTCGAAGTCCTGTCTTTATCCAATTGGAAGATATAACATTCAAAAGCACATAAACAACCTAAACTCAAATTTGGACCTTCAACTTCTAGTTCTACTTCAAGCACGGAGAACTTGAACTTGTGAAACTACGAAGAATCACCCATACCCTTGAATAAAACTGAGCTAAGGTTTCCACAATCTGATTTTCATAAATATGATTGATCAATCTCAAAAACTCATAAGTAACTCATGTACATGGCACACAAGATCTCAGAGTTCTCTAAAAACTATCAACTTTATTTCAAACTAGCTAGAATATGAAAAACCCAACATAAAATCTTAAAGTACTTGCATGAACAAATTAAACATTAAAACCAACTACAAGCTTCACCTCTTAGCCCTAGCTAAGAAGCCTAGCCAACCAAAGACATGATTGAACTAGAAAAAAAAAACTACAAAAAATATGAAAAACTAAGAACTAGAACTAGAACTAGAAAAAGAAAGAAAAACTAAAAGTCGAAGGCTAGGAAGCCTCCTAGGTTTTGAACTCCTTGATCCGCCACCGCCTTAGAATTTTGCAGAAGTTACGCACTTATGTCAATGTCGTCAACCGGTCGGTGCTCAAAACCCAATGAAGAAAACTACTTTTTAAACTCTTTGGATTCCTGATGATTGATCGGAAATGGTCAAAATCTGTCCAGCAAGGTTTCTTTAAAAATCTATTTTTTTTCTCCCCACTCTGACCTGTCAATGACCAGTCGGAGGCTTCTGACGACCGGTCTTCAGCAACTATATCTTTTGGATTTCTTCTTTTCTCTTTCCTTTCTTCTGTAGCTTCTTTCCTCTATTCTTTAACATGATTTCACTTGATCTTCTAAGCATTCTAAATCCTTCAAATTAGCATTAAATTCATAACATCTCTCTCTATTACCTGCATACACAAAAATAAGCATAAGTCCTTAACTTTAACAACTTAAATTATGCAATTATGCTATGAATTGGGGTTTAGATATGCACAATTCAGGGCTCAACACCAGATGAATGCATCCATTGTATTATGATCACTACCTATAAATTATGCATTAAAAGCCTGCTTGTTAAAGTCTTATGAGTCGGGCATGGTGATATGGGACACTATGTTTGAGTTGCCGGCCTATGCTGGGTGACGAGCCCCCCATAGTGACCTTGAATTTTTCTAATATGAATGTTTGTAAACTAGACTAATTAAAGGTTTTGTCTAATCATGCATTCACTTACCCCTTCGGCATTACAATGGAAAAGTGTTTAAAGATCTCATTTCTCTCATTATGGCTATCTAGTAAAAGTGTTGGAAGATCATGTTTCACTAGTTGAGTTTTTTTAGTATGTGGGAGTGCTAGAAGATCTCGTCTCACTTCAGATCAAAACCTATGGTGACTAGTGACTGATGAGAGTGGTAAAAGATCCCTTCTCAATTAGTCAGGAGTCCCTTCACCAGAGCACACATATCATGCATTCCATTAATCAAGATTTATCATAGATATTTTACTTTGAGATTTTATATGTGAGATAATTATATTATATTTGTGATAATCCTAAGGAATATCCTCACTGAGTTGATCGCGAGAAACTCACTTCCTCTTAGGATGGTGTTCTAAAACACCAACCAAGTTGACGCAAGTAACGATCCAATGAATGAGCCAGAGCTACAAGGCGAGAACTATAATGGTTGGTGGCGACAGGTGGTAGATGATGAAGCCTGAACCGCTTAAAAAAGATTTATTTTTTATTTGTTTTATTTGTTTTATTAGTTAGAGCTAGTCTGATATGTACTTAAAGTTGTAATAAGCCCTCACTATGAGGACAAACACTTGAACTTTATTATTTGGTTTGTTTGAAGACTTTATGGTTGATAACTTAAAGTAGAAATCATATGGAATAAGAATTTAGTTTTCCATATCTATGCTATGAATGCCATCAGAATTTAAAAAGGTGTGTGAATAAAAGGAATATGTGGGATTATGTCCTTAACATATTCAAGTTAACACCTAGGAACTCGACCCTTCGTGTTGTCCACGAGAGTAAAAGTCTCGAGGCGTTACATTAAGTCCCTGTTACTGGATGTTTCTAGAATAGAAGAAATTACATAAAATAAAAGAGAAAAGAAAAGGGAAAGAATAAGAAAAGAATGAGGAAAAGTAAGAGAAGAAATGAGAAAGAAAGGGAAGATTTTCATTGACCCGTTGACTTCTCAAGTGGAGTTGAAACCAGGTCTAAATTAACCTCATATATAGCATGTAACATGTAAGTTTTTCCCTTCGGCACTTCGATTCAAATCAGAATACTAAATGTATTATTTTATACGTGACTCATTGAGTCGACTCACTAAGTTAAAGTGTTGTTTTGTGGTATATTAGGTCCAGAGGACTGAGACCTCTAGAATGAAATTTGAATAACCAGCATGTATATTTTGTATATAGATTTAGTCGATTTACGTCAGAAACTCATCGAGCCACATCATGTATAGTTAGGTCCAACTGTGTATAACTAGAATCGAACTCAGATCGTGCATACATATTCAAGTGTTAAATCAAATCCTTGCACACTTACATCAGGTGGGTGATCCTCCCGCCTCCTAAATAATCCTGAGTTTTGATATTTTTATATTTCTCAATCATCTCTGTTAAACTTAGATTCATTTTAATTGAAGTTGAATATCGTACTATGATTTATATGTTTACATCGTGGCTTTATTAAATTTGATGTCTATATAGTGTACTTGGTTATATTTCAAAAGACTGTGTTCATTACATGTGCATGTAAGCATTTAATTTGAATTAAAGATTATTAGTTGAGTGTGCGACCTTGGGTTTTCTAAAATTGTCTTAGACAGTGCACTACCATGGGTTCCAATTGATGAGAATGTTGTGCGGAGTCCCAAAAATTGTCACTACCTTGGGATCTCCTTGTTGTGTTGTTGGATTCCCTAAAATTATCTTGGTCGATGTACTGTTATGGGATATCTTTTTTAATATAATGCGGGCTCCTAAAACTGTCTTGGTCAATGCAGTGCCTTGGATACCCTGGAATCTTCCTAAAATCGTCTTAGTCAGTGCACTGCCTTGGAAGTTTCCCTGATAAGTGCACTGGACGTTTCCCTGATAATATGTATGGACAAGTGATTGATTGTGTTGATATGTGAAAGCGATGATGATAATTGTTGATATCATGATACATGGAAAGCATTCATGCACACTACATCTTTTATATTGTAATTCATTATGTTACTACCTCTTATTTCATCTCAATTTTATTTTGTTACTTATGTAATTCAGAATTCTTTAGAAGTTGGTTGTATATGACCCCACGAGCTATGAGCAGAATTCTTTAGAAGTTGGTTGTATATGACCCCACGAGCTATTATGCTCACCCTCAGTTAGACAGTTTTGCGAGTGTAGAGTTGAAGTATTTCAAGCAAGCAGGACATTACTACTAGTTTCTATTTTATTTTGTTCACTATGTTAGTTTGAATTTGAATATCAATGTAATAGAGGAAGGATTGAGATTTGAATAATGAACAATTAGTGAATAAGATTTATTTTAACGGTATTTTCCTTTAATTGGCCTTAAATGTCTATTAAAATGAATGAAATTATGAAGATTGTATTAAATTTTAGTAAATTAAATTCACGGGCCTAGGATTTGGTATAAAATTACTCTGTTTAGGTACCCGGATTTCGAGGCGTGACACTTAGACTCCAAATGGCCCACCAAAAGTGGTCACAAAGTAATATCAAGTTGCGGGCCTTCCAAGCTTTTTTAACTAAGTTTACAGGCTTGCGAAGGGGAACCCATAACTTCACTATTTAAGCTTAAATGACCTTCAAACCCTGAATAATATTTTCGATCGTGGGCTCACAATGGAGGATTTCGGGCTCGTCTTTCTCAAGTGCATGGTAAAGCCACTAAATAGTCTTCAGAACTGCATAATTCTAGAGATTTTTCCTGTGTCTCACTCATCATACATTGGAATGGGGTCATTCCAGGTTTTCTAGAAGGTAATTTCAATGACCTTTCCAACATCTCTAGGCTTGCTCCATTCGGAGTTTGCTTGACCTTCCGTCTATCGATCTAAGTCGATTTCAGCTTGAAGAAGATTTTTTTTTTATTATTATTAACATCTCTACAAGAGTGAGACTAGAGAATGTCAATAAAGAGTGAGAGTAAGGAGAGGGTAAGAGTAAGTGTAGAGAAAAGGGTGTGAGAATAAAGAGAAAAGAGATATCAAAAGAGAGTGATTTTTCATCCAAACCTTCCAACATATCCTCTTAGGAGGAGTGTTGAGCTCTCTTAGTTGTTCAAGATTATTGGAGTAGGGTCGGGATTTGAGATCCGTGATCATCTCTTCTTAGGCGGAGTGTCAAGCTCTCTTCTCCTCCCACATCTCCACGTGCACAGGCGGCAATCCACCATACATTTTTTTTTAGTTCTTTCTTTATATTGCGCATCTCCTTTCTCATACTACCTCATGCTTATCATCCAAGTGACTCTTGAATGTATACTTTACACCTTGTCGAATCATGGTGTATCACAAATTAACTATCTTTCAATTTAGTGCTTTACTTTTATTTACTTATTAGTGTATTACATTCGCACTCTCCCTTTTCTTTTCTTTTCTTTTCTTTCTGTGACTACTATCTCCTCAAAATTTCATACCCTATGTTGAAACATTGTGATATCCTAAATGGTGAGTTAGGTGAGTAGTGGTTTACTGGTCGATTTCTAACATCTGTAACTGACTATAATTAGTTTAAATAAGGCCATTCGGAACCTCCAAAATTTCTAAAAATCTTAAATTTCATAAAGTAAACACTGCATGTAAGTGTAGGCGAAAAGGGGTGCATAATTCCTTTCCTTCTCCATCACTGAGGTCCTTATCTAGAATCTTCAATTGCAGACCTTGTCTATGAGTCATCTTAAGTTGGGGAATCTCTGATTCCCCTATCCAAGGCAATTCTATGGGTTTAGTTCACTGTATATTATAGGTCTTTATTGACTAGTGGAAGGTCTTCCAAATGCACTATTATGAATACACACCATACCCGTTCAAAACCAAGTCACAACATGAGACTACATGCGTCCGCCTGTGGGACGGAATTCATAGCCATGCTCTTCCTATATTTGAATCTTATCAAACCAAATGGGAAGGGACTTCCTTCTCCTCCTCTGGTCTACCGGGGACACCAAGATCATCCTCCCACCAATAGTTTTCCCATTTAGCTTGGCAATTGCTTCTTCCGCTTGTTCTCTACTTGAAATCATGAAATTGTGAATCCACAACTTCTCCCTAACCCAACAAACTTTAGGATGAATATATCTGTTAAACTCCAAATCTAGCAAACAAACCTTAACATCCTCTCAAGTAAATGCAAAGGGGAGTTTTTCCTTACATTCTCATCTACCGGAAGTGGGCTTCATCTCCTTCTTGTCATCAGATCAGGGTGTTTACAAGAACAAGATTTTACCTGATGTGGACTTTACAGTCATTTACAGCCATGCGCACTGTACAGTTGGCTACAGCTTGGGGGCCACATATGCATGTGTGACATCCAACCCATCTAAAAGGTAGGCCCCATCAGGAAAATGGAATGTCACAGCATGGAAAATCAAATTATCAGGTGGTTCACACCTTGAAATCAAGATTCTGGCAATCAGATCTGGAAATGAAAAAAATGGCATGACCCCACTTAATAATTGAACTAGACAGACTTTTCGTGCGCCGCAATTTTATGGTCGGCAGACCTTCGGGATAGTTTGGATTTCACGGTCATGCTGTGGGTTCATAGTTCTAAAACTTATCGACTTGACTCGAAATCCGGCTGATTCAGCTCGACATGGAGCTAGGGAAATGTGAATCGAATCCGGATCAGGAAGACCCGTCTACTCGAGTCACTTTGTTTATGATTATTGAAAAATGCTCACACACAGCTAGTTGTACTTCCAACTAGTTGGCATATAGGGCCCACCATGACGTGTGTATGACATCTCACCTGTACAACAAGGTTGTCCCCACCATGAAAATGAGATGACCCAAAAATTAGGTCATCCACCCGGAATATAACATCCAACCAGTCATGTGCTTGCTACATTCGGCTGGTCCAATTACTTGTCCCTGTCATTATTACTACAATGTTCAAAAAATAGCCATGAGTCACCATGTGGACCATTTTTTTTTATCAGCGGCTAGAAATTAATTTTTATAGTGTGGACCATCTAAGGAGTGAATGGGGCCTAATTTTGCCAATGGGGTCAACCTATTGGATGGGTTGGATGTTGCGGGTCGGAAATTCTGGACACGGAATGCTACTGAGTAACTCAGTACTCGAGGCTCACAGGAAATAGTGGGGGATAAGCATACTCCACCACACAGTTTATTTGTCATCCAACCTATGATTAAGGTGAAACAAACATGAATAAAAAAACAAGAGAAACTTTAAAAAAAAAAAAAAAAAAAAAAAAAAAAAAAAAAGAGCAAAACAAAACAAAACAAATATCATCAGCCAGATCCAAAACCTTCGCGGCTCTTAAGAAGTTTTCAACATTTAATTCCCTCCGGTTCCCATGGTGTGGTCCACTTGAGCTTTGGATATGGTTTAAGGTGGGGCTCATGCCCTAAAATGAGCTGATAAAATGGATGGATGATGGGGATAAGACACATACATGACAATGGGGCCACAAAGTTTACTTAATATATACGCAATCTGTGCTCAACCTAAGATCTAACTGGTTTAAGTATTTATTACTACTTATACTATTTTGAATTAACGATTATTAAATATAAGTAGAAAGAAGTCAAGTTTGTGGTCCATACTCATGGCTCAGCGGTAGACTCACAAGAATTTCAACACTGAAGTCAACGAGTTTGCATGCCCATTTTTGTTTATGTTATAAATAAACACAGCAAAAAAAAAAAAAAAAAAAAAAACCTTCTTAGTCAACTTAACCCAGTTATTCATATGAGCCGAATTTTGGAGTTTTTGAGCTGTTTTTGTGCAACAACCATACCTGATTGATTCTCCATGCAAACTAGGAGGCCAGTTTTTCTACAGTCATAAAGAATGAGCTCATCTTACAAGTGTTGTTTCATGGCATCCAATGGGTAAGCACAGTTACGTGCCCTAAAATACCAAGCCATTCCACCATCATAAGGCCCACCTGTTGAATTAAATTTGGATGTTATTTTCACCGATGTCAGCTGTCTCTATGATGAGCCCACCGCCATATGAATAAGCCACCCGACTTATCTAGTTGAGCCCCACGACCATAATGAGATGTTCATAAAAAGAAATAATAATAATAATAAAGTCTAAAAAATCATTAGGCAGGCTATGCCATTTTAACTATCTACAACCACCCAAAAACGGCTACATTCCCACCACACGCTGCAGCTGGATCAACTTACTTTTAAAGCATGTAACTTTCACGATAAGGTCAAGATATCAAATCCCAACTCGGAGAGGGGGGGGGGGCTAACATTGGAGGGTGATTAATAGTGTGGGTGTGTACTAATAGTGGGATGTGTGAATTAACCCTATATATATATATATATATATATATATATATATATATATAACTTTCTGGTAAGAAAATGCCACCGGACAGGTTGGATGCGGAAAACAATTCGGAGTGGGCCCACTCAAAAGCACACAAATACTACCGTGTTTCGTCCGGACAGCAGATCACGAGTGCGAGTTACCCACCACCGTCCAATTAGATAGGAATATGATGAGAGAGACATGGGGGGCCACTGTATTCGAATCTTGTCTAATTGGTGGCGAGTGATGGAATGCGTTGGTTGCCTGTCTCATCACTGTCCAATCAAGGTTTGCCACGATGGATGATCACCACAACCATGCCTTGTTGTTTCAGTCAAACTTCTTATCATAGCCTTCATAAAACTGGACCCGAATTGTCCACCCCACACTGGTAAAACTGAACCCGAATTGTCCAACCACGCCTTAGTGATTTTTTTTTTTTTTTTAAGCTGGCTCGTTTTTTTTTGGATGTACGGTGCAAATTAGAAGGCTCACGTAATCGACGGAGTGGATTCAACACGAACAACGAGGACCCTGAAGAGGTTAGATGTTTTATCTAATAGTCCACGAGGTTACCCAAAGTTGTAGTCCTCGGACCCCACCACCATACATGATCCCTCCTTGTTGATTGAATGGACAGCCTTTGAAAAAATTTATGTAATACAAAGACACTGGTTCAGTAGTCCACAAAACCACCCCAAAATCGTGGTCCCCACCCCCACCCCCACCCACGCATCTAGCTCAGGAATCTGGACCATTATATGGTGAGCCTGTGTCCAACTATCCGAGCACCGCTTGGGGGTGGGATCCCTGACTGTAGGGCCCACTTTGATGTATATGACTACATCCACGCTATCCATCCATATTGAAAACTCATTTTACAGCGTGATACAAAAAATGAAGCAGATCCAAATCTCAGATGGACCATAGTACATGAAACAGTGGTAATTGAACATTAAAAACTTCCTGTAGGTGACAAAAGCTTTGGATCAAGATGATATTTGTGTGATCTCTTCATCTAGGTCTTTTTGTCCTCATCAACAGGTTGGATGGCAAATAAACATTCAGGTGGAATCTATGAAGTTTTTAATGGTGAGGATTCAATCATGACTTCTACCTGTGGGGTGGTCCACCTAATATTTGGGTCAGCTTCATTTTTGGGACCATGACATAAACTTTTCTATCAAAATGGTCGGATGGTGTGGATTGAAGGAATATATATCACTGTGAGCTCCCACAGTCGGTGTCCCACCCACCTCAAGAGGATCCGGAGATCCACCGAAGCCGCGCCCCAACGATCCACAATGCAGCAATTTTAGTCAAGCAGACCATTCTTTAAAAACTTTTCCTCGTCGGAAATGAACTACAATCCATTTTTCAGTTTTAACCGTTAATTTGCAGGCCTCGTCTGATCAATGGGATAGTCTCACTTGGACCGTCCATAGTGGATCCTGTTTTGTGGGACCGTCGAATAATCCAATCGGTGTCATCTTCATGCCATTTCCCCACCCACAATTTTTCCTACTAGATGAACGCTTCTGATCATGATGGGTGGGTCCCATATACTGTCGAAGGACCGATTTCCCATGGTCTCGAGGACTACCATTCTTTTTCCAGATTCTAATATATTGCATTTTGCGCTGTGCTGGCGTGAATGAATATATTTAAGGAACAAAAATCAAAGGAATTCTATTTTTTAATCACAATTATATATTAAAAATTCAATTAATATTTATATAACGCCCAAAATGTAGATTAATGATAGATCCCCTGTATTATTTTTTATTATTAAAGCGGAGATTCCAATCCTCTCGCTTTCTAAATCATGTTAGCCAAACGAGAAGTTGCATGTCTTTCTCAATATATAAATAGAAATTGATCCAGTGGTCCTAGTTGCACCGGGACACTTTGACAGCCCAATCGTCTGATCTGACTGTCCATTAGATTCATTACATACTTGACGGGATACCATTTAAAAATCACATCGATTGAACGGTTCAAAATATGGATGGTAATGATCATTTATGGAAAGATAGGACTAATCAAAATTTCCAGCCCTCTATTTTGGTTGTTGTCTAAGATGGTGGGCGTTCAATTCCTCTGTTTCGTGTGGTGTGGCCCACATGACTTTTGGATCTGCCTAATTTTTATAATCCTGGACCTATAGTGGTCTTGCAAAAATGGACGGAGTGGATTTGTCACGGGAATTTCTGTGGGCCCCACACGGCTTTCGACCGCGTCCAAATTCAGGACGGGGCTGGCTTAGTAGTCTGCGGGAGTACTCAAACTTGTAATCTGCAGTTCCTTCACTGACATTGGGGCCCAACCCTGGTGAGATGAATCACTGTCAAGTCGCTCCAAATGAAAGTGATCTTTTGATGAGGTCCTACTCAGATGAACTAACCGCACCATTTCTAACTGATCAATGTGAAAACGCTACCCTTTTTGTTTCAACCGCTCGATCGTTGCTCACATGTGGGCCACCGTATAATCCAAACTGTAGAATCCTTGGACCCAGTGGTTGTTAATTTTTTTGAACGGTTCAGATCACAAGGATAAGATCAGATGCCTCTGTACGGTTGAGGACCACGTACAAGCAATTGAGGTCCCTTATAGACGTTCACTCCCAACTGCTTTCTGTGGTGTGGTCCTCTTGAGATTTGGGTCTGCCTAATTTTTGGAATCATGACCTAAAACGATCTCGCCAAATGAATTAACGGTTTGGATATAACACATACATGATAGTGGGGCCCACAGAACTTGGTGACGTCAACACACCACGGAGCTCGGTGGTTAAAAGCGGGATCGTTTGATACTCCGGCCTAATGTGATGGTTGATACGCAGGTACTCAGACATAAACCGGCCCAATTGTGGGACCCATTGTAGATAGTTGCAACCCTAAAATGAGATTAGTTGAGAAATTATAATTTATGATTCATGGACACCTTTTTTATGAATAATTTATGACCATTGAATATTCTCCATCTCAATCATCAATTACTGTCCATCAATCAGATAGTT
Organism: Liriodendron chinense; assembly: GCA_003013855.2. Lineage (NCBI taxonomy): Eukaryota > Viridiplantae > Streptophyta > Magnoliopsida > Magnoliales > Magnoliaceae > Liriodendron > Liriodendron chinense. The sequence continues at coordinate 2,393,863 of ML058441.1, read as the reverse complement.
AGATATTCAAATAAGAACATTATTATTGGTTCAAAATCCATCTAGGGTGGGCCGTACAATTTGAACGGTCGATTTAGGTGTCTTGTATTCCTCGATGACCGTTTGCCAGAGTGTCAAAGTTCTTTAAACAGAATCATGTTCCGTCATTTTCTAAAGGGGCCGACCAGGACCGGTACAATTTAGTAAAGGTTACCAATCCTATCAAGTGTGACAATGACACATCTATTGAGAAATCTGGACCGACCAATCAATAGGAAAATATCATTGATGGCCCACTACTCACAGATTAATGAAGTATTTTCTATTTACCCATTTAAATTCCCATGAGGTCTGACCTTGTCGGATCTTCCAATGAGGTGGAGCTCTGTGGCCTTACTGTAATGGTTATAGTACATCCACACCATCAATTAGAAGAATCCTTCCATGGTGGGCCATAGGCTTAAAAATTAGACTAATTCATTACTTATATGGACCACACGGTAGATAACAGTTTTGAGTGGATTCTCACCCATTGAAAACTTTTTATTGTATAGAGGGGCTACTAAGATGTTTTTCAGACATCTAACCCATACATTGTGTGTGTCTCACTTAGATAATGGGTCGCACTAAATTTCATGTCATTCCAAAACTCAGGTGAGTCCCACCAAGAGCTTTTATATGTTTTAGGCATGATTTTACATGACTTCAGATTACGTGGTCCACATGAATTTTAGATATGGCTGATTTTTTGGGATATCCCAAATTCTAGAGAGGACCCACTAAATTCACGGTGTGGATTTCCAATATACATTATGGTGAGGTCCACAGAGATCGACCTCATGGGAAAATCTGTGAGGTTGACCTCATGGAACCTTTTCCCATCATCTACACTATTTATATCCTTTTCTGATGCTTTTTTATTTTAAGCAATTTTCAACCATCTAAACGTTTTTGGCCAATCAAATACCCATAATACTTCTAATAGATATAAATTTTATGGCTTGGATGATAGATGTCCCACTAATTGAATGGTCTGGATCCACCGCCATGTGCGCCAGCAAAAAGTTGTGGAATAACACCATTACATGATCATTGTCAGACGTACACTGAGCAAAACGCAGGGGGTTTGTCTGGGCTTATTCTCTAGAGATAACTTTGATACACTAGGAGAGCATGATGGATGATACACAGGCGCTTAGAAATCACTTAGATACTGCATAAAAAAAACGTACAATTAATTGAATTAAACTGCCCAAGTTATGGTTTGTAGTTTAGATGCACTATCAACCAAAAATGAAGATTACTTAATTATTGGACCATCGGATGTAGAGGACATTTATTGAACAGTTAAAATGATAAATATCCAATGGCCCTATTTCAACAAAGAAGTATCAGTAAATCAGGGTTTATAACTGTTAAAGCTATCTGATCTTGATAATTTAAATTAGTGACAGTCGGTTACACAATTTATCCGGTTTAATTTTAATTAATAAATTCCACGTATAAAATTTCTGACTGCCTGCATATCTAGTGTCGTACGCTTCCAGAGTATCAAATAACTCCCCTGTTCATTTTTCACTTTCCAACAACTTTTTACCATCACAGGACGGGGACACAGTGTCCTGATGCATCGATTCAGTACCAACGAGGTCGTGGTTTCGTGATCCATACCATTGATCTGATGGGCCAACAAAAAGCCCAAAGACCCTCTAAATTGGAAGATCGTATCCCTACAATCTTTGTCTGTTTTGTCGAGATCACTACTGTTTTCACCCCATTGTGTCCGTTGTCAAGCAATCTGATTCAACGGCTAGGCTCTTTCAACCTCATTAGGGCGTCTCACATACACGACGGAGTCCCGAACCATGGACCCCACTTGCATGAACAATGGTGAATCAGAAATTACTGGAAAGGTAGCACGCAGGAGTACAGAAAGTTGTGCCTTGCAGACCTGTACTGTACATGGGACTGATCTTGGTGATCAAAGGTAGCACGCAGGAGTACAGAAATTTGAACGTTATAACAGTATACTAATGGTTTTAATATGATGGGGACCAGGACCAAGTGTTGGATGATTGTCCCATCACTGAGGACAGGCCCATGTATGATGAAGAGCAGTAGACCACGTTCTGTTGTCGCACGGAGTACTAGACTGGCCCCTCGCAATTAAAAAAGGAAGAAGATTAGGTGCGTGCCCGGCCACATCTACTACAGTGCGTTCCTGATCGTGGGGCCCACATTGATGTATATATTATATATCCACGCCGTCTTTCCGTTTTTACAGATAATTTTAGAATAACAACCCATTTGATACTGTGTGGGAGTAATGACAATCTACAACCATGCAAACAGTCTCTGTAAGAAAGGCATGAATTCGTATAAATCCAAACTCTTCAAATGGTGGGCCCCATATGATACATGGGGTAGAAACCCGAAATAATACTAAACTCTTCAAATTCCAGCTCATTTTAATAAGGTAATGAACTCTAAATTGAAGCAATCCAGAGCTCAAGTGGATCACACCACAGTAACGGTGGGGATTGAACGCCTACCGAAGAAAACTTCTCGTGGGACACAGAATTTTTGGATCAAGCTGATATTTCTCCTTTCTCTTCATCCACGTTTTTTTTTTTTTTTTTTTTAACCTTATTAACAGGTTGGATGATAAATAAACATAACTGTGGACGCTAGGAAGGTTTCAACAGTAGACGTCACTATTCCCGTTGTTTCTTGTGATGTGGTCCACTTGAACTATTTATATGCTATAATTTTAGGATCATGGCGTAAAATGATATGGAAAAACGGATGGACGGTGTGGATAAAATACATACATGAATGTGGGCCCCACAGAGTCCTGCCACGCAATCCGCGTCCTTGGATCCTCCACCCAAGGCTAGTATAATGTGCCGAGGTTTGTGGTCCGTCTATACAAGAGTAGGATCCTACTCTTCGTTTGATAATCCGGTCCACTTGTTCTTATGGGCCACAGATCGATGGACGATGCGCCAAAATATCCTCTATCAAACAACCATCACCCTTCCAACGATGGACTGCAAATGGAAGGTGGAGAAGAGAATATTGCTAAGGATAGTGCAATCTGCTAGATCTCTTGGGTCTTACTCTATTTACAGTGAATCCCATCAGATCAATGGTCTTGATCAATAAACTGTGGGCCCCACCTGTACAAATGAAAACAAAGGATAAAACAAAAATCCAAGGGCGGAGGATCACAGAGTGGAGAGAGAGGAGGAAAGGCCGGCCTTTTTTGCGATTTTAAGGAGTATCTGGTCAACATGCAGGCTTCCCTTTCGTAAGACGGTTACGCATTATTGTTACTAATAAAATACATACATAATTCATTTTAAAAATCTATCATATTCTGCCAGAGCATCATACTTCATACTCATGTGCACTGCCTATTTACACGTGTCATTTGTGTATGGATATATCCAGACGGTTTAAATTGTGGGAAGAGTAGGATCTCTGGTTTGAACATGTTTATATTAATTACATGTATTACACGTGTTAGATGGTGAAAGGATGCGTATGATCTTTCGTACTCCGGCAGAGTAAGGTGAAAGGTCTTCCTCTACTAAAATAGAGAGAGAGAGACGCTGTAACCAAGAGAGAGATAAACACAGACACAAGCCGCCAACGGTGTACCGCCAGGTGAGTCCACCGAAACTCGAGCGAGTCAATAATGTAGGATTATCAACGGCTCGCTCGTGTGAGATTCATGATGTTCTTCACGGCAGATGTGCCGATCGGATGCACATATGTAAAATCACATCCATTCAATAGATGGTCCACATGATTCAAGTGATGGTTCTTAAGAATTAGGGTGGGTAATTAATGTTGTGGGCGAAATCAATATTTAAAATATGGACCGTTGGATTATCCTCAAAGATGGGCCACCCACATGATGACTGGAGTGAAAATAATGGAACGAGCTTGCCAAGCTGGCACTTGTGCAGCCTGGGATGTTGTGGATCTGATGCTTGCGACCACCACGAGGCCCACCAGAGGCACAGGACACTCCGCAACCGCTTCCAGGGTGTGTGGGGCCCACCCACCTACGGAATCTGGCCACGTGCCTCTATCACATGCGGACGGCCCCAGAGATGTCAGTGCGGCGTTGCCTGTTTCATGTGGGAAAACGAGGGCAATTGTGCGAACGTCACGTTCGGATGGGGACGCCATTTACAAAAGGTAAGTCATTTTATGCTCTGGTGGAGGGTGATAGATGATACACAGGCAACTCAGAATTTCTTAGAAATTTCGGTAAATGGTATAGGCATAAATCCAATTAAACTGAACAAATTTTGGGTCCCAGCATCATCAACCAAAAGTTATGCTTATTTTATTATTCCACCATCGGATGGTGGACATTTTTTGGATGGAGAATATTCAATGGTCCCACTTCGACAAGCAAGTATCCACCGATCAATGTTCAGATTTACTCAATCGATCTGATTCTGAGATGATGACTAGGTAGTAGTAGTTCACACATTTCAATCGGCTTAATTTGAGTCAATGTACTCCACCTGTGCAATTTCTGAGAGCCTGCGTATGGAGTGTCATACGCTACATGAGTATCCTTGAACTCCCCGTTTATGAAGACAGCGGATTGTGTAGTATAGCGTGGTGAGTAAACTCTGTGGGGTCCACTGTGATGTATGTATCATTATCCACGCCGTCCATAATCTTTTATATCTGATTTTAGGTTACAGATCTTAAATCGAAGCATTAAAAGGATAAAATGGACCACACCATAGAAAACAGTGGAGATGATAAATGCCACCGTTGAAACCTTCCTAGGTCCCACAGTGTTTAGGACACATATACATGGATGATGGGAAAAAAACAACTATCAGCTTGATTCAAAACTTCTGTAGCCCCCAAAAAATTTTCAATGGCAAGCGTTCAATTCCCACCGTTTTCTATGGTGTGGTCCACTTGAGTATTCGGTATACTTTATTTTACGTTTTACACCATAAAATAATCTTGAAAACTGGATGGACGGTACGGATAAAAGAAATACAGCACGGTGGGCCCCACACAGTTTACCCACAACAAAATCAGCTATCGTTTACGAAAGGCAAGAGACACGCGAGTACGGAGGATGCCCCAGTCTCCGTTAATTTTAACGGACGTCCGTTGGTGGCCGTCCATCGTGGATTTCAGTGGCTGTGGGGCCCACCACGACGTTGACGTCTGGGTACGTTGGTCCCCCTTCCGTAGGGCAGCCCATCTTATAATATTGCTCCATAATGCGTATATATGGTCGTATACTTCCTTTTACCTTACTTTTTTAAAGATAAAATGACCAAAAAGCCCCCCAAGTATTTTACTCGGCCCCAAAAGCCATGCTCTGGTGATTCTTTAGTTGTCATGCGTTAGGACGGGATTGAGTCGTGAGGAGGAAGAACACGTGTAAGAGATCTGGTCCGTTCAAAAGGTGGGATGACATGTGAATATGCCATGTACTAAAAATCAGGGCAGCATACATGTCATACGAGCCACACATATATGTTGAATTCTTACTCCTGGACCTTTTTTTCTAGACGACCATCTTTCTTCATAAATATTTAACTGTATGATTAGCATACCAAGGCCAACTTTGGTACACTGTACGTTCACAGCATTCCCTACCTGATGAATGGCTGGGATCTGTGATTCGGGCTGTAGAAACTCCAATGTAGGTAGGGATTTTGCATAGATATCTCTACAAGTGGAAAGTTCTTAGTCTTCATAAAATGTCTTTTTTACAATTTTCCAAATGAATGTGCACCGTTGGTTCTTTTTCCTCTCAACCGTACAAATGAATGCAGCAATATCGTATTAGGTAACCAGGGGTGCAGCTTGGGTCTAGGATGGGTTGGACTCTCATTGAAAGCCTACAATCACACTAGATTGAATGGGTTTGAGGTGACACCAGGCCTCTCACACCCAACTCACCTACATGCCTATATGAGCTGTATGAGAATGTATATGATGGTGAGCTTATATCTAACGTCAAGTAGGACTCTTTGGAATGTCAAATTAAATGGTATTGAATTGCATTAGATGGAATTAACACCATTAATAATTATATGTGGGGAAATACCATGGTATTTCAATCTTCCAATCCTAGTTTGAGGTCAAGTTCTTCCTTTGAGAAGAACGCTATATGATGTGAAACCTACTCTTGGACCATGGAATTGTATTGAGCATATTAGATTTCACAATTAATGCCGGTCACTTGTATACATGTGCAACTCAATTGTCACATGTAAAGAGTACAACTAAATGTGCAGCATGGATAAGGCATGCATTAACATAGAACTCACAAATATAGCGGATTTTGAAATCCTCCATAAATCTCACCGTATCTCTTATCAAAACTCGATAAATACCTTGATTAATTCAATATTTCCCATCATTTCCATACTCCATAAGAAATTTACATTCTTTGCAACATAATCCCAAGCTCCAAATAGACTCAAGATTTATGATTGTAACTCTTTATCTTATATTGGAGTCACGACTAGAGTAGTTCATGCATGGAAAATGGTATTCATGGCCGGAACTTATATGACCCAAGTACCTGAGTTTTATTTTATCTATTGATTTATTTTTATTTATTTATGACCAATGATTCTTAAATATATTATGTCCATCCATAACTCGTATGTAGAAACCTAACCGTGCATCAGTTGCGCCTTCTCATCTTAGTTATAGAAACTCAAAAATCATCCCATCCAAAGTTCAGGTGGGGGCACACATGAGAACTGGGTTGGATGACAGGTAAGCAAAATGGTACGTAGACCTCACATTCCACCTGACGTTCGCACAGTGAGTGTCACCATCGGCCCTCACGGATGTCTCCCAATGTTAACCTTGAGTTATATATCAGGCTAGATTTCGGAATTCAGGCCTTGCATTAGGGAGCATCTGATGTCTCCCAATGTCTCCCAATGTGGCTCACTTGAGTTATATATCAGGCTAGATTTTGGAATTTAGGCCTTGCATTAGGGAGCATCTGATGGACAGATCGGATGGAATTCATGCAGCGGGCCCATGCAAAGTCGAATACATGTGATCATTCCACATAGATAATGCCTTTATTCCAAGGAGAGAACATACCGAGTTGGCGAATCAGAAAATGGAAGGGCATGAGCATCAAAACTAGAATTTTTTTCATGGGCCCCATACTCATGGTCAAATGGCTTCCATCTTTTCTTCTTTTTTTTTCAAATGAACTGTCAAATCACCACTTGCTCTAAAAGCTTGAGCCGTTGGAGGATGGCGCGAATTAGGTGTTACCCCAGGTAACAGCTTAGTGGGTGTTACCCCTGCCGTATGGCCCACATGGATGATATTTTGTATATCCACTCCGTCCATCCGTTTATATAGCCTATTTTATGATAAATTTCTAAAAATTATGCAGATCCAAATCTCAAGTGGACCATACCACTGGAAACAGTGTCATTGAGTGCCCCACCATTAAAAATTCCAAAGAGCCCATGGTAAGGTTTTGGTAATGTTTATTTTCAATCCAAGCTCTTGATAATGTCAATAAGGTCTTGATTAAGGGAAAATATAAATATCAGATTGATCAAAAACTATTGTGGCCCACAAAACGTTTTTAATGGTTATTAATCACTGTTTTTAGTGGTATGGTCCACCTGAGAATTGGATCTTCTTAAGGTTTTGAATCATATCCTAAAATGATATGAGAAAACAGATAGACGGCATAGATATATAAAAAATACATCAAGATGGGCCCCACACGGTAGGGATAACACCCACTAAGGTGTTACCAGGGTAACATCTAATTCGCTCCGGTTGGAGGATGGTACATCAATATATATCGAAGGACTTTAAACTCCCTCCCCACAACACTCCACTTGACCTTCCGCTTTGATACCATGTTAAATCACCACTTGCTCTAAAAGTTGGAGTTGTTTAGAGAATGGCATATTAATGCAGATCAAGCGACTTTACATGGAAACAATGGTCCTGTCGATAGAGGCAACGCGCAGGTGAGAGACATGGATTGCATGGTGACCTCAGCACACCTAGCCATGTGGTGTAAAGAGTGGTGGAGCCCACCATGATGTATGTGTTTTATTCATGCCATCCATTTATTTTGCCAGCTCATTTTAGAGCATAATCCAAAATTGAAGTATATCCAAAGCTCAAGTAGATTACACAGTAGGAACAATGGAATTGAACTCTTACCATTGAGAACTTGTCGGGCCGTAGAAGTTTTGAATCAAGTTGATTTTTATCCCCCTTTATTTAGGTGTGTGTTTAGGGCTGTCAATGGGCTCTGTTGGCATGTTAGGCTTTCTGTCTGGCTGCCTCAGGTCAAACTTGGGATGGGCATCACACCCGAGGGTCAAGCCTGTGCTTAAAATTCAAACCCCTTTTTTTTTATTTAGGTGCACTTACACGGTGTATGGCTCGAGAGCGGATTAATTGTCACTCAAGGAATAGCTTAGTGGGTGTTACCCTAACCATGTGTGCTCATATTGATGTATTTTTTTATATATCTATGCAATCCATTTGTTTTCCATCTCATTTAAAGAAGTGATACCAAACCCTAAGAAGATCCAAATCTTAGGTGAACCATACCATTAGAAACAATGATGAATGAGCATTAAAAAAAAATTGTGAGCCAAAAAAGTTTTGGATCAAGATGATCTTTATATTTTTCCCTTCATCCAATCTTCTCAAACATTATCAACAGATTGGATGGCAAATAATAATTACTAAAACCTTACAATAGGCTCTTTTGAATTTTTAATGGCGGGCACTCAATCACCATTGTTTCTAGTGGTATGGTCCACCTGAGATTTGGATCTGTATAAAATTTGGTACCCCATTCTCAAATGGGTTGGAGAAACAAATTGATGGAGTGGATATATAAAATATCACCCATGTGGGCCACACAGTAGGGGTAACACCCACTAAGCTGGCCCGCCTATTACTTGCATGGGCAATTTTGGAATATGAAAAAAAATCTCAAAGTACCCACTTAGAAATGGGTGGTTAATTAATAGTTAATTAATGTAAATAAACATAGGGTGGGAAGGAAAAAGCCCCGCCTTGAGTGGGCCTCATGGTGGTGTTTATGTGAAATCCACCCAATCACCAAGTGTGTCACCGGGTTTGGGGCCTTTACCTCGTTGGTAGACTCTGCAGAGTTTCAGCAAGAGGTCTAGGTCTCAAAACCCATCAGGGTGAAATTCCCGCTGCTAACTGCACTAGTGGGTGCGTTGCATGACTGACCGGGTGGGTGTGTTGCACGATTAACTGGGTGGGTGCATTACATGACTGACTAAAAAAAAAAGTGTGTCACCCTATGGTAGGCACTCAAAAATTAACCCATTCATTATTTAGGTGGACCACATAAGTATAAAAAGTATACGGTGCAACTTTCACCTTACAAACTCGTTTCCATTGGTGTGGCCTACCTAAATTACATATGGGCGTAAGTTTTTGGTCTAAGGCCCAAGTTTTGGTGTGGCATCTAATGGCAGAAGGGGATTTTATATAATCATCATGGTGGGCCCTTTAAAAATCAAGGAATGACGTCTCTCTTCCAACTGTTTCTATTTATACACCCCAGCTTAGCTATATGTCAGCCTAATTTTTTTGCCCCTAAGCCTAACATGGGATTAGGCATCTAATGGTTGGAATAAATCTCACATTTATATTGCAGTGCCTGGCCTAAATTTTTTTTTTTTTTTTTACCATATAGCAAAAACCATTAGAAGAGAAAGCCCATCCTTGATTTGCTAGGGTTCCCACCGTGATGTGCATGTAAAACCTACGCTGACCATTGGATGTGTAATCACAAGTTAAGCTCAAGACTAAAACATTAGGTTGACCTGGGATCAAGGTGGGCCACATAAAAAGAAAATGGTTAGGAAAAAGAAATTATATGGAATACACTCCAAAATTTAAATGTGGCCGGGACTGGATAGATCCTAGGCCGACTTTAGAGACACTCCTACATGTGACCCTATGGATGACCAAATAAACATTTCTAGTCTATCGCTTTAAGAAAGTTTCAACGGTGGACGTCATTATCCCCACTGTATCCTGTTGTGTGATCCACTTGAGCTTCAGGTATGCTTCAATTTTGGGCCAATTGCATTAAAACCAGCTGGGAAACTGACGGACGGTGTGGATAAAACATATACAACGCAGTGAACGCACGGGATTCTTGACACCACGTAGCTACGTGGGGTAAGGGATCCCCCCGCAATCCGCGTCCGCACGGGAAGGACACAGATCAGGTGGTGTCAACGCCGCCCCACCGGAGGTGTGTTGATGGGTTGGACACTGTGGGGCCCAACGCAATGTATCTATTTTATATCCACGTCGTCCATCCACTTTTGCCTCTCATTTTAAGCCATGAAATAAAAAATGAAGTAGATCCGAAGCTAAAGTGGACCACACAAGATAGAGTGGTGATTGAACGTCCACCATTAAAAACCCTTTTGGGGGCTACAAGTTATTTGGATCAGGCTGATATTTGTATTTTCTCTTCATCCAGTCTAAATGAACTTATCAACAGGTTGGATGACGAAAAAAATTACGGTAGGCCCTACAAAGTTTGTACGTTGAATGTTATTTTACACACTGTTTCCTGTTGTGTGGTCCACTTGATCTTTTGATATCCTTCATTTTTAGGTTCAGGTCCTAAAATGATGGGTTAAAAACGGATGGACGGTGTGGATAGCGTCCAAAATATCAATACCACCCAATCCGCTTCAGCACGGGAGGAGATGATTCACGTTGGACGCATCACGACTATTGAATTCCCACATCCCGGGGGTAAAATCGAGGGGCATTTTAGTCAATTGAGAAAACAGGTGGGTGAGTGAGTACGCGAACGACTGATGGCGAAAAAGAAAGAGCTTAAAAGTTAGCGGTGCTGTTACGACTCTTCGATCCTTCACCTGTCGCCGGGGAATCTCAACCATCACCCATTTCTCTATCATACGCGATCCTCTCTCTACACACTCTACTCGCCTCCTCCAAATCTGACAAATGGGGACATTGTTTTTGAAATCCAAACCATTAATTTGTTGTATCCCACCATGGATAGACTATGGTTGAAATATTTCTCTGATAGCTAAACGTTAGATTTCCATTTGGTATCCTAAAAACAGATGGTTGAGAAAGGAAATACGAGATTAGTCCATTTTTAATTGAAAAGGCCCCGAGATTGATGGTTCTGATTTTACAATCTGGAACAATTTGATGGAATTCCTCAGATAAACGTCTCTACTACGAACCATCAGTCCAATTGACAGAATTAAAGACCCGCGTATAATGCGCGAATACTCGAGCGGTGCACCGTATGATTCCTCGGAAGGAGAGAGAGAAAGGGTATTACGATGTACAACCGCTTGATAACTTCAATGGCGACGTGGTGCACCATAATGCACACAATTGGAACTGTTTGCGGTAATCCCAACCGTTGATCTTGTTGTAAGTATAGCAGATTGAGGAATAAAAAAAAAAAAAAAATCTCAAATCATAGGATTTGTACCAAATGGTTAATGGACCATAATAAACGGTTGAAATTTACAGAAGTGGTCCAGAGAGAAGCCCAGATAATTGATGGCTTGGATCTTTCAATTCGAAATAACATTTAATAAAGACCATCTATAAAATCCTCCAAATAAAATCAAGAGGGCCTAAATCATTAAATCAAAAACCCACTTGTACCAAACGGGCCCATCATGGTGGATGCATCAGCTCTCTTCAATTCCTTCAAAAAGATATATAGAGAATAGTGATACAGCTGGAGTTCTCTCACTAGCCATAAAATAAAAAAGAAGAGGACGAACGCCTCTCATGTGAGTTCCGTACACCTTTACAAAACGGTGGTAACTCATCCTCTTCACTTACCGCACTAATATAAATCTATCCTGACCGTCCAAATTGTGGGTCCCATTATGAACGTCACATATACCTAAAATGACACAATAAATTAATCATAAACCTCCAATTAAAACATCAAATTCAAAAAGAAAACCAGATATTTAATATCAACTTCTCAGTGAATACTTTTCTTATAATGCATCCACAGACGGATCACCAACTTGGACGGTCAGGATTTCCATAAAACTAAGCCAGGAGTGCGTTTAAAGAGTCACCACCATTTAAAAAGAACACTAGAGCCTAAGAAGGAGAGAGGAAAGCTCCTTTGGGAAAAAGTAAGGAGAAATACTTTAATACTCCGCAGAACATGATGCATAATACGCATGCAATTAGAAATTGCATAAATTCCATACGAATAATTAAAAAAAAAGCCCTCCAAACGATGAGTAGCAGATCAGATATATCATTAAAAAAAACTCACAATTATTTTATGAAAAAATTATAAGATTTTCAAACATATTTATTGGACGGTTAATCTTACTTTAAAAAAAAAGGTCCATCAATCAGATGACTAAACTTAATAAAAAAATCTAATTTTTAGACAATAATTTATAAACAGTTGGATCCACAATTTAGTCAGTTTAATTTAAGTCAAAATAAGAAAATTATACAATTTCTAAGTTCCTGAGTATTAAGTATCATAAGAAGCAAGAGTATCAAATAACTCAGTATCTCCCGGCTTCAATTGGTTCAGATATCAAACCTCTCTCTCTCATTTTTTTACCCTCCCTTATCTTCAGACGCATCTCCATCCCATCGACTCTCGAGCCCGTCACGAGAGAACCCTTCCTTCTTACACATCTCTTCCCAGCCATGCCTTCTTATTTCTCTACAGAAAATTAGAAAAATAGAAGAAAAAAGGGAGAGAGAGAGAGAGAGAGAGAGAGATGAAGAGAGAGCATGAAGAAAGCAGTAGTAGCAGCAGCAGTAGAAGCAACGTCTACGCTCCTCCAACCATGCCTTCCAACGGTAAGATGAAGATCTTAGAGCCACCAGATGAGTCTCCTCCTCCTCAATCGTCAGACGCCGGCATGGACGAGCTACTCGCCGCACTCGGTTACAAGGTCCGATCTTCTGATATGGCCGAGGTTGCTCACAAGCTCGAGCAGCTCGAGATGGTACTCTGCAACGCGCCTGAGGACGGAATCTCACATCTTTCATCCGATGCCGTCCATTACAACCCTTCCGATCTCTCTACCTGGCTCGAATCCATGCTTTCTGAGCTCAACGCACCTCCTCCCTCATTTGATCCGTCCGTCAGGCAGTCTGTAAATCCCCAATTCGTCGACGCTCCTGAATCCTCCACTGTAACCACCGTCGATTTCCCCAATTCGAACCGGGACCGGCGTATATACGGCTCCGATTGCGATCTGCGGGCCATCCCCGGCGAGATCGTTTATGCGGAACCTGAGAAGAAGCGGATGAAATTGGCACCGTCGGCAGAATCGGTTGAGTCGGCCCGCCCGGTCGTCCTGGTCGACTCGCAAGAGAACGGGATTCGACTCGTCCATGCGCTGATGGCTAGTGCGGAGGCCGTGCAGCAGGACAACCTCAAGGTGGCGGAGGCGCTTGTGAAGCAGATCCGGCTGCTGGCCGCGTCTCAGGCCGGGGCGATGCGGAAGGTGGCCACTTTCTTCGCGGAGGCGCTCGCACAGCGCATCTACGGGCTTCGCCCCCCGGAGTCGCCGCTCGATTCGTCCTTGTCTGATATCCTGCAGATGCATTTCTACGAGGCATGCCCGTACCTGAAATTCGCTCACTTCACCGCCAACCAGGCAATCCTGGAGGCGTTCGCCGGGAAGAGCCGCGTCCATGTGATTGATTTCAGTATGAAGCAGGGGCTTCAGTGGCCTGCCCTGATGCAGGCACTGGCACTGCGCCCGGGAGGCCCGCCAGCCTTCCGATTGACCGGAATTGGCCCACCGCAGCCTGACAACACGGACACCTTACAGCAGGTGGGCTGGAAATTGGCCCAATTGGCTGAGACGATCCACATCGAATTTGAATACAGGGGGTTCGTTGCAAACAGCCTGGCAGACCTTGAGCCTTACATGCTCGATGTCCGGCCTGGCGATGTCGAGGCTGTGGCGGTCAATTCAGTGTTCGAGCTGCACCCGCTGCTTGCCCGGCCAGGCGCAATCGACAAGGTGCTTGCGACTGTGAAGGCGGTGCGGCCCACGATCGTGACAGTGGTGGAGCAGGAGGCAAACCACAACGGGCCGGTGTTCCTGGATCGGTTCAACGAAGCACTGCACTACTACTCGACGATGTTCGATTCGTTAGAGGGGTGCGGGATGTCGCCACCGAATGGGCAGGACCAGGTGATGTCGGAGGCATATCTGGGGAGGCAGATACTGAACGTGGTGGCTTGTGAGGGGACAGAGCGGGTGGAGCGGCACGAGACGTTGGGGCAGTGGCGGGGGAGAATGGGTGGGGCCGGGTTCACGCCGGTGCACCTTGGGTCAAACGCTTTCAAGCAGGCGAGTATGCTGCTAGCGCTTTTCGCGGGTGGAGATGGGTACAGGGTGGAGGAGAACAACGGTTGTTTGATGCTGGGCTGGCACACCAGGCCGCTCATTGCGACCTCAGCTTGGCATATCGTCGAACAGGTGTAGGGCAAGTGGTGCCGACTCAGTTGAGTGAGGGAGAGTGACTCTTTCCCGAGTTTCGACTCGGACACGACCGGCTCTTGTTCTCCTTTTTGTTTTTCTTCTCTCTCTTATTTTCTTTTTCTTTTTTTTGAATTTTTGTATTTTCTGTTTTTTTTAATCTGAATGGATCCATCTCAATGTGTATTTATAAATATTTTTAATAAAAAAAAAAATGGAGATCTCTTAGGTTTTTAGAACGAAGTCCCCCACACACGTGCCAACATGGCCACACGCGCGTGTACCCTTCATCAGGTGGTCCAGGGCTGTCCATCATCAGCTGTATCTGAAAGTGACATTTAAAAAAGAAATAAAATAAAATAAAATAAAATAAATATATATATATATATATATATATATATATATATATATATATATATATATAAGTTGGCTGAAGTCTACATTCAGCGTCCAGGTCAGGCGCACCTTACAAGTGGGCCGATCTGGCTCTTGGTACCGACCACATGCAAGGTGGGCCCCACCTGTCCGAGCACCCAAAGCTTATCCAGCTGGAAGTAGGCTGGCCGTTGCAGGTTCTTTTTCATAAATCGACGGTTCCGGACGTCAGATCAAGGGTACCTTTGGCACATCGAGTACATCCAAGTCGTGGCCTATCATATGAACGGTTTAGATGAGTGGAAAACCGGAAGAAAATGTAAATACAAGGAGCTGGAGCATGCAATAAAAAAAAAAGTAGTGTGAGAGAGGATAGAGAGTCAGCAAGCACACGAGGGGTGGGCTTTGATTGTCTGGGAAAGGCATGTAAGTCTCAAGGGATTGGAAATAGGAATCCAAATCCCATTGAAAAATGAATAATTTAAGTTGGTTTTATAGCATTGCTGACTGTTTTTTAGTATTAACAAATATCAACTTGTATGGTTGCTAGCCATGCATCATCATCATCATCATCATCATCATGTATGGTTGGTGGACCATGCATCATCATCACCATCATGGATCTTGTGGCATCATTGTCAAGGTCCATTTAGGTGGGCCTTTCCATGATGGTTCTTCCAACTTACCATGTTCTCCAAATGCTCCGACACATCTATACCGTACACGTGGCAGTGCATTTTGTTGGGTAAGTGTCCCGCATATGCCAATGTGGAAAATCAAAATCATTCATCAGTTGGGGCTCTACAGGGTAACAGATGTGATCGACATTTTGAAATTATCTCACTACACGATACTATCACACGATTTTATCATTTTCGCGTTTTTATCAAGATAGTGAATAAAAATAGTAAAAACCTTTACGATTTTGTTACCGAAATATCTTTAAACATAAGTTTTTTATTTACTATAAATATTTTCAGTCAGATTTTCCCAATAATATCCCCTAAAAAACCACCAAATTTGAATATCTCCCGACAAATTTTTGGACCAACAAATCAACGAGTTTGACCGCAGTCATCAGCGGAGGAAAAAATGGACGGTTCAAAAGAGATGAAAAATGGTCCATTAACAATACGCATTTGTACCCAGATTGATGGTTGGACCAGATAAGATTTGCTTCAGGGCATGTCCGGAGCTAGCCCCAGCTGATAAACGGCTTGGATCTTGTACATGTGTGCCATGTTGGCTCAGATGCTGCGTAGAAGGCAATGGATTTCATGCGACGAAGTAAAACTCGCATTTCTTATGGTATGGACAGGAATTTGGGTAGTCGCAATCACTATGCACGTGTGGACATGTAAGATAGAGATGTCTATGGTCTACATACTCTGTTCCAATATATATATATATATATATATATATATATATATATATATATATATATATATATATATATATATGTGTGTGTGTGTGTGTGTGTGTGTGTGTGTGGCCCTAGTTCGACAATCTAGACCGTTTGTTCGTTGCGTTCCTCGTTTGATGGGCCACGCCCCAAAAATCTCGTATACTGGAAGACCCTATCCACAAATCGTATAACATTTTTCAATTGAAGAATATGGACCGTTGCTTTATTTCTATTCTCAACCGTCTATCTGTAGGCGATGAATTAGATGGTCAGGATTTTTGTAAGGAAAACTATTTTTGGGGCATGTTCAAGAGAAGAGATGGTTTAAGTTCACCAAACCGTAGACCCCACGTAATGTGGGGTGAACACCAGTTGAATTGAAGGGTTATGGTCTGAAGATGAAGTGGGCCCACCATGCACTCGTGGATGTCTAAAACCCGCAACTCTTCTCATTTAGCTTTGCGTTTGGACATCCAAGGTCAAAGTGCATTTGCCTCACGCTTCAGCTCACATTCTCATATCTCTGTCACCCAAACGGGATGGTCATCGCATTTGACACCGTCTTCCGGCCGCCAAGAATCCCCACCCCTGATAGTGACACGTGTTCTTTTGGCATCTTTGTGGAAGATCCCATTTGTTCATCATGTGGGTCCCATCATGGAAATCTCTCAGCCCACATAATTAGAAAGGTCCTCTCTACAGTTTGCCACGTGTCTACTACCACACCCAATCCCTGGCTATAGGTCTATTTTCCACATACACCTATGACCCACTTGATAAGTGAACTGCTGTTTTAGTAGTCCTCAGTTATCGAGCGAGACCCACCATACCATGCTTTAAACACATTTTTACACCAGTTTCTATTCGGCATAAACTTGTATTTTAAAGACATCTATCTCACCTCAAATCTGTCTTAATTTGAAAGAAGATAAGATAATAATAATTAAAAAAAAAAAAAACCTATTTCAAACCTTTAATCATTTAATTCTCCTTTTTTCACAAGAGCAAAGCCCTTTTCGGCTTTGTCATGGCTAACAATGAGTTGGGGTGAACCACCGCACCCATCCTTTGAAAATCAAAAGGACGAAAGCGACTTCAATCAATGAGTCTAGTTTCAATTAGTTCAACCAATGAGTTTAAGCTTTTTATGAGTATGTTAGAATATGAGATGCACGTATTATTCATTAGATAACAATTACAATCTGATTATAAGTGTCAAGAAAGATTATGGTTCAATTAAAATATGAGATGCATATATTTGTAGTTGTATGTGTTATGAATACGTATGCATCAAAGTGATTATGGTCAATTTATAGGTCTTGAGAATTATTACAATTCATTACAGGTCCCCATAACCATAACAAATTGCAGGTCTCGAAAATGATTACCGTGAGACTATAATTGCACATACTATGAGTAAGTGTATATATGTGTGTGTGTGTGTGTGTGTGTGTGTGTTCAAGCTTTAGATACGCATATCCCGTAATATACTCTAATACTAGTGATCTAAATGAGTCTCATGATTTCAAACAATAATAATAATTAAAATAAAATATGGAAAAGAGAAAATTATTATTATTTTTTAACATACAAAAGAATGCAACTAATTAAAGATTCAAAATATAAAAATCTTAATAAATGATTCAATAACTAAGAACAATATTTAAGTTAGTATGCTTGTATACCCATCATTATTACTCTCCAACAATTATTGCAATAATTACATATCTGATTTGACCTGTGAACAAATATATTAGTGTTTGAGTAATAACAGCGAGATTTTCCAATATCATACTATGAATAACTAGGATCTTCAAAAGACGTCATTTGTTTGGTGAGAAATGAAAAGGATTATGGAAAATTTGAGTGGCTAAAGCTGAAGTAGCCACTTCCTTCGAAATAAAAGAAAGAAAAGCAAGGACTAGTGTGGGAGAGTTTGAGTTGAAAAGAGGATTCCTCACTTCTTTCTCATTCAAAACTACGCATGCATTCATGAGACTTTCATATCACATTACTCCTAAGTGAGAAATGATCTAATCGGCTCATATATGGAAACCGTTTGATGCACCTATTTGTTTCTTGGACTTATTGCCATTCTTATGACCTATCCGACCGTTCCGCTCTTCTTCAATGCAAAAAATCACAGCCATTGGATTTCTTAAATATCCGTAATTAGACCCGTCTTCCATGAACGATCTGGTTCATCTTTTTCTCCCATTCTAGAGAGTGATATGAGTATGATTCTTTCAAGGCGGCGTGGACAATCTAGATGCAACAAGTTCAAATGCAACTAGGTGCATGGGAAGGTTTCCATTGATATAGGCTGAGTCGACTCATCCAGTTTTTAAACCTTCGACTTCCCATTTCCGAGTTCAAATTGGTTCTGACTGTGATATCATGACATAATTCAATCTGGTTCAATCCGGAGTGCAGGTGGGCCCACTGTTTGGTGATTCAAATATGCCATCTTCTAGGCGCCAACATGAATGGACTTGCCACAATGGATCTCCATTGGACGATCCTGATTTGCTGGCGCAGCTAAGGACACAGTCCAAACATTGTACAGTGTGAAGCAAGAGCAGGACTGTTGCATCTGGATATACAATCCAGTTGTCAATGAGCATAGATGGGTGCATCCAAGCCATTCAGTAGGTGGGCCCCTCCAAATCTATTGTGGCCCAGCATATGACCTAGTCTGCTCATCAGGCGGGCCAGACATGTACCTTAAATGTAGACCAATGGCCAATCTTTTTTTTCGCCAGCATGTCTGCCTGATAGTGGGCCAGAAGCCCACTGTACATGCAGCACTTTTGCATGATGATCAGAACCATGTTTGGTGGGCCACCATAGAGATGGTTCATATGTAAGGCGATTGGGCTGCAACCATCTAAAGGGTTGCCAAGAATGGAGAGGCTCTTCCTAACACGTCCTTTACGTGCCAAAAACACATAGAAAGCTTAATATTGTCGGGAGCAGCTTAAATATGGGTCCATTTCAGATGGGTTTTTTCTTGCTGCATTTTATTCTCCAGCCAGTATGCAGTCCATTGAGAGGAGGCTCCCTTGCATACATCCAGGCCCATTAAAATGAGACGTGGGGACTCTAGCTGTTGGATTTGGGCCATTTTCAAGGACAGGAACCATTCATTTGATCTTAGATTGAATATTTGAACCCATTGATTATAGAAAGATTGTGGTGACCTTTCATGTTCAAAGCAGAAGGGTTGAAATAATCCAATTGCGATGTTGTCATTCCATCATAAAGAATGAGACATGGCAAATAAACGGTTTGGATCATTGGAAGATGACCCAGTTTCAAAAACTGTCCTAACCTATTATTGTATTGCAATATGTGGGATGTATTCTAGAGAGAGAGAGATAGAGAGAGAGAGAGAGAGAGGATTAATGAGGTAGCTTCCTGGAAAACCTTCTTGAAAAAGGCACCAAATGTAAATTCATATTAAGTAGTTTTTTTATTTTGTAAAATTTCCTGAATAAAAAATGAAGGAGTTCGGTTCATATGTTTTGGTTGGTTTTTACAATGGTTGAGAGAGAGAGCGAACGAGAGAGAGAGAGAGAGAGAGAGAGAGAGAGAGAGAGAGAGACCTATTGGGGAAATTAAAAAGAGAATTTATACTTTTAAAGTTTCTCATATCAACCAAACAAAATTAGTCATTTCCCAAGAAATACAAGACATTCTCCAGGAAACATGAAAACTAAGAAAAAGACCTCCCAACTACCAAACAACAGGGCTGTAAATGGTTCTATGTTTTTGGACCCATCATGAAATCAGGTTGGCTTTGGGTCTCACCTTTTGGACCCTGTTCAAAATTAGATCTTTCAACCAGCGTTGCATGAATTGGATTCCAGACGTTGAACAGTATAAAACAGCATTTAATTCTCTGACAAGTAGGGACACTGCTAATCAAGATGGTCCATGTCCCAACCCATTGTGGGTGGAACACGACCAAAAAACTACACAATAGACATTCTTTAGATTCAGCCATTGTCCAGAAAAGAAATTCCAAAAAGAAGAAAAATAAATAAAAATGGTGGCAAGTATCTTTCAAATTGGAAGATTTTTCCGGCCTGGTCCATCCACGACAAGACAAGACGCAAGCATGCACCTCAGTCGGCAGAATGAAAGGGATATGATATTGTAACGCAGCACAAAATAGGGTAGAGCAATATTGGTACATCACATGTGGGAGGGCTCCCTCCCAATTAGGATTGTCCACTTTGTGGGACCCACTATGGATGGACACTGATTCTGATTCTAACAATCTAAACGTTGGGTCTTCAAAAAACTGTTAATGGTCAACATTAAGCACTAGAATGTGATGCTAAGCAAGGTCCATGGTCTTCTCACTATTATGTTTACAAAATGTCGTCCATCCATAATGAGGCCAACTAGTTGGGTGGTAAAGTTGATGAATTAACTGCTCTACTATGTTCCAGTTCATCCAGCTCTACCGTATCATCTCCCCAACTGAAAACCCACAAACATTTGCTAGCTCCCATATACACATCCACACGTATGCCAACCAGAACCTTCCGTAAGACAGCCCAATCCATGAAGATGATCAGGTGCAAAAATTAGATGGGTCCATTCATCAGGCAAACCACATGCCTATGCTGAATATTGATGGCAGACAATTCAACTGTCTATTGCTTCTATAACATCCTGATGAGTGGTCCAGCATGATCATTGCACCAGGTTCTCTTTATGGCTGAGGCTACCTTATCCACTGCTCAGATATCCCACACACTTGCCATCTGCGCCTGGAGGTACCGAACCTGAGCACTGATCATTGAAACAGAGTAGGCGAACAAGAAGAGAAGAAATATAAATATTCTGTGAACCCGTAATATCAACAAAACGTTCTCTCTACTCCATCTTTCAACACTACAGAAACCATTCAATTCGCAGATAACAAAACTGAACTTCCACCACCCGCACCGGCATTAGAAGAGCCAACACTTGAATTACACCTCTGAACATCGGATATGAAAACAAAATCTCAATTTCATATTTTGTATTGGAATACTCTTACCGGTTGAAGATCTCGAGAGGCACGATAGCAACTTCTGCATAAGTGGGCCCAACCTCTCAAATACAGCAGAGATGGCAGAAATATTGACTGAGAAGTCGAAATCTTTGTGATATCTTCCTACTGAAAAAGCTTCTTTAATCTATTAGCAGCGAGGTTGGCGGTCTTATTGGTTGGCTCTAGAACAAGTGCATATCTGAAATCTGCAAAGACAAAAAGGAATAACATCCAGCCATAAGAATCAAGGTGGATTACAGCCATTTGGGTAAAAGACTCGGAAAAGCTAAGGTTCCGTTTAGGTAGGGGATCCCACCAAATCAGGATTAAGCCTAATCATGATTTTTGCAGGCCCCAACCCCTCTAAGTCAGATTCTCCACCCTAAAGTGAAGCTTTCCTCTGCATCAGTGCAATTACCAAACTTAAAAGAGAGGAATAAAAAAATAAAATAAAAAAAACTGAAGCTCCGCTAATTGCATTTACGGAAAGCGCAACTTTAGCATGGAGAATCCTGTGTGGAGGGCTTGGGACCTGCCAAAACTAGGATTAGACTTAATCCCGATTAAGTGGGATCCCATACCCAAACAGGCTATTGTTGAGAAGACAATGTTTACAGTCTCTACTGCATATGACTCGAGCACTGAATGTGAACTGGAAGACCAGCATCGAGCGATCCCCGAGCCCCAAAAGCTAAAATTCAATAACAAATTACCAGGGCCTGCATCTCAGCAAATGTACAGTTTGCTGAGGCAGAGGATGAATACAAGGGCCCCTTGGTTGGGGAATCCAGACCATTGATATAATGGAGCCCACTGTGAATGGGTGATGCTGCCCCAAAAATTCCACAGTGGTCCTAATACTCCAATTGATGGCCTAGAAATTGACAGTGAAGGGGAAAATGAAATATAGAAAGACGCTACATTGAACGGAAGTAGGCCCAAGATTTAAAATGGGGTAGGTAGTATAAAGAAAGTGACCCCCTCTACTACCAGCTATAAGCTATCAAGAGAGAATCTGAGTATAGAAGCATATAAACTTACCTTCAATGGCCTCTTTGTAGTAGCCAAGCATCTCCCTTGCGGTTCCTCTTCGTAAATAGGCCTTTACATTCTAAACAAGAGCACACTAATGCTTGTAAGTATTTATAAATGTACTATCTTCAAGAAACCACCACCTGATTTTAGAAAAATAGATGCAGTATTGTTGCTAAAACTGTAAATTTTTACAATTGCAGTCTATAAGTACTGTGCATGCACAGGAGAAGTGAGAATCCCTTATGCTGAAACCAATGTAAGATGACTAGCACGTGGAATTTGGAAAAGATAGATAGCACATGGGGATAGATAACTTGAAAGAACTCAAAGATACAGGTAAAAGTGTCACACTTGTAGTACTTCCAGATGAGAGAGCATGGGAAAACAAGAAGAAACACGGTTTCTTTTCACTTATATGGTCAGGCAGTATCTATCTTCCAGATGTATAGAAAGATGAATCAAATCACAAGTTCCTAAGAAACCTAAATCATAGAGTGAACTTGATCTCAACCTTTAAAATACCCCAATGACTTCTGAAAAGGACTAAGAACTTCTAAAGTTCTCTACTATTCCACAAAACCAACACCAACAAAACCAAGGACTGAAGGTTTTCTAACTATACTAGGAAACAACTAGAAACAAATTTGTTGGGAAAAACCCAACTAAATATCTTAATAACGCTCTTTCAAAGTGGACCCATAAATAATTTAAGAAACCTTTAAAAAAATAAAAAAGGAAAATTCCTAAATATCAGTTATCACCTATACAAAATTGTTTGAGAAAAGGAAAGCTGACCATAGGACCAAACCTGCACTGACAACATTTTTGTTAAAAATGATGAATATATCCTTAAATCATATCACAACAATGCAGCCATTCACCAAATCAGTCATAACTCCATCAATTCTTCTCAGAACCGCAAGATGCTGGGTTCATTTCAAAAGCCCAAACATGACATCTCAGATCAAGAAAGCGTACCCACGATCCATACAGATGAAAACAGAGGCCCCAGATGCATATACTGCCTGTCCAATCAGATTGTGTACCCCAGACATGCAATTTTCGCAAATGTACAGTGTTCATCCATATAGATGTGTGGATTGAGATGGTTAACACTTAGTTTCCAAATCATTAGGGGTTTTGTTCCTTTGTCCTTGTTGTCCTAGCTAACTTCATTACAATTAGAGTTGGAATATTCAAGCAAGCAGTCTATATGTACATGTATCAGCCATACAATTGGGTAGATCTATGAGATTAATTTATTTTATCTCTATTGAACCCGCTGTGTTAGAATTTATGGGGCATGCACATTTTGCTAGAAGTGCAACTATTCTAGTTTGGTGATGATGCACCACTAGTTATCCTCTTTATCATTTTCTTCTTCACATCTACTATTCTTTCCAGCATGAGGTGTGAACTACCAGTCTTGCAGATTGGCCATTGAATTCCTTGACTTTATGACAACATCAGAAAATCCAGAAAAAGAGATCAGAGCACCTACTTAAATTTATCACAGTTTTGAACCAAAATCTGGTCCTCATTGAAATCATTGCAATTCATTTCAATCGAGCATCGAACTGCACTATATCCTTATTGAAACCCTTGACCATCGGTTTGTAAGCAAACAAAGCTATACAAGACATTGCCGTGAATAATGTAAAAGACTGAATGCATCCACTGCGATCATGCACAAGGTACATGCAAGATGGAAAGTCCTGTTGATCACTCCCCCTCTTTAAGAAGAGGATCCATGCTAAGGTTAGCATGAGCTTAGTCAAAGGTGCAAGTTCCAAATGAACAGTTTAATCAAATCAGTTGCCTTAAGAGGCTGCACATCCTGAATCCACATACCATAATCAGTTGTTGCAAGAACTGACCTTTTTCTCAAGGCTGATGGCTGTCGTGCAATCTGCCTCCGCTTGTAGAAAGCTGGATGAATAACATATCAAAGGTCAAGCACAAACATCAAATCCAAATGGAAGCTAAAACTCTCGGGAGAAAATAATACCTCCCCAGCTCCAGATATGCAGCAGCCCTATTACTGTAGTATGTTGCCTTCTTTCCATCAAGTTTGATTGCTTCCGTGTACAAACCAATAGCCTTTTGCCATTGTTTCTCTTTGAAAGCAAGGTTACCCTACATAAAGAAAACATCAGAAATATCCATTAAAGAAAAACAACATTAGAGATATAAGAAAGGAGCATGCCCCTGAAATGTTCATGAAAAAAGAAACCACAAGGTGATTTAATATAATTTAAATCAACAACAGAAATGGTACATAATGAGCTGTAAATTCAGTGTTTTAAAGCCCAGACCAGACCCCCAGCCTGTTTTTGTTGGAAGTTAGGTCCAAAATGGTTGAATCACCAGGTTAAACAGTCCGACCTGTGATTTCCACATGGAATATAACAAAATTATATGATATCATTCAACAAAGCACTAATGCGCCTTTGGAATCTTAGAACAAAAGGATGTATCGGCTTTTTTTTCTTTTATGTTACCCTCTTAAAGATTTTGTGCACTTGTGGGTTCCTCAGGATTTTAGAGGCAAGCTATTCACTGAAAAAATGCTCCTTGGGAATCTTGGGATGAAATGATGTGTCAGCTTTTTTCTTTTACATTACCATGGTATAGATTTTGTTGAGGGATAAGGTTTATGCTCAGGGTGTTATTTTTTATTTCATACATATATACACAAAACAATTAACATTTAGTAAACATATAGAATAGGAAAAAAAGAAAAGACATTCACCTTTTCTTTAGCAATCTCAGCAGATTCTTCCGGGCTGATAACATTATTAGACAAATTGGATTTTGCAGCTATATCCGCTTGTTCCTGAAGGGATGCATACATGGTCTGTACAGTGTCGAGTAAGAATCGATCACCTCCATGCCTTGCTACGAAGGAAACTGACACTGGACACTTGTCATGAGTTCCAAGTGGTATGGTAACCTGGAGTGAGATGTGACCAGGCTAAGGGGTGAGAGAAGTCACTACAGGAGTAGAATTGATTGAAAGACTATCATTTGACAATGATGGCTATGGTATTATAAATGGATGAATCTTCTGCCAATTACAATGTACAATAGAATAAATAAATGTGGTTCACCTGACAACATCCTGACATGCTAGCAATAGCCAACAAACTAAAAGCACGAGTCTGGTAGTCATCTGATGAAACTTCTTTTGCACCAAGCTTTGGAGGAGGATCGGAAAGTGTAGGGATCACAAGAATTCCATCATCCTGCATAAAACATCAAATGACTACTGTAAGCATAGAACATGTAGATCAAGCTGAACTTCTACTAACGATAAAAAGATCTCATTTGTTATATATATATATATATATATATATATAGCTTCAAGATCAGCCAGAGACAACTGTATTCAGAAGCTTATTACCATCACTCGAAACAGAAGATAGTAAAAAAAAATGTATTTGTTTTGGTAAAATGTAACCTTTTTTTTTTTTAATGAAATGTAATTTCTTCAACAGAAAATGTTAAAGACATAGTGGTGCAATAAAAAATCCACAGGTATGAAGAAAATATTAGAAATGGTACTAAAATGATTTTTTTTTTTTTTTTTTTTTTTTTTGAGAGGAAAGAACAATTTATTAGAAAGCCTGTAGAACGGGGAAAGAATACAAACTCAGAACGAGAAAGATTACACGTAAGAGCAGCCAGAAAAAGATTAATGATCTTCCAAATCAGATCATCGGTCAAGGAGCATCTATCCCGAAAGCATCAGTGGTTCCGTTCCTTCCAAATCGACCAGAAAATGGCCATGATGAGCAAATGCCAAGCAGCTTTCCCCGGATTTGGAACTCCATCCACGTGCCAGGCCCGAAGGAGAGCGTCAACCGACTTTGGCATTACCCAAGCAATATGCATCGCGGAAAAGAAGAAATTCCTGACTGAGCGTAGGGGCAATGAATAAACAAACGATCGATAGACTCCGCATCCTTCCAACACATCAGACAAATATTGAGTATAATTAGGGATCTCCGCTACAGGTTGTCAATCGTTAGAATTCTTTTCCTTCCCAGAAGCCAAACAAAAAATTGCCACTCTCGGCAGAGCCCCATAGAACCAATGGTGGAAAGGATGCCCCAGGCCCGCGGGAGCATTTGCGGAATATAAGACATTCAAGAACCAACTGAGGGCAAAAAACTCAACAAAGAATCCTAGGTAATGGGTCTTCCTATATATATATATATATATATATATATATATATATATATATATATATATATATATATATATATATATATATATATATATATGACGAAAACTTTATTAGAAGAAACACTGGAAAAACGACGAAAAACAACGCCTAAAGCCTAGCCATCAGAGACCAATCATTATAATTGGAGACTTTAATACAATTTACCCAATCTAAGACATCTAACTTCACCCTCTTACAGACATCCATAACCGATTCCCCCCCCCCCCCCCCCCCCCCCCCCCCGAGATCAAATTATTGCCAACAAAACCAACTTCCCTTGCTTTGCTCCCAACTCCTCCCCTGTACCATGTGAGGAAGAGACCATCAATTGATCCCGATTTTCTTTTGTTTTTTTTATTTTTAAGATTCAATAGATCCCAACATCACCCAAGAAATATTGAAAAGGATTTCTTTTTTTTTGCCTTAAGATTCAATAGATCCCAACATCACCCAAGAAATATTGAAAAGGACAAGAAATCTCTCCCACACCTTCTGAGCAAATGCGCAATGGATGACCAAGTGGTTCATAGATTCCCAAACATCATACACATGACAAAAAATGGGAATCACCATTAATCCTTTAGCATATTATCTATCATGAGCGCCCTATTCCTTCCTACTAACCAAGTGAAAGCCACAACCTTAATAGGAGCCACATAGGATAGACGTGGGAGGTATGACCACACCTCACACTCAAAGTGTTACCGGTCATCATCCTATAGATGGAGCGAACTGAGAACCAACTGGATTTAACCTTAGTCCACACCATCGAATCCCTCTAATCTGATGATAGCTTGATTCGTTAGAGCCTCTCCAAGAGCTGAATGAACTCCTCCGCTTCCTCGTCCGTCAAAACCCCCCTACAAGGAGGGAACCAAACTACGATGTCATCAGGGACGGAGAAGCACCAAGCAATTGAAGCATCCCAATTTGGAGAAAGGCTACATAACCATAGAAAGTCCTCTTAGAGTGATCTCTCCGATCCACAAGTCTTTCCAAAACTGAATCCACTACCCCATCACCGCAAGAAAATCAAACCCCCTCCTTGAACTTGTTCACCACTTTGCAAACCGTCTTCCATAGCCCAGAAAACTTGTATAAAGACATATTGATGCGGACATCAATCCCTTTAGGGTTTATCAGCGTAGGAGGCGAACGACGCATGCATCTCTTTGGCCTAATGAAGGGCTAGGCGATCATTGGGGAGCATTGAAGACCCTACACACGTGATTTGGCACATAGAAGACCCCACATTGGCAAGACAAGTGTGTAGGATGAAGGAAGACCCAACTGGATGTCGTCGGGCGCCCGAAATTAGCCCGAGATGAAGCAAAACTCTCTGGACAGTTTTCACTGTCGTCGAGCGCCCGACCATAGGTCACCAGGTGCCCGAAACTCATCAAGTCAGAATTTTAAGTCACTTGGACGTTTTTGGCTCTCATCGGGCGCCCGACCGATTGGTCATAGGGCACCCGACGCCTGCGCAAACTATTTTTTTATTTTCGTTTTTACTCAAGTTTAGGGGTATTTTAGTAATTTTTTTATTTCTTAATGCTTATTTAAAAGGGTAAAGCCCTAAAAACGAGATTAGTTAATTATTATTGAATGAAAACCTCTTTGGTTGCCTCCTCCTCTCTCTCTCTCTCTCTCTCTCTCTCTCTCTCTCTCTCTATGGATCTTCCTTTTCTTCTTTCTCTTCCTTTACCCTCCAACATTCTTCTAAGGTAAGCTTATTCTTCATTCTTTCTCTACTTCCATTATCTCACAATCTTCGAACCCTAAAATCTGATAATTGATCCAAAACAACAAATTCTCAAATTTCCGATTCCCTAATCCAAGAATTCCTTTGATCTCCCGGACTAGTGAATCCCATTGTGCGATTGGGTTATGACCATGCAAGATCGGGAGGTTCCATCCCTCGCCGGATCCAACCTATGCATTACTTGAACTTCATACTTCGTGGTTGTGATGATGGCCCGCATTATTGCATGTCTCTTTTATGATTTTCTTAATTTATAATGGTAGATGCTGAATTCTAGATTATTATTGCTGTTTATTTCCGCTGGATTATATATGTTCATGAGCATGCATCATAATTAGGTCATCCTACAGCAAATTTGGTATCAGAGATTAAGGTTTGCATGGTTATGTTTAGATTGAGTTAACAAATTAGAGTTTTAGTTTTAGGTCTGTTTTAGAAAATTTTCAGATTTAGAAAGTTCCCAAAAATAGAAAGTTTCCAGATTCGAAATTTTTTCAAATTTAGGTCGTAGTGTCCAGATTTAGTGTTTTCCAGACTTAGAAAGTCTGATTTTCGAAATTTGCTATTTTAGAAATTTTTCCATTTTTGGAAAGTTTATAAATTTAGGAAATCTCTTGAATTAGAAATTTTTGGTTTGGTGAGTCTAGGGTTAGGAAGTTCGTCAGTCCTGGATCTTCGTAGGATTAGAATTATATCATCCATATTGTGAGTCACCGAGTCCATAGAGTCTCCCTGTAGTGAATGGAGTATAGGCATTTGAGATCTTCAGGGCCATTAAGTGTTGTCGTGTGGCCTTCAAGACCCAATGGAAAGCCGAACTCCGATGAGTTGGCCTATTTTAATGGTCGCATGGACCCACAAACATTCCTAATTGGCTTGAAGACTTGGACTACTTTTTTTATTGGTATGATATGTCGAATAGCCGTCGAGTGAGGTTTGCCAAGTGGAAATTGGAGGGCCAAGGCAAGTCATTTTGGACAGATTTGAAGCGACAAATTGAGCAGAGAGGTGAGGCCCCGATATCACAATGGGACTAGATGAAATAGCGTTTGAAAAAAATATATATATTCCCATCTCTTATCGTCAAAAGCTCTTAGCTCAGAAGAGAGTTGTCCCACTTCCCATCTAGAAAGAGAGCCCATATGGCCACCACCTCCTCGTAAAGTAGTCCAACCCGTCATTAAGGAAATCTCAGCTTATGAACAATTTGAGTGTTTAACACCAATTATATTTCCTTAGGAGCGAGATAATACCTTGGTGAATGGCCAGTTGGAAGAATCCAAACATGATGTTTATAAAGTGGGAGAGTACGCGCCTAACATCAGTAGTAATGAAATGGAAGAAATTGAGGCATTACTCATCATTGTTGAGAATGACGAAGTGTGTGTTAGTAATGAAAAGGTCGAAGAAATTTAGACCGCACCACTTCCAGATGTCATGTATGAGTGATGTAGAGTCCCAATCTAAGTCTCTTACCATAATGCACAAGAATGAATTTGAAAAGGAGACTAGTGAGGATATGATGGTAGACACCTACATGACTTGTGATATCCCACTAGATGATTTACGGGATAAATTTTCACCCAAATGGGATATTCAGCACACAATCGATCTTGTTCCCTGGATCAATTCTGTCAAGCTTTCCTCCATACCAGGTGAACCCCGCAGAAAATACAAAAATGCAGCATCAATTTGATAAACTTCTCGGGGAAGAATTCAATAAGGAAAGTTTAAGTTGGAGTTTTGTACTGTGTGCCATGCCTGCCCTTTTCACTTCTAAGAACAATGGCATGTGACGCACATGTGGGCACATTGTGGCCATCCATAAAATCTCAGTGCGATATAATCATGGCATGATGGTCATAACCCTCATCCCGCATCTTGATGACATTTTGAACATAATGGCTGATGTCAAGATCTGCTCAAGACTTGGTATTAATCGTGTGTGTTCTCAAGTGTTGGGATACCTGAAAATCATCATTGTTTATAATACTTATAATGAGAATCAACACCTCTATCAGTTAGAGTAGACCCATGGAATCTTAAGGAATAATAAGCTATGTGCCACCCATGGGAAGTATCCTTTTGTTACAGTTTTTCAAGTTCTAGATCATAGGGTTGTTTATTTCCATAGGATTGCTTATTTTCAGTCCGCTGCTTTTTTAGAGCGTCCTTTAGTTTCACCCATGTCTGTCACCCAAAGGTTTTCAGAGTCAGCCAATGCTTTTGCACGACACATTCATGAATTGAATACATATATTAGACAGCGGATTAATAAAAGCAATGATAGTTATATACTTTCAGCTAACTCGCATCATAGATTACAAGATTTTCAAGAAGGAGACTGTAATGGTGAGGAAAAGGCCAGAGCGGTTCTCACAGGGTACCGCTAAGAAATTACAAGCACGTAGTACTGGACCATTCAAAGTATTGTAAAGAATTGGGTCCAACGCGTAGAGTATAGACCTTCCACCTGAAATGGACATTAATCTAACGTTTAATTTGGAAGATCTAGTCCCCTCCCCTAATCCTACCATTGACCATTCTTCTTTTTCGTGGCCATATTCTGTTTTTGCTTCACAACCCACTCCAGCCCTTCCCCCACCTATTGCTCGCAAAGAGGAAATTAAGGAAATTGTGGACGAAGAGATAGTTTCCACAAGAGATGGAGGTTTCCAGAGATATCTTGTCAAATGGAGGAATAAACCACTCTCAGAATCTAAATAGTTGACAGAAGCGGAAGTTGGAGAGCGTTGATCCAGATTTACTAGAGCGCCACAAGAGTTTTAACTCGTCGGAGTCGAGTTCTTCTCAGCCGAGGAGAATAATGCGGACATCAATCCCTTTAGGGTTTATCAGTGTAGGAGGCGAACGACGCATGCATCTCTTTGGCCCGATGAAGGGCTAGGCGATCATTGAGGAGCATTGAAGACCCTACACACGTGATTTAGCACATAGAAGACCCCACATTGGGAAGACACGTGTGTAGGATGAAAGAAGACCCGACTGGATGTCGTCAAGCGCCTGAAATTAGCCCGAGATGAAGCAAAACTCTCTGGACAGTTTTCACTATCGTCGGGTGCCCGACCATAGGTCAAGGCCCGAAACTCATCAAGTCAGAATTTTAAGTCACTGGACGTTTTTGGCTCTCATCGGGCGCCCGACCGATTGGTCATAGGGCGCCCGATGCCCGCGCGAACTTTTTTTTTTCGTTTTTACTTAAGTTTAGGGGTATTTTAGTAATTTTCTTATTTCTTAATGCTTATTTAAGAGGGTAAAGCCCTAAAAACGAGATTAGTTGATTCTTATTGAATGAAAGCCTCTTTGGTTGCCTCCTCTCTCTCTCTCTCTCTCTCTCTCTCTCTCTGTGGATCTTCCTCTTCTTCTCCAATCTTCTTCTTCTTTCTCTTCCTTTCCCCTCCAACATTCTTCTAAGGTAAGCTTATTCTTCCTTCTTTCTCTACTTCCATTATCTCACAATCTAAGAATTAATCTGAGAATTGATCCAAAACCCCAAATTCTCAAATTTTCGATTCCCTAATCAAAGAAATCCTTTGATCTCCCGAACTAGTGAATCCCATTGTGCGATTGGGTTATGACCATGCAAGATCAGGAGGTTCCATCCCTCGCCGAATCCAACCTATGCATTACTTGAACTTCATACTTCGTGGTTGTGATGATGACTCGCATTATTGCACGTCTCTTTTATGATTTTCTTAATCTATGATGGTAGATGCTGAATTCTAGATTATTATTGCTATTTATTTCCGCTGGATTATATATGTTCATGAGCATGCATCATAATTAGGTCATCCTGCATCACATATCCTTCACCCACTACCCCCTTTATGAACATCGTATTGCTAGCAATCACCTTCCTTCGTAGCCTCCCTTCTTCCAACCCAAATCTCCACATCCATTTTCCTAGCAACATAAGGTTCATTTGCTCCAATTTCTTGATCCCTGCTCCCCCTCTTGGAATGACTTGCATACCTCTTCCCACCTTAGAAGATGAAATTCCTACTTCACTTCTACTTCTTGTCACAGAAACTCTCATCTCAACCTATACAACCTGTCCATTCCCCGCCGATAGGAAGCTGAAGAGAGACAAAAAGTAGATCAACAAGTTCACCATGGCTAGTTTAATCAACATAAGCCTAACTCCAAGAGAAAGGCGTTGACTCTTCCACCTAGACAATTTCCGCTCTACCATTGCAATTACCTTGTCCAACATGTGTTTTCCAAGCTGAGCAATCCACAAAGGGGGCCCAAGGTACGATGACAGAAGAGACCCAGCCCAACAACCAAACACCTCTGCCAACCTATCTACCCTCTTCTTCTTCTTCTTAGAGAGAACAACAATTTATTAGAAAAGCACGACAAAAGCACAAAAGAATACAACCTACGCTACAACTTTAACATTGAAAATAAATTGGCATATTTAACTGTTTTTTACATAATGAGCCCAACCCAAAACATTACACTTGATCTCCCTAATAACCTCATGGACAGTAAAACTTCTATTCTTAAAGCACCTCTTATTACAATTCCCCTAAATAAGCCCAAAAAAAACCCAAAATGAGAAGCCTCTATATCACTTTACCAACTCTTCCCACTCCCCATTCATGCCAAAAGCCCACAAGAGCTCCACAAGTACCACAACCGAACTCGGCATCACCTAGGCAATATGAAATGCCTCCCAAAAAGGGTCCCACACCTTACAAACGAACAAACAATGAATGAAAAGGTGATCAACAGACTCTGCCACTTCCATACACATCAGGCAAATGTTGGGGAGAATAGTTCTTTGCAAGTTATCAATGGTAATCATTCTCTTTCTACCCACTAACCATCCGAACACCGCCACCTGAGTGAGAGCTCCATAAAACCAAGAATGATACGAGAATGGATGGTTACGAGACACACTATGAATAAAGACATAAAAGGATCTAACTGGAAACCGACTCGAGAAATGGATGTGCCAAAACAATGTCTTCTTCCTGGGCCATGGGAATCATGTTCTTTACAAGACCAAGAAGCTCCGCCATCTACCGGATCTCTTTGTCAAGCATATTTCTCCTACAAGGGGGAGACCATGCCACTTATCTACTGCTAGATGAATAGCAAACCTTCACCAAGATATCTCTATCCGAAGCAATGCAGGTTAACAATAGATGGAGTGCTTGATCTCTGCACCAAACATCAATCCAAAAGAAAATTTGACTTTCAGTCCCCAACAAAAATGAAATACCTTTACAAAACACATGCTCGGCCGCAGATACTGCTTTCCACAAACTAGAATCCCGATATGAGGACGAGCAATTCACCCCCCATCCGCCTTTGTGAGTCCCATATTTGCTCACAATGATCTCCCTCCATAGCCTTCCCTTCTCAAACCCAAACGTCCATAGCCATTTCCCAAGAAGAACCATATTTATGGAATCAAGATCCTTTATACCCACTCCGCTCTCCAAAATCGGCTTGCAAACCTCTTCCCATCTAAGAAGGTGAAACTTCTTTTTATCTTTCAAACCTTGCCACAAAAAATCTATTTACAGCTTTTCCAATCTAGCTAACACCGACTTAGGACATCTGAACAATGACATAAAGTAACTTGGCATGTTTGATAAGCTAGCTTCGATAAGATCAACTTCCCTTCCAAAGATAAGTATCGCCTCTTCCAACCAGACAGCTTTCTCTCGATTCTCTTGATCACCTTATCTCAAAGGTGCCGAATCGGCTTCCCGATGCATAAGGGCAAACCCAAAATAAGTCAAGGGAAACAACGCCACTATGCACATGTCCGCCATTAACGTGTCACGCTAATGATACTCCCCAACGAAATCACACTAAAAGAATGATCCAAACCATCCAAAGGATGGCCATCTAAATGGACGATTAAAAAACGTTCGGAAGTTGCTTGTTTGTGATCCTTACATTTGTGTCCTACCCAAGGCTCGAAATATCCTCATTTTTTGTTGTAGTATATATTTCAATGGGCTTATTAGAATCATTCTATTAAATATCGCATATCTACACTAAGTTGGGATATTAAAGCTGATTTGGATATCACATATATTCCTGTGAATATATTGAAAAATTCAAATGCATGCCCACTTACTCCTATCCAAATAGAATATTTTGATTTCAAATGCATTTCATTTACTCCCATTCAAACACAACTATGTAAAGCCATTTACTCCCAATTCATTTACCTCCAAATCCATTTCCCATTTACTTCCATTTACAAGCTCCCAAACGAACCCTTGGCAACATTGATACTAAGCCTTGAAGCTGCTTCAAAGCATGCAATAATTTTTTGAAGATTATCCACCAACTCCGCATCTGCATCACAAAACAAAATGGTATCATTTGTATATTGAAGATGGCTTATCTGAATTCCCCAATTGTTACTTCAAAGCCTTTAATTACACCAACTTCCTCCCCTTTATAAACATCCCACTCAAGGCCTCCCTGACCACCGCAAACAAATAAGGAGATAGTAGACCACCTTGGTGAATACCCCTACAAGCTTTAAAGTAACCATTTGGTGACTCATTAATCAAGAATAGAGAAAGAAGCTGACCACACACAAGCCTGCATCAAACCTCTCCATTTCTGACTGAACCCCAACTTACCAAGCATATAGTCGAGGAAATCCCAATCAACATGATTGTAGACATTTTCAATATCCAGCTTATAGACCGCCCCACTTTTCTTTGCTTTATTTCTAGAATCAATACATTCATGAGTTACTAGAGCACTATCCAGAATCTGTCTCCCCATCACAAAAGCCCCTTGGTTCTCAAAAATGATTTTATCCAACACATTCTGAAGTCGAAGAGCCAAATCTTTAGCTAAAATTTTATACAAGCTTATAGGCCTAAAGCTTTGACTAATTCCGCTCCTAATTTGGGAATGAAAGCAATGAATGTTGCCCCTAGCTCATTTAAAAGACCAAATCGCTTGTAGAATTCGAAAATAAAATCCATAAAATCCTTTTTAACCAAATACCAAAAAGATATATAAAACATCATTGGGAAACCATCCAGCCTCAGTGCCATATCACCACATATTAAATCTAATGCTGCTTTAACCTCTTCCTCTAAAATAGGAGATTTAAGGGAATAATTGCCTTGATCATTAGTTGAGGAAACTCAAGGTTATCCAAGTGCGAACACTCCTATATATCTGATGACAGAAGATTCCTATAAAAAGAAACAAATGCATCCCAAATAACCCCCTTATTAGAAGACCCGGAACCATTGACCACCAGATTGCTGATTTTATTTCCCCGAGCCCCTGCACTAGATATATTATGAAAGTACCACGTATTCTTATTCCCCTCTTTGAGCCATAACACTCGAGATTCTTCCTCCATCAGATTTCTTCCTTTGATTCGATTTGCACACTTTGAGGTCAGCAAAGCTCCTTTTTCGCGGACTTCAATAAAAAGCTGCCCGGACTCCTCTATGATATCAAGATCATGAATTTCTTTCAACATATCATCGATCTTCGCCTCCCTAGAACTCAAGACCTCTCTTTTAGATTTTTATCTTTTCTTTCAACAGCTTGAGTTTCCGTGAAAGCCTAAAACTAGCATAGCCCTCAGCAATATGAGATCCCCACCAATCCTTAATCGGATGATCAAAACCCTCAATCTCCATCCAAGTCAACTTGAGTCTAAAGGGCTTCAGACCCCTAATCTTGTTGT
The DNA here is from genome assembly GCA_003013855.2 of Liriodendron chinense. Classification (NCBI taxonomy): domain Eukaryota; kingdom Viridiplantae; phylum Streptophyta; class Magnoliopsida; order Magnoliales; family Magnoliaceae; genus Liriodendron; species Liriodendron chinense. Next base: position 2,357,763 of record ML058441.1, on the reverse strand, counting down.
AAGACCTCTACGACAATGGGGGGTGATCTAAGATGGACTTCTATAAACTCAGCCGCTCTGCAAGCGGGAACTTTTCCAACCAATCTGTAGATACAAGAAATATATCCAACCTAGCTAAATTGGATTATTCTGACCATTAGACCACATGAATTTTGGGTTGCCCGATGGTAAGTCCAACTCATGCTTATTCACCCAATTGGAGAAATTTCTCATACTAATCGTGATTCGAGCCCCATTAAATTTTTCGTAAGAAAATTGCACAGCATTGAAATTCCCTCCAATGCGCCAGGGAAAATACCACCTATGCCTTATGCTGTGCAACTCTTCCCAAAATTGGTCCCACTGACCATAGACACGAACCATAAACTGAAGAAATACCCATTGCCATCTAGAGTTCACCTTACGTAGCACAACTGAAAGGAAAAAAATTTCCAACCAAGCTGTCCATTTTCTACCAAACTTCTAAATTTCAGGCCACTAGGATACCTCCAACAGCACTGACTGCATCCGCTGCAAGCCACTCCTTGTTATTAACCACCCAAACAACATCTACAATAGATTTGCCCATACTATGTACCTTCAATTCTTGCAACGCAATAACCTCTGCCTTCTCCTTTTTACATACTTATTAATCTGAGCTCGCTTGAAATTGCAACCCAATCCCCCAATATTCCAAGATAAAATTATCATTGATAAACAAATTTACCCACTCTGGCCCTTTTGCCCCCATTGGACTTACCTGCTCTTAGAAGTGTGAATGCCCAACAAATTGCTCTTGAGAATATTAACATTTAATCCGGGCACCATCTCAACATCACAAAAATAGGATCATGTCATTAGTAAACTGAAGACGCTAGATCTGAAAATCAGCATTCTCCACTCTGAATCCACTAATCAGCCCAGCAAATTGACCACTAACCATCATCTTACACAATGCTTCAGCAACCACTACGAATAGGAAAGGGGAAGCGAGTTCCCCTGCTTAAGACCTCTCGACGTCTAAAAGAAGCATTTAGGAGAACCATTGGCAAGCACGGAAAACTTAGCTGATCAAATACATTCTCGAATCCATCTCCTCCATTTACCCCAACCTCCCTAACATATTGTCTAGGAAATCCCAATTCACGTGATCATATACTTTCTTAATATTTTTCCCTATACAGCGAGTCCACGTGCTTGTGGGCAAATAACACGCTGTCAAGGATTTGCCTTCGCATCACAAACACCCCTTAGGATTCTGAGATGACATTTTCTAACTCCACCTGAAATCTTGAAGCCAAAATTTTAGCGTCCCCTGATTAGAATGATAGGTCTGAAATCCTGAAAGCACTCAACACCTTCAACTTTCGGGATGATAGCTATAAATGACACACCCAGCTCTGACAAAATCCAACCTCTCCCCCAAAATTCTGTTAAGACATTAAGCAAATCGCCTTTCACTCCATCCCAAAAGACTTCGAAGAACGACATCGGTAAACCATTTGGACCTGGAGCCTTGTCCCTGCTCAAATCAACCACAATTTTGATCTCCTCCACTGAGAAAGGATTTTCTAGATCTTCAGCTTCCTCCAAAGATAAATGGCTAAAATGAATATTATACATACCCAACCTTCATTCGAAAGCAGCGGGTACAATAGGAACTCCGTGGATTTTTTTCTTCTTTTTTTCCAAGTGTGTGTGTGTGGGCAGAGGTGTCGTGGGGTGTGTTGTGTGTGTGTGTGTGATCACTTTGATGACTCATCATCTTCGCCTTTGTATTTTTTTTAGCTTTATTTTTCCAATGGAAAGTCGTCGCTATTTCAAAGAGAGAGAGAGAGAGAGAGAGAGAGAGAGAGAGAGAGAGAGAGAGAGACATACGAAATCACTAAGGGCCTATTTGGATAAAATAAGGAGATGTCATTCCTGTAGAAATTTTATTTCCATGGTAAGTTTTGGAAACGAAAAGCTGCTTTTTCTGCTTCAAAAAAAAAAAAACGAAAAGCTGCTTTTGTTTGTTTTCCACTATAGTTTTCATGGAAACTGGTTTCAATTTCCATTTTTACAATTTGACAGGGAGTATGCATGGATAAGATTATTACTATTAGTCCGACCAGCATGATTTTCAACACTATGGTCCATCCACAAAAGGATCCACAACTTGAACGGTCTGGATTGACATATACGTAAGAGAAAAAATATATGGTTCAGAAAAGCAATTACTGATCAGAGGAAGAAGAAAATCCACAACACCCCTTTAATTGTTGCAGCAAAGGATGGGTTGAGAAAAACCCATTAATGTTTAGATGAAGAAAAGAGATCTAGAGTAGTGCTCTTGGAGGAAGAAGACTGATCCAAACGGCCACTTACTGGTCAGAAACGACGATCAGAACACAAATGGTCAGATAAACATGATTAAAATCCCCTTAATAGTCTGAGGAAGAACCCCTTACATCTAGAGCAGGTCGGGCAAATAGAAATAGATTTTCCTCAAGGAAAATGGCTTTCTTAGGTCCTGGTTAGGAGGGAGGAAAAAGGACTTTCCCATGGGAGAACTGAAAAATGGAAACCTGTTTTCCATGAAAAAAAAAAAAGCAGAAAATGAACTTCCACAGGAAACACATTTCCTGCTTTCACCTTGCAACAAATCCAAACAGCACCTAAAGGGAGAGTTGAAAACATGAGCAATCCCATTTGAATGAAATTAAATTGGCAAATTGAAACATATCATCACACAGGAATTTGCATTAGACAGATGAAAACATATTATGTACAGGAAATTACATTGGAAGATGATTATCTGCCGTTTGCTAGTGCCACATGCACCACTCTCTCCACAGTCCACACGCTCCTTTACAAGCGGAAGGCATGCGCCAACTGGCATGTGTGAAGGCTCACCATAAAGCTGATGTGACCCAAAATCAGGCTGGTCCATTCATCAGGTGGGCCAAACATTGCGTTGAATGTGGACCATTAAGAACTTCCCAACTGTCGTGTAGTAGTAGCCTGCATGATGATCTGACAATCACAACTTCTCCAGATCATGTGGGAGTCAGGGTTTACCCTGTGCACAGCTCGTGTGTTCCCAATATGTGCCAGGTTGGCACATGCATCTGCTGCAAGTTAAAGGTATGTGTGGGGCTAGCAATACTTTATCTACCACAAATTAGTTCTCCCAAATACAATACCTTCAGAAGGACATTGAGAGCCGAGCGTGTTTCATTCCTTGCTGATTCACAGTGGTCAATATTTGCATCCTTACAGTCCAGTGTTGCATGCATATTTGATGATATAAGAGGATCCAAAACTGGCTTGGTCGTGTTGATCCATTCCTCATGACAATTTTTGAACTCATGCCTGCACTTAGAAGGCCAACAATAATCATTCAGTGTATTATTCCACGACTAAAAGATCAAAAGAAATATTAAGCAGTTCATCAACACCCAGAAGCCAATTAAACAATTGAAGATAGGGGCATGAGAATTATTGTGTAAATAAAAATGAAAATTTTTTATTATGATGAAAAATGAATTGGAAATGAGATGGATCCTGCTAAAGTTCTTTCATAAGCGAACAATGCCATACATGAAAACAATTTCTCTTGGCCGAGCCTAAAATGACCATACCTATTAAGAATGAAATCCACAGTTGGATATTGTATACATTTCTTTCTACGTATTAACAAGAGTCACAATTTAGATTATTTTATACTATATATTCTTTAATTGATATTGTAAATGTGCTGTTTATAGTACAGATGGCCCTTTAGAAGATAGAATTGGATTTGTCAAACACGTAGGCATGCAATAAGCAAATCATGATAAAAGCACTGAACAAATACCCAAGTCTTGGATCGCCTAATGGAGCAAATTGGTACGTGAATGTCCCATGCACCAGTAGGAATGGACCTGGTTATGGTACATACAAAATTTAGCAAACCTGGCATCCATGGCTTGATCCAATGTTTAGAAGGTTTGTATCTTTTACTATTTATCAATGAAAATGAGTACGATGAGAAGAAAATAAACCATAAAATCATCGATCAGTCTCCGGTCTCTTCAGACTTGGTAAATTGCAATATCAAATGCTCAGATAATACTAGTGCATCATATATACCTGCATAAACTTAAGACAGTTGAAGAGTCAAAAAACCAAGTGGTTCTTACTAAATTTAGCAATCCTTGTATCCATGGTCTGATCCAATGTTTTAGAAGGTTTGCACCTTTTACAATTATCATGAAAATGAGTACTAAGAGAAGAATATAAGCCATAAATCATCAATCACTCTCTGATCTCTTCAGGCTCCGTAAATTGATGTTATTGAATGCTCAGAAGAATACTAGTGCATTATATACGCGCATAAACTACAGTTGATGAATAGTTGATCGCCCAGAAAATAATAATAATACAGTTGATGTGTCAAAAACCAAGTATTCCAATGTCATAATCAAAAGGTATACCAAAACTGTGAATGATCAATCTACAGTTTGAACTGCTTTAGTCAATAAATTGTAGCTGAATTGGCCAAGTCACACACTTGTCATCTTGGGAGGGCCCAGTTTGACATAACACCCCATGTTGATCAAGCTAACTCATAAAAAGGTTTAACATATGGTCATTGCAACATCAAGATTAGAATTTTTATAAACATCCCTACCCAATGGGTTTCATAAGAAAGAAAACATAGCCAAACAAACCGGTTATAATTGATCTTTTTATCATGTAAGATGTTCAGGATGTGGAGATGTCTACACAAGAATGCAATAAAACAAAGCAACATACCCTTTTCAAAAATAGTTAAATTCGGTATGCTTTCATACACCCCATGTTGCTCAAGCTAACTCATAAAAGGTTTCACATACGGTCATTGCAACATCAAGATTAGAATTTTTATAAACATCCCTGCCCAATGGGTTTCACAAGAAAGATTCCATAGCCAAACAAACCGGTTATAATTGATCATTTTATCATGTAAGATGTTCGGGATGTGGAGATGTCTACACAAGAATGCAATAAAACAATGCAACATACCCTTTTCAAAAATAGTTAAATTCAGTATCCACTTTTAATCTTAGACTTCTGATTCTGATGGCTACTTAGAGCACATTTTTGTATATATACTATTTACTAAGCAGCACTCAGGTCTGATTCACCAACAACCATGAAAACTGCAGAAAGGACTCCAAGTTGGCAAGAACGAGGCTGTTTTGTCTTCTTCTTCTTTTTTCTTTTTCTTTTTTAAATAACAACTAAGGCATTTTGAAGGATCACTCAGAATTAGCACGATGTTTTTCTATTCTATTCTATTCTTTTCTTTTCTTTCTTTGCTTTTTTTTTTTTTTTTGAAACGTAACAGTACCAGGGATTGAACCCTGGATCACTCACACACACTAAACTGTCTCTACCAGCTTATCTAACAACCGGGAGACATTTACAAATATAATTGCCAAGTGCATAAGCATGATGTTTTCTTAAAGCAAATACATGTTTACCAGTTTAATTGTTGATTTCATTTGTTCTCAGCCAAAAACATACAGACCATGAAAGACTCTTTCGCGCATAACTCAAAATGCTTCTGCAATCAACCAGCCTTTGGTGCTCAATCTTAGAAGCCGGGAGACCAGAGGCAGTCATATGGTTACATTTTCCCCCCATTTCTGTAGTTCCTTTCTTGACTGTCTATTTGTTGGCAACCTACTGAAGCATTAGGACTATTTATCTTGGATTTTTTCTTTTTTCGGAGGATGGGGGGCTGGCTATTTGGATTGAACAATGGACCCCATTTATATAAACTGAACACGAATAATCTCATACTAACTTTTGGCCTGAGGATCCTATAATACCTCTACTTGCATATGCTCACAGTACACTTAAAGGTATCAATGATTCGGTGTAAGTTTTGTAAATGAAGGATGATGCTCCAGAAACTACTATAATTTGCAGCTCTACAAACAGCACTAGACATTAAGAAAATTTTGCACTTCATTGAAGAAAATAGTAACTTAAAAAGTCATGGTAAGAGGGGCAAACAATAAGTTCCAAATGGATAGGCCATGTAAGTCTCATAAGATTTAGGATTTTCAAAAGCATAAGATAGCAAGCTTGCCTTTGAAGGAACTGCATAGCGTTTGCAAGACACCGCAATGAAGATACTTTCAGTTCACCATTTCTGTTCTTGCTATGGAAATGTTTTAAGCTTGGAACTTTAGAAGCCAAATAGTCCCCAAGATTTGCATGGTTTAAAACTTGTCCTAAAGAAGCAGGTTATGAAAATTAGATGACCTAGTTTCCACAATACAAACAAAAAGAGAATGCTGAAAAAGGAGAAGTCTATGAAGTACAATCAGTTTCACGATGGAAACCAAACACAGATGCAAGTAACAGAATTCTAAACATACTTCCAAAAAGCTTCTCAGTGGATTTGGTCACCAACTGAGCAACCCTGCTCGTAGGTATCTTTAGTAGTTGAAAACAGTCATCAGCTATTATTATATGCCTAGGTAGGCGTGAATCTGCATATGGAAGCCGTAGAAGCACATGACCCACACGACGCAAGATACTAGGATCCTTGGCAAACCATCCTGCATGCAAAAATTCATACACGTCAATTGAAATAACGAATTGAGACACCTAATAAGCTTCTTTTGCACTTGTGTAATAACTTTATATACTATCAATGCAAAATCTATTGGCCAAATTACTGAAATCCGGAAGAGTACTAGATAGAATTGTGAAGAGTAAACGACTCATCAGCAGATTCTCTGTAAAGGACTGATCAATTGAAGCACTGGTGCATTATCAAATGCCACCTTAGATTTTTTTTTTTTTTTTTTTTTTGGTTTAATCCTTTTCCCTCTGTTATACAATTATAGTTATAATTGTAAGAGTGAACCCTCTCTGCATATTTGTGCTTCACAAAGAGCACATACATCAGTGGATGCACAAATGTATGCTCGTGTTATGTACTTGCGTATGCATGTCGATAAAAACCTAAAACTGGTGCATCCATGTAGTCACAAGTATGCACTCACAGGGAAACATTAAAGAACAGATATTTCTACCCACTCCAGGTTCAGGATCCACGCTCTATTAGCTATGTAGGGCCCACCTCATGCCCCTACATCAAAACATTCAACTCCAACCTCACAAAATAGCAATAAGTCTCACCAAATTCTTGAACATTTGAATGAATTCACGAATCAATAAATTAGCATGAGTACTTTAGATTAATAAAGATAACACTAAAACCTGATGAGAGTCTACAGAGGAAGATTAGTAAATGGGTGAGACAGACTTGAAAACTGGCCAGTAAATCACCCAACTTCTGGACCCTAGTATAAACAGCCCCTGAACCCCAATCATAAAACTAGACTCAGTCTTGATAACACTAGCTCCACCCTTACCCGCTTACTGTAGCATAAATACTAACACTGTATAGCCTAAGCAAACGTCAGACCCATACTCAAACACCAACCACTACACGGTCCAGCCTATAAGACTGCCAACTCCTCTTAGCCAAACCCAAATCCAGACATTGTCCCAAAAGAGCCTACTCATTATCACTGTTTCAGCCCCCAAACTGAAACCAGCCCTGCTACCCAAATATTAGCCCTCGATTGCAGCCCACATGCTAACCAGAAAACCCGTAGACTATCGCCTCTGGTCCAATTCTCAGCCCACTCTTATTCTAGTCTTTCATGTTTCAACCAAACCCATCCTAGTCCAAACCTGTCCTTCACCCTTGTCCACAGATCTGTTACATAGTTGCATGAAGCGTGAAGTGAAATGGCAACAGATTCGTATGCATGAACAACTCCTGACTCCTGAGATGCGGGAGAAGGACAAAGCAAGACTTTGTATATGTTCCGTTAGATAATGGAAATGATGGTAGCTCAGCAAATCACGTGACTGTTATAGAATAGAAAATGAAGATAGCTAAGACGCAAAGGATGATGGAGAATCAAGGGAGCACCCAGACTTAGGGCTGGTTATGAACCGAGTCAGCTTGAGAAACTCGATCGACTCGACTCAAAAAAACTCACCTCGACTCAGTGGGACGAGTCAAGCCAAGCTTCATTTAAGAGCTCGAGTCAGAAATCGAGTCAAGTTCGAGCACTGGGTCACTCGACTCGACTCGTTTCATATAGATATATGTTAAAAAAAATACCATAATCTTCTTATCTCTCTCTCTCTCTCTCTCTCTCTCTCTCTCTCCCCTCTCTCCCCCCCCCCCCCCCCCCCCCCCCCCCCAACACACACACACACACACACACATTGGGGTCCAAGCTTAGGACATATAAAACCCTCACACGTTGGGGGGGTTTCTTAATCCTATTATTTTGTTCAGGTAAGAACATTCCTTGTTGAGCATACCTAATGAATGGAGTAATTTCAAGTAGAAAACATGGTGAGCACACTGTGGTTGTGTGTTTTACACACTGCACAAAACAGGTGCTACAATGAGACCACACACCATACACATCTACAAAACAGGGGCTATGGTAAGACCAAACACCATATGCAGCTATTGATTGCAATTTTACGAGGGAGGTAGTGCATCTGATCCATGAATCAGCTGGGCCTCATCGTGAAGATGGTCCGCACAACAATCGGGCAGTCCATTCATGTGGTGAGCTATGCATGTACTGTGTTAATCTATGGTTCAGAAAATGTTACTGGTGGTCTGCATTCAATGTGCGTGTGACCTGGCCAATGAAAAAACTGATCAGAGCTAGGCCATTTAAATGGTGGGATCCCACCTGTAGAAATACTATTCTCCCCTAATATATGTGTGACTTCTTGAACTTAATGTTGTTGACTTTTAATTTGTATTTTGTAGCAAAAAAATATAATAAATTGATGTGGGGAGCAAGCTCGACTTGACTCGAGGTAAGCTCGCCTCGACTCGATCCACTAGCTCGCCTAGAAAGGTTTAGCAAACAAGGCAAGCTCCAATGGTAAGCTCGAAGGTGAGCTCGAACTCGAGGAGAGCACAGACGAGTCAAGCCAAGCTTGGCCTGACCCACCTCGACTCGACTCGGCTCGATGTACAGCCCTACCTAGACTCGACAGGAAACACAAAAACAAGTAGCAAATTTACGCTTCAATCCAAATTCCTACACCCAGTACAGAGGAAGGAGTTTATGGATATGATCATGGCCCTCACCCTGGATAACAACCTCCATGTCTCAGCAAGGACCACAGGTCTAATGGCGCAACAACCCAATCATCCGAACTAGCACCTCTTTCTTGAGGTGGGATACTCTTCAAGCTTTGATGATCTAACAAAGTGCATAATAGTGGAGACTGAACACTTCTTCAGGAAGCTCAATTAGAGTATCTCCTATGATTGGTTACAACCATTGGAAGACTAATTTAGACTGTAATCAATGACCAACAAGTTGAAGTCATGATTTGCAAGAATCTCTTGGATAATGATGTTGCTTATTTGTTCACTTTGAGTATTGGAGACTGTACAATTATTGGATTGATGAGGACATCCGAGCACCAGTCAGAGTATACCAGAGGGGGAGGAAGCTCCTGTTTCTTTATGGCTAGGTGATGCATAGATGGGGCCCCATGGGCCCAATTCGAGTGTCTAGCCCATTGAAAACCCCACATGCATGATTATGCATCTTTGAAGGCCCCACACTGGGAAAATGCATGTGGGCTATCTAATTGGACCATTCCGACCGTTGGATCATCGTTATTGGACACCTTGATTGTGGGCCACGAAACAGTTTAGTTTATTTAGTTGTTTATATGTTTTGTTATTTTTTTGTTTAGCTTATATTTTTGTTGAGATTAGGGAGTTAGGAACAAATTTTATTTTATTGAGTGCCTCAATGTGAAACTTTTTATCTAAGTGTCTTTTTGTAAAAAGTCTTTTCTGAGACTATATAAGGCTTGGACGTCTCCACCCTAGCCATTATTGAGCGTATGAAATAAAGTTCTTCTCTCTTTGTGATGAAGTAAAACTTCCTGCGATTAGAGTGATTTATGTGAAGCCATGGAGTGATTCCATCTTATCTATCTCTTAGTTTCTTCTTTCAAGGTAATATCTACACTTTTCTCTTCTTTTTTCTCTCTCTACTTACCACAATCTCTCCCAATCTTTCTCTACTCCATTATTTTCTTTGTTCTCCCTAAAACTTATCCCTAATCTCCTCCAAAACGCATCTAAACCTAGACCTACCTACACTGTATCACCGTACGGACCAGCACATGTAACCATACGACCGTACAAACAAGACCGTATGGCCAACCCATATCCTCTCCCTTTCTCCCTTTCTCCCTTTGTTCCTTGCCCCTTTCTCTCTAAAAATCCATAACCCCAAGCCTAAAACCCTAAGTCTCAAACCCTAATTCCCCAAAATCATAATTCTCAAAACCCTAATTCCCAAAATTCGATTCCCAAACCCTAACAAACCAAGTGAACCCCTTTGAATTGAGAACAATCCCTATGCTAGATGGAAGTTCTACTTTTCCATAGATCCCTATTGAATCATAATTTCTTGTATTTGCGTTAGAGGATTGTTTATGGCTTTGAACTATAGCATGTTTTGTTACTTGAATCATTTAACTTTGTGATAGATTAGCATTAACTTGTGATTTATATTGTTCTAGTTAGTTCGTTTATGATCTCATCACATCGCTCTAGGTTAGGCCATCCGTCCCGCACCATGGATTTTGTGGATGATGATTAAATGATGAAATCTGGCACAACCATTTGGTTGAAAAAAAAAAAAAAAGAAGACAATGTAAGAGTAGAATTTCTGGAAATTTTGAGACAGAACGGACTTCCTCTTGTGACTACTTGGAAGGAGGCAAAAGGCAATATTGAAGCAATTATTACTACCCCTGGATTATGAGGCCACGATAGGGAAACTTCACTATCAAGGAGTATACTAATGATCTAACAGTGCACTACGGAGTAATAGAGAATGAAAGGCAAGCAGTAGCTTGTCAATGGAATGGGTTAGAAGGAGAAGTACAGAGGGAGACGATGGCAGTGACCTCATAGTGCCGATGATCCTTTTCAAATTTCCCTAAGACTTGGAGAGCAGCAATAGAGGGTAGCCATCAGATGTAACAGCCCCCCTAGCTGAGGGATATTCAGCACCTAGGCCAATCCAAAACAGCTCCACCCCTGCACTTCCACACCACAATAGGTATTGCCCCCCACCCCCCAAACAATTACCAATGGGATATGGGCCAGCCTGTATCTGCCTTGAATCATGAACTGATACAGCTAGTGTACGGTCATATCATAATAAATTATTTAAAACCATGATTCCAATACACCGTCGATGTTTGGTTAACTACTCTTATTGGATGACATTACCTTGAGTCTATTTGGAATGATGTCATTCCATGAGAGATTACCATATTTTACTCAGCCATCCTTTATTTGTATGATCATGAGTACAGAACAGCTTTGCCAACGTATTTGCCTTGATGCGCAAGAGGAAGAAGATCATCCTAAAGCCTATGCAAGGTGATCTACTGAAACAAAGTCACAACTCTCGTGATGATTCAAAAGGCGACCACCAAGGTATTCCGTAACATTAACGGTGGCCATAATGGCCACCACTGTTGCCTTTAACGGCCGTTGTGATCACTTTTTTTTATCAAAAGAAAAAACCCAAAAAACTTGTATCTATCCCATGACATTGAGAAAAAAAATCCAAAAAACTTCTATATGACCAGTAACAGACCATTACAAGGCTGTTATGGCCTTTACAAGGGGTGTAACCGGTGTTAATGGCAATTATAGGTCGTTTTTTGCATAACGGTTATTACGGCCATTACGACTCTAATGTGTAACGGTTGCCACCTTTACAGCGTTACCTTTACATAACGGCCTTTACGGCACACCATGGCAACCACAGATGATGTCGCCAAAAAATAGGTGGATACCAACAATGAATAGGACAAGTGATGTAGTAGCCAATGTTTGAAGTGTCGGTATCACTACAAGTTTCGCTAGTTGGGATATCACCATCATTTCAAAAAAAGAAAAAGAAACAATATCGATATCACCGATAATATCGTTGATAATAAAAAAAAATGCGGGGAAACATTGGGGGAAACATGGGGAAAACAGTGGAATTTTTCGGTGAAACTTCAGGAGATGCTAAAATACACATATTTGCATATTTAGGAACAAAAAAACTTGCAAAAAGAATGCATACATAATAAGTTTCCATTTAATGGGGGCCTAAAAGCATGTGCAGTAAGAAATCAGTCCAACCATCCCATCGATCTATCCAACCATCCATCCAACATCCACCTTCCATTCAAACATCCATCAATATTTCAGAATATCGACAACACTCGATATTTCCCAACAAATTGCCAACAGCTAGAAAGGATACGAAAGATTGTGGTCTCGATATCACCTTGTTGTGATAACGATAATATCGCAAAAATAGAACACTGAATACAATCATGCACCCATAAAAAAAATATATGAAATGGGAATTTTTTTTAATAAACAATTTTTTGGCGATATCGATACATTGACAATATTATCAAAATATTGCCAATGCACTAGCAATACAAGCGAAGCGACACTAGGAATTTACATAGTAGAAAATATTGGAGATACACTGGCGATATCGATACATTGGCAATACAAGCAACAACTGGAATTTACATAGTTGAAAATATTGGCAATATTGAATCATTGATACATAGGCAATATTTAGTGATAGATCATCAATACTTGCAATTTCTGATACTACCAGTGCTATCAGTATCGCTACCAGTGTTACCAGTATCGCCAAGCTAGAGATACGGATAATATCAGGGATATTTTGATAATATCGGAGATACTTCAGACAATAGTAGCAGCCGGCAACAATGAATGAGACGCCTAGGAAGACAACGCCTACAAGAAGTCATAACATGCAGAGGTGCATCAAAAATCATGCCAAGTCAAAAGGGGGACTTCATCATCGACTTCCACCAAGGCAGACAAAGATTCACCATAAAGATGAATCAGATCAAGAATGGACACCAGCTTCCAACTCGACGACAAGTTCTTTCCAAGCCAACAGGAACTGATGCTGGACGATTTTATTCATTAAATTGGGTCCACAATGGACCCCGCTACTCCATGTAATCAGATCAGGTCATGATTCATGGTCCTAGTTGGACTGTAGTGCCCAATCCAATTGGATAATCCATTATGGTCTGATTGACTTGGGGGCATACAGAGTCAATTGGATGGCTTTATATACCATACAACTGGATTGTGTGACCCATAAGTACAACAGGATACCGTTTATACCATACACAATCAGTATAGAATATAGGGCTTTTATTGTTTATACAAACTCTATAGCAAATTGTATTCCATACAATTGCATATATATCCAACCATATGGTTAGTATGTAAAGACTCAAAGTATTTGGATTTTTCTATTTCAGTTTCCTTATTTAGTATACCCTTTTATTGCAAGTTTGAGATAATTTAGGAATGTTTTATGGGAGGACCAATAGACTTTTAGACTTGGTTTCTTTGATTTTAAGTAGGATTAATATGGCTCAATTACCCCATACATATGCCATGGTATATTTTATTGAATAAAACTAAAATGTTTGTTTCCTAAGATGGGATACAAGTACTAGGAGAAGATTCTTCTAGAAAATAGAGGTGAGATGACTCTAGGACCCTTTGGGGTGAGATTCCCTTAGTTTTTGTGTCGTTTGATTCCACATCTTTACCCTTTTTCTTTAATTTCCTTATTTTCTAACTTCATTGGATCGATTGAGAAGTATTAGAGCGTATAGTGGTGGAAATCGATCGTCAAAGTCGTAATATTTGAATATTTATGTTTCGATTCCATATTTGCACTCCAAGGTATGAACACAAGTACACAACTACATTACATTAAGCCCTAAAGGAGATAAAGATGATATGCTTTAGAACCATTAGCTTTGTGGGGAATCATACTAAGACCACCAAAGTTTTATGCGCATGGCTTCACAAAGTCAAGGGTTCTATCAATTGTTCCAAGGCACAAAACATGAAACAGAAACAAGTAGAAATGACAAACGCAAAATGCCTTACAAGTTACAATTAAGAGTTGCCAGTAGGAATTCTAGGGAAAGCACCGTGTGTATGTCTCTGTGTGTGTGTGTGTGTGGGGGGGGGGGGGGGGGGGGGGGGGGGATGATGTGTGCATATGTATGGGTGCATGCCTTGTAATCATGGATATTAAAAACAAAAAAAAATTTACTACTATGGCCTAAAATTCCTATCCATGGGATTTGTTAAGCCCAAATCAGTAAGAGATAGAGGAGAGGGTGATATGACAGTTTAATTTAAGGTGAAAAATAAGCTGGTGGAGCAGAGAGTAACAACGACACTTCTGTATAAGTATAATTTTCCACCAGCATTCAAGTACTTGCAAGAGTTACAATATAGTGGTATACCATGACCCTATGACAATGAGTGAAGAAATGGTGTAAGATGCACGAATCTAGCATTTGATCCAGTTAAAGCGAAGTGCAACAGAAATACTCCAATTAGGATCACTAAGTTAAGATGTAGTTTATATTTCGTTCTCCAAAAGACAGCATAAGAGGAAGTTCCCACCAACCAAAACTTATTTTTGCATGAACAACAATTGCATGTGTTCTTTATTTCTTCTTTTTTCTTTTTTTTCGGTGGTACAACAATAGCATACGTTCCGAAAGTCTCATTCAACCACAAAGTTTAGGGACTGTTTGGCCCGCGGGATTAAATGGTATGGAATTGCATTAGATGGGATTAACACCATTATTGCACAATGATTGCATGTCTGGAAATACCATGGAATTTTGACCATCCAATCCCCATGTTTGGGATCAGATTCTTCCTCAAGCAAAACTCTGATTGGTGGATGATGGATTTGTAATCAACGGACCAGATTCACAACTGATGTCAGTCACTTGTACACATATACAACTCAAACATCAAGTGTAAAGGATGTATATGGATGGACCGTATGGATAAAATGCAAGCATCAATGTGGGGCCCACAGATGGAGTGGATTTCAAAATCCACCAGAAATCCCGAATGGGACAAAATGCAATTTCATTCCACCCAATCCCATTCCTTCCCGTGTCTCCAAACGTCCCATGGAATTTGCACAGAATCAAATGCAATTCCATCCCACTTAATCCCTCCTAAGCCCACGTACCAAACAGGCCCCTACTGTTTATCTGGAGAGCAAATATATCTTTGACTCAATTTGAATTAACAGAAATCCTTCCAAAACATACCGACAGTGTCAAGACTCGGTGAGACAGGAACGACACCGATGTTAGAAACAGCCCCATGAGAAGCTCGGAATCCTAATATACCACAATAGGCACCAGGTACTCTTACACCACCAACACTATCAACACCTGTAATTGACAGTCAGTCAGAAAAAGATGCACTAAAGAATTTATATAAACAGCATTAGTTATCTTCATGGACCTCAGAATCTAAAATCTGACATAAATTTCAAAGATGACAAGGGTTCAAAAACAAGATAAGCTTACGGTATTCTATGTATCCAGTAAATTGTTTTGAAAAATCTACAATAGGCATCCTCACTCAAAAGCCAGTACCGGCACTCTTACTGACCCACCCATCAGGCACATGATAGCCACCAGCCATCAATCGCCAAAAGATACCCTTGCATAGAGCTGTTTTTTATCATCGTCATAGCCATTCTCCCAACAATTTGGGGTTGGCCTTTAAATGTTAGATTGGCAGAAGTTATATGATCAAATGCACAACAGACATCAACGTCCTCTTTATACAGGGCTGTCGGAATGACCATGGCAGAGGCTCACACTGATGCCATCACATGCTAGAAAAATCCCCCAAAGGGCGAGCAAGCAATGTAGGTCATGAAGAGGCTGTTCTCAGGCAAAACACTAAGCATGAAACACCCAAACACATGAAACATCATAGTTGGCAATTCAAGTCAGTTGGGAACCCACTGATACATGTAACATGATTACCAAACAAAACACACACACGTAAGAGGCATAGAGCAGTCTTTCTTGATTAATAATATATGCAACAGAAAAAATGTAATGAAGTAAAGAATAGCAAACGTCACAACAGAAATTAAGCAATTGCATTGATAATCAGGATGTTGGATGTTAGACTTCCTTCAATGGCAAATAGCCCAGTTCCTTTAAAGTGCAAAATCCCGAAATCTTGTAGAAAGCTGGCCTGAGCTCTTAAATCTGGGATGGTATTCAAAAACGATTACATAACGGCAGTTACGTAATTGTAACCATTACATGTTACAGGGCCATAAGAGCTGTTACGGAAAAAATGGCCCGTAATGTATGGGCCGAAACAAGTTTTTATTTTCAAAAAAAAAAAAAAGGTTATTCATTACGGCCTGTATTGTAATAGAAACAGTGGTGGCCATTAGAGAGGTACGCACGTAGTGGCAACAAGGAACCCGTTGTGAAGATAACTATCGGGAATTTAGCTCCATATGGGATCTAAAATGACTTTCCTTACTATTCTACAGCCAGGCTGAAAAGAATAAAAAATTTCTAGAGAGGAAGAAGCATTCAAAATAGAGGCTGTTTAATAATATAATAGAATCATATATTCTTCTTCTTCTTCTTCTTTTACAGATAATAGTGAATTTTATTAAAAGAGGGGAAAACAGGAAAGATATTTGCCCATCCATGTGTGCTAATAAAGCCCCAGGCCCCGATGGCTATCCCATTTCCTTTTTCCAGAATTTTTGGCCCATCCGCCAGAAGGATGTAATGGACTTTCTTTTCGAGTTCTACAAGCACAGTAGGCTGTCTGTAGACATGGGAGCTTCTTTTATTGCTCTTCTTCCCAAGATTGAAGGAGTGGAGCAACTAAGAGATTTTCAGCCTACTAGCCCAATAGGTAGCCCGTACAAGACTTTAGCAAAGATTCTGGCATTGCAATTCTGAGGGGTTCTGCCTAAAGTTATTGACGACAATCAAAGGGCATTTTTTATGGGTAGACAGATTCTCGATAGTGCACTTATTGCTCATGAACTTAGTGATTCTAGGCACAAAGAGTAAAAGCAGTGTGGTCTGCAAGGATCCACTTATTTCTCATGAATGCATTGATTCTAGGCTCAGAATATCAAAATTGTTGTTAATCCAAGACTTCAATCCAGCCATTGAAACCTCACTCTGATACCAATCTGGCGTAGCCAACTGATGGGAAGGATCTGCCAAACATAGGCACCTCCAAACTAAGCACAGGAATCACAAACAAAGTAAAAACATTAACTAGAATTTTCATTCATTTCCAATGTGCCTTGATAACACTCATGTCAAATGCTTAAATAAACTTTAAGATGTACAAAGAAGAAGGTTCTTAATGTCATTGACAACTAATGACCTATTGCAAAAATGGAATAGTAAATAAGAAAGATGGTTAATGCATAAAAGATATATAATGAGATTTTATTACGTGGCTAGCTGATTGATATTGCATAGCTAGCTGCCTACTTAGGAGGCTTTTTTTAATACACGTACTCACGCCCACACACACCACAATGGGCACTTGAACCCATGACCTCAATGTTGAAACTCACTACCACTGAGCTATGAGAAGCCTAATTAGGTGGCTTGAGCCTCCATATTGATGGGCTAGTTGTGGGGCTTAGGCTTGGAGCCTTGGACCTAATGGGCAAGGGCCTAGCCCATGGATGATGTAGGATGACCTAATTATGATGCATGCTCATGAACATATATAATCCAGCAGAAGTAAATAGCAATAATAATCTAGAATTCAGTATCTACTATCATAAATTAAGAAAATCATAAAAGAAACATGCAATAATGCGGGCCATCATTACAACCACGAAGTATGAAGTTCAAGTAGTGCATAGGTTGGATCCAGCAAGGGATGGAACCTCCCGATCTTGCATGGTTAAAATCCAAGCGAACAATGAGGATCACTAGTCCAGGGAATCGAAGGATTTCTCGGATTTGATGATCGAAATCTGAGAATTAGAGTTTGAAACCTAATCTCGGATTTATGGTTGTAGAGAAGGGAGAAAATAGATTAAAAGAAAAGAGGAAGAAAAGGAATTTACCTTAGAAGAATGTTAGAGGAAGAAGGAAGAAGAAAAGAGAAGATTGGAGAAGAGAAATAGAAGATCCACAGAGAGAGAGGGAGGAAGGAGGCAACCAAAAGGCTTTCTTTTCAATAATCAATAGCTAGATTCGAGTTTAGGGCTTAGCCCTTTTAAATAACCACTAAGAAGGAAGAAAAATACCGAAATACCCTCAATACTTAAGTTAAAACACAACTAAAAAAAAATAGTTCGCACGGTGGTTGGGCGCTCGGTGAACAATCGATCGGGTGCCCCATGAAGGCCAAAACAGTCCAGCAACTAAACTTGCAAATCAAATGAATTTCGGGCACTCGATGACCAATGGTCGGGTGCCCGACCTTGCCGACAGCCTAGAAGCGTCAGGATTGCCGACAGCCCAGAAGCGTTGGAAAAGCCATCAAGAATCTGGATTCTCTGCTTTTCTGCCAACGGCCCGGAAGCGTCGGGAATCATTTGGAAAGCCGTCGGGAATCTGGATTTTCTATTTTTCTGCAACATTTTTCGTGTTCCTCTTACATTTATCTTCCCATGGTGGGGCCTTCTCAAATGTCCCAAACCACATGTGTAAGGTCTTCAATGCTCCTCATGTCGTCACGAATGATCCAAGCCCTCCATCGGGCCAAAGAGATGCATGCGTTGCTCGCCTCCTACGCTGATAAACCCTAAAGGGATTGATGTCCGCATCAATGGATCTTGGGCCTAGTACAGCTTATTCATCCACAGAAAAGTGGACAACAAATTTACATTTAGGGGGGTGTTTAGGAACATGGAAAACCCACTTTTCCCAGTTCAATAAAAAATAAAAATAAAAAAAAGAACCCTTGGAAAACCGATTTCCATTTCCCAGCCATTCCTCAAAAATCATGGACATCAATTTCTCCCAAAGAAGGCATTAAATCATTTTCTGAGGTAAGAGTCGTACAGAAGAAACACAAGGTGACCCTTTGACGGTGATTGTACATGTGGATAAAATAAATCAAACAAAAATTACATGTATAGAAGCTTACCCAAAGAGAAGTCTACTAATTCAGCAGCAACCGCCACAGCAGATCCACTAGAACATCCTCCCGGTATACGCGCATGAGCTGCAGGATTGGTTGGTGTGCCATAATGTTTGTTTTCTCCATTAATGCTGAAAATAACATATCCGGATTATACAAAGAACTAATACTAGTTACAATTAAGCTACCATACACACAACACAAAATACAGCTAGGATCTGGACAAAAAAAAATATAGGCATCACTTTGTCCCTACTTAAACAGAACAAAGTCCAAAAAATTCTAAGAATCCAAAGGATAAGCATCCATCCGCAGCATGCATAAATTGAGAACCCATGATGCATAAATATATAAAGAGACATGAGAAGAAGCCTCAATAGAATGAGTCAAGTATTGACCTATATGCCATTTCATCTATGACGGTTTTTCCAACGCAAGTGGCACCCCCTTCTACGACAGCTGAAACAGCTGACGATGTCCATGATGCAGCCTCATGTGTTGTAGCCCAATCTGGATTGCCGAACCCAGTAACATATCCATCGATATCAAACCTGGAAACCATACAACAAACAATATGTTACTACCTACGAAAAGTGCTGACATCACAAGTGTTATACAAAACAACCGATTTATCAATAAAAAATATTATCATCATCTAAGCCCTATCCAGCAATCCCAACTAAATAGGGTCGGCTCATGAATACTTTTCCACCACTGCACTCTACCAAGGACCATGATTTCAGTTAGACCATAGGTCGTCATCATCATCATCATCATCATCATGTTGATATAAAATATGGCTATCATAAAATAATCAAGAATGTCAATATGGCTACTAGATGAAATCTTCAACAGAGGTGTCGAAACATAGCATAGACAACTTCATAAACTGAAGTATTACAGACTAACTACAATACCACGCCACATGAAAAGCAAGACATAAGCTATGCAAGAACCTTGCTTTAATCATAATTATGATCTTCTTACTTGCAAAAGGCAGAAAGATGGCTTAGTGATTCTAGAATCACCCTTCTAAAAGCAAGAGTACCTAGAACGCAGGTAGCTCCAGTAGAGTATGGGAACAGTAGGCCATATGCTAATTCCTCCAACACGTAGTACCCTAGTGGTAGGCCATATGGGTCACTCTAGTACATATTGGTATGTATACACAATATGGTTATATATCCAATTCGTATATAAAATGATGAATGTTCTTAACAAATGTGAATGTGGACTGTTATATGGCCCATTGTTGGCCCATCTAGGTTTAGGATGTAATGGGTATTTTTGCTTTTGGTATTAATGGCATTCTGATAAATATTGAAAACTATGATAGAGGTGGAGACGTGTGAACCCTAATCCTTATTCTCTCTCTCATCCCTCTCCTTTCTTTCCTTTTTCTTCTTCTCTTTCCTCCTTTCTCAATCTGTTCACATGGTATTAGAGCTAAATTGATCTAGGCATCGATCTCCTCCTTCAACATTTCTTCTCTCCTTTTATTGTTTTGAAGTGAAAATCTAAGGTCGTTGGGGGCTGATATACTCAAATCTCTCTCAATCGATATATGGTGGGCCATGTAATCGTGTCCTATGAATGTGTGTGAGGCCCACTTTCATATAGATCCATCGTGATGGACAAAAGTGGGGCATTGTGTGTTAATGGCCAAATTTGTGATCAGATTTGAGATCGAAAATGTGTTGCAGGTGAGCATTGCAAGGGTTAGAGAATCAATGTACATATGAAGATGTTGAAATAAGTTCCATCAAGTGATCATGTTCATTGATATATATTGGTTTCTAAAATACATGCAGGGTAAGTTATTCGTTCCTCCTTGGGTGTTTGATTTCTCCTTGATCAATGGATGTCAAGAATGACACCAAGAGTCTTTTGCGTTCATCTGAGTCGATGAACTTTCAGATTACATTGGGCAAATTATTTACTGCAAGCCACATCATCAGATGTATTCCTTGTGGGTAAAAGGAAATTAAAACATTTAACTTCCCCCAAACATGACGAAAGTTCAATAGAGTACGAAGATTGGGTGGTAGAGGATACCCAAATTAGGGCTATCCATGGAATAGAATGGAGCCTCATATTAGTGCAAATGTTATTTTTTTTCAAGACAGCGAAGGAAGTATGGGATAATATTAAGGAGATGTATTCAAGGGAAAAAAACTTAACTCGGATCTACAAGTTAATTAAAAGTATTTTCACTCTTCAACAAGGAGATTAGAATGTCGAAGAGTATTATACTGCCTTGCAAGGCATGTAGGAGGAACTAAATGTATACCAGCCCCTATCTACAAATGATGAGACTATGGGATGGCAAAGGAGAGGAATTTCGTGTTGCCAAATTCCTCTCTAGTCTTCGTACTAAGTTTGACCCTGTTCGAGCTCAAATTCTTGGAGGTAACAAGATCCCATCTCATCATCATCCACGGCTACCCCCACACAGTCAAGCACCATTTGTCTTGCATTTTCTGATAGTGTACCCTGGATCATTGAGTCAAGAGCTTCCAATCATTCAACCAGTAAGCATAGTGTATCATATCAGTTAGGATCGTTTTCATCCATGTATTCTGTCACACTAACAGATGATACTATGATTCTTCAACCCATGTGTTTGGGTTGGGTACAACCCGTCCTACCCCATCGCTTTAATTGTCATTAGTATTTTACATTCCTTAATTTCCTTTTGAGTTTGTTAATAGTGAATCAACTAACCAAATCCTTAAATTATTCTGTCACATTTTATCTTTCTTATTGTGAATTCCAGGATCTAAAAACGGGGAGGATGATTGGTCAAGGGCATCAAGCAAATGGACTCTATTACCTCAATCATAGAATAACTAGAGTTGCTCATTTTGGGGATTTTCTGGGCTATTTGGGGGAGCCGCAATAGGAGGTGTTTTCATAATAGAAGTTCTATGGTCTAAGAGGTTATTAGGGAGATTAAGTGTAATTTGATGGGTAGGCTTCTTATGTAAAAGCAGTTAAATCTATAAATATTTCTTCTTTATCTGAGTTGTAGTATAGGTTGTATTCTTTTGCACGCCTCTCTCTCTCTCTCTCTCTCTCTCTCTCTCTCTCTCTCTCTCTCTCTCTCCAAAAAAAAAAAAAAGCTGGACTTGCATTGTGAACATAAATCTCTCTACATAAGTGGTATTCCAGGCTTGGGTATCCCCCCCTTGAGTAGTTTGAAGAGTCCAGTCCCATCATTGTCGCGTGTCAATGTTAGAGTGTGAGGCTTGTGAGTTGAGTAAACACCAAAGAGTATCTTTTCTTTCTTGTAGGCAAGAGAAGTGGTAAACCTTTTTTAATTTAGTATATTCTGATATTTGGGGTCCAGTTCATCTTATTAGTTTATCTATTTTCATGTACTTTGTTATTTTTGTGAATGATTATCCCGTATTGCATGGCTATAATTGATGAAATATCGACTAGAAGTATTTTCTTAATTTAAAGAATTTCATATGGAAGCACAAACTCATTTCACTTCTAGGGTTTGTGTTTTGCATTAAGATAATGTTAAGAGAATACGTATCTGATCAATTTAATTCATATCTTTCATCTCATGGCATTATTCACCAAACTTCATGTGCACACACACTATAACAAAATGAGGATAATGAAACGTAAGAATCATCATTTACTTGAGATTGTTAGAGCCTTATTATTGAATATAAAGGTTTTGAAAATATTTTAGCATGCTTCAATCTTAACTACATGCTACATGATAAATCGGATGCCTCCATCTATCCTAGATGGGAAGTCACCTCTCTCTGTCTTGTGTCCTTACATGCCCTCCTACTCTATTCCTCACAAGGTGTTTGGTTGCTTATGCTTTGTGTATCAGCTTGATCATGTTCATGACATGTTTAAACCAAGGGCTATCAAGTGTATCTTTCTTAGGTACTCCCATACCTAGCAAGAACATAAATGTTATAACCCTGTCTCATGGAGATGTTATGTATAAACCAATGTCACATTCTTTGAACAAACTACATATTTCTCTAAGGGATGTCTTTAAAGTTTAAAGTGAACTCCATAACTAATCTTCCCATGCTACCAAATATTACAACTGGAGTTGGAGAGATGTCTATGCAATGTGCAATTCAGCCTTTGCAAGTTTACTCCAGATGTTCCAAACATGGAGATGAAGTACAAATAATCATGATTTCCACCAACTCTCCCAATCTAAGATCACACCTCCACCACTAGATGAAGATAATCTACCCGATGCTGTTTGTAAGGATATTCGTTCATGTACATAGCATCCTATTTCCAACTTTGTTTCATTTAGTGGTTTGTCTCCACAATTTTGCCAATTTGATTTGTCTTCGTCCTCTATATCCATTTTTCATTCTTTTTAGGAGGCTCTGAGTTGTGATGGGTGGAAACAAGCAACGGAAGAAGAAATAGTTGCACTTTATTAGAATCAAACTAGGAGGTTAATTGAATTACCTCCTTGAGAGCATGCAACTGGGTGCAAATGGGTATATAAGGCAGAATACAATCTTGACGGCTCGGTGGATCATTTAAAAACTCGGTTAATTGTCAAATAATACTCTCGGACCCTTAAAGTGAACTCTCAGAGGCCTTCACACCTATGGCAAAGCTTCAATCAGCATGAATAATGATTGTCAATGCTAAAAATTTGGATTGGCCAGTATATTAGCTTAATGTAAAGAATGCTTGTTTTTGTAGAGATCTAGTTGAAGAAGTTTACATTGAGCAACCAACCGAGTTTGTTGCTTAGGGATAAGGTATGTCATCTCAAGAAATCAATTTATGGGTTGAAGTAATCTCTTAGAATTTGGTTCGACAAGTTTAATAAAGTGGTGTTAGAGTTCAAGGTGAAATGTAGCAAGCTCGACCATTCTGCTTCTGTTCAGCAAAGTGAGACAAGCACTATTATGTTGGTTATATGTACAAACGACATCATTGTCACAGGCAGTGATAGTACAGGAGTTGACAAGTTGAAGAAATTTTTATAGCAACAATTCTATACGAAGAACTTGAGCCATCTTTGATACTTTTTGCGCATTACGACAGTCAAGTCCAAGATGGGCATATCAACTTGTCACAATGAAAATCTGTGATAGATTTTTTTGATGAGACAGATCTTCTAAGAGCCAAGCCTACTGAGAGACTCCGATGTATACAAAAAAAATGGTGTGGTCGAGGTGAATTAATTGATAATCTAAGGAGATGTCATTGACTTGTGGGAAAATTAAATTATTTAACAATTACCCAACCTGATATTACATATCCTTTCAGCGTGGTTAGTCAATTTATGCAGGCTCCCCAGATTCCTCATATGAAAGCCATGCTTTGTATCCTTAGGTATTTAAAGGAAGCTCCTAGTTGTAGTATCCTCTACAAGTAGAATGGTCATCTTTGAGTGGAAGGATATCTTGATGCCGATTGGGTTGGTTCTCCATCTGACATGCAATTTACATCTAACTATTAACTTTTGTATGTGGTAATCTTGTTATATGGAAGAGTAAGAAGCAAAGTGTTGTGGCTCATTCAACA
This sequence comes from Liriodendron chinense, assembly GCA_003013855.2. Lineage (NCBI taxonomy): Eukaryota > Viridiplantae > Streptophyta > Magnoliopsida > Magnoliales > Magnoliaceae > Liriodendron > Liriodendron chinense. The sequence continues at coordinate 2,333,132 of ML058441.1, read as the reverse complement.
GTTGCTGTAGAATACAAAGCAATGGCCCATGCAACATGTGAGCTTATTTTGCTAAAAACATTAATGGGTAAACTTGGGTTTAAAATTAAAGTTCCTATAAAGTTGTACAGTGACAATTAAGCAACCTCTCATATCACCAACAAACCTATCTATCATGAGAGGACCAAGCACAATGAAGTTGATTGCCGGTTTATAATTGAAGTTCCTATAAAGTTGTACTGTGACAATCAAGCAACCTTTCAATTCTCATACTGCCAACAAACCTATCTATCATGAGAGGACCAAGCACAATGAAGTTGATTACCACTTCATCCGGGAGAAAGTTGCAGCTAAGGAAATTTGCATGCCATTCACCAAGTCCCAACATCTACTAGCAAATATATTTACAAAAGTTGTATCGTACTCATAGATCGTCTCTTTATCAAGCTGGGAATTCATGACCAGTGTTTTTGGTAGCGTACGCTACATAGTGTGGTGTAGCTAAAACGCTACATAGCATATGCTAGTAGCATCGTACACTACGATGCTGATAGCATACGCAACACATATGTAGCGTGTAGTTGTGGCAGTGTATGCTACCTATAACTCATTTTAGTTTTCAGTTTTTTAAATTGTTAATGCTACAGATATTTTGGAAATAGTGGTAACTCATCCTCATCACACGTAGCAGTTAGGTCAATCTGGACCACCCAAATTGTGGTCCCTATAGTGAATAGATGGTATCTTTATTATTACGCTCATCAAATAATTCTAACCATTTGATTTTGGGCATGAAACTATACAGCTAGAGAGGCTTTAGGTGTTTTAAATGGTAGCAGACTCATACAACATAAAGGCTTTTTATAACTTAAGCCTTTTGTAAAGGGTTTTGAAAAACCCACCCAACTCCAGCGCTGCTACTACTGGCACCAAAAAAAAATTTGTTCAATTCTCTCAATCCACACGTTTGTTAGAAGAAATATTTTAGGGTTTTAATCGGCCATATCTAAGGATCCTATGGCTAGAATTTTAGAGGCATTGGACCAAAAACAAAGAAGAAATCATAATTTCCCCATTTGACGTCTGTGTAGTTGTGGGCCTTCCAATTTACAATTTCTACTTGATTTGGAAGAGAATAAAGGTATGTTTATAACTAGTAACCTCAGTTATATTTATTTTAGTTTTATTGATAAAATGATTGATTTATCTTATATTTTGACTTTTTTTTTCATTTGTTTCCTCTTTGGTTGGCTTTTTTTCATATTTCCCCCTCTTGGGGATGCCAGTTCTGTAGAATAAGCTTGTTTGACAAACATTGGTTGCGTACGACCACTGTTTTAGTGTTTTGCATGGGAATGACCCACCTATAGACCTATTTTGCATGAAAATGGCCCAATTATAGACCTGTTTTGCATGGAAATTGGAAATGGCCTGTTATGGTGTTGCATACAACCACTGTTTTAGGACTAAGCTCTTATTAGCTGTTACTTGTAACTTACTAGTTGTTACATTCCATACAATCACTATTAGTTGCATAATGTTTTAATCACTTACATGTTTATTCACCTATTTTCTATAGTGTGGCCCTACAGAATATTGTGTACATTCGTTGGATGCAATCCGTCCTGTGACTTGTGATTTGTAAATTTGTGATGAAGAGATTAGAGATGTCAGAAGGCAAAGAGAGAGACCGATTTTGCATGGAAGTATGTTGTTAATGATTAGTCAAGAACTCATAGGAAATATATACAATGTAAATTTTGTGGGCAAAGGTGAACAGGAGGGATGACACACTTAAAGCATCACTTGGCTGGAACACACGTTCAAAGGCTCTCAAGGATCATCGTGAAAGAAAAAAAAAATGAAAATGAGGTGGTCCATGACATTAGGAAAGGGGGATCAACATATTTATCCAAGTCTAATAGCGTTGGGAGTGGTGGTAATGACGTATACGAGGTTGGTAATGGTTCTGGTTCTGGTTCTAGTTTTGGTTCTAGCATGGTAAGCCAACCGGTAAGAGCACAAGGCCCTATGTATGATTTGTAAGTAAAGAACAACAACAAGTGACATTAAATTTGAAATGGAAGAATGAAGAGAGAAAAGAAGTTTGTAAAGTGATTGGAAGATTTTATTTTTTTATGTGAATACGTTATCATTCAACTTGTGCAATAGCTCATACTTTCCTATTGTGTATAAGGCCATTGGAAAGTTTGGACCTGATTTAAAGCCATCATCTATGCATGAGATGAGGACGTGGATACTCAAGGAGGAAGTAAATCATGTTGACAATTTAATGAAGGGTACAAGGAATCTTGGAAAACACATGGTTGCACAATTATGTCAGGTGGTTGGACAGATGGGAGAATAGAAACATCATCAATTTTTAATAAATAGTCCAACTAGAACAATGTTTTATAAGTCCATCGATGCTTCAAATTCTATAAATGATGGCAATTTATTGTTTAAGTATCTTGACGATGTTGTGGAAGAAATTGGGGAAGAGAATATGGTGTAAGTTATTAGTTACAAACAACCATTCAAGCTACATGACTGTCGGAAAGAATTTGATGAAGAAGAGAAAAATGTTACATTTTACTCCATGTGCCGCACATTACATGGACCTAATGTTGGAAGATATACAAAAAATGAAGATGTACTCAGAGACACTTGGGAGGGCAAGAGAAATTACAAGTTCATTTATAGGCATGGGATAGTTCTTAGCAATGATGAGAAGCTTTACAAAAAAATATTGAGCTCCTACGGCCAATGGTGACACGTTGTTGGGAGAAACATTTGACAATTAATGAGATTGTCCAGGGTGAGCATGGTTCTAAACTGGCTCAAATTTCGGAACATGTTGGGCGCATCGTGGTCCTTGGGCATACATCAAAAAGGAAGAGGCATACTTCTTGATGCAACCAAATGGCCACACAAGCTGGTTGATCTAAGATCTGATCAATTCTACCATTCAGATTGTCTTGATTGATGATCTAAACCAAATTAATGGTTTAATGGTCAATTAGATGGGATCAGCGGTCAACTTAAATTGTGGAGCCCATGGGATCAATCACTCGGTCATGAATTTCCAAAGTTTTATTTATTTAATTAGTCATTAGGATGGGACTGAGTCATGATTTAGTTAATAATTTTTCTTTTGTATTTCGTACTTTCTTGGGAGTCATTTACCAAATAATGTCTGAATGCAATGAAATTGGTCCTATTTGATAGCCTATTGCATAAATCTAGGCTGTTTGGATGAAATATGACCCATTTACATAAGGCCCATACAGTAGTGACAGGATTTAAGGGTAGTTTGGTCATTTTTTTTATTAGGGCTTCTCTACTTAATATATATATATATATATATATATATATATATATATATATATATATATATATATATATATATATATATATATATATATATATATATATATATATATATATATATATATATAAGGCTATGTTATGGAGGTATAACGCATTATTATTATATTTGAATAAAATCTCTTTGGTTTGCTAATTTTTTTATTTGGTAGAAATCTGGAGAGGGGTTTTTTCGCAGTCCCTAGCATTCGGCTAAAGGATTGTTGGGTTCTTTCACATAATCTCTTTCTTCTTTTCTTTGATCTATTTGCATTCCCTTTTGGGGTTTACATTATTTCTACAACCCAAGCATTAGGCCAAAACTTGCACCACTACCTCGCTTGCAGCAACACCTGCCCATCACACTTTTGCCCACATTCACACTAAAGCCAGAGACTACTTCAAAGCATCTCAACACACCTTAGAAATTTTTACGTTCTCCATCCCAGCCGCACACTATAAGGGCATTGTCCACAAACTGAAGGCGTGCCACATTCATCTCCAGGCTGCAAGCAGCAAAGCTTCTAATGCACCCAACGGAAGAAGCCCTACTCATAAATAGACAGAAACTCCAACCACCACAGAGACGGAATGCTTTCTAACTTCCTTTTATTTTTGTTTGTCTGTGTGTGTAATTGCCATTCTATACCCTACAAGAATCACTACTACCACCTGCTCAGCATAACCAGGATTCGCCAAAAGACAGAAAAAAAAGATGCAGAAAAAGTGATTAACAAAGCAAAATAAAACATAAACCTATTCATCTAGCTGAAATGCATGGACAGTGCTAATAACAATAAAGAAATGATCACCTAAAACCAGTTTTTATGCTACAAAGATTTTTCTTTTCTTCTCTTTTCTTTGCCATCGTCGCAATTTTTCCTTCCAATTTTGCCTATATGTTTTCAAGAGAAAAAAAATGGTTCTAGAAATGAATTGTAGACTAAATTGAGCCATAACCCAGCTGGAGGCAATTGGTTACATTGACGACAATAAGGCTCGATTTCAATGCACGCATGCCAATTGTCCACCGCCCATCATACATTCCGTAGATGTGAGCGATCAGTCCATCGCACAAGAAGAAGTGAGAGAGAGAGAGAGAGAGAGAGAGAGAGAGAGAGAAGAGCTATATTACATGTCGGAGACGGCAAAAGATAAGGAGGTGAGGGGATGAGGGGCTTTAGGGGGAGCTGGCTGAGGCGGAGGGAGAAGCTGCAGCCTTTGCACAAAAGCCCCAAAATCTTCTCTGATTGCTTTCTTCAGTCTCCTTGTCATCAGAAATATGCCTGCTAGCCCTAACCCCAGCAATACCCATATGTTTGCTGCAGAAGACGATGCCATTCTCCTTCTCCAAGGAGAGATTGGGATATATGGTGTTTGTAGTTTTGTGCTGAGAGTAAGAGAGAGATGGGAAGAAGATAATCCTGGGATTCTATGAAAGCTTCCCAAAACCTAAGTACGAGAATTTGGGTTACAGTCTTGTGATAGTTCACCACCGTTTTTTGGAAGATGGCGTGACTGATTCTACCTCTTTAAACGGTACTCGGACTCGGTACCGATCCTGTGCAGTGTCGAGATTTCTACCGGTCGGTGCTTTGGGCTCTTTATGTATTTTATCCACTCGGTCCATCCATTTTATTAGCTCATTTTAAGACATCAATTCAAAATTGTGTTAGATCCAAATCTCAAGTATAACATACCACCGGAAATAGTGGTGATTGAATGCTCACCATTAAAAAATTCCTCGGGGCACACTGTAATTTTCATCAGCCATCCCTTGGATACAGTCACTGCATGAAGCGAAAACACACATATCAGCCTAATCCAAAACTTTTGGGGCCTAAGAAATTTTTACACCACAGCTGGAAAAGTAAGTGGGCCCACTATAATTCATGTGTCTTATCCAAGCTGTCCATCCATGTTTTCAGCTCATTTTATGGCATGATTCCAATGATCCCTAAAATTGAGGCAAATCCAAATCTCTGGTGGACAACGCGAAAGGAAATGGTGGTAATTAAACACCCATCATTAAAACGTTCCTAATACCTGCTACCTACTGTAATGTTTATTTGCCATCCAACACATTGATAAGGTTACACTGACCTAGAAGAAGAGAAAACATAAATATCAGCTTGATCCAAAACTTTTATGCCCTCATAAATTTTTAATTGTAGGCATTCAATCACCACTGCATCTTATGATGTAGTCCACCCGAGATTTGGATCTACCTCATCTTTTCCCCTACACTGGCCATACCAAGGCCAAGCTCGGCTAGGGAGGGGTCACTACCGTATTCAAGTCAGACCTCTACAAGAGCGGATTAGATGCGACCCAGACACACGGTGTGGCCCTTGGCATGGGCCCACCTTGATGTATGTGTTGATGTTGAAAAGCGGTCAACAGACGAGATGAGGAAAATTCCAATCTGGACAGATGGATGAAATTAATCTCTTGCAGGTGTGCTGTCTGGATCTAGACTGGAAGTCTTCCAATCCCTGTAACACATAGAGAAAAGCAGTGGGAGGTGGCTGGGACCCAGCCGTTAGTTCTCCAATGCCTAAGTTAGTTGAATCTTGAAAAATCAAATATCTCTCTTTAGATCCGATTTTATTCCCTCCCTTGATACCGAGGAGGATGCATCTATTTATAGAGTTAGGTTGCAAAGCTATCTTCCTTTTTGGGAAGACGTGATCTTTGCGAGTTGCCAACCGAGCTTCCGAGATCTTAGGATTTTCTGGTAGCAAGTGGGGATCTTGGTCCTGATTTATTGGGACCGGCGATTTTTACTCCTGATATCATGGCATGGCCCCACAATCACGGGATTGTCATTCAGCTCGTCGTAAGCCCTGGGTCAATCCTTGGAGCTTTATCCGAGACGGTCCTTATCGGGTCGGTTGGAGCCGATGGACCTTATCGGGTCGATTCGAGCTGACTCGTGTTCAGGGTTTATAGTGGTCGCCTCGATCCTACCAGGCCAGTCCAATTCGTACTTTCAGGTCGGCTCTTTACCCACAACAGAAGCCCCCCTTACCCTCGAGTATAGCTTACCTGGCTCAGGGGTAAAAGACATATAAGAAGGAATTGCTGTTGACCTGGTTACTTTTTGTCACTTAACAGTTGTAGCATCGTCGCTTCGATGGGTGGGAAAGTGGCATTAAATGCATCGTTTGAAATATCGAGGAGTCATCATTCCTTTGTACGGCGAGACAGCGCCGATATGATTTAATTGAACGGGGTACCGCCATGTGTCTCAACAAGCGTTACTTTTCGAATTGCCAGGTAGGGATTCGCCACGTGCCGTTTTTGTATTAAATGCGGTGGGACCCAAGTAGGACCCAGGCTCTTCCCCGAGTATATAACCCAGGACTTAGCCGGGTTTGGGACATTTTTTCTCGTTTTCTTTGGTACTCTACTTCTCTAAGCCACTGTGCTATCATCCTTCTTCCCTCTTTACTTTCTTCGATTTTCCTCCTCCAACCGGCGTGCCAGAATTCGGGTAGCTCCCTCTCATATTTTCGAAGGATTTCCTTTTTAACTCTCTCTCTTTTTTTTTATTCGGGAATGTCGGAGCCAAAAACTTCGTGCTCCGAAGCGATTCTTAAAGTGAGGTTTGATGACCGCGAGTCTAATTTGCCCCTTCTATGCCATGAGGGGGTGAATCCCGGTGAATCGAACTCTGGGGTGAAGGCGGATGATGCCGTTGAAGAGGGAGAGTTTGAACTTCCTGGGTCAGCAGCTGGTAGTGTCACAGCCCATAGGGAGTCCTTTAAACTAGATTGTATAGTTTTGCAAATTACCCAGGACGAGCTGGATGCTGCGAGGGAGATATACGAACTCCCAGATTACATAGAGTTTAGGGTTCCTGACCGAGCTGACAGGCCGAGCCGACCTAGGGCTGGGGAGGTAGTAGTTTCCTTGATGCACTTAGAGGCCGGGCTAAGATTGCCCTTACACCCTTTTGTGAGGGAAGTCCTTAGTGTCTTAGGCCTCTCTCCGAGTCAACTGCAACCGAACGCGTAGAGATGTATGGTCGGATGCTACATATTGTGGCAGAGGTTAGGAAATAAGGAGTTAACTTCAAACAAGCTTTTCTCGATGTATATTCTCAAGTCCTTGGGTGGCCAAGGACTCTATTATTTTTCGTCCCTACCGGGTCAGGGCAGCTCGCTGGTTACCTGCCTGCCTTCCTCCACCAAAACTTGGAAGAGGAAATGGTTCTTCACGTCGGGCAGTTGGGAGTGTACGCCGGACGAACCTCGACCTTTGAGCTTCCGAGTCCGAGCTGACTTTACTTTACCAGGTCGGATGAAATTCCGACCTAACTGAATTTCCCAAAACTCTTTCCCTTTTTTTTAACGTATATTTGTCTACTTGTATAGTTTCAGCGACCATCCGGGTAGCTTTATCCGCTGCTCAAGAGAGACAGATCTGCAAGGCCCGAGCTCTCTCTGTTGAAGAGAGGGATTTTCGCCGGTTGATTACTTTCAATTCCGTTCTTGAATCAGGTCGGTCGACTGAAGTGATAACTTATCTTTCCTTCTTTTCGTCTCGTCTCCTTCTCACTTTTCCTTCATTCTTGGACAGGGATGGCTCCGAAGGCGGCAGTCTCCAAGACTCGCAAAATTCCAGCCCGATTCCTTGATCATGGGCAAAGCTCCGTTGAGCCCCCCAGAAAAAGGGTGGCCACTACCGAGGCACAGAGACCGCCACGATTGCCTCAATCTTTCGTGTGCGGATCTGGGCAGCCCCTCGGCTCGGACTCTTCCTTTGTAAGGGCTAAACCGCTAACCACCCAGCCCCCATCCGCTGAAGCTCCGGTCGTTAATGTTCCGGATAATTTCGATTCGCAAGTTGAGTTGGCAGTCAGCCGTCCTGCGCCCCCGACTGATTCCTCCAACACTCCTCAGACTGCTGAAGTTGGCCCCGACCAGCCTGCTACTGATGCCGGCACGTCTTGTCCTCCTCAGCTACGGGCTTCTTCTGCTGCTCCTACTGGGGGTGCTGAGCAATGGGAGGACCAAGTCGAGATGCCTCCATTAACAGAGCAGTACTCGTCTTGGATCGACGGTGTCAACGCGTACATGCGTGTCAACCACAGCATCCCACAGGACCTGAACACTATAGCCTCCTCCAATCCAGACCAGATGGTCGGGGTTGCGATAGAGAGCAGCCTCAGGGTAATTATTTTCTTTGTTGTGTATCCATGATGTTCTTGACTTACATGCTAACCTTGATCATCACTTTTGCAGGATTCGGCTTTGCTGATCATGATCCGCCAGGTAATGGCCGAGCGAAAGCGCCAGATGCAGAAGGCTCTGGTTGCTGCTTCCTCCTGGAAGACGAAGACCGAAGCTGTGAAGGCTGAGCTGAAGAGATGTTTTCTTCTGCTGAAGGATGCATAGTCCGAGCTGAAGTCCACTCAGTCCGAGCTGAAGGTCGCACAATCGGAGCTTGAAGTGTCTCAGGCACAGGTCCAGTCTCTAGAGGAGGCCCTGAGGGAGGCAGCAGTCAAGGCCCAGTCCGATGAAAACAAGACCAAATCTCTCGAAGCTGCTCTGAAGACAGCTGAGGAGGAGAAGATGAACTTGGCTGGGCTCTTAAAGGAGGTCCAACTGAAATCTTTGGCCGAGTTCAATGGCGTGAAGGCCGAGCTTGAGAAGCTGTCTGCGGTTTTTGAGGAGTTGTACAACGACGGCTTCCAGGAATGCAGGCGTCTTGTGCTTAAGCATTTCCCAACCCTTGACCTCACGGCCGTAGATGAGGACGAGGAGGAGGACGACGCTCGGGTCGGCGATACTGGGGCAGGCCCGTCTGGGGCTAACAAGGAATGAGAGAGACCTCTCTCTCTCTCTCTCTCTCTCTCTCTCTCTCTCTATATATATATATATATATATATATATATATATATATATATATATATATATATATATATATATATATATATATATATATATATATTTTAAAGATGTATAGAACATTTTGTTTTAATACAAGCTCTTCTGAGGCAGATTTTGATAATTCGTTCGTGGAATTTGTTTCATTTTGTGTGTGGATGAATCAAGGACTTCTTTGTAGCAACTTTCGTGATTAAGACTTAGTTGGCCGCAGCAGTTCGTGGGCACGTACGGCCTTATGGCTGAGTTCACACTGGCATAATGACTGGATTTTTGTGTTAAAGAGCTGACCTGAAGTTGACATGCTTTAGCTACCAGGCCGGAGCACAAGTCTTACCGGGCTGACCTGTTGTCCCATGTTTAGCAAGTTTAAATTCATGATTTCATGATCGAGATTAGGCCGCACTGAAAGAACGTCTTGGAAAGGATTTTATTAAACCACCGTCTCGAAATACATGCTTTATATCGGATATCGCCTGTTGTTTATGGATAGTAGATTTTGAGATGGTCGGCGTTCCATGAATGGGGAAGGGGTTTGCCCTCCATGTTTTCGAGCCAGTAGGTGCCGAGACGACGCGAGGTGATGACCTTATATGGCCCTTACCAATTGGGGCCGAACACGCCGACTTTGTCGCTTACATTCACTTTTTTAAGGACGAGGTCACCAGCTCAGAACCGTCGTTCTTTCACTCGGGAATCGTAGTACCGCTGAACTATTTGCTGATATGATGTCACCCGTACTTGGGAAGCTTCTCTTACTTCGTCGAGTAGGTCTAGGTTCATCCGCAACTGATCTTCGTTCTGATCGGGTCGATGTCGGCTCGTCCTGTTCGTGGGCATTCCGATTTCCACCGGCACAACGGCCTTGGCTCCAAAAGCTAAGGAGAAGGGTGTTTCCCCGATAGCGGATCGAGCCATGGTTCGGTAGGCCCAGAGCACTTCAGGAAGTTCCTCCACCCAAGTGCCTTTTTTCTCTTCGAGTTTCGCCTTGAGATGGTTTTTTTTATAATTTTGTTAATTGCTTAGACCTGACCATTGGCTTGTGGGTGGTGAGGAGAGGAATACACATTTTTAATGCCTAAACCTCTGCAGAAGTTGCGAAATCCTTCGTTGTCGAACTGATGCCCATTGTCTGTGATTATTGTATTCGGGATCCCAAAACGACACACAATCGCCCTCCAAATGAAATCAGTCGTTTTCTTTTCCATGATGGTAGCCAAGAGTTCTGCTTCCGCCCACTTTGTAAAGTAGTCGACGGCGACGATTGCGTACTTTACCTGCCCTTTCCCCATCGGAAGAGGGCTAATGATATCGACTCCCCATTGAGCGAACGGCCATGGTCCGGCCATGGGAGTGAGTTCTTCGAGCGGCAGGTGAGGAATTGGGGCGAATCGTTGGCATTTATCGCATCTTTTAACGATCTCCCGGGCGTCTTGCTGAAAGGTGGGCCAATAATATCCCTCTCGAATCACTTTTTGTGCAAGTGCTCGAGCTCTGGAATGATTTCCGCAGCACCCAAAGTGGATCTCACGTAGCACGTAATTGGCTTCTTCAGGTTCTAGACAGCGTAGACACGGGAGAGAGAACCTCTTTTTGTAGAGGACCCCATCGATAGTGGATGCGCCGAGCTTCTTTTTGGCCGTCGGGTAATTCACTTGACTGTAAAACCGGATGATGGGATCTCTCCAACTTGGGGTTGTCGAGACCGGATAAACTTTAGCAAGTTCGTTTGACGATATGCTTCGTTGCGGGAGGAACTCGATGGGAACCGTCCTATCAAGCTCGTGGTCTGTTGATGACGCCAGCTTTGCAAGGGAGTCTACATTCGTGTTTTCATCTCTCGGGATTCAGATAATTTCATAATGGTCGAAGCGCGACAGTAGCTCTTGAGTTTTTTCCAGATATGCGGACATTCTTCCTCCTTTCGCTTGATATTCCACAGTCACTTATCTGACCACCAATTGCGAATCGCTGTGTATTCTCACCGATCGGATTCTTATCTTGGAGGAGAGGCGAAGGCCGGCCAGGAGGGCTTCATATTCAGCCTCATTGTTTGAAGCTCGGAATCCAAATCGAAGTGCATATTGAATTTTTATCCCATCCGGTGAGGACAAGACGAGGCCGGCTCCGCTACCTTGTGAATTAGAGGATCCATCGACGTGCAATAACTAGATGGGTGTGGCACAATTATTCTCTGGATTTTGGTCGAGTTCGCCTTTGCACTGAGCTTCGTGGGGTTCGGTTAGCTCGACGATGAAGTCGGCCATGGCTTGACCTTTGATTGCTGCACGAGGTCGATACCGTATGTCGAATTCGCCGAGCTCAACAGCCCATTTGACGAGACGACCCAAAGTTTGGGGATTTTGCAGCACCTGTTGTAGTAGTTGATCAGTTAGTACAACTATCGGGTGTGCTTGGAAGTACGGCCTCAACTTTCAAGCCGAGGTGATTAACGCCAGAGCCAGCTTTTCGATTTTAGGGTATCGTGTTTCTAAGTCGAGCAGAGCTTTGCTGATGCAATAAACGGGTCTCTGCGTTCCTTGGTCGTCCCGGACTAGAGCCGAGCTAACCGTCGTCGATGAAACTGCTAAATACAAAAGCAATTCTTCTTTATGCGCCAGTTTGGACAGCAGGGGTGGAGAGCCAAGGTAGGCTTTCAGCTCGACAAAGGCTTGCTCGCATTCTGAAGTCCAGGTCATCTACTTACATTTACGCAACTGTTTGAAGAAGGGAAGACATCGATCTATAGCTTTTGAGACGAATCTGTTGAGTGCTGCAATCCTCCCTGTTAGGCACTGGATTTCTTTCACTGTGCGAGGTGAGCTCATGTTGAGAAGAGCCTGTATCTTTTCAGGATTGGCCTCAATTCCTTGCTGATTTACCATGAAATCGAGGAATTTTCTCGAGTTTACTCCAAAGGCGCATTTGCTAGGGTTGAGCTTTATGTGATACTTCCTTAATATTTCGAACGCAGTGCAGAGATCGTTGACATGGTCTTCCGACCGCCTGCTTTTGACGAGCATATCGTCCACGTATACCTCCATAGTCTTCCCCAGGTGATCCACGAACATCTTGTTTACCAGCCGTTGATAGGTTGCCCCAGAATTCTTGAGCCCGAAGGGCATGACCTTATAGCAGTAAAGGCCCCGATCTGTGATAAATGCGGTCTTTTGTCTATCGAGAGCATACATCTGGATTTGGTTATACCCAGAGTAGGCGTCCATAAAGCTGAGGAGCTCGTGCCCTGCAGTTGCGTCGACGAGCTGATCTATCCTCGGTAGCGGGAAGCTGTCTTTAGGACAGGCTTTGTTCAGGTCGGTGTAATCCACACAGACCCTTCATTTTCCATTGGCCTTCTTGACAAGGACTACATTTGCTAACCAATCTGGATAACATATTTCTTGGACAAATCCTACCTTGCGTAGCTTTTGTACTTCTACTTTGATCACCATGTATCTTTCCGCGTTGAAAGAACGCCTTTTTTGATGGACCGATTTAGTGGTCGGGTCGACGTTTAATCGGTGGACCATTGGACCATTACTTCCGGATAGATTCCGGGCATCTCTTCATGGGACCATGCAAAGACATCTACATGCTCCTTCAGGAAGGCGGTCAAGCTTTCTCGCATATCGCCCTTCAGACACGACCCGATCTTAATGACCCTAGTCGGGTCGGTCTTGGATAAGAGAATATCTACCAACTCCTCGGCGGGTGACCCCCGCTCCCTTTCATCTTCCCTCGGGTCCAAGGAGGACGCGTGAGAGACAGTTGACATCACGCCTTTGTTTCTTCCTCGTAGGGAAAGTTCGTAGCAATGACGGGCTTCCTGCTGGTCTCCTCTGACCAAGCCTACTTCCTCGTCAGTTTCGAACTTCATCGCTAGGTGGTAGATGGAAACGGCGGCTTTAAGGGCTCGTAAGGTAGGGCAGCCGACGATGGCGTTATAGGCAGAGGGGGTATTTACGACGAGGAAATCAACCATAATCATTCTCTGGTGAGGTTCTTCTCCAGCTGTGACCGGTAGAGTTATCTCCCCTTTAGGCATGACGCTATCTCCTGTGAATCCGGTCAATGCTGTTTTGACCGGCCTTAATCTGGAACGATCGATCTTCATTCTTTCAAAAGCTGAGGTGTACAAGATATCAGCCGAGCTTCCCGTGTCGACCATCATTCTGTGTAGTCTCTTGTTGGCGACCACCATCGAAATGACAAGGGAGTCGTCATGAGGGTGCATGATTCCTCGAGTGTCCTCTTCGGTAAACGTTATTGTATGCGGAATAACTTTCGCGACTTTTGAAGGTCGGCTGGTGATGTTCACCGATGGTCCTGTCCCCGGTTGGGACGTTCTTTCGTGTTGTACATAGTTTTTGCGAGAGTTCCCGGAATCCCCCGTGGTCGACCCGCCGAAGATCATGTGGATTTCTTCCACAAGATTGTTATTCAGTTCCTCAGTCAGGTCTGTAGTTCGATCTTCATTCTTTCGACCGTCCTAATGCTGGTTAATGTAGTCTTTCAGGAATCCCTGCTGGATGAGGGTTTCTATCTGTCGCTTTAAGTCGAAGCAGTCCATAGTGTTGTGACCATGGTCTTTATGATACAGACAGTACCTCGATTTTGATCTCCTGTTAGGGTCAATTTTTATCTTCGCGGGTCGTTCGAAGGTGTGTTTGCCTTTCTCTGCTAAGTACACTTGTTCAATGGTTTTGTTGAGAGGTGTGTATTTTTCGAACCGCAGTGTTGGTATTTTTGTTCCTCGGGTAGATGCGTTCCGAGCTGGCGACCTTCGCTTCGACCTATGTCTTTTTGAGCTGTTATTTTCCTAACATTCTTTATTTTTGGATGTCGGTCGGTGAGCATTAACCAGTTTCTCGGCATTGATGTGCTTGGCTGTCCGATCCAAAAATTCGGCCACGGGCTGAGGTGGCTCTTCCCCGACAGACCAAAGGAATCTTCGGTCTCGTAGCCCTCCAATCATGGTGTGTAACAGTACGTCTTGTGAGAGATTTTCGACATGTACAGCTTCGAAATTGAAGCGCGCGAGATAGTCTTTTAATGACTCATCTTCTTTTTGCTTGACCGCAACGAGATGGGTTGAGTGTTTCCTTGGGTCGGTGCTTCCAATGAACTGAGTGGCGAAGGCTTTGCTCAATTGGGAGAACGAGCTGATTGTCCTTGGTTTTAAGTTGCGAAACCAAGTCCATGCTGAGCTCATCAATGACAACGGGAAGGCCTTGCAGATAATGTGTCCGCTAGCTCCGAGGAGTTCCATTCTGACTTTGAAGTTTTCTAAGTGTTCTGTCGGGTCTCCTATCCTCGAATACTGCTTCAACTGAGGAATTTTAAATCCTCGTCGGTGAACGGTGATTCAGATGAGTCGACCAGTGCGTCCACTGCGATAGGTGCCCGGGCTCATTGTGCTCTTTGGATATCGCCCATTTGTTCCCGGAGCTCTTTCAACTCGGCTTCCAGTGGGCTTATATTGTTGTCCACTCGGTCGCTGGACTCGTGACCGGTTCGTTCATGTTCAAGACGAGCCGTCCTTTTTTCCTCTAGCTTATGGCGCAGGTCGTTTGCGGGCATGTTCGCGGCTGGCCGGAACCTTGTCCCGGTTGACTGGCTGACAACCTCATGTTGTTCAACCGGAGTTAGGCGACAAGAATGTTGGGGTGCCAGAGTTTGATGAGAGTGCCGGGATTGTTGAGGCTGGGGGTTAGTATGTTGAGGCTCTTCATGGGTTCTGCCAATAGATGCTGTCGGGCGGACCAGACCAGTTAACAGAGCTTTGATTTCATCCAGCCTTTGATCCACGTAGCCGAATCGTTCGTCAACACCTCTTAGCCTTTGGGCAACTCCTCCCACTTGCTCTTCGAGAAGGGACAACCTGATTCCTCGATTGCGAGGCCTCTGTTGCCCCCCCTGCTGAGTAAAACGAGGAGAGTTCCCACCGAGCTGGATGGAGGGGGTGTCGGGGAACGACCCTTCATTCGCGAAATTTGATCGTCTGAAGGTCCGGTGATCATGGGCGCCTTCCCTTTATACTTCCTTTTTCCAGCCATGGTAAAAAATGTTGAGATCGTCTTGAGCGATTGGGTGAGAACACGGATTTCCTGGTTACAGGAAAAGTAAACGCGTTCCCACAGACGGCGCCAATCTGTTGATGCTGAAAAGTGGTCAACAGACGAGATGAGGGAAATTCCAATCTGGACAGATGGATGAAATTAATCTCTTGCAAGAGTGTTGTCTGGATCTGGACTGGAAGTCTTCTAGTCCCTGTAACACACAGAGAAAAGCAATGGGAGGTGGCTGGGACCCAGCCGTTAGTCCTCCGATGCCTAAGTTAGTTGAATCTTGAAAAATCAAATATCTCTCTTTAGATCCGATTTTATTCCCTCCCTTGATACCGAGGAGGATGCATCTATTTATAGACTTAGGTCGCAGAGCTATCTTCCTTTTTGGGAAGACGTGATCTTCGCGAGTTGCCAACCGAGCTGCCGAGATCTTAAGATTTTCTGGTAGCAAGTGGGGATCTTGGTCCTGATTTATTGGGACCGGCGAGTTTTACTCCTGATATCATGGCATGGCCCCACAATCACGGGATTGTCATTCAGCTCGTCGTAAGCCCTGGGTCAATCCTTGGAGCTTTATCCGAGATGGTCCTTATTGGGTCGGTTCGAGCCGACTCGTGTTCAGGGTTTGTAGTGGTCGCCTCAATCCTACCAGGCCAGTCCAATTCGTACTTTCAGGTCGGCTCTTTACCCACAACAATATGTATTCTATATCCATGTGGTCCATCTCTTGGAGATTAATTTAGAACATATGGCCAAAAGTGGTGATTTACCATAATGGGCTGCAAAAGTTTTAATCAAGTTGATATATGTTTTTTTCCCCTTCATCGAGGTTTTTGTGACCGTGACCCTGTCAACATGACAAACATTATAGTGGGCCTTAGGAAGTTCTTAATGGTAGTGTGTTCAATCACCTCTGTGTTCCTATGATATGGTCCACTTGAGTTTTAAATCTGCTTCATTTTTTGGCTCATGCATTAAAATAATATTAAAAAACATAGCGTAGATTTAGAATACATGCATTAAGGTAGGCCCCGAGGTAAGGGCCACACCGTCCTGGGTGAGCGGTGCCGCACCTAATTGGCTCCCTATCTTTGCCAACAAGAGGGGTGGCTTCCGAATCCCAAGACGCAAGTGTTGGCGCATGGTATTAGATGGGATTAAGTGGGATGGAATTGCATTTGGTTCCGTGAAAATTTCATCCAATGTTTAGGGAGGATGGGAGGGTTGGGATTGATGAGGTATTCCTCCTCATGAGGAGAGGAGAGAGTGCAGCTGGAGGGTCATCGAGTGCCCGACCAGTCAAGGTCGGGCAACCAAAACTCGCCCCGGATGGACAGTTGGTCTCTGGACAGTTTTAGAGACAATCGAGTGACCGACATTTGGTGATCAGGCGCCTGGAGCCCTAATCAAGCGTCCGACCAGGTTCGGTGAGGCGACCGAAATTCGGATGATTTTTCTAATAACTATCTAAACAGTTTTGCCCATCATCAGGTGTCGACAAATGTCTGGTCAAGTGTGCCCGACTACAAAACGTAGTTTCCTGATTTGGCTCTATCTCTTTCGAAGTGTTATATAATTGCTTCCAAATTGAGATTAAGGTATCATAATAAGTGTTTTACACGTCCAAGGTGGGAGATGGGGGAAAGAGGAAGAGAAGAAGAAGAAGAAGAAGAAGAAGAAGAAGAAGAAGAGAGAGAGAGAGAGAGAGAGAGAGAGAGAGAGAGAGAGAGACCATGGAGAAGAGGTTTTTGTCCGTGACTGTTAATACTAGAAAAATTGTGCTCGTCAGCAGTTTTTTCTGTGTTTCATTATTCTGGGGGAATTCTGAGTATAGAGACATTCATAGACAATTATAAGCAATCACCAAGTGTACATAGGAGAGATATCACAAGGCGAATTTTATTCCAGAGATTCTGAGATCTTTTACATTTCAGGCTGTGATATTGGTCACGAACCTTTAATTACATCAACGGTTGATCGCCCTTAATTAGAAGGCAAAAGATTAATCCGCCAGGGATTATGGTCTTGATTTCATGGTCGTATAGACCTATTTTTTTTTTCTTGTTATGGACTGAGCCACATTTCTTAGACAAATCGGATGTCTATGTCCCATTTTCTTTCGGATTGTCCAGGTTGAGAGACTGTCAGGATTTGAGTGGTGCAACTCTGGGCCCGCGCCTGTTACTGTGAACAGGTGACCGTTGGAATACACGAACATCTAACAACCCAAGACCTACGCCCGTATTTTTATGACGGGTGACCCTAGGAACGCATTCCGCAACTTCCTGAGTGAGGTTTTTAATCGAGTGGTGCAACTTTGGGCCATTGGCCTCTAGAATACACGAACATCGAAATGTTGGTTGGCATAACCTAAAGCCCGCGCTCGTATTTTTATGACGGGTGACCTTCGGAAAGCACTCCGTAACTACCTCATCAGCTCAACCGACAAACCCGTTGTTGATGGGTAGGGCATGGATTGTCCTTTTCATAATTGCAATCCATAGCAGGATTTTTCAAGCGTAGTTAGAACTCTTTTGTTTGTGATTTCTCGTGGTAACCATAACCCCTTAGGTTAAGCCTCGGACCTTTATCCGTGATGAATAGCTTTGTACAGTAAAGTAAATGTGTTTCTTCTAGAGTCGGGTGACTCGTCTTCTAGAATACTCTTTCTTCCGAGTATTTTCTAATGATCTATTTGAGATCAAATAGGCTTTATCGAGCCAAGATCCTTTGGGGATTCAAATTCAATAGGCTGGATTGGTCGTTTTCGATGCCCGCAAATGGCTAAGTATCGGGTCCGATGGGTGCCCGTTCATGCCAATTTTTTATGAATGATGGGGATTAGTGCCCCATAAATATTTAACTCGGCTATTTGATAGCCTGAGCGCTTTAACTTTGCCTCAGCGTCTTTGATATTGCGGTTGATTTCATTTGGCATTAGTCAGTTTTCGAGCCAACGGAGCACTTCCCAGGGCTGAAAATGATTGAGTGGTGGACCTGTTTGAGATCTAATCAGGGCATTTGGTGAATATCATCCATGACCATCTTTGAACAGGGGTGGATTATGTCTATGAGGATCGCGGTGCGATCGCATTTTAATTCGCTTAGTGTAGGTCGATTTTCGAGCCAACAGGGCACTTCTCAGGGCTGAAAATGACTAAGTAGCGGGCCTGTCGACCGTTTAATTAGGGTATTTGGGGTTTTTAAGTTTGGATAACCTCGTTGCAGTGCATGATTATGATGTATCATGTCATGAAGAAGAAAAGCTTCCCTCTCGGGCTCGGTCCAATTCCGCCCGATTCTTCTCTGTTTCGGCCATTTCCAGCTCTTTCGAAAAGATTTTCGGAGTTACCAAATTGGCTAAGTGTTGGTTGTTTTTTTATTAAAACACTGATTTGAGTCATTTATCATCGACCGTTGGAGAATCCGATCCAGGGGATGGGAAGATCTCGTCGGTGTGCATCTAGGAGAGGCAGTTTGATAAAAAAACCGATCCTGATTGAAGGCGGGCCGCACGATGGAAGGTCCACCCCGCTAACCGGCGTCCAAGCGCATGGAGGGGGTGGTATGGGCACACGTCTTGCTTACAATGGGCGCATGGGCGCATGTGGTTGGGAGTTGGGCGCATGTGCCCATCTCCAGGGCGCATGTGCCCTATGCCTTGTAAAAATCGGGGGAAACAAAGTCCCGGGCGCATGTCTTCATTGCACATGCGCCTGGCCCCAAATAGTGGGCGCATGTCCCTTTGGGACTTGGTGATTTTCAAGTTTTTTCGACCCCAGAAAGGGTGGGCACATGTGATCCGGCACTTAATGCATTTCTGCATTTCCCGGCGAGAGAAAGCTGGTGCATGTGGTCCAACACTTAGAGAATTTCAGGATTTTTTCTCTGCACTTGTCTCCATCGGAGGATATCCCTTTCCGGTGAGAGAACTATCTAACGGCAGTGCATTTTTGAGATTCTGGTGGGGAAATCCCTTTCCGCCGAGGGAATCCATTCTAGCCAAGGCATCCGGCGAGGGTTAACAGAGAGGGAGCATGTACCTCTTGCGTCACTCTGAGGTTAGAAAAAGGTGATTTTATCATAATGTCATCAGGTGACCCTGCTATTTATAGCGATGTAATTGGGTTCGGGTCCGACCCAACGGGTATTTCCCGGCGCATGTGGTGGAAGGGCGGGCGCATGTGATTCTGGAGCATTACCCGATGCATGTGTTGGGCAGAAGTGTTGAGTGCAAGGGTCCGGGCGCATGTCATTTTAGGCCCCGACGCATGTCGTTTTCAGGCCGGGCGCATGTCTTTTCCGGCGGATTTTCTGGGCGATTTCTGGAAAAGTGTTCGGATTGATTTCTTTCGAACATAGGGTGCGGGCGCATGTCCCTCTTGTGAGTTTTGGCAATTCCCACTACTTAGCCAAATTTTAGGTTTTTTTTTTTCACTTTTGTAAGAGAGAAACTTCTAGACTTAGAATATTTCAGGATTTCAGGCTCCGACGGGAGACCTCCAGAGGACAGGTACCTTTTCTAGGGATGCGCTCACTATCGCCAAGCCACTTCTAGGCTAGGATGGACCTCCTAAATGAACGGGATGGGGTGTGGAAATTCAGATGTTACAAATTTTGATACTTCTTTCCTAATTTGGAGCCTCTAGGTAGGCTTGTCGTATAGGAATGTTGTTTCAGGGAGCGCGCACATGGAAATACGCACCGGAGGGACTTCAAACTTGCTATTTAAGGGTTTTGGAGTGTTCCAGATCATTTGGCGATGGTGCGGATGTTCGGTTCCGCTCTAAAATAGTAGTTGTAGGCTTACAGACCCTTTTTGGTCAGCTCCGAGCATGGATGAAATGCATTTCGAGGTGCGCAGGTAAAGATACGCACCGCACGACTTTAAAACTTACAGGTGAGGGGTTTTAGGATGTTCTGAACCATTTGGCGGTAATCCACACATCCGGTTCTGCTCTGAAATGCTGTTTATGGATTTTGGTCGCCACCGAGTGATTAGGGTTGCACTGGCATTTTTCGGGTTTTTCCAGTCTCAAAACTAATTCAAATCATTGTGATGGACTGTGGGATGTTGTTTTGCAATGGGTGTGAATTTGAGCCCCAACAGTGACGCTTCATCCAAGCAGCAAACACGTCTTTGTTTCTCCTGTGTCCTCAAATCTGGTGAGATCACTCAGTTTTCAGTTCTCTTTGATTATTATCCACCCTTGTGGGTGAAAGGTTGATTGGATCCAAGCGGGTCGTACTTGTGATCGCTGTGTAATAGCCTTTTACATAGTGGATTATTGATCTATACGAGGTCTCATGGTTTTTACCTCTATTGAGGATTTCCCACGTAAAAACTCTTTTGTGTTCGTGTGATTGATTACCGGTTGTGTTTTCCGCATTATGATATCCCATAATTCATGATAGTTAGGGTGCGATATCCTAAACTTTTGTGCACCGCCCCCAACAAAAGTGGTATCAGAGTGTCCATGTTGTGTAAATGGGCAATGGGATTGGTGTGAATTATGGACGGTGGCTTATCAAGGATGATTAGTCTCAGTAGGTCCAACTGGCCCATATGGAAGGTTAAGATGGAGGATCTACTTTATGGTAAAGACCCGTATGCTCTAATTACATGTGAATTGGCTAGGCCGAAGGATTTGTCTGATAAAGATTAGAAGAAGTTAACCCGGAAGGCGGTGGGGTTTATTAGTCAGTGGCTAGATAATACGGTGTTCCACCATGTGTCTACAGAGACCTTGGCCACTAGCTTATGTCAGCAATTGGAAGGGTTGTATAAGAGGAAGACAGCCAGCAACAAAATCTTCTTGATAATAAGACTTATTAATCTGAAGTTCAAGGAAAATGATTCCGTAGCTGAGCACATGAATGAAGTCAGCAGTATTGTGAACCAACTCTCCTCTATGAAGATGGTCCTGAACAATGAGCTACAGGCCTTACTATTACTTAGCTCATTGCTTAATAGTTGAGAGACATTAGTTGTCTCTAACTAACTCTATGCCAGATGGAAAGGTGTCCATGGAGCAGGCGACCAGTTGTCTCTTCGATGAGGAAACAAGGAGGAAGTCTTAGGGGTTGTCTCAGCAAGAGGCCCTTGTAATAGAGGATCAGGGGAGAGTAAAAAATAGCAAGGGTGGTAAGACCCGAGATAAATCCAGAGGCAAGTCGAAGACCAGGAAAGATGTTGAGTGTTGGAATTGTAGCAAGAAGGGCTATTACAGAAATGAAGCCACAGCGAAAAGAAGGACATGAAAGGTAAAAGAAAGGAGAAGTAAAATCAAGAATAAGATTCTACCGTGGTCACCTAAGACGACGACGTTGTGGTTATACTCTCTAAAGATCACGATGTTTGTCTCATGACTATGAGTCAGGACATCGATTGGGTGATACACTCGAGAGCGTCGTATCACACTACTCCACGTAGGAATTTTTTCACTAGTTATAAGTCAGGCGACTTTGGTACCGTGAAGATGGAAAACTCTAGAATATCTAAGATCGTGGCGGTTAGTGATATTTGTGTGAAAACCAATGTGGGCTACACATTGATGTTAAAAGATGTAGGGCACAGTCCTAACCTTTGCCTCAACTTGATGTCGATGGGAAGGTTGGATGATGATGGTTATGAAAGTCGATTTGTTGGTGAGCGTTAAAATCTCATCAAGGGTTCATTGATTGCAGCTAGAGGGAAGAAGTGTCGCACACTATACAAGACAAGTGTATCGTCTGAAAGGGTGAGTTGAAGGCAGCAAAAGATTCAATGATGGACATGTGACACGGGCGGCTTGGGCACATGAACAAGAAAGGGCTTCAGTTACCGGCAAAGAAGCTACTCCTCCTAGAGATGGCAGGTGTACCTTTCAAAACATGTATTGACTGTTTATCTGGGAAACAACATAAGATTTCATTTGTTAAAACTGTTTCTCACATTAATAAAGTTCATGCATTATATTTGGTTTATTCTTATGTGTGTGGTTCGATGAGAACAAAAACCTTAGGTGGGGCTCTATATTTTGTTACATTCATAGATGATGCATCTAGGAAGGTTTGAGTTTATGCATTGAAAATCAAAGACGAGGTCTTTAGAGTGTTTAAAAATTTCCATGCTATGGTCAAGAGAGAGACAGGAAGGCCATTGAAGTGTATCTGCACTGACAATTGAGGTGAATAAACTGGGGCGTTTCATAAATATTGTAAGACGCTGAGTATTCGACATGAACAGACGGTGCCCAAGACCCCCAAGCACAATGGTGTAGTAGAGCGCATAAATTGCACACTCGTGGAAAGAATCAGATGCATGTTATTCCATTCTAAGTTACCCAAGACATTATGGGGAGAAGCAATGCACACGACAATGTATTTGATAAATAGGTCTCCAGCAGCCCCATTGAATGGAGAAGTTCCTAAGAAGATATGGATTGGACATGATGAGTTATATAGTTATCTCAGGGTGTTTGGATGCCGGGCATCCGTTCATGCACCCAGGGACGAGAGGTCGAAGCTCCATACAAACATCGAGCAGTGTGTATTCATGGGGTACGGTGACGAGAAGTTCGTTATAGATTGTGAGATCTGATCGAGAAGAAACTAGTCAAGGGCAGAGATGTGGTGTTCTTTGAAGATCACTGCATAGAAGGCATTGAAAAGCCAGAGAAGACCCAACCTAGTTCAGGTGAGCTGGAATATATAGATCTAATCACTCCTCCCGTGGTGCCCGATGATGGGGGAGTGTAACAAGGTCCAGGGGACAAGGGTGTTCCTACAACAGATGAACCGGGGGAGTAGCCCCCACTTGATCTACCTATTGAGTCACAGGTGAGGAAGTCATCTAGGGACAAATATTCATCCAAGAGGTACTCGCCATATGAGTACATTATTCTTACTGATGGGGGAGAGCCAGAAGACTATTCTGAGGCTATATCCAATGTGTATAAAGGGGAGTAGTTTAAAGTTATACAAGAGGAGATGAAATTCTTACATAAGAACTACACATATGATTCGGTGAGATTGTCTAAGGGCAAGAAAGCTTTGAGCAACAAGTTGGTGTTCAGAAAGAACGTAAAGCAGAAGAGTCCACATCCAAGGTTCAAGGCAAGGTTAGTGGTGAAAGGCTTTGGACAAAAAAATGGAGTTGATTTCGATGATATATTCTCACCGATGGTGAAGATGACGTCCATACAGGTGTTGTTTGGTTTGGCTGCAAGTATAGACCAGGATATAAAACAGGTAGATGTGAAAACGACGTTTCTCCATGGTGACCTGGAAGAGGAGATATACATGAATAAGACTAAGGGGTTCAAGATCAAAGGTAAGGAGCACATGGTGTGTAAGCTGAAGAAGAAATTATATGAACTGAAGCAAGCTTTGAAGTAACGGTACAAGAAATTTGACTCGTTCATGTTGGAACATAAGTATGATAGAACGGAGTCAGACCACTATGTGTTTACGCGATTAATGTTTATATATTGTGACTTTCTCATTCTTTTATTATATGTAAATGACATGCTCATCATAAAAAAGACATTAAGAAGATTGATAAGCTGAAATAAGAGTTGGGAAAATCATTTATGATAAAAGACTTAGGCCCAGCCAGACAAATCATAAGAATAAAAATCACACATGACCGAAGAAGCGGGAAGCGATGCTGTCACAGAGCGGTATGTTAAGAAAGTCCTAGAGAGATTCAATATGAATGTAGCGAGCTGGTCATTTCTCCACTAGATTGTCACTTCAAATTGAGCGACAAGCAATGTCCTAAGACAAAGGAATGGGTGAAAGAGATGCAGAAGATACCCTACACTTCGGCGATAAGAAGCTTGATGTATGCTATAGTGTGTACATGCCCAGACATAGAATATACGGTTGGCGTGGTGAGCCGATATCTTGTCAATCCTGGCAAAGAGCACTGGGCAGCAGTGAAGTGGATACTACTGGATCTGAGGGGCTTTTCGAAGCTTAGCCTATGCTTTAGTGAAGAAAAACCTATGTTAGAAGGCTACACGGATACAGATATGACAGGTGACATAGACTCTAGGAAGTCTACATCGAAGTTCATGTTCATATTTACAAGGGGAGCGGTTTCATGACAGAGCAAGCTATAGAAGGTCGTAACATTGTCGACAACTAAGGCTGAGTATATCGTAGTCACTGAAGCTTAAAAGGAGATGCTTTGGATGAGATGTTCCTATAGGAACTTGGTATGAAGCAGGAGAAGCACGTGATCTATTGTGATAGATAGAGTGCGATACACTTGAGCAAGAATCTAAGTCAGTATTCCAAGTCGAAGCACATAGAGGTGAGGTATCACTGGATCAGGGATACGTTCGAATAGAATATGTTATAGCTTGAAAAGGTCCACACGAACGATAATAGGTCAGACATGATGACCAGGGCTTTACTCAATGACAAATTCAAGGCTAATAAGAGCCTGACTGGCTTGAAGACGGTGAAGCCCTCCTCCTAAGTTGGAAGGGAGAGATTTGATGGGATGTTCCTCCTCATGAGGAGAGGAGAGACCGCGGCTCGGGGGTCATCGGGTGTTGAAATTCGCCCCGAATGGACGGCTGGTCTCTGGATAGTTTTGAAGATAGTTAGGTGATCGGCATTTGGTAATCGGGCACCCAAAGCCCTAACCAATCACTCGACCAGGTCCGGTCGGGCAACCAAAATTCAAATGATTTTTCTTATAACTCCCTTGACTGTTTTTCCCATTATCGGGCGCTCGACAGTGTTTGGTCGAGCGCCTAATTGGCGCACGGACTGTGAAACATAGTTTCCTATTTTGGCTCTATCTCTTACGAAGTGATATATAATTGCTTCCAAATTAAAATTAAGGTATCCTAATAAGTGTTTTACACATCTAAGGTGAGAGAGAAAAAGAGGAAGAGAAGAAGAGAGAGAGAGAGAGAAAGATCGTAGAGAAAAGGTTTTTGCTCGTGACGCTTCATCCACACAACAAACGACATCTCGATTTCTCCTATGTATTCAGATCCAATAAGATCTCTCAATTTTTAGTTCTCTTTGATTGTTATCCACCCTTGTGGGTAAAGGTTGATTGGATCTAAGCAGGTTGCGCTTGTGATCGCTGTGTAATAGCCTTTTACATAGTGTATTGTTGATTTGGACGATGTCCCATGGTTTTTATCTCTGTTTGAGGGTTTTTCATGTAAAAACTCTTTTGTGTTTATGTGATTAATTGTTGATTATGTTTTCCGCATTATCATATCCCATAATTCACGGTAATTGGGATGCGAGATCCTGAACTTTTGTGCACCGCCCCCAACAAGGATTAGGTGGGATGGAATTGCATTTGGTCCTATGCGAGATTTCCATGGATTTTGAAATCCACTACATATGTGGGCCCCACATTGATGCATATGCTTTATCCATGCTGTCCATCCATATAAACCCTTTACACATGACATTATGGTTATATACATGTACAAGTGGCTGACACCCGTTGTGGATTTGGTTCGTTGATTACAATTCCATGGTCCACCAAATGGGATTTTGCTTAATCCTATATTTTCCCATAACAAAAATTTGATCCCAAATTTGGCATTGTATGGTGAAAATACCATGGTATTACAAGACATGTAATCATAGATTCATAATGCAATAAATGATGTTAATTCCACCTAATACTTTTCCATCCCTTACAATACAATGCGCCAAACACCTTAATGTATGTTTCATGTCATTTTAAGTCCCGACACAAAGAATGAAGCAAATCCACCTCTCACTTGTACCATATTATAACTAAACTCTCCACCATTAAAAGCTTTAAAGGCTCCCTGCAATGTTTCCATAATGCTTGCTATCCGTGGATGAGGTCAAAAAATCAGGATAAGGGAAAATATAAATAACAGCTTCTTTAAAAACTTTTGTACCCGATAAGCAGCCTGTAAAGATTAATCACCACTGTTTCCTACAGCATGATCCACCTGAGATTTAGATCTGCGTCATTGTTGGGCTCATGCCCTAAAATGACCTGGAAAAATGGATGAATGGTGTGGATATACAATACATAAATCAAAGTGGACCCCACAGTAAGGGCCACGCATCGGTTAGTGAGGAAAATCCTACAAAATAAACAAAATCTGTTAATAGAAGAAAATTATGAGAAAAACCTATTAAAGCAATAAATCATAACCTAACCTATCTAATCTAACGATACCCTAATTACAAAATTCAAAACTGTTAACCTAATCCCCGGCAACGGTGCCAAAAACTTATTTGCTCGCCTCAAGTGCAAGGCTGCGATGTAGTAATAATTCTCGGTAAGACCGAGGTCGATCCTCAGAAATTGTTGTAAAAATTCTAAACTTTATAACTAGGATGGACTAGATTCGGATTTGTATCAATTGGTGGAAATTAAGAACATAAAACTATATACTTTAGAACTAAATCGGGGCAATAAAATACTAGAGCGCCAATGATCCGCTAATCATCATTCACAATGCCAATTCAAATCATTCAAGTCAATAACTCAATTGGAATCGGAGTTCTATCCCTATTTAATCGGAATATAAAGCAATCAAATCATCACAATATATCTAACATAGATGATCATCCACTGATATGGTTCTCTCATAATCAACTAAGGCATTGGGCGTATTCAATCACACAGCCCAATCCTTCATAAAACAATTAAGATCACATTCATGATTCTTCCTCAAGCCCTGTCACCAGCCTTGATTTAGAAGCATGAATTGAACTTCTATTGAACCAAAATCAATACATAAACAACTATCTCAGATCAAATTCTAAAGATAAGAACTTTTTCTAGTCTACTTCTAGATAAGCACTTAAGAAACTTAATTTGTAAGATCCCCTAGCATCCAGCATATCATGATGGATCTAAGATCTCTACAACCCAAAATCCTATCAATCAACACCCCATTAAGCAATCTCAGTAATAAAAACATCTCATGTAAGAGAAATCAAAAGAGAGAAGATTAACTAAAAATACTAACTTTATTTTGAACTAGAACTAGAAGTGTTCTTCATTAAACCAAAAGTACTTGAAATAATTCGAATTAAACAGTATAAACAACTAAAAGCTTCACCTCTTAGCCCTATCTAAGAGGTTTAGCCAACAATTAACAGGTTAAACTAAAACTCAAAGGAAAAACTACTAAAAACATAAAAAACCTGATTCAGAGGAGTTGAAGACGCTCCACAGCGATCATCTCCACCTCCCACGACTTCCCAAGCCTTCTATGATGATTTTATATTCACCCCTAGGTGTCCTATTATAGATTTGGAGCTCCGCCGAGTGAGAAAATAGGGAAACAGCGTGTCCTAGCCACACTAGCAAAGTAAAAATCTGATTTTTAGAAAGTGCTGAATTTTTGCACTTGCTATCTGTGCATGACCGACCTTGACTGGTTGGACTGGTCTGGCAATCAGTCCAGCGAGGTGGCTGACCAGTCTTGACCAATTTGGCCGACCGGTCTTGACCGGTCTAGCATCTTTTCATGCTTTTTTTCTGTCTTTCTTTCTTTCTCTCTTCTCCTTGCTTCTTTCTTTCTTCTTCGGCCCACCTTCGACCTTCATTGTAAGGCTCTTTCTCTTCTCCTTGCTTCTTTCTTTCTTCTTCGGCTCACCTTCGATCTTCATTGTAAGCCTTCTAAGTGTAGTCTTTAGTCATCAATTGGGTGAAGTCCTTCTCTCATTTCTACAACCACAAAACATGCATTAGATTAGTCTTTTAAACAGACAAACCATGCATAATGAGTGATGAAATGGGGTTATAATATGCACAATTTAGAGCTCAACACCCATTGTCGCAAGTTGCCAAGTGAAGGAGAGAATATGAAGATGTGTTTGAGGGCCCTGGACCTGATGATCTCATACGGATTGTCGGGTAACACTTTCCATTCCTTTCGTGATTTGGCCACAAAAGCACACCTGGTGGAGGAAGCAGCTTCCTAGGTAAACTTCAGGCTCGAAAGACAAAAAAGAGAAGTAGGAAGGGTGATGGAGACCCATCAGGTTGATAAGGGTAGAGATAAGAAAGACAAAAAATGCCCAGCCACTGAACGCAAGATTGAAACGAAAACAACAGTCGTACAAGATAAGGGTAAGAGACCTTACGTACCTCGACCAGCTTCGATAGTTGAGAGGGATAGGGCTAATGACCCCTATACGTTTTATATGGCCGATTTGGTTCCTATCATGGAACAGTTAATTGAAGAGGGTCTGATACGCTTACCAGAGCCTGTCCGTCCTCACGAAGTTGGACGAACCAGTGATCCGGAATATTGCAAATATCATCAGTGCGTGAGCCACAAAACCGAAGATTGCTTCTCCTTGAAAGGAAGGATACTGGGTCTGATCAACCAAGGTGTTATCAACATGAAACCACTTGAAACGGGGAAGGAAACCTCTGGGGCAGTCTCAACAATCCCTGCAGAAGGAAATACATATCCGTGTACCCCGTTCCCTGAGCCTGAGGAGCCATAAACCTTGGTCAACAGTAAGAAGAGACTTAAAAACAGACATAGGCGCCTCAACAGAAGGAGAGGAGGAAGGAGAGGAGAGAATAGGCCGGGGGCAAGCCCGCCCCGCCATGATTCTAGCACGTTGTGTAATGGTATCATTTGTGGAATGATTGCCACAGGAAGGAACTTCACGATGAACCGCAAAAGAAGAAGTCGATGTCATTATCTTACGGTCAGGGAGGCAGATGCCAGAGCGTGCTCCTCCATGTTCTGATGATTCGATGTAAGAAGATATTATCTCTGATATACAACAAGAGAGACTGTGTATGCAGAAGTTGAAAGAAAAAGTCACCGAAGCAGCACCTAGTCACCCGAGGTTGGGGCAAGGGACACCTCGAGTGGCATACGATGTTGTGTCGCATTTGCGGAAGGTTCCCGCCCGCTTAAGAATATACGACGCCCTATGTCTCTCTAAGAAGTACTATGAGATGTTAATCAACGCCTTACTCGATAACGAGGTCAGAGAAGTCATGATGATAGAGATTAAAGCTGAGATGAGTAATCCGGATAAATTTTGGGAGGGCTACATGTCGATGCAACCAGTTATGCAAGTCAACCATTCTTCAGTAATCACATTCTCTGAATAAGACCGCATAATCGAATTTACAGATAACAATCGTCCACTAATGGTTACAAGGACGGTCAAAGACACCGAAGTCAAGAGATGCATGTTGGATGATGGGTCCGCTGTGAACATCATGCCACTGAAGACACTATATGGTTGGGTTACAGGCAATCAGTGCTGCGTCCAAGCATTATGGTCATTCAGGGCTTTAATCAAGACAGTCAACTTACTCTTGGGTCAATCACGGTAATGTTAGAAATCAAAGAATTGACGACAAAAGTAACCTTCCAGGTGATTGATGCAGTAACAACATACAACCTCCTTCTAGGGAGACCTTGGCTCCATCAAAATGGCGTCATTCCTTCCACTTATCATCAATGCTTCAAGTACAACAGGAATTGAATTCAGTATCTAGTGGTAGCAAACCCAAAACCATATATAGTAGCCAAGTCCTTTTTAGACGATGCCCGGTACTATGACCTCACCGACGACAGAGAAATTATCGAGAAGTCCGATGTAACGTAGAAAGGGCAGGAAACAAAATTCCAGACTAAAGAATTCAGGCAGAAGAGTAAGGCACCTCATACTACTCTGAAAGAAGTCATGAATCGTTCAGAACAGCAGTCATAGCAACAGACGGAGAAATTTTATTTGGTGTCAAAGCACTTACATCAGTCGGGATAGTCTGTGTTAGAATTAGTCTCAAATCAGCACATGAGCATGCTCAAGTCCAGCTTCAATATGTCATTACCCAAGATAGAGAGAACCAATCCATTTCCCAGAGCTCCTAATCAATTCCTCGTGCCACCGAAAGATGCTACTCAGAAAGACAACAAGTTCCACTTAGGGCCAATTCAACCCGCATCATCAGAAAGTGAAGTAGAGAAGCCATCTACTCGACCTTGACCGATAGAAGAAAAGAAATATAGCAAGGCTAACCAGAATATCATGAGGAATATGGGTTCTCTAGTCAAGACCCGACCTTGAAAAGAAGGCTGCTAGCTCCATTCGAAGAACATAAACAAGTGTACAGAAATGGGGAAGGTTTGGGAGTGAGAGCAAATATTCGGCACATGAACATGGTGATAATCAATCCCATGGAAGAAGTACGGTCACAAGACTTTGTCGATGTTGTCTAGCCAAGTGTCACGCCAGCGCAGATAGAAGATGGAGGACAACCCACTATTGATGAACTTGAAGAGGTGAATCTAGGCACTTCCGAAGAACCTAGGAATACTTACCTGAGTAAGAACGTCTCGGAAGAAGAATGAGAAAAGTACGTGTAGTTGTTGATAGAAAACAAGGACGTCTTCATCTGGACATATTCAAAGATGCCGGGGCTTAGTCCAATGATCACAATGCACAAATTGAGCATCATGAGAGAAAAGAAGCCAGTAAAGTAGCCTCAGCGGAGATTTCATCACAACATCTTGCCTAAGATCGAAGAAGAAGTCCAAAAGTTGATCCAAGCCGGATTCATCCGAGAAGTGAAGTACCCACAATGGATCTCGAACATTATGCCAGTTAAGAAGAAGAACGGACAAATTCAGGTTTTTGTCGATTTTCGGAATCTCAACGAAGCCTGCCCTAAAGACGACTTCCCTCTTCCAATTTTAGAGGTATTGATTGATAGCACGACGGGATATGCTGTGATGTCCTTCATGGACGGCCATTCAGGGTACAATCTGATCCGCATGGCCCCGGAGGATGAAGAAGCCACAACTTTCCACACGACGCTCAACATCTATTGCTACCGCTGTAGACACCCCACCTTCGGCTACACTGTTGGTAGAGATAGCTGGTTGAACGGAGGACCATACCCCCAAATCCCAAGTCCAAACTCAGCCAAACTCACCCTTGTAGGCCCCATTCCGTAGCCCAGTTCAAGCCTGAACCCAGTCAACCCAGTCCTAAACACCACCCTGAAAAACCCCCCAGAAGAAAAGCCAGTCAAAAAATCCCAAAAAAAAGTCAAACTCACTGAGTCAACTCGCTGAGTTAACCCGCTGAGTCAACCCGTCGAGTCAACCCGTCGAGTCAAAACACCGAGTCAACCCGTCGAGTCAACCCGTCGAGTCAAACCACCGAGTCGACCCGCTGAGTCAACTCACTGAGTCGACCAGCGAGTCCAACAGCAGCCCCGAGGGAACGGCCGTACTCGCTGGAAACCGAGGAGCGGCCGTACGGGAGGCCCATGGCAGGCCGCCCGGACAAAATTACGCAATCTGCCATTGTCCGCTGCTATAAATACCCCCCTCCCCTTCTCATTTCAAGAGACCACTCAGCCAGAGAGAGCCCGTCCGTCTGAGTCACCCTCCTTCATCCTTTAGCCCATTCCTTCACCAAGGAGAGCCCGAGTGAGGAGAGTCTAGCCCTGGTCCAGCCCAGCCTGACCACTGGAAGGTTCGGA